>CM036550.1:13636744-14236744 GCA_020745685.1 Tautogolabrus adspersus
TATCATGGGCTGGAATGGGGATTTCTTTGTTTTTGGCGCCAGCCTCAGGTGGACACCTAAGGAACTGCAGTTCTTTGCACTTGTACGTTGGCTACATTTTTCAACACTAGAAGTTGCTGCTCGGTAACATTTTTAATGCTGCTGCCATAGTGGTCAGAGGTCAACAAAATTGATATCGGAAACATTTTCAAGCTTAGAATGTCATTAATGCTTTATACATCAGTTTTAAATGACAAACGTTTCCAATATAGTATTTGAAATTACTTGAAAAAACATTTTGGGCTACTTTTGATCTTCTTCACAGTAACCCTTGCTTTGTGTTTTTGAACTTTTAAATTCATTTGATCATTCTACCTCTTAAAGAGAATTGTTACCACAATGTATGTGAATGGCTTTCTTTGGCTGTAATACCTGGTTCATGTATTTGTCTCGGCTTAATAGCTGAGATAGCTAGAACACTGTAAAAAGTTTCCTCTTCCATAACATCCTGTACACTCATATTTTGGATGGCTATTTCCTCTCCATGGTGAAGTTTCATGGTAGTTTTCTTTACAAGCAAAAGCAGAAACAAGACGTCAAAGCTGAAAAAATGTGTAGTTCTTGATGGCCCAAAACGTAAAATAAAAACGTTGATACTGACATGAAGGCTTGGGCAAAAACCTAACCGTTCACATGGTCGTTCTAATGCATCAGAAATATGAATGCTCCAGAGCCTTTTTCCACACACTGTAACCTGAGTACTCCCTCGGAAACTCTTAGATAAATGGAACATCTGAAACAGACTCTGCACCCTTAAACCCCTTTCACCAGAGAAAAACACATCATGCAGTAACCTTTAATCTGACCTCCATCATCTTTTCTCTCTCTCTCTTTGTGCAGGTAAAGGAGACCTGATCGGGGCGAACCTGTCCTTAGATGACCGAGTAATTAAGACCAACGCAGATGTGAAAGCACTGACCTACTGTGACCTGCAGTGTGTGAACCTGAAGGGACTCTATGAGGTGTTGGACCTTTACCCTGAGTACTCGCATCACTTTGTGCAGGACATCCAGCAAGACCTCACGTACAACCTGAGGGAGGGACAAGAAACACATGTGAGTCCATCTGAGTCCTTAAGGTGCTGCCATTGCTGCTGGGGGCTTTAAAAGTCAGACCTAGTCCATTGTTTTGTTTTACCTTTTTGCAGGCTTTACCAAAAAAATACATAACGTCTTTTGAAGGAGCAGACCGGCTTAACTGAATTTCACTTTGATTTCATGTCCCAGTGTGTCCAAAAGTTATTGTATTTTGTGCTGCAAGAGAACGCTGGTAATTGTAGTTTATATTAACGAGGCCCTCTTAAACTCACACTAATAGAAAGTAAGGGGTGAGAAACCTAATGAGGGGCGGATTTTTTAACTCACATTTTGACTCCGTTTTTAGAAGTATCTTTTTTATCAGCTCTTTTGCTTCGTTTTAAAAAACTGCATTACCCTCAATAGTCTTGGATATTTTTAATAGAATGATAATAATAATGGAGAAAAAATGCAATTAATGAGCCCTCAGTTTAATATTCAGCAGTGCATGAAAAGCACTTTATGTACACTCTCACATACACACTCAATACTGTACCGATACTGTATGATGAATGGAGTTACAGTAATAACGTGTGAAAACTGCCGCTATGCTGAGCGAGAGGAACGAGAAAAGTTGGTGTTGGAAGGGTAAGAAGGGGCGACTGGAAGAAGCAAGAGAGGATTATGTATAAAATTAGACAAGTCAAAAGAGAGAGTGTGTGTTAGTGTGTATGTGTATGTGCCTGAGAAAATAACCGGGCCACTCTGATGAGCTCTGCTGCTGTAATTACACTCAGGTGTTTCTGTTGCTCGCGCTCAAACACTACTGGCCGACTTACACACACACATAGACACACTCACACTTCTTGCTGCAGGGCTTTTAGGGGCCTAGATCTCCAGACTGAGTGGAGTTAAAATGAAGACAGGAAGAAGGAGCTGGCTCAGGATGGAGGATGTGAGCGTGAGCCGGAGAAGATTGCCGAAGATTACTGTTTGGATATTACTGCACTGTTACCCGTGTGCGTATCAGTGTGTTAAAGTGAATTCTTTTCCATCATAGGAATAGGATCATCTCATGCCATACAGTCATTTTTTACATCCTTGAGTATACTCTGCACAAAAAAAAATGAAACTGCTGAGTGTTGTGGAAAAGGCCACATCTTGATTGCTCTGTCCTGCAGTTCATTTACTGTGTATCCTCTCTTTGGCTCTTTTCCAGGTGAAGGCCAGACTGTCTACAACAACTGTAGATACTCAGGTAATGGACCACACTCACACTGCAACACACTGATTGATGATTTACAATCTAAAGGCAATAACATGCCCCTCTTTGTTATAGCCAACCCAGAATGTTTTAATCAGGCCGCATTAGAAAATAATGAAACTCAGATTAAGTTCAACAGCAGATCAATTTCTCTATCCTGACATATAAAAAGTCTGCAGGGCGACCTCCAACGCTGATAATGGAGTCGATCACTCTTTTACCCTTAATGATTCTAATGATGGGGAGATTTTTTTTTAAACTTTTTTTTAGGCGAGAAGGTCGGCAAAGGAGAAAAGATCAATCGCTCGCAGAATGAGCTAGCAGTCATTAAATCACAGCAGGCCCAGAATAGACGGCGATGAAATTCTCCACATGCTGTCAGGCTGCTCTTTAAATGCTGAGAATCGGCACAGAAAAACATAAATATAATAATTTGCAGTCAGGTATTTTACGAAGAAATCAATTCGGCTTTGTCGTAGCCATTAACCTCGCTTTCACTCGGAAGTGAGGTCACAGGCTGCTGATCGATAGGTTACCTTTTCGGATATTACTTCTGTTATTGTGTCCTCTTCTTAAGGTTTATCAGCGTCCATGCTGAGGTCTTTTTGTTTGTTCAAAGGGATGTCAGAGTTCACCATTGTGGCCTTCATTTATCTGCAGGTCACATTTGTGCTCTTAAATGTTTACAGGAGATTTTCTGCTCTACCTCATCAATCATAAATCCAGCTGAGTGGTTTGCTTTCTGCACATAGAAGTCATTAGTGCATATTGAATTCACCCCAGGGTCATGGTATTAACCAGACAAATACAGATAAGTGTATTCACTATCTTCAGAAGGAGCAGAAAACGTGAAGATGGCAACATTTGCTCTGAGAATTGCATTTTTTTGAAAAAGAGGCATTTAAGCAAAATTGACATCAAGGTTGATGCTTCAGATGAGTCAAATCAACATGAATAGATGTTGATGATAAGCTCTCATTTTCTGTAGTTAAGAAACCTCAAAAATGTCTTCTTGTATCTAATCAAAGGCGAAAGATATTTATATCAAACATGTAATCATGTGTTTTGGTATACTTTCCAGCCCAGGGTGGGAAGAAATGGACGAGTGGTTCAGGGTTTTCAGCCCATCATCGAGGGGCAGGAGAAACAGGAGCAAGATGAGGAGGAAGAGGAGGAGGAGGAGGAGGAGGAGGAGGAGGAAGAGGAAGACATGGGCATGTCTGTACCTCTGTCATCAAAGCGGAACAGAGCGGGACACCTCAGGGACTCAGGTGGGAAGTCTCCACTGAGCCGATCCAGCCAGAACTCCAGGAGGTCCCGAAGGAAGATCCAGGAAATTACACTCACCACATTAGACCCGTCCAACCTCAGCCCGAGGTAAGTGTGAAAGGTATTGATTTGCCTGTGTGGGCCCGTGTCCCTCTTTCTCTGTGTTATGTCTGTTTCTGTCAATCTTTTACAAGTCGATGTGGTACAAACCAGAGCTTGGACCTTCTGTCAATTCAAAAGTTTAAGTTTAAAGAAAGAAAATTACTTTTATGACCTTTTGTTGGTACTTTCACTCAGCCCAGTTACTTATCTTTTGTAATTTGAGCCTTTGGGCAGGGTTAAGTGATGCTAGGATCAAAATAACTTAGATAACTCATTTATTATTTGTATTGCCATGCACAACCAAGAAAATTATACATTAGGCTATAGTGATTTTTAAATCCCTTATTGGACGTACACTATCTTAAATAACGTCTCTGCTGTACCGGATCCAACCAAACCTGCTCTACTGACTGTCTAGCTGTTAACAGCCAGGAGACAGTTAGCATACATGTAGCTAAATATTAGCACTGGTATCACGGGAAAACAGCTACTGTATCTCATTTTTACAGTATTATTATTTGCACAGATCTAACAAATGAGATGAAACAAGTACTCTGTTTTTTTTTAAATCATATGTGTTGAAGAATTCTTTTTTGTTTAATTTTACAAAGTTCGGATAACTCTTTCCCACTTTTTACCAGTGTTTATGATATACTAAGCTTCGCTTTAGCCATAGCTTCATATTACAAAAAAATAAGCGTTATTAGCTTTCTTATCTAAGTTTTGGCAAAACACTTCCTAAAATGATGAGTTTTAACTTTTGAAACACAAACCAAAACATATTAACTATATGACAATTTTCCAGTTAACCTATTAATTATTTGTAATATTGATGTTGTTCATACATTTCCTGCAGTTATGAGTTCATCAGTAACAAATCTTTTCTTTCTTGCACACATGCTCACACTACTGTCTCTCTACAGGATAGTGGACGGTACAGAAGACAGCCAGGGAAGGAAAAGTTCCCCGGCCTTCTCCTTCTCTCCTGGCCGAGGTTGTCCCATCAAGGAACCAAACAGTGCCTCAGCATCCACCACAGGTCCTCCCATCCTTCATCTTCCTTAATCACAGCAGTTTGCCTCTCAAATGGGATCCAAAACTATTTACATTCTCATAAACTTCCCACATGCTGGGAAGTGAGAAAAGATCACATCCAAATCCCTGAAGTTCTCTCATATAATGAGGATGATTAATGTTAAATTGTCTGTCAAAGCCTACAGCATTCATCAGCTGCCCCCATGCAATAACTGCTGGGTGCACATTTTTATTTCTTAATATGCTGTTGAAGCAATCTTTGTAACGGGCACATTTTTGTCACAGGTATGCTGCAGATCAGCACCGCAGAGCTAGCCGCTAAAGCCGAGGAGACGAGAGGACAACTGCGAAACCTCGACCAGCAGGTAGGACTCTGTGTTTGTGTTTTCTTAAAAAGAGAAAGAAACTGTGTGTGTGCGTGTGTGTGTGTGTGTGTGTGTGTGTGTGTGTGTGTGTGTGTGTGCATGCGTGCGTGTGCATGCGTGTGTGTGTTTGTGTGTGTGTGAGAGAGAGAGAGAGGCAGGTGGGCCCAGGTAAGCACTAGCCATATGGCTATAACAGCATGTCAGGTTCAAACTAGGTGAGGCAAAATAAAAGTTGTGATATAAAAATTACCGTGCCAGAAGAAGTAATACTATCAGTGCTAAGTAATGCTAATGCTAGGTTGCCATTTGTAAACCATCTAAATCTTGCATTCATTGGTTTTGATGAGCAGTACATTAAATTTGCCACTTTGTACTAGTTGGAATATGTGAGTATCATTATATTGTGTCATCATTTAATGTTTTATGGACTATAATGGTCCATTTTTCAGCTTGCAACAATCCCTCCACACACAAATACACACACAGTCTATTGTGCCGTACCCTATGGTTTTGATTGGCGGGTGGCTAAATTGGCATTAGACCTTTTGGCAGGTGAGGAGAAGTGTTGTCTTCCTCCTGCTAAGCCTCAGTCTGGATGAGCACTTGGGTTAAAAAGAAAAAGAGACATGAAGAGCGAGAAATTGAGAAGAAAAAAAGGAAGATTACAGAAAACAAAAAGAGAAACAAATCAGTAGTGATGGAAAAAATAGAGTGTGAAAGACAATTGAACAGCATCCTCACAGTTATACAAGCCCCTTCTGTTGTCCTGATCCTATGTCTCTGTGGGTTGCCCATGTTTGACAGGAAGTATCTCAGCGTGGTCTTGTAGGTTGTTAATCCTCACTCGCATCCAGCCATTCAGATCACCATAGGAGATGAAAGCAGGGTGCTGGTTTACAGCCTTTCTGCTCTCTCCACAAACACAAGTAAAAAATACGAATGAAAGCCTTGTCCTCTTTTTATGCAATGCAAGCTGGATTTTTCCTATTTGTTTTCAAAAACAGGATTTATCATCAAAGAATAAAAAAGGTGTGTTCATGCTTGTATGAACCCATTCGCTCAGTGTTCAGTTTGTACACTGATTCAGTGGTGTGATCAACTCATGCACATTTCCTCTTACAGTGCAATGAAAATAAGGTCAAGAAGTTGTTGTTGCATCACAGCCAGAGGATATATATTCACTGGAGAGCATCTAAAAACCAATAATAACTAATTTAACCATGCAAAAAAAATGCATACTGTGCTTGACAACAATTCATATTCATTAATTTTGCTGATTTTGACCTGACTCATGCAGATGTGGGAACATTTTTAATGAACATCAAATTGTGTGAACATTAATAAACTGGTCCTGACCTGATCTCTGAACTTTACCCTTTAATCCTTGTATTTTCAGCATGTCCACAGAAGGGCTCATTCTAATGGGAGCTGAAAGTCATTAATATGGTGAGAGGGAGACCTTTGTACCCTGTCATCAAAATCATAAGAAGGAGAGCTTGAACAAACAGATTTCTGAGTAATTGCACTTATAACTACTTGAGGGAGAGAAAACACTTAAAGATCACCAATACACATACACTTAACAAATACATTTGAAAGAAACCATGTGTACATACCATAGACTGTAAATATGAATGAGTGAGGGGGCTCCGGAGGCTCATCAGCAGCAGCCGCCATGCTGAAAATCTTGTCTAATCCTAACTTTCAGTCAACCTAACAACAGGCTGAGAGCTGGAGCTGAGGCAGGTTTTAAGCCTCCTGACAAACCGTTACACTGCACCCACCTATCAATCAGTTCAGACACACTCCTGACTATAGATAACATGTTCATAAAACTCGTTCATAAAACCAAAAGGGATGCGTTACAGTGTGGAAAATGAGGAAAAATTTTGAGGAAAATAACTAATCAGACTGATATTGTTTTTTCTACAAGGATGTAAACATGTTAATTTCTACTGTAAAAACACATTTTTGAATGGGGTGTGTATGTGATCTACAGGGCTCTTGTTTGAGGTTGCTGCTTGGTACACATGTATGCACAGCAGTAGTGATCTTCTTAAAGGGATACTTCACCCGTTGAAACATGAATCTGTATTGACATTGGGTCATATATGTAGTAAAAATGTGAAATAATTTTTGAAGTTGGTGCCTTCTTGACCGAGAAAAGGCAGAAAGTGTCTTTATGGCTCATGTGGATGAAAGACAACAACTCCCAGGCTACTCCCACTGTAGCTGCGGTGCTCTACAGACATTTACTACAACATATACAGCCTTTTCCTCAACTGATTCCGAGATTTTTTTCCAGAAGGAATTGACATCTTAGAAATTCTTGGCAGAAAACGGACTCTATGTCTGTGTCCATAGGCAAACAGTGAGAGCACCGACACCACCAGTCCGCTCCAGCTCGAGCCGGCCCAGGCTCCTTATCCTCACAGCCGCCGACAGGCAGCAGACGCCTCGCTGCTATGTTGCGGCTCGTAGAGATAGCCACGAACATCCGATTCGAGCACAAGACCTTGAAAATCCCCTTCATCCATATCAGTTTGAAGTTGAAACATACTTTTTTCGCCATTCTCGGTTCTTATCAGCTTTCTCCACAGAGCCTGTTAGCATAGCTTCCTAGCAATATGGCGGACGTTAAGTTTTGATTCTGGGAGTGAGGTCCCGCCCACTGATCTGTAATAGGTCTGTAGCTTCAGTGGTTGAAAATATGAGGAACTAGCGATGTAGTTTCACCCCTGCTAACCAAAACAGCCTCCAATGACGCAAAATGACGATTTTTGCGTCATCGGAGGCTCCTTTTCAGGCAAAGAAATGAGGAGCTTTCCCGTCTCAGGGGAAAATGAGGGTGGGATGCACGACCATTCAAAAATACTACCAGGTTTCTAATGATACAAAGCTTAATGCAAATGGGTGAAGTATCCCTTTAAGTTAAAGAACAGAATAAAACAAAACAAATATACTCAAAGCTCTTATGAGTATCAAACTCATTTTTTAACAGTGCCTACAGGTATAAATAGATTGTTGGGCCACTTTGGGGAGGTAAGAAGTCATGAATGTATTATGTTTAACGAATACATACATAGAGCAGCAGTAGTATGTATTCGTAGGTGTGTCTCTCAAAAATGAATGTAACTATTACTTCTTTAGTTTATCAACGTTATATAGAAACCAGCCTGTAGCTTACTTTTAAAGTAGTTTAAGTGGCACAAAAAAGTCAAGGTCTATTAAACTTAAACAATGTGATATTCTGAATAATAGTATAGAAAAATTCAAATGCACCCTATATACATTTTTTGTAGAGTAATGACTTCCTAAAAAATAAGAGTTCAAATCCCTCTGAATTTGTTGTTCTCTGCTCTGTTCACATGGACAGGATGACACTTCCTTCAGCTTGTGTATGTTTCACTCAGACGCTCAAGCTTGTTTCCTACATGTTTTTTTTTTTGAGTGAACCCCTCCCTCTCCAACCATTAACCCTGCCACCACATGGAAGAAGAGAGATGGCCCCGCCCGCTCAGAAAAGCTGTTTCTAGAGGCTTAACTACAGAATGTCGTCACAAGAGTACAACTAAAGGAGAACCAACAGACTTTCTAAAACAGAAGAAGAATACGTCCTTTGTCCTAAAAAGATAAACATATAACAACTGAATCAACTTTGAGCTGAAATTGATCCCTAGAATATTGTTTTCAGATGTTTATTAGCACCCGTCTGCTGCTGTCTCTGTCTTACAGAACGCTGAAAGTAACAGTAATAAAACAGGTGTTACTTCTTCGTAAGCTGGTAACTATGTGCAGGTTATTACCATTCAATACACACAAAGCTTTTTATAATGGCTGAAACCACTCCTGCAGGGTTGGTGTCAAACTGCACTATCTATGACACATACTCTAACTTGTGTGTGGTCATTAAAAACATTGTATGTGCAGTTCATTATTATGGCACCTTAAAAAAATACTGACTGAAATTGAAAGGGAGGTTTATTTGTATTTTATAACACAAAGAATTAAATAATACATAATAAATGTAAGTATCCTTGAAAACTCAAAAAGTCAAATGTGTAAAAGATCAACCAAGCAGGAGCAGTTGGCAGTAAATGAACTGCTGCTTATAGTTGATAACCATATTTATCACTGCACTACAATTCAACACATTCATTCAGAGACATGTTTAATGACTAAATGGTTTATTTATTATTAGCATCATATGATTTAATGTTGTTATGGCTGATTTTTGGAGGTGTACCATGTACCTGTAGCTGCAGTGGTTTATAGCCATCCATGCTGTTTTTGTCTGATTGTTCTCACAGATGGTTGTCTCAGAGGTAGGAGAACTGGAATCATGTTGACAGCGTTTCAGATTGGACTGTCCTGACACTCTCTGCTTTTTCTATTTTTATCAGAGCCAGAGTTTAGACCGGGGCTTTTATCAGCCACTCCAGAGAGGGAGAGAGATGGCAGAGATGTGACAATTGTAGAAGAGGGAGAGGGAAATATTTTTCTCTGATAAAACTATTGTCAGTATAGGGACTCAGAGTTATAGATCAAAGTCAAACAACTGAAGTGTTTAAAGGGAAATTAAGTATTTAATATATGAAAAATAAGATAAATTGACATTCGGACTGATTTCTAAGAACAGTTATTTGTGCCATATTTTTAATTTTACATATGCACATTATTGTTTACATAATGTAAATTGTGTGTCAATGTTACCCAGAGACTAATCATGAGCACCAAGTCATATTTGTTCTGAAGAGATCACAATATACTCAAGACACACACGGCCTGATCGCCTCTACATGTATTCACACGAGGTCTGCAGCAGTTTCCACCTGCAGTTGTGTGTCCTGCTGAGGGGCTGATGTTACACCAGTAGCACTGATGTGCATGATCGGCCTGATGAACATCGCGACTGCTTTGACTGGCAGAAGCAGATGGCCTGTTGGCGGGGCTTCATGGCTGTGCCCTCTGTGGAAATGCCTCATGCAGAGAGCAGCTAATCACCACCCCGCCCTTATCACAGGAGTGACCAATTATAGCAGCACGATGCTACATGCAAAACGGCAGGCAGGAGACGAAAATAAAAATACAAATTTGACCTAAAATGACTGACCTGAAAATTCATATTCATATTTCTTTTCTGTATGTAACCATAGCCCGTTAATTTACCACTCGGTGTGTGTATATTCGGTAAAAAGTTTGTATTTCTTAGAAAGTTCATCTTAAATCTATAATCCAATAGAGTTTTGTTAAGGTATTAGACAGTGTAGTGACCTAAGGTTTCAATAGAGTATTTAAGTCTTCCTGCATCAAGAAGTAAACAGGTTTATAGTTTTAAGTTCCTGGAGTATCTTTTTCATTTACTGTCAAATATTTCTTAAAGGGGGAATATTGGTTTTAATGCTGCTTGATTTGATGGCACCTTGGATTACTACCAGCAACTATGCCAAAAGGAGAGTTTCTGTTAAATGTGTTTCATGCAGCCAAAAAATATTTTTTTGCATCTTTTTTCATTGTTGTTGTGTTTGTTGTTGTTGTGTTATGGAGAAGCAGTTGAATTTATTTAAAACTGCAATCTGATTTAAGGCTGTACACGACCTGAGTTACATTCGACACACCAGCAGGACATTGTAAAGTATTACCTGAAACATAAAAGCTACTCTATCTAAATGCACACTGTGGTTGCTCCTTTTATTACATCACTCCTCTGGTAAATAGCTGATTAAACCCATTCAATGTTTTGTTAGTTAAATGCTTTTAATGTTAAGAAGTGGCTGCAAGAAATATTTGGATAGCATTACCAGATTTGACACGGTTTAAAAAGCTTGAAATTAAAAATGCTGGCCCTCATCAATGAGATCAAATGTCCCTTGATCACATGCTCGCTGTGTGAACACCTTGCACATTGAAACCCATAGGTTGAAATCTTGAACTCATCTAACCTTATGAGACAAAAATTTGAATCTCATTTTCAACTTATTCTGTCTTATTTGTGTCTGATTTATTGCTCAGGACCCTTAAGAGCAATGAAAAGACAAGTCTTTGATGAAAAATAAGACTGAATAAGGAACATTATTGAAGCAATAATTGAGAAACCTTGTTTTGTCTTGTCTCATTTTTGTCTCAAGAAAATGTCATGAGACTCCTATTATCATTATTGGAGATCTTAACTCTGTTTATTCTGAGTTTTCACTCTTACTCATTTGGCTGCTGGCTGAGGCGCAGAGTTGCTAACCTCTACACCACAGACTCCAAATTCTATTTAGTGTTGCTCAAGAAGATCAAGGCAACAAAGTTAATTCAATTTCATGATCAACTGTTCAAAAATTGAAAGATCAATTTACAATTTTGAAAAACTGAAGACATTTCTGCACTCATAAGGAGCTGGAACCATCATTATGTTTCTGCTTGAAAAGTATATCAAACAATTGTTCAGTTAAAAAAAGCAAGAACAAATCATTGCCTTTCTGTTGTTTAAGTGGTTGAGTTGACTTAAAGTTTCCACTCTATGGGAATGTTTTTGAATGATATGAATGTGTGTGAAGGTAACTTTTAATTTACACATACTAAATGTAAATAAAACATGTATCTTGTACATCCCATGAAGTCAGTGCCCCCAGTCCTAATATGGCAAAGTGGAGCTAAGATTTGTATGATTCGACATATATAAGATATGCCCAAGGTGTTTTTTTTTATTGTTGAGATTAAATTGAGACCTATTTTGTCTCATTTTTCTAAAAGCCCGGATCCTTAAATGAGACAACCGTAAAACACTTGTAACAACTTAGACTGCATCTAGCACTATTCTCGTCTTTTTCTTGGCTAAGATTTGGATGAGACAATAATAAGGCAATTCAAGAACATAGACTGTGAACCTTCTTAGTGAGACAAGTTTGAGACCTCACACTACTCTCGTTTTTCCTTTAGCTGAAATCTTGGATTAAGATTTATAAGAAATACAAAAAAATTCACTCATTCACTTCAAGATAGCGAAGAACTAAACTTCTTCATCCAGACTTATTTTAAAACACAAAGATCTAGATGGTGATGTTACTGTAGGATAACAGTTTTTTTGGAAATGTTTTCATATTTGATGGGGTTTTTTTTCTTTGAAACAACTGATGGTTTACGTTTGTGTTTGCAGGTGAGCACCCTCGGGAGAGAAGTAGCTGACCTTGGACGAGTGATGAACAGGATGGCCCATCTCATGGAGACCCTCATGTCATCGGTGCCCAAGCCTACACTAGTCTGCCCTGCTCATTACTCTCCAGGACAGCACACATACCTGCCCCACCCTAACCCTCCTCAGTCCTACTCTTCGCCCTCCTCCTCTCAGACTGCCTCCATCTGGATGGACACGCCAATGTCGCTGCCCTCCTCACCCCTAACTTTCCCCCAGGACTGTGGAGGAATATACCATCAGGACCCCCTCACATATAGACCCCAGGAACTCCAACTGCGGTACACTGTTTCCCCAAGCTCACATTTACCTCCAACTTCCAACTTATCAGACCTGCAACTACAGCCAATCATCACAGAGTCTCATATGCTTTCCTCGCCCCTCAGCTCACCAGAGAGCTCCCACTTCACAGACAGGGTTTCTGACTTACACAGTTCGAGGGTGCACAGTCCAGTTTCACAAGACGGGGGAGACGAGGACCCTAATCCGAGCATTGGGTGCACTCCGCAAACTGGACTTGGGGGGACATACAATAGCCCACCAAAGGGTTTGTAGCAGCGTTCATTCTGAAATTTTCTGGATTCAGCAGGACTTTTTCCAGGTTATTTTTAGAATACGTATATTGAACTAGATCACATTGAATAACTTTGGTCCCCAGTATCACTCAAAGAGAATGCAGGGTTGCAACTCTTTTGTTTAAAAGGCACGTGTTAAAAAATCATGTTGCATGAAACAAGTAAAGAAGGATTAGGTGTGTTAGCTTTACCGTATAAAAACGTAGATGTTAGACATGATGATGAGGTTCAGGTCATCTCTCTGGACACAGATCAGCCCCTTACCCACTACTGTCATCTTTACCTGGGGGCGGGGTTATCCATAATGGAGGACAAGAGCGATACAGAGGAGGAGAGAGTTCTTTCTGACCTCTCTTTCTTTGCACCTGGCGTGATGGTTTCAGGTCAACTAGGCTGGTTGGAGGAAGACAAAGCATTATGAGTGCTAGAGGGGAGGTTTGGAGACAAGGAGGGGAGATACATAGGCAGTTACCATTCGTCCCCTAACCCCCCTATCTCCACCATTTTTCGTCCTTTTATCCCTTCTTTTCTTGCTCACTCAACCTGCACCCGATGCTCTGGATTGCATGGACCAGTGCGTGTCTGGTTGGGGCTGGTTGGACTGGGAGCACAGAATGGTGAGAGGAGAGAAATGGGATGTATTGTGCTCTTTACCCCAAGCCCCTTAGGGAACTGAAGAAAGTTGGTTATGGAATCGGGAAGTAGGGTGGGGGGGCTTATGTTATGCCTCGGGCAGCACAGCCCCTGCTGTCGTCTGTCACACCGAGCACGGGGACTCTTTCTCCTTCTTTGTCCTTTCTTTTCTCCTCAAACCTCTCTCTGACTCTCTCTTTCCTCTTTCTCTCGCTCTGTGCATGCCTTTCTGAGCCTTTTGAGTAGTGCCTGTAGACACAAATTAACATGCTGCATGTCACCCAGTGGAAATCCAGCTTGCCATTTATCTATCTATTTAAAGGAAACATGGTTCAATCTTTTAATAACTGAACCTGGCATTTACTGATGCATATTTATTGGATGTTGGGTAATTTTTGACTAAAGGAAGTCGCAGCCCTTGTGAAGAGGCCTGGAGGAAAACTGCCAAGAATTGGTTTATGGTCCATGATGTCGGCCTTTTCCTCGATTGTCACCCGGGGTTATCAGCTCTGACGTCCATTTTCCCAGCTGGTCCAAGCAAAGGCAATATTCCCTCAAAGAAAAAAGCACAACAAGGACATAAAGACACTTTTATATTTCTATGAATGTATCAATACAAAAAATGTATTTTTTTACCTCAAAGAATGCAAGAGTGTGGGATGGCAGTAAATTATGCTACTGTATATGAGGTTATGGCGGTGCTGTTTGCTGGCCAATGCAATCTTATACCAGGAAAATGGTCCGAACTATTGTCCACACAGATCTACGGTTTCTCTTTTGAATACATGTAGGTTTGACTCTGCTTCTCTGCAAATGGAATGTACTGTAATCGAACATCTTTATTTCCCTTAACATTTTGATATTTAATAGATACAAAAACAATGTTATGCTAATAAAAGACAAATATGACTGTTATGTCCTGGCCTTTGTATGCTCAGTGTTCAAATATATATTTATTGAAGCTGGACAGACGTTATTCGAGGTTATGACATCAAGGAACTCTGCCTTCTCTTAATATACATTACAGTATATTCTTTACGACCACCATAGAAAATACATTCATGATAATGGCTTTCAAAGATGTAGTAAGCTCAAATTTTAGGCGTGAATAAAATGGCATCATTACACTCTTCTCCAGGCCTGAAGTTCAGGATATAATTATTTCTGATCAGTTACATGGACATGGCTTTAAAAAAGAAAGATGCATTGATTTGTCACAAACACAATTTTCCAGATGTAACCTATGTATTTTTTGTGTGTAGGTTGATGCAATATCCTGTTGACAATAGATTAAAGCTATGTAGGCCTATATGTTTTGTTTGTGAAGTGTAGCAAAACCAGCCATAGCTTATGCTAAACCACATCAAAGCTTTATACTGCCATGTTGTAGGTAGCCTATACACTTTGAGCTAAATGCTAACATCAAAACGCTAACTAACTTACAATTACAAATTTAACATGCTACATTTAGGCGTTTATTCTGTTTATCATCTCAGTTTATTATGTTGGCATGCTAACATTTGCTCATTAGCGCCAAACAGCTAAGCCCAAAAAAGACCAAATGGGAGATTTGAAAGACAGAATAAATTAATAACTGCTAGTCTGTACTAAAATGGTGACTTGTAACAACTGAAATGTCTGACAGTATCATCTTCTGGACAACTCTGCTAGCATTGCAAAACAACACAGCTTCTTATTAGCATTATGACATTAAAACACAGACAGGTTTTAGGGGTCTTAAATATCCTAAGATGTAGCTTATTATTATCTTATTCTGCAGCTTTACGGCTTACACTTTATACACAAACACATAGTGCAAGATCTCGTCATGAACGACTATTGCTTGTCCACACTGTGTTGATAATAGCAGTGTGTATTTGTCTTGTGTATGCTTGTTTGTCTTTCTTTTGTAGCATGCTGCTACGGTTCATCTGAGGTGAAAGTGCTGCAGTCGTCATGTTTCACAGGTGACGTAGGCGGGGGTTTGAAAACTGAGTATGTGTGTGTGTGATATGTATTACATTGACACATCTGTCAGAGGTCCAGCTGCTCTAACCTAGCACGGTTTGCTCCTATGTGTGGGTCCATGAATGCATGCGTGTGTAAATGCTTTAAGAGGGGGGTAATGATGTGTGTGACTATAAAAAAAATATCATAATATCCTCCACTTTGGCAATTTCTGACGGGTGATACTGAGTAGTTACAGGTGGTAGTATGTGTGTTTGCACTGAGGAAGATTATTTGTGTATTTAACAGCGCCTCCAGCACATCTGTGGGAATGCTGTTATTTAGCCTGGGGTCTTAAAGGCCCATCCATATTTAATGGTGTACAGACAATCCCACCCTGGCTGTTTATGCATCGTTCTATCCACCTGCTAGCAAGCTCATCTTTAATTCACAACTTACCACAATCTGTCATTAGCAAACGGAGGCCCATCTGCCTTCCCCTTTTGCACCCTTGCTTTGCTCTTTCCCAACAGTCATGATTTTCAATTAAGGTTGAGTCTGACTTTGATGGATGGAGTGAAAAAACTGAGTAACATTGGGGAAAATAGGGAAACGTGCAAAAAAAAATCCTAAAGGGTTTCTAGAAAAGGTGGGATGTAGGATGATGATGCAGTTGATCATCAGATGATTTATGTTTTAGCTTCTATGTTTTAGTTTCGAAAATGTCATAAACATTGAGATCTATAAAGTCACCATTTCACAGCACAACTACCACTTAAAATAAAATATATAGTAACAATCTGAGGGGCAACTCATGAGATACTGTCAGACAGCAGCTAACATTTATAAGCATTTCATTTTTCTAAGGTTTATTTTTTACAGGAAGCTGTGTAGGGACTGGCCAATGATAATGATTGTCATTAATAGTGGCTAATAACCTAGGCTTAATATGAGAACAAGCAGATATCCATGCTGCTGTACAGCTAGCTTAAAGGTATTATGCTCCATGTGGGAGAGGCAAAAACAAGCGAAAGCACTTCATTGAACACTATATTAGTACATGCCTTTGAGTGCAAGAAAAGCCTTTCAGATTTTTGTTTTGAAGGAAATACAAAATCCAAAATATCATGAAAATATCAAGGCCTATGTACACTATTTTTGTCATGTTTGTGCCAGATAGTAGAATACAGTTGGCAGAAAGAGCTTAGAATGTATTTTGATTCTAACACTGAAACACATTTAAAGTCGTGTTTCATATTCCCTCTGCTGCTTTACGTCTTTCAAACCCACTCTTTTCCCATTGTTTAATACTGGTCCTGACCCAAATACAACAACTATTCATCACTATCCACTCTTTTTATCTGAACACACACAGAAACGCTGTACATTTAAACACACATGCAAACACACACATTCACTCTTCCATTCAAATAGCACTTCATCCTGGTGAAAAGAGCCTCTTCAGTTGTGTGTCGCCCCAGATTGCGCTACTGAAAAACTCCATGGCTGTGCAGGAGGTGAGAAATTCTCTCCCAGGTAATAAAAATCTGTCCATTTCTCTCTTTTCATCTCGGCAGACATAATAGAGA
This sequence comes from Tautogolabrus adspersus, assembly GCA_020745685.1. Classification (NCBI taxonomy): domain Eukaryota; kingdom Metazoa; phylum Chordata; class Actinopteri; order Labriformes; family Labridae; genus Tautogolabrus; species Tautogolabrus adspersus. The sequence goes on from CM036550.1 coordinate 13,653,759, forward strand.
TATGTTGAAATCTGCCAGCTGTGGTGAGGTGTTTCCATTCGTGTTAAAGGAAAAGAGGCTGAGCTGTGAGCTGAAGCAAGGACACATTATTATTGTGTTTGATTGGTTGTGCTTCTACTTTTGAGTATGTCTGTATAGATCTGGTTTCTCTGCCATGTATCAATATGAGATTGAACATACACATAAAATACTATACTGAGAACACCTTCAACCTAAGGGCTTTACATTTTTCTGTCCCACTTTGGGTGAGACGGCAGCCGTTGTTGTACCTTCAAATGGTTTCATTTTCATTGGCGTAAAGCAGGAAAGAGGGGAGGGGGGACTCTTGCAGGACACTTTGTGTGTTTGATAAATGACTGAGCTGCTCCCGTAGGTGTTATGGTCGAAGTGGTGGTGTTGGTGGGAGGATATGCAGAACAATGCGCATGTCAGAAGCAGAGATTAATAGTGGTTCCCTCTCTAAGAAGTGCAGGTCTGACTATACCCGTCATAGAAACAGAACTGGTTGCTAAATTACCTCTTTTGTTGCTCACCTGTCACAGAGGCGTCTGGCATTTAAAAGCAGCACATGGATCATCACCATGTAGAGCTCTTGCTAAATTGTTGTCCTCTATTGTGTTGATGTTACAGTGATTTAGGTGTCCTTGCTGAATAGTCTGGACCAAATCGTTCCCTCATTCTAAGGAGACAGACGCTTTTTTTTCTTCTATTTGTGAACATCTGGCAGTTTCAAACACTGTTAGGCTGCTGTTCATGATGTTCCTTTACATTCTGCTGTGGAAGTAGGATTTATAGGATAACTTGCCAAAATGAGGTTACTCATCTAACCAGAGTCATGCAGCGTTTCATTGAAGTCATCTATTCAGAGAGAGCAAAACATTCAGTTATCTGTCCATATAATATTGGTAGGGCTCTGTCTTTGTCTCTGCCTTGTGTCTGTGATAGGGCTTTAAAAAAAAACCTATATATGGGAAACAATGTGACAGAGTGAAAGGCGTTGCTGATAAATATACAGAGACATATCACCTGAATCCAAAGCTGCCCTGTGGAGCTTTAAAGTATGCTTCAGCTTGTTTTGCTCTTTGGCTCGGTACATTACCTGTGTGATTAACTTGTACCACTCTCATGGAGTCATTTTTTTGCTGCAGCAGACATCATCAAAATAACTCTAGAGAGAAAGACAACCAATAGCATCATGGGCTATTTAACAGCTAAACAACTAGGTATTTCCCCCAGTAGTTGGTAGATACTAAAAGCATAAATAAAGAAAATGACAGTCCATTTGTTTACAACCTTTTATATTTGAGACTACATATATGTCATTATGTTATGTTACCATTTGTGATTGTTTTTATCTGACAGACCTGTTTTTTCGGTATTTGATGTAATACATGAATACACGTATCATTAGAGCACCTCTTTATTTGAAGGCTTCCTATATAAAGTGTTTCAGCTGGAACTTTCCAAAAGAGACATTCAAAAGCTGTTTTTGTGTCTTTGACCTTAATTGCTGCTCTAAGCCAAGTTTTCTGTCACATTTTAAAGCACTTAATCTCTGCTCAGTGTCAGCCCCCGGCTCCTGAGGACCGTCCACACAGACCTAATTGTACAACAAGCTCATTACAAATCACTTGAAAACAACAACAGTGTGCATGTACAGAAGACCCAAGGCTCTTTAAGGAGTACAACCACCTCCATCAAGGGTGAAATAGCCCCATAGATCTTCATAAAGAAGGCAAAGCGTCCGGCAGCTGACAGCCATCTGAGTGTCCCAGGTTCCCCAGAAGTTGTGTTTGTGTGATTGTGTCATTTGTGGCTGTTTGCGTGGTGGCAGGGAACAAGAAGGAAAGAAAGGAGTCTGATGAGAATGCAACATGCCCTGAAACAAGTAGAGTTTGTATTTAATATTTCACTTGATTTTTCATTCAGTTTTGAGTGCAAACAGAGGGATATGGCTGCAATAAAACAAGAAGGAGAATTTATGATTTGCAGACAGGACATAGAATAAATCACTGAGATACATATTTAGAGGGTTCTGATTACTGCATGCTGATAGCTCTTTTAGGTTTCCAAAGTCTCCTACATATATTGCATTCCCTCCCAGACAAGTATGTCTTAAAGGGTGCTATTTCTACCAGCACGCTCGACTTCACAGGTTATTGCAGAGATAGCACTGCGAATGACTGTCATTACTTTATGTGGTCTAGTATATCCTCTACTGAGACGTATACACAGCAGTACAGAGTGACATCAGAGTTCCTGCAGGTTAGAGGATTAAAGTCGTATAATAGGCAGTCACATGAGTTTTGAACGGTGTGTCATTCCTTCAGACTCTCACTTCTTGTTTCCATTAATGGTCTTTTTTGTACATATAGGACGGACATTACATTTGTAGGGCAAGTTTAATGCATAACCCAGTATTCTCTTTTTTTTAAATAAACAATGTTTTAACCTAGCATTCGTTTTTTATTACAATCATATAATTAGAGATGTTATGATACTAGTTTTCCCTTCTTGATGCAGATTCACAACAATGGGGTGCCGGTATTCTAGCGGTAAGTGCTTGGGCCCCATGTACAGAGGCTTAAGTCCTCCAGAGCGGGCAGCCCGGGCTCTAGTCAGACCTGTGGCTCCTTTCACCCATCTCTCTCTCTCTCTCTCTCTCTCTCTCTCTCTCTCTCTCTCTCTCTCTCTCTCTCTCTCTCTCTCTCTCTCTCTCCCCGGTTTCTGACTCTGCCTACTGTCCTATCTCTAAAATAAAGGCAATTTTAAAAAAGCCCCAAAAATATATCTGTAGAAAAAATATTCAGGACAATATTAGACTATCCAACAAATATACCCTACATAGTATTATTTTACAGCTGTGTGTCAATAATAACAACTCTGTATGGCAACCCCTCCTCAAACCTAAACCTTGTACACATTCTCTATTACTGTGTTGAATATTGCCAATCTGCTTCTTACTAGCTCTGACTAACTCTCACATGTACTGCTGACACTACATACACTACATGTTGTTCGCTATCATACGATTAATGACTTGAGATTAATTCCTTATCAGTGCTCTAAAACTGTTGTTTCAGAGGCAGGCACAACAAATCCATGATAGCTGATGATGATATTTTTTGGCCCTTTTTGCCTTGAAAGTGAAGGTACAGCTGAGACAGAGACAGGACATCTTGGGGGGGGAGAGAAAATGGGGGATGACATCAACCATTCAATTGATTTTTGTTTATATAGACCCTTATCAAAACAAAATGTATCTCAGGACCCTTTAAAAAAAGAGCTGCTGTAGACTTTAATCTTTGTTGTTTCATTTAGAAGGACCCAACATGAACTTAGTTGGACAGAACCAGACTCACAGTGAACAGCTTTCTGCAATTACTGGATGGCGACTTGCTGAAAGGCCGAGGGTTGGAGTTACTTCTTTGAATGGGGCACTCATTTCAGCCACTGAACTAAACCAGCACTAAGATCCAACAGTTTTCTGAGATGTTAGTATGGGTACAACTTATCATAATCCTTAATGTAGAAAGTCATTTGAGTAGCTATTAGCTGAGCTTGCACATGTGATTATGAGGCAGCAATACTAAATTAACCCTGAAACATTGTTGTTTTAAGGAATAAGCATATGTTTTGTAGTTTGAATATCAGTATGGTCTTGGACGTTCTTTTTTATGTCCTTCTAAAAATAAGAAAAGTTTGTAAATCTGCATAAAAGGTAGAATACCTGCAGCAGTGAGAGAGGTCGTATGGGTCATTTGGTTGACTTTATGCCTACATTATGTCCTCAATCTTTGACTGTTGCTTTCACAGTGAGTGTGTGACCTCCTGCCATCCTCGGAAAAAACTTTCACTTCTTCTGTAGCTCAGCAGACTGGAGTTACATAACTGAGAGCAGACATACTAATCAACAACAACATGTTGTTTGTGCAAGTGTTTGACCTATGGCTCCGAGCCTCAGACATACCATATGACTGGTCTTATTGAAAAGGTGCTGTGAACTCCACTGGGCTGAGTGCACTATGGGTTAAGATGAGCATTAGAGAGACAGAGAATAGGAGGTTATTAGCTTCAAATGCCTGGAGGGAAGAAGAGAGGTACAGGGGGCGAGCTCAGAGTGTTTTCTGCCTGCTATAGATTCCATGTTAACCCTCCTAACTTCACCTTATCTTTTGGCTTTGAGTTACAGCGAATACTTGGACATAAAAAGTCATGACACTGTTGTCTGTATGTTAATTAAAGGTTTGCTGTTCAGTCATGTGCTCATCAGGTCTTTGCCGTCACATGGTATGCTAGCTGTGCTGCATCATAACGTTATAGCCTCAGAAAATGTAAGTGACAACATGTTTATGGAAATTCCCCTCAGTAAAAAAAAAAAAGGTAGGCTACTGATGTGTAACAAAAAGAAAGTGATCAGTTGGAGCATTAGGAGGATTAGGAAGGTGGATGGCTCCCTCTGCTGTTGACTAGTGATAAGGTTTGACTTTGCGTCCTTATTTTGAACAGGGTTAAGTTAGAACACATCCCTTTGAGGGTTCACTCCCAGGTGTTTCCACTTATTCTGCTTGCTTTGGTTTCCTCAGGACAGTGTGAGTGTTCAGACCGCTTATTTGTCATCGCTCTTGCTCTCTTGTTAGTGATGTTGCACCTAAGGTTTTTCACAGGTGAATTGTGCGGCCATTGAGCGGCTTTGGTTCCAAAATGCTGGAGGCATTACTAATGTTATCTCTAACACCTGTGCTTTTTCTACTTTGACAGATCACAATGGGAATACATTGAGCAGACCATCTGATTAACTGAGACACTGAAAAACACTTTGGGTTTGCAGGGTCATCATGCAGCACTCCCTGTAGAACTACAAAACTTGACTAGAACTATGCCGACCCCAAAACATTGAACTCTTATATGATTGTTAAACATCTTTTGACTAATCTATTTGTGTTAACCCTCTACTATAACAGTGGCCACTCTTCTGAAAGAGCTTTTTAAGACTTTGACACTACTCTGAAGGGATTTGGTGGTGAAGGAGTTAACGTTTGGAGTCAGGACAGATTCCATCCAAAAGATCGAGATCTAGTTTATAGACCAAGGGAAAATGGAAAGATTGCAGACCATAGATTTGAAGTGAACACACACTTAAAGATTTTCGATTCAGTCTTCTAAATTACACTTACACAGCACTCGTATAAAATGTCATTATTTCTGTCCAACCTGGGGCCTGCTCACCGAGATCTGTTCGTTTTTAATGTGCTTCTGTTTGCTGAATACATTCATACCTTTCAGGAATGTGCAAAATACACTTAAAACATGAATTTAGAGCATTTACTGAAGTCAGAGTTCATTTTACATGTAATAATATGCATCTAAATAAATACAACCATATATTTTACTACACAAGCAGTGTAAATAGACTTCTCTTTTACATAATTATATTTCTTATTTGACTATTTGCAATCCTTAAAACAGGAACAAAAAAGCGAGGTGGCAAAGTGAAGCAAATACAGTATATCATATTCTGTAGATTGTCTATAAAGGTTCACTATTGAGCCACTATTTATAGTACATTTGTGCCCTGAATTTACGTCTTTTATATCCATTAATCAGGCACCTTTAGGAGCTACTAGTTGCTCAAAGTGCCACTGTTGTCGGGGTTGATGGGTGCAGGGACGCAGGAACAGACCTGCTGGGCTAGTGTGGGTGCTTTGTGTGACTCCTCCTTCTTTTACAGCCTCCACACATAACTGTGACTGCTGGTGGACAAGTTGACCGCTCAGCTGAAAGAGAAAAACAGACACACTGAGTTACACAAACAGCCACTGAGATCATGTGGACAGAGTGAAAACAGAAACTTCTCTGCCGTGCCTTTATGAACTTCCACTGAAGTCTGCTGCTGGTCGGTCGTTGTTTGGGGCACAGAGACGCCACCACATGCTCTCCATCTACATCAAGACACAGAGCCCCCATTGGACCCCAGCGCACCTCAGAGTCAGAGTTTAGATCGCAGTTCTGCGGTGACAAGAGAGATTTTCTTTTCAATTGTGCTCCATCTGTATTTCTGCAACTATTCCAACTGTTTTGATGGTTACCTGGCTGCCTGTCCCACTGCAGGGTGCTATGATCATGACCCCACCATGCAGATCATGTCCTCGAAGCAGGTCTGCACAGCTGCTCGTGCCCACGTTGTACAGCTTCAGACAAGGACAGGTGGGACACATAAGTCTGTCATGTCCATCAATAGTGGAAAAGTATAAAATATGTGTTAGTGTGTGTGTTTGCTACCTCTCCTGACAGAGCAGGTCTGTCCTGTGGGATGTAAATCTGTGGATAAACCGTTGTCAGGTACCAGTGGAAGTTTCTGCAGCCCAGACTCCTCTTAAGTCTCAGACGCTCTGTGATATTCGGACTCTCAGACTGATTTAAAAAAGGACAATCAGGTCATTTTGTTCCTTTTCCCCTCATCCTCTAAATAATCTTTTAATCAAATCCAAAGAAACACACCTGCCTAATGAAATGAGCGAGTGTGTCCCTCCTGTAGAAGATCTGCCTGAAAGCATCCATCCAAGTGTCTGCGATCCGGATTTTGTTCCTCTGAAGAACCTCCTGATCCGGGAGGAGGTAAGGCAGATGGTGGTGGCCTACGTGAGCCACGCGGGAGCAGCGGACCACCTCCATGGAACCTCCGCAGGACCACACCTAGGATTTCAGGGAAGCTTTAGCAAAAGTTTGACTGTTCAATTAATATCATAAGAGACACATGTTGATTTGAATCGTCCTCATGTTTTCCAGAACACGCTACAATAACACATTGTGAGTTTTCAGAATGAGAAATATTCTTTTTAAATGTGTTCAGAGGGAAACAAGTGGTCAAGTAACATTTTCCTCTCACACTTGAGCTTTTGTCAACTGGCCCAGACATTCCAAGACCTTTTATTCAACCTGAGATTTCCATTTGTAAAATGCATCGCGTTCCAAAACAACATTCCTGAGGACCTGACAGAAGGCAACTTAATCACTCTCACAAAAACATGGCTACAAAAAGAGCTACAGGGCGTTTTTCTGTCCTGTTTGACCCAAAAGATTTTGAAAGTGGACATTCAAAAGTGTTTTATCTACCCTGATTGACAGCTCAATTTGCTCTCCTCCCCACAGAAGTATCCCTGGGTCATAGGCCCCCACACTGTGGAAGAAATGTCTGTCCATGGCCACAACTCCTCCTCCTAATGCTGGACTCCTGAAAGAGACAGAATCAATGTGATTTGTGAGGTTTTCTGGCTTGGGATGAAAAATGTAGTTGCGATTTCTTGTCAAATGTTTGATATTCTAATGAGCAGTTAAAGCACAGTGAAGAGAGAAATTCCAGGAAAAAATGACTAATGATTTTGATAAATAGGGGTTGGACAAAATATCAGTACGGCAATAAAGCGTCATCCTGACTTATGGTACAATTATCAAATCACTGGTGCCAAATATCGATTTTAATTTGTCAAAATATGAAACCAATGTGGAACTCTAAACAGATTGCCCCGGCCATTTGCCTCAACGCGTCACTGCGTCATGACTCCTTTCCGTGGCACTTAAACCATAAATAAGGGGAAGAAGAAATTGACAGCGAGATCAAGAATAAGAAGACAGAAGGCTCCAGAAGACCCCATTGAAATCTAATTGGCCACCCCAGGTTCCAAGCCAAAATCCTAAACTATGATTTTCTATTTGACCTGTCAGAGGCGGGATTTGTATGTTAAAATCAACTACTTGGGCTGTTTCACAACAGGCTGCTTGTAGCTTTCTTTGTTTTTCCATGTTGCACATTTCATTTTCATTTTTTGGACACATATCTTTTCAAGGCCTCAAAGAAGATTGTAATGATGCTACTCTGTTGTGTTACTTGCTAAGCATAAAAACAAATTACAACACAAATCTTTAAGATACTTTAATGTTTAAAGTATTTGAAGTAGATATAATTAGTAGATATAGAAACACTAAACAATGCTATTGCTTTCTGTGTTTGTAAACACATACATAATGGGGAAATCATTTTCACAATTTTGATGGTATTTTAATACATTTTAATTGGCCCTATTAGTTATCATTTTGTTCGGGTGAAGGGATGGGGGGGTCTCCCCTCCTTTAAGGGAGATTTAGACAGAAAAGTGTGAGAAACACGAGAAACTGTTTATCAGATTTCATGATGTAAACATTTATGATTGTCTTGTAATTTGTTACTTATCACAGAATCCCTGTATCGTGATATTATCGTTATCATGGGTCATGTATTGCCTATCTTATTGTATCTATCGTATCGTTAGTTACTGTGACTCCCACGTCAATAGTAAATAAATGTTTTTCTTTCTTTTTTCATCTTTTATTTATCATCAAGTGAAGAATTGGGTCTACCTTGTAAGCCTTTGGGGTCTCAATGCTCACGATGGGAGTCATTGGGCTACAGCAAGACACATTTAGTGCTGTTTTGAAAAAATATTAATATCTAATTTACATTTCTCTTTAATTTCCTGCACTTTTCAAGTTGCAGGTCATCATATCTGCACATATAGATAAGATTAAGATAAAGCAAAATGTATCAGTGTTTTTTGTCAGGCTTCACCCAACTTTGGAAAAAAAGTTTAAAGAGTTATAACTCATGTCATAAAAACTTGACGGCCTCTTAACTCACGACACAGGTTGAACAGCTGAGTCTGGGTCCATATCTTGCAGCTGATGGTAAGATTCCCAGTGGAAGTCAAGCCTCCAGTCGAAAACTCCCCTCACTGGCCACTGGGTGGCGTTGTACTGAAAAGTCTGCCAGTCAATCACATCCATGATGGGGGACACCACTCTAGTCCTGTAAGAAATACACCACATTCATCTGAACGTATACATTTTGATATGTAAATTTGTGATTTTCTTTTTCTGCATTATTTTGTCAGTTATGCCGATTGAAAATGAAACGTCATGAATAGGAAGTGAGTGTCTGTCTGTCTATCAAAGATCTGGGAGAATAAGGAGATTTAACATTCTTGACCAGAGTTTCTTTGTTTACTTTTCACTCCGTATTCATTGCCTTTGCACAGTGATATTAGTCCTGAAAAATAGGGGTGGGGGGTCCAAGTCAGTGCTCGTGTCAGTAGTCCAAGTTCAGAGACACGCACCGTCCTTTGGGGTCTGTTCTGGTACACATACTGTATGTTCTTTGAGATATTTCTCCCTAAATGCCACGTGTGATGTTATGCTGGCAGGGAACAGATTAAAGGAGGGAAGACAGAGAAGAAGAACAAGGATCAGGGTCAAACATGTAGCTGAGTGTTTACAGATTCCAGCTCTGAGAGTTCAGCCTAATTAGCCAGACTGATCAGAGCCACGCTGCAGGCAGCCTCAGACACAAGACCTGAGCCAAATCATGAGAGCACACATGCAACATGTATCCTCTGTTTTACTAATGAAGGATGACAAGTTATAACTGACAGCCCTCCATCCTCTCACTCATGTCAAGTGCTTCGGTCAAACAGCTGAAAACAACAGCTTTATCCTTGTTGTCCATTAAAAGTCTACAGAAATCTCTTACTTTTTTTTTTTGCTTTAACCAACAGAGCAGTTAACAAAAGCATTGTGATTTAACAGAACTTATCTGAAGAGGAATTTTGTACTGCCGTTTATTATTAGCAGCTAGGGACATATCAGGGTGCAGCCCAGGGTGGCATGGGCACCCCTGATATCCGTTTTGCCACCTCATGAAGTATGATTAGCCATCTGTTCGATCAGAGGAGAGACTTAGGTTTAAACATATCCAAGCAACTTTTGTGGCATTTAAATGTAGACAATTTTGCTTTTTATTGAGTCATTAAATCATATCATGCAACTTAGTTGCTTTTTTTTATTTAAAAAACATTCAGGGATGTAACAACTTTAAAATAAGACAGGGTAGATACAAGCTGTTTGAATTGTATGAGTAAATACAATTCATTTATGCCATCCTTCATAAATAAGTTCCCACTTGGCCGACCCGGCCAGACATGATTAGATTGGAGTACCTGTCCTGAGCTACTCTTTCCAGAAGTGGTTCCAGCCATCCCTTCTGACATTCACAGTGGGAGTCCATGAACACCAACACCTCCCCTGAAGCTCGAGCAGCTCCCAGTGATCGGCACCCTCCCACGCCCAGGCGCTTGGTGCTGCGAATCAAACGCACCCCATCCAAATGAGACACATACTCACTGAGCACGCTCTTCAGGTGTCCTGAGGAGTGAACACAAACATTAACGTGAGGTCAGCACTGGTCAGTTGCACTTGTATGTTTGGGGTCCAATAGAGAGACTCACCGTGCTGGCTGAGGTCGTCCACCAGCAGAACCTCTTGCAGATATTGTTTGGGTGCTGCAGTGTCCAGCACGCTGTGCACGGTGCGCAGCAGCGTGGACCAAGCCTCGTCGTGGAAGCAGATAATAACACTGGCTGACGGCAGAGACTCGCTGTACTGCTCCCCTAAACACCTGGGAATAAATGCACATTAGTCCAAGCGACGTCTTCATTTAATATAAAAAATGGGCATTTTCAGAGCGATGTATCTTTTTGGTCGTGCGCTTTAGCCACTTACTCAGAATGGCGCGCCTCGGGAAACCTGCGATGCAGTGAAATACTCTCACTGATCACCTCGTTGAAACCAAACTTCTGTACAGCAGACAGCTCCACATTCTTCTCAGAATCCCTCAGTTGTAGCTGCACTTCTTTCCCAACTTCACCGTGCGTCGGCGGCGGGGTGGTGGAATCCTTATTTGACCCGGTTAAAATCAACTTATAACTCCCCTTCTTCTTCTTAATGCCTTGCGTCGATGGCACAAATAACAGCTGGTCTTCTTGAAGAGATTTTAGTGGGGCAATATTCACGCCAAGCTCTAATGCAGGGTCCCTTGAGTCCACGATGATCTCCAGGTCCGGTCTGGGGATTCTCTGGAGGGGGCGGCGAGGAGGACTGGGGTTCTGATGACTGTGATCCTGGTCCCGGTTTAAGAGGTCCGAGAGCGCCAGAGTGACCAGGGCGAAGCCGAGGAGCAGCAGCCAGAGGCAGAGCACCCTCCTCCTTACAGCTGCGGCTCTGATCCACAGCCTCATTACGAAGAGTGAGTACAAGGAGAGTGGCGCTTAGAAGTCTGCCCAGTGCTGTCTTGACTTTCCCATGTTTGAGCTTTTACGCCACTGTTAAGTCATTTCACACAGGTGATGCCATTGGATTTATCCAGAAAGTAGAAAATGAAATGAATCACCCATCAGTCCTCTGAAGAGAAGTGCAGCATCCATGGAGGAATAGACTTGGAAGAGGAGTGGCAGACCAAGAAGGTTCAGGACAAATCCCTAAACTAGTACATGAGAGGTGAGCCCACTATGTCTCTCATTCAGCTCATCCCGCGGTCCTAAAGCCTGCAATAATTTTGTTTAAGCTCACATCTTTAAGATCCACCTGACTCATCCACCTGCTCCACAGCAACTGGATCCAAAAAACAACCTAAAAAATATAATTAGAGGTATCAAAACACATTTTACTCCTATCCGAACTTTAAAACAAGTAGTGAAACGTTAAATGTTTTTGCACCAATACACCAAGACAAATTCCTTGTATGTGTAAATGTACTTGGCAATAAACCCGTTTCTGATTCTGAAACAGTAACAGCTGACTGACCCAGTCATTCAGTGTTACATCATAGTCTATTTGGGGTTTTGGGTTTCTATAGGTTCCAGAAAATCGCTTATATATGTATTGCTGTGCCAATACTCTTGTCATGACTTGTACATTATTCGAACATTGAGGTTATTAAATGATCTTTTTCCCCACAAAACTCACATTTTCCACCAGAAACAACAGTTATATCCAAGCTCACATTGTAGTGGAATTAGACAGTGTTTTTATATTTCCTCTAGTGTGAGAGAGAGAGAGAGAGAGAGAGAGAGAGAGAGAGAGAGAGAGAGAGAGAGAGAGGCGTCTCTCCGGTGAGTCCCACGTCAAAGCTGCTCTCTGCGGCCAGCTGGCGACGCGCCTCGCAGTCCCATGACCGGCAGTCAGTGCCGGGGAGTGGGGCGGTTGACGCTTCGATCTTCCCGGATCTCTTGGCAGCTCTGGCTGCTGTTTTCAGCTGAATGAAAACAAAGAAGTTTTTCTTTTCCTTGTGTTTTGTCTTCTTCATCCGTTTTTTTTCTTTTTATAAGTAGAAATTTTCATTAATCAGTTTTGTCAGAAACATGTTATTCCTACATTGCACATTAATGCATTATACATTATAACCCAAATTAGATTATGAAAAATTAGTTTAAGGGGGGAAAGCCCAAACGTCATGTAAGTGATTTCAGTGGTTAAGGTCTTAACATTCCTGAAAAACAGTTTTCAAATGACCCCATGATAATATTGACTTGACTTGTCTGCGGACAAGTTGTCATCACCACCAGTAGAAATAAAGACCTTCTGCGTAAGACTGCTTCGCAAGCTCTGTTCTGTAGACTATTTTGGCTGACTGGAGATGTGTTAGGTCTCATGCAACCTGGCAGAGCAGACCGTGGAGTTATGAAGCTATAGGTTGTCTGCAGTCAGTGGCACCAGTGCTGCATATGCTGCTCCTGGAGGAAGCCCTTGGGTTTAACTGAGTAAGTGGGATTCCCCCAATTAAACAAATAGACCCTCAGCTCGTCTGTGCTCAGGATGACAGGGCAGAATGTCTTCTGATGATTCTGATTACAGCACACAAAGGAGGGAGGGGACACCTGCCGACAAAGAAAGAAAAGGGTGTTGTAAGAGGGTGGAAATGAGAGAGAGACATGAAAGATCAGAGACAAAGGGAGAGGTGACTTGTGTGTTCTTCTGGGAAAATGTTTTTAAGCCTCAAGACTGAAAGGAAAGAAGCCCCTTCATGTATTTCCAGTTTGCACAGTGAACACTCCCATATGTGTCCATCCTGCAGCCAAAGCACACACTCAAAGAATGATTTTCCACTGCCAGTACATTTGAAGACACACATAAACACTAAAGGATCTTGGACACACACACACACACACACACACACAAACGCACGCACGCACGCACGCACGCACGCACGCACGCACACACACACACACACACACACACACACACACACACACACACACACACACACACACACACACACACACACAGACCACAGACTCAAGCATCCAGTCCACATTCTGGGGAATGATCCTGCATTCCTTAAACCGACTTGAAGCCAGAGCTCTAAATGAGAAGGCACGACAAGCACTTGCATGCATCCCTCTGTCACACACACACACACACACACACACACACACAACACAGAAAGAAAGAAAGAAAGAAAGAAAGAAAGAAAGAAAGAAAGAAAACAAGAAAGAAAGAAAGAAAGAAAACCGTGTTAGCAGTATAGGACGTTTCTGGGTTATTGTTTATTCATATTTCTGTTTCTGGTAGTGATGTCTTCTTCCCATGGGCAGAAAAAAAAGAAAAGTCTGAGAGATAAAGCCGTCACTTTACAATTGATTCATTGCTTAAGCCTATCAATGCCAACTATTAACTAGTTCAAGCTTCTAAGCACTCAAAACTTGCTGCTTGTGGTAATCTTCCATGATCTTCTCTATGAGTTGAGAAAGATTCTTGAATACTGAGATTGACTTTCTGCACTATTTTGTGAATATATATATTTTTTTCATAAACAAGAAGAATAACAAATCAAAGACAAAAGGTCATAAGCAAAATATTACAAAAATGAAAACATCCGCTAGCTGCAGTCACTTCTGTTCCAAAACATTGTATTCCAAGTATTTTACGTCTTGTTTGTCAATGTTGATTTATTATAGTTAAAGTAATATAGTCCATTTAATGTTGTATAATTGAGCTTTGGCATCAATACGGCATCAACATTGATGAGAGAGAGAGAGAGAGAGAGAGAGAGAGAGAGAGAGAGAGAGAGAGAGAGAGAGAGAGAGAGAGAGAGAGAGAGAGAGAGACTTCTCCAAGTTTTTTTCCCATCAGGCTGCGAGAAGTTGCGGAGAGGTGCTGCCCTCTAATGGAGGAGGAGAAGTATAGTCGTTCACTCGTGTGTTTTTTTCCTCTTTCATGTTTGCTTTAAAAAAATAAAATAAAAGCACAATGCGTCCATCTGAAAGAATTCTCCCACAGCTTTCAGTCCCATCCCCTGGCCTTTCTGGTGTCCGACTGTGGTGTACAAGGAACACATACATTGAAAGATGAGACATAAAATTGTTATTGTTTCCAACATAAACGTCTCAATTGCAGACGTTATGTTATTAGGCCTGATTGATCATTTGACCGCATACTAGCCTACTATTAAAATTCTTATTAGGCTACTATGTTTGTTTGATGTGAACGAAAGACATGTCGCTGAAACCAACATCAGAGTCTATTTAATCTTCATATCTTTTATCTTATTTATTGGAGTTGTTTCAAATACAAATTGACTAATGACCTTGCTTGGGGCGCGAGGCTGCAAGAAATATTTTTAATGGCTCTATTATGAAGCAAAACCTGTTGGTGTTCGTGTATTATGTTTTTCCTGACATAATAGGCTATTACAAACCAGCTAGGGAATTAGAATTCATACCAATTAATCTTATAAACCAATCACTGCAGATAGGCTATTTGATTATTCCCCCCCCCATTTGTAATTCACATCCGCAGCATTTATTGTGGATCCTCTTTAATTCACTTACTGTAAATCAAATATTGTGATATGTTCGTTTATCTCTTCGTGTTGATGAATTTGTCCACGAATTCTGAGCAGGAAATTACATTTTTGAGTGAGACGTCAGTTCGCAGTTTGTCAGTCCTTTGTTACAGTTTCCAAACTTTCCTTGTGACAGCAGAAGAGCCGCAGAAGTAAAGATGATTATCACATGTTGGATTATGTTGAAAACGAGCACAATTGTCTGCTCATCACGCCTTCTTCTGCTTTTTTTTTTCAGCGTGCCCGGACATCCAATCTCACGCGCTCAATCAGAGTGTCTCACCGTGACACAGCTCCATCTCCATCTCCTGTATCTAATAATGTGGTCAGGAGCTCAGCTGTCACGCGTGGACATTAAAAGTAGACAACGAAAACATAAATCACAATCTAAAAAAACGTTCACATCGCGATCTAAAATTCATTTAAATTCATTTGTAATAGTTATCTGATCATGTGGGTAAGTAGCCTAAGGGACGAATAGGGCCAAGTTTTAAAGCTAAAAGTTTGGAAATACGTTATGGAACTTTTTTTAAAACAGTTTTAACTTTGTTTGTTTATAGAATTATTATCTGAACTTGGATTGTATTAACAGTTTTTAAAGTAAACCAGCTTAACACTATAAATGTTGTCTTTTATGCTCTTAGCAGCGTTATAAGTCGTCATTGTTGAGGGGATAAACGCTCTTTTAACTTGGAAGCCTGTTTTTAGGGCAGAGGGAAAGGCGCGTGCGCACAGGCGCATCTCTCGTGTTTCCTGCGTCCAGGACACTAATAAGGGATGAGATGCGTCTTGTTAAACATCACATGTTTGTGTGCTCATCGGCCCCAGATTAAATTATTGAACATCAGGACAGACTGGGAGAAGAGCTGCGAGAGCTGGACCAGCAGGGAGAGAAAGCAGACTCTGTCCGGGAACACAAAATATTTTGGGCGGTCGACAGGTTTTTTTTCTTTCTTTTTCTTTTACAATCTACGTTACTTATCTTTCTGAAGAGTGGAAATGGAATCCCTGCGATTGTTTTTTCTCCTGATTTGTGTCTTTTTAGTTTATCAAGCTGATGGACGCAGAAGTAAGTGATGCTGCTTAAAATATCTTGTTATGTTTGTTGTGTAATTAAACGGGCTGTTTGATCGAATAGGGAAATATTAACTGTCATATGTTTTATCATAAATGTTTTGTTGTCTGCTGAAATTTAAATATTTATACCAGAAGTCATATAAACGATTTAATTCTACAAGCAGTGAAAACAGTCGTGGTGCATTAGTTATTAAGTTTGAAATTGACTTTGATATTGTATTTGTCTCGTAGTTTGTGTAACCCCCTCCTGTTGTCAGCTCTCTGCACTCAGAGTCCCATGAGCTCAATTATGGCGTGTGGTCTGACTGACAGTCTGTGCTCACATAGAAAATAATACATTTTTATATTAATTGCTGGGAAATGTGTTTACCTTTTAAACTTATTCAATGTACACTAATGTCCAGTTAGGCACACAGAGGAAGTTTTATTTAAACTTCATATGAAAGCAAAAACGTGGATATTTGATTAATAATGTCGGTCTAAATTAAGACAGCAGCTAGAAACAAAGGAAATTAAACAGAACAAGATAAATAGCGATTAAAAGGCGTTTTGGTATAGAAGTTGATCAATCCCTCAAAAAAAAAGGTTAGCCAAGAGACAATCTTATCAGCGATCAAATTGATCACCCCCCTAACACAAGGACAGTTTTGTGTGTTGATAGAAAAAAAGAATTGAAGATTGTCATCATGTTTGCAAAAATAAACAGAAAACCTTGAAATGGAAAAGAAGACATTTGCTTTGACGTTTCATACAAGAGTGGTAGGAACAATTACAACACATGCATTCAATGTGCAGAATTTATTAATAAAACTTGATTTTTCATTGGGGGTCATCCGCAAACATTTTTAGGGGGCTTTGAGTATTTAAATGTGCTTTTGTTCTCTGTTTTCAGCTTATGGTGACATTTTCCCCCACAAGCATGAATTAGCTAAGAAGTTTCCATTTCCAATTCCACCAATCCCTGGCTGGGATCCTGACACCAACCCATGGGATGATTACCTCTACCCTCCACTCAACCCAAAGCCAAAGGAACTCATGAGCCACAAAGGTTAGTAGTCACCTTTACTGTCTGAGTTCTTACTCGGATGCTTAGATTTTTTTCACCTGAGACAACTGCTTTCCTGCAGGTAAACCCAAGGTTCGTCTGACCAGTGATAGTCCGGCTCTCAACGGCTCTTGTATCTCCTTCACTGCAAAGCTGGAGTATCCTCCATGCCAGAAGGAGGATGTTAATGGAGACCTTGTTTGGGATGAGCACTGTGAGGATGGTACGGAGCTGGAGGCCTCAGGTGCTGCCAAGAAGCCCGGCCAGGCCATGCACCCCAGACATTTTACACCACTGTCCACCAAAAAACCAGCGTTGCACCATATCAGAAAACCATTCTACACCATACACGAAAGAAAAAATATTCACAGGTGTTTTGAGATTTTAAAAAAAGTGGTTAAACAAACAAACTTTAAGTAGTATTAAGTCAGTTTTTGGCCTTTAGCCCTAATTAACTCAACATCTACATATATTCACATACAGAATGGATCTTGTGCCTTCACCTATTACCCAGCTTACAAGCAGACATTAAGCATTTATTCTAAGTTGTGTGTTTGACTACCTGGTGACTGATTGTCCTATAGTCACTCCGTTTTAGCTCAGTTTTGGTCTCCACCAAACTTTTAATTTGTTGAATGCTCCACTGTGCTCACCAGCTAGAAGTAGGCTACTGGTAGTAGTACTTTGTCTGCTGGAAGCTATTTGGCTGAAACTTCTGTTTGCTTCAGCAAGGGTCAAGAATAGTAAACCTTCTCCATTTGACATCAAGATGAACTTTGACTATTAGCTTTTTCTAAACAATGTTATGCTTCACCTCTTCTCATCCAAACAGCTAATGGACAGGTGCGTTCTGGCTATGTGTACAACTGGACTTCCTGGATCGATGATTATGGCTTTGGAAAGTGTACAGACTTAAAGAAATGCAATGTGTTTCCTGATGGCAAGCCATTCCCTCAGAGCAATGACTGGAGTCGCTACGTCTATGTGTGGCATGCGATGGGTGAGAACACAAATGTACTGCTTTGCTCAAACACACACATGAGGAGAAAACAAAAAAAGTCAGTTTTGATTTTCATTTATCATATTCACATGGCTGCAATTTCTTGTGACTTCAAGCCAAGTGTGGTAAACTGTTGTTATAATGTAATCCTCTTGTGTTCCAGCTTGAAAACCATGTAAACATACAAAATATAAAAATATGGTTGTATCTTCACAGACTTTCGTTTGATAGAAAGACTGAAACTGTAAAGGATGGTAATTAGCTTAATTTCAAGGTGAAACCACATTTCATAACTCATTAGCTGCTGGCAGCTACGTCACAACAGCTAATATTAGCTAACGATATAATTAGCTAGCACAGGACATATTAAATGACCAGCAGCTAGTAATAAAACATTTTCTATTGTATCTTCAAACACCATCAAACAGAAATATGAGCTAAAAGGGGTTGCAGTAACTGAAGGATGTTGTTTTATTCTAATTACGGCCACATTCCCTTCCAGATTCATTTTTCTCTCCGTTGTTTTTTACAGTTTCTGGTCAATCAGAGAGCAGTAGAATATATTTCGACTCTTGAGATTCCCTTTAATTATACGATGTTCCAGCGTGGAACACAGCATTTCAAAGACATTACAGCATTTTAGCTTCCCACCATGAGAGGAATGTTTGGTGAAAATGGCTTCCATGTGAATATGGTGAATTGGTCTTCTTTGTGTGTCACAGGCCAGTACTATGAGACATGTGACGGCTCCTCCTCGAGTTTGACCATCAACACCACCAACATCCCTATTGGGGCAGAGGTCATGGAGGTCATGGTCTACAGGAAACGTGAGCGTAGGAAGTACAGCCCCCTCTCCACTGACAACACCGTCTTCTACGTCACAGGTGGAGACAAACAGACCCTTTCAGTTTGTACAGGTTTATACTGTATGTCAGCATGTTTCAGCAACCTGCAGAAGGAATTATTGATGTGCCCTCCTTCTCCACCCACTCTCTCTCTTAGATAAGATCCCAGTGGCGGTCAGCATCTCCCAGAAGGCTGCGGTCAACCAGTCTGACAATGTTTTCTTTTGTGGTGAGGACGTGGTCTTCAAAGTCCAGCTACATGACCCTAGTGGGTACCTCAAAACCGCTGCCTCCATCGACTACATCTGGGACTTCAGAGATGGCAACCAGGTGGTGACACACCACGACCTGACCACACACACCTACAGCAGACTGGGGAACATGAGTGTGAAGCTAGTGGTGGAGGCTGCATTCCCTGTAGAGTGTCCGCCACCCGCTGCCACCACAGCTCATAAGAGCTCCACTTCTCCACCTCCCACAGGTACTAGACACATAGATATAGATGTAAACTCTGCAAGTTGTTAGATATCCGTTGAGTCACTAAATGTACGTTTTGAATAAAAGGTGGATTTGGATTCTGGATTCAAATGCAATAGTGCCTTTGACCTGAAATCTTTCTAATGAACAGCAGGGGCGACGCCGCTAGTTGCACAAAATAGACAGATTTTATGGAAGCTCCTGAGACAATGACCCTTATTAAGTCCAAAACTATGATTAAAAATCTGTCTATGGTATCTATGGTAAAATCAGGATAGCAGCAGGGTTTACTTTTGGCTGTAGCTACCTTTGATGGACAGTTTGATCTTAAAACAGCTGGTCAACCAGGAGATAACCCTTTAAAACAATGTTAAGCTTTAAAAAATAGGACTTCGATTCAGCAGTTGCGGCTTTTAAAACCAGAGTTGCCTATTGGAGCCTCTGCAGGGGGTTTGATGTCCCACCTCTTTCCCTAATCAAAACAAACATGAATGAATTGGCTGAATTACAAGAGTTATATTAAGAAAAGAGAAAAAAGAAATGCAACAGAGGCTTAGATGCCCTGATTTTTAGTCCCTCATATGAGACTAGATGTAAAGTTGCTGGTTCCTGCAATTCCTATGAAACCTGACAGTATAACCTATTAAAGTTCCCAATCCAAAACTTAAAATTCTCACTGCACCACTATTGGCAATGCTTTGAAAAGCTCCGTCCACACCCACAGCAAACATGATACACCAGTTTATGTTGGCAGAGTTTAGTAGACAAAGATCTTATGATTTGGATGAGCTGACCACACAAAGCATTAACCCTGCTAACATCTGGTACAAATCTGGACCTTGGAGAAGAAATGTACAGAACAGATCAAACATCGAAGTGTTTGCCTAGAAAAATACATGCGCCATACCGTTTTTATGTGTGTCCCCCTCCAGAGGCTCCAACAGCTCCACCAGGTACTCATGCTGGTACTGTCAAGATGGAGACCACACGGGGTGAGTTCCACAGTGTTTGTGTATGTGTGGAAGAGAGACAGTAAGCCAGAGAGACAGAAGACTTTCAAGTGCATGTTAAATATTAATGAAGAGTTTAGAATGAATTTAAAACACTTTTTTATCAAACACACACCCTTGTCCATTGAGTCTATATCATGCCAATTCTTTCTTTTTTCAGCACCACTCAGCACCAGTCGGGCCCTCCCCTCCACCTCTTCCCCTTCCCCTTCCTCCTTTACTAGTGCCATGCCAACCACAGACTCCCTACCCCCTTCTTTAGCCAGCTCGACCCCAGAGTACAACCCCACCCTGTCCTGGCTCCACACCAGACGCCTCAACAGCAATGAGTGCTTCCGCTATGTTCACGGCACCTTCATGGGCAACATCACCATTGTTGGTAGGAGGCTCCTGCTATTTTATCAGCCTTTTCAAACTATTCTGTGATTTTGTCTATCCAGAGCCCGACGTGACAACCACTGGATGGCGCCAAAGTCAGACATTTTTAGTCATACACTAAGCAGTAAGGGACCGTAATGTCTTGTGGTGGGTGAGTCCAACACTCACGTTTCTCATACAGGTGAATCAGGCAGTGCCTTTTCAAGTTCTGCACTCTTGCTTTCTAACAAAGTTCTTAAATTTGATTTATTTTTGGCATTTTGTTTTATTAGATAGTACAGCTGAAGAGAAGTACAAAGCGTGGGGAACAGAGAGCTAAACCAGCAACAAACGTGTCAAAGACTTCTGTACTTGGGGTGCCTGCTTAACTGACTGAGCTAAACCAGCGCCCCGTTTAACACTGAATTCAATTGTAACTGGTTAAATCTAAGCCCTACAAACACTGCTCGGTTGATCTAGGGAAACACATTTTGGACTTGGTTTGTTTCGCACATACATTGAACTCAGGTCTCAAAGGTAAACTCATGCATTGTTTGACCTACCCATCATGTGACTTCTCACATGCTATGCGGCCAGAGCAGTTGCTCTGAGAGTTTATGATTGATTGGTTTAAACTGGTTCACAATCAGGTGGGTTTGGGTTAGTTCATTCCTAAGTATGAACAGTGAATGAGAACGGCCTGACCCTAATGACTTAGCCAATTACCGACCTTCCTCCATTTCCATCACAAGGTTCAAATTTGTAGATTTGGGTGAAACGTCTTGAAATAAATGGAATGGATTCATGTCCCCTTCAGGATAATTTACAATAACTGCACTGACTTTTCATCTTGCGCCATCATAAAGTCAACATGAATAATCTTCCAATAATCTGGTGCAGGCTGAATACCTGCAAAAGTCATGACATTCCCATCATCCTCAACTGCAGTTTGTGTTTATTGTTAATTAGTAAATGTTACCATGATAACACTAAACTAAGATGCTAATTATGGTAAGCATTACAACTGCTTGACTTCAGAATCAGCCTGCTTTACCATAAGCAAAAACTATTTCATTTCTGAACTTTTTTATGAAAGGACGTGACAATATTTGCATGTAGGATTTGAAAAGAGTCTTGTTTTCTTTTGCCATATAACACTTTCCTCTAAAGGTTAGAATTTTGCAGATGTTGCCTTTGAGATGCATCAGTGGTAGCGTCATGGTTACCTTTTTTTTTTTAATCATTTGTCTCTTATTTTGTTATTTATTTTATGTGGATCTTGTGCAATATGGGTAATGTGTAAGTTATGTTTGTGTTTTTTTGTACGTGCTTTATCTGTTTTAGATATTGATTGTTGTTTGTTTCTATTGTTCTTATCTGTCGATTCTTCTGTGGAGGCTGGTATATGTGTGCAGAACTGGAGTCAAAGACAAACTGCCCTAAGGGGACAATAAAGTGTAATATATTGTAACATGATGATGATAGCATTTTGACACTAGGATCGTGTAAAACCCCTTAAGGAGTTTTTATTCACATTTTTACATGAATATAATTTGATGTCAAAATAACGTTTCTTCATTAGAAATTGTTTTTTACCCTCAAACTCTGGAAGAAGCCAAACACACGTTACTCTCCACTAAAGAGTTATAAGGT
The DNA here is from genome assembly GCA_020745685.1 of Tautogolabrus adspersus. NCBI lineage: Eukaryota > Metazoa > Chordata > Actinopteri > Labriformes > Labridae > Tautogolabrus > Tautogolabrus adspersus. Next base: position 13,675,933 of record CM036550.1, read on the forward strand.
TCATCAGTTTAATGTTGTAACAATATATTTATGCATCAAAAACATCTCAAACTGACTTTATTCATTTGTTGTCCGCAGAGCCCAAACATCCACTGAACAGCCAGCCAAACAGTCGCATCGTAGACGTGTCCGCCTCGAGAGTGACCAACACAGATATCAGCTTCCTGGTCAAATGTCTGGGCAAGTGAGTATAAACAAATGTAAACAATGGAGCGAGTGGTCACAGGTCACATAACGGTCACATAAAGGATTCATTTACTTCTATAGCTCTTAAAAGGAAAATCAATAGAACACAGAGATGAATGGTTTCCAGTTTAATTAGCATTAAGTAGTTTATCTGTTTTACTGAAAATATGTTAAAACAACACAACATTGAGAAGTAAATGACAGATTAGAGACTTGTTAGATGAACTAGTTAGTGTAGAATATTTTTCTTGTCATTTTCTAATTTGCTTAAGAACATATTTGTCCTGCAGAATAACCTGCTTTATGTGCAGAGCTGTGCTCCATTTGTTTAGAGCTAAAGATAAATCAACATGTATATGACATTTGGTGACAAATTTGAAAAAAAGGAAAAACAAGGTTTCAGATAAAGAACTGGTTTGATCCTTTAAATTTTAACCTTCACCTTTCGTCCCCTTTTCATCAGCATCCCCACCTCGGCCTGCACCATCGTGTCAGACCCCAGCTGCACCCGAGTGAGTAACATCATGTGTGATGACGTCCCGCCGTCCAAACAGTGTGAGGTGCATCTCAGGCGGACATTTCTGGAGCCGGGCACCTACTGTGTCAACATCACGCTGGAGGACTCCAGCAGCCTGGCACTGACCAGCACAACCGTCACCATCCAAAAGTCCCAGGATCCACCTGGTCGGTTACAAAAGGACACCTGCATATTCATAAATAACTTCTTTTTTTTTTTTAATTGAGCTCTTTTACAAAACATTTCTACTTCCTGTCTGTCTGATTATGTTTCCCCTGTAGTGTCTAAGAAGTCTCGCGCTGCAGAGGTGGTGCTCTCCTCCAGCGCAGTTCTGGCTGCCGTCTTTGCATTTGTCGGCTACCTGGTCTGCAGGTAATGTACAGCTGTTTTTAAGAATTGCTGCATCATTCAGCTCTGTCTTTTCACATTATGATATCTTGACCTTTCCCTATCTTATAACTCCCTGATGTTTTTTTCCTCCCAGGCGTTACAAGGTGTACCGCCCAATTCGTAGGTCACTGATTGAGGATGCTGGAGTCAAAGACCGCGTGGGCCGTCTGAGGGAGGCGCTCTTCCCCTCCAGTGAGGAGAGCCATCACTTGCTGACTGAGCGACGCCCAATGTAGGCCTGAAAAAGCTACATCAGAGCATATTTGTCTAAAATGTCAAAAATACTGGAGAACAAAATCATGATCGACATATTCACATCCAAGCTGAAGGTTAATCATTCAACAATGAAGATAGCAGGAATTCATTTATGTCTGTAGAGAAATAAAACATATTAATACTGTCTTGTTGGAGTCTTAAATTGTAACAAGAATTAGGTTTGTTTTTTTGTTAGATTAAATGTGCCTGTTTAGTTGTGTACAAGTGGTGATTTATGTGTAAAGTCAGTGCTTTGTGTACAATCTGTGCCACGAGCTGCTTAATAATACCTTACACTGTAACTATAATAATCCTTATATGGATTTCTATTATCAAATCAACGTTTGTATGCTCTTTATCAGTTATTGAATTAAATTACATATTTAAACTGTAACACTGTAAAACTAATTGAAGGAATTCCCTGGAGACTTGTCACGAGGACTTTAATAAAGATTGTGAACTAACTGCTCTTTTCATCGCATCTGTCTCAATGTTGTAATAACATGAACTTTGACAGTGTTTGATCAAATTACTATTGACATGCAGCTTCTCTACATATTTAACTGTGAGGCCGGGATCTTTTTACAACCTACACTGATGACCGAGGAATGAGTGCCCTTATTAGCACAACACATTCAATAGTAAAAGAAGAGGTGCTTATAAATTGACTTTCATTTTGTTCAACCTCATACCTCTACTCCACCATATCTCAAAGACAAATATTGTCATTTTCACTCCACTATAGGCTAAAATCACATTTTTTAGATTACACTGAATTGTTTTCCTGCTTGTCAAAGAAAAACATTCGTCTTTAGATCAGAGGATTTTTAATAGTCTGGCAAACAGGAAAACTGATTAATTAGCAGAAGTTATCTTCCTTCTTAAGATAACTAAACATTTACAAAGAAATTGTAAGTTATCTAAAAAATGAATGATCAAAAAGCTGATTTTATGAGGTTACATAACAGGAGCAAATTACCCAATATGTGAATTAGTAAAAGTCAGAACAGGTCTCGACTTCAACAGCAGAAAAATGCAACAAACTCATGAGCAGTACAATCATTTAAAGCTTACTGCATGAGAATGTCAGTTTTTTGTAGACTGTGCTGTAAATACTCTTTAGCCTCAGGTGTTGAATGCAGTACTTATTTGTAGTGTTTCTATGGCTCTCTTTGTCAGACTACTTCCCCACCTCTAAATACTTCACGTCTTCTTGTTTTATCGTGTTCACACTGGAAACACTGAAAGAATAAGTAAAACCCCAGATATTTTAGTGTGCTTTTTTTTTTTTTAAGGTACACAAAGCCCGACAATGCAGTCATCAGATAAACCAGAGGAGCATCTCAAAATAAAACCATTCATGCAACAGAGCCAGGAACAGCTCAGAGAACAAAACAAAAGTTTGACATGTAATTTCTACTTGTTAAAGGCTAATTAGCCGCACTTTTGAAAGTGTTTGCTTCCTTTAGACGGTTCACCTTTTGTTGAAAGCACATTAAAACGTACTTTTTAGAAACAAAAACAGAACAATTTTCACCATTATTTCTTTAAGAGAAATGTGTCTTTATGAAGGAACATTCAAGGGGTGGAATTCATGTGACATTAACTAAATATCAAGTGTGACAGTCCTTTTGGCAGGATAAGTATTGGTCTTTGAATTATAGGGCGTTAAGTGGTTTTTTTCTTGCTTACATTTCCTCAGAACATGGTTAGGACATGGCTGCCTGTTTCGATGTTCAACTATAAAGTGTAACATTGAAATAAACACAGCAGCAAGTCTTACACCAAAAAAAGGGCAAGCACAACCAAACTTCATTATTTTTATTTTATTCAGAGGCATTTGACAAGTGGAGCTGTGTGTGAAGGGGAGGTGATGGGGCACAAGCATGGTTGCAGAGAGGGGGAGGAGGGAATATCATGCTGAAGTCAGATAACTTTTCCAAAAGAAACTCAGAGACCCAGTCCCTCAAATCTGTCTCATACCAAGAGGATGTTTCACGTTACACAGCCAAGAAATGCTAACAAAGGAAACGAGCTACTAAATCAGCGAGTGAGTATAGCATCAGTGAAAGAGAGAGAAAGGGAAAAAAAGACAGGACTTGTACCTATTTTGAAGTCTTACAAATCAGAAAAAAAAAGCCAGGCCCTGTTTTAAGAAAAAGTATTTTTCTCATTTAACTACTGAATGCAAAAATCAAACACGTGATTTGACCTTTTTTCCACACAAAAAAAAAACCCAAGCAAAAGTTCAAATACATGTAAGCCACACCACCAAAAAAATTAGAAAGCAGAAGAGAAAAATCGTTTGAGGATTTCAATTAAGCCAAAAGGAGTATATATAAACACTGGCAAAAAGAACATTTTTGATCACTTTTCAATTTTTCTCTCAATTCTAAATAGTACATGATTTTAGTTTCATTTTTTTATTCATTTCTGGGGAAGCATGGGGAGTCATAAAGGAGGGGCGGGGGGCTATATTCTAACAAATAGAAGAATGCCTCTACTTCAAATACATATCTAAAGAGGTAGATCAAAACAAACTGCGGAGGAGGGGAGAAGGCCGGGGTGGGGGGGATTGGCAGGAAGGAGGCAGGGGATCAGGAGGTGTTGGGGAGAATTTAAGTATCACTTGTGCCCCTCAGTTAAGCGCGGTCTTCGGATGGTGCGCTCATGTAGAAAGAAGTGTTCAGGGGGGACTGAGGTATCAGTGCGCGCTGGCGCTCAGTGGGGGCAGGGTGGGGTGCCTAGTGCCACAACAACCCCTCACCCCCTCAGCTGAGGTAGACGGCGTTCTACTGTGGAAGCATGGATACACTCAAGCACTTTTACCACAATCAACATATTTACATTCGGCATGAAGAGACAAAATGAAATAAATCGTATATTTAAGTTTTGGATTCTTTTCCTCCTTTCTTAGCCCCGGAGAGAGGTTCATTCAGGATTTTGGGGGCCTTTTCCGGCTCATTATCCCTGTTTGAAAATAAAATTGCATTTGTAGGTTTCAGAGAACGTTTAAATCATTTTTTTTTTCTATAGCGCAAAAACAACAAAACCTTGCGTCTATCAGTGTTACTCCCCCTACCCTCACCATGCAGTGAAAGACGTTAACATTGACTCTGACTGCCACTTCAAGCTGACGTAGCTTGCTCAATGAAAATAAAACCTATTCAGGCCTGGACCTTGATAGAAACCATCGTGAAGAAGGTAACAGATGATCTGGGAACAAACAGACAAAAAACAGATGCTCTGCAGGACTGTTACAGTCCCCACTGCCCTGACCACAGCCCTCGCAGGAAGTCATTAAGTATTTATTTCTGACAAATTAAAGTACCATTACCTATAACAATGTCAATCCCAAAACTAAATGGCATTGCTGCAATTATGTACGGTTGGCAATATATGCATGTCTTGGTTGTTTTGTAGTTTTTATATTCAGAAGATGGTGGACCTCAGGGGAAAAACTGAGGCGATTTTCTATAGATACTCCTGTCAGCCGCCAGCTGAGGGGGCGCCAACTCGTGCTTTCGGAGGCTGCTATGTACAAATAGACTCTATGTACAGGGTCATCTCAAGTCACACATACACATGAACATCGCCGCCTAAAGCACCAGAGTTGAAGGCAAGGTCAGTTGGCAGCTGACCAAATTTTAAATTTTCTTAAAAAAATAAAAATGTTCAAAGACTATCAGCTTTATAAAGTATACAAAATACCACAAAAGCAAAATAAAAAAAGAAAGGAACATTTTTTTCATATATATATATAATCATTTTCTTTTCTCTTCTGAGGTACTAGATCCTGAGGTAGTTAAGTAAAATGCATATTAAATTGGTTTTCCTGGGCAGCAGCAGTTCGGCACCATTTCCCCAAGTGTCAGTCATGGCGCTGCCCTCACCTCTAAATATATATTCATCTATGTATATAGGTCTATCTATAAAATGCATCCAAATTTATAAAATGCCATTATCATTACAAGGGCAGGACGCCCAATATAATCCACCCTTGCAGGTGTCCTGTCCTGAAACAAGAATCTTTCCCCTAAACATGGCCCACCCAATCTGAGCCAACCCTCCCCCAAAATAAACCTCTCTGTTGGTCCAACTAGGACCTCGATAGCAATGCCTTTTCCTTTCCACAGAAAAAAAAAAAAAAACTCATGAGAAAGCTTCATCAACCAATTAAACACTAAAAAAAAAAAAAAGAGATTAAACTAAATCTGAAGTCAACCAAAACATCTTGTCAGGTTTGAAGTACCACACCAGGGAGGTGATAGGAGGGGGGGATCCTTATTTCTTCCGTTTGTAGTGTCAAAAGAGGACAAAAAATTAATTGAACACACCCGTGGTGGAGGGGGGAGGAGAGCGGTCGAGGGGTGTGTATTTGTGAGGGCAGGTGACGTTGTTGGTAGCCCTCAGAAGTACATTCTCACAGAGATGCAGAAAGGTGAGGTGGGGTGGAGGGCTTAGAGGCCTAGGGTCTCTTATCAGCCCCACTTGAAAGTTCTTCATGTACGACAAAGAGGGGCAGGTGTTTGGTTGGGTTCTGATAACCTTTGACCCCTGAGATGAGCGCTACAACCCCTTGTCGTCTTCTCGTTCTCCCCCTTGGACTCCGCTGCATCTGTCCATCTGTCGAGTCTTCTGGCAGAGTCGGTCACCGTTCCTCCAGGTCCGCTGGATCTTTACTTCCTGCGGGGGATTGGAGTTTGGGCTCCAGATGAGGGCTTGGGCTGCTGCTGCCTTCTCACCTGAGCCAGGATCTCCTGAATCTTCCTCTGGGCCAACTGGAAGACAGGACAAACAAAGTCATCAAACTAAGGAGTCATTTACCCACTAAGAGCTGGTTGTAGATTTCACTTATACTGTTGATTACAACATTTAGAGGTCTGCTATATCCACTTCTCAAACAAATTAAGGGACACTTAATCTTCATAGTATTAAACCAAGTCAATTAAACATCAGGGATATCAATATGTCCTTCAAGGAAGCACAGGGGATTGCAAATTTATCGTATTTGCTTTGGTTCAAAGGACAGTGACAACAGGTGCAATGGTACAGAAAATGCAAGACTACCCCCTAATAGACGATGGCTTTGCATGTGTTGGTCATGTTACTCTCTCCTTATCCTTCCTAAGTGATTCTTATGTAGTTTTGTGTTCCGATAGTGTCCTTGTCACTTCTGGTAGCTTGAGGCAGAACATGCCACCCATTCAGTCGACACAGGTAGTTCCCAGCTCCTCCAGAAGCACATCCATACATGCGGTGGCAAGGGTGTGTCGCCCCGCATATTCTCAAGAGAATGGAGGAGATTCCAGGAGACCGGGCAGTTACACAGCAAGGGCTGGACAGTGTCGTTGGTTGGCATCAACTCAGCCGGAGTTGGGCATCTACTCCTTTGGCGGTGTTCCTCTTGTTCCTCCTTGCACAGAGCTTTAGAAAATGTCAGTGTGCCCACGCCCTCTAGTGGAAGCTGTGCTCATGCTGCTCAATTAGCATTTACCAGAGAACACCAGAATTGTCAGGTCTGACATTGGCACCCCGTTCTCTTCACAGATGAGCGCAGGTTCACACAGAGCACATGTGAGAGGTGTAAAAGAGTCTGGAGATGCTATGCTGCCTTGGGAGGTATATCCTTGAAGGGTCGCACAAAACTTCTTGTCCTAGCCAACAGTTCCCTGACTGCTGTTGGGTACTGAAATCCTCAAGAGTGATCGCCAGATCATACATTCCTCCCAGTGCAGGACAATGCCCAGCCTCATGTGGCTAGAAAGTCACCTATGTGACATTATGTATCGGTGCCCTGATCCAGGTCTGGGAGGAGATCCCCCAGGATACCATCCGCCGACTCATCAGGAGCATACCCAGACATTGTTGAGAGTGCATTCAGGCACACAGGGGCCATACACACTACCGAGTCACATTATGAGTTGATGTGATAGAATTCATGCAAGTTGGATCAGCCTGTGATTTCATTTTTTACTCAGATTATTGTGTGATTTTGAATCCAGTCCTCAGTGAGTTGATGATTTTGGTTTCCTTTGAACGTCATCTAGTCATTTTGTTCTCAACAAATCTTACAATGTACATCAGTAAAGATTTTCAACTTGAAACATTTGTTCATCAAGATCTGATGTGAGATTGAAGTGTTCTTTAAAAACCTTTTGAGCAGTGTAGAACAGACCTAGCTAGGGACATCGCTCTAATCACAGATTTAGAAGGAACTGTATTCAATCCACAGAAAGAAGGAGGACGAGTTGAATCCAACAGAGAAAAGGCAAGAGAGAGCGAAAGACTCAGAAACTGCACACTGCAGTCACACATGAAGTAAACAAACATTTTACATTCTGCTGGGGTCTTAAGGGTTAAATAGAAATCAGTCCTGGGTCAATCCAAGAACTTGCCTTTTTTTTTTTAACCCACCTGGCATGCAAAGAAGTGTCCGCTGATCTTTACTATAACTTGGTCGTTCTCGTCGGGCGTCTGGTCTCTGGGCACCACCACTTCTGCACAGGTCAGGTTCTGCAGCTCATTTACCTGCAGCCACACAAAGATCAACACCAGTTAAACTTCTATTTTTTATTTTTTTATTTTTTTATTTCAGAAAACTTTATGTGTTATGATCAAGTTAAGAATTGCTCAATTCTGGCTTGTGCAGTGATTAATTAATCATGTCCTCGTTTACCGTTTTTCCTCCTTTCCCGATGACTCGTCCAGCAGCAAAGGAGGGAACCTTGATGTGCGCCTCCAGCTTCACCTCCTCCTTGGGTCCAAAGAAATTCTCCTCTTTCAGCTTGCCAAAGAGGCGACACTGAGCCTGCAGCCAGACAAGTACATATTACTCATGATGCAGAAAAGAAATTAGACAGATTTTCCAGAGAAGAAGCCGAAGAAATGCATTACTGGACTGGCTGTAAAGAGTCACACACCCTTATTAAAACCATAAATAATAAAAGAAAATCCGACCGTAAAGGGAATACAAGAGCTACTCAATAGCTGCAATCATATTTGACTATGTGGCTCTTTTCCATTTTTCTACATATAGAGTCTTTATGTGTTTATATGGCTGTGATGAGGTACAACACCTTAAACTGAGCCTCTGGTGGACCCACGATGATAACCATCCTCTGTTTGGGATCCAATCCTTCTGCAGGGGCAATCTGAAGGAAGGCAGACGTCGAGCATTAAAAACAAAAACTGTTCAGTCAAACTTAAAGCAGGTGGACAGCTGGGAGAATGTTATCGTTGAGATGCAGAACTTCGCCTCCTGTCCATCACTCACTTTGATTGAGGCGCCGGCAAAGTGTGATAGCTGTTTGATGTGTTGACCCTGTTTTCCGATGATGGCTCCTACCGCGAGTGCAGGGATGAAAAGGTGAACCGTTTCCGACTCCTGGTGTCCCTGCTGGGTAACAAACATTTTTTTTTAGAACTACTGTGACTAGGCTCAAACTCAAGCCACCACTGGGAAAATGCAGCTAGCTAAAGCTGTTCTAATCTTTCAGCTACATGCCCCTCACTTTCATTCAGCTGGTTAGAAGACGCATACCTGCCTAGCAGAAACGCAAACACTTGTTTTTAGAGAGTGTGATTGACTTGAGCTCAGTAAGGGAAGGATGTCGCATAGTTAAAGAGGACCAACAAGAAGCACTGTTGATTTTGGATGGAGCCCAATAATCCAATCAATGAGTCACCTGAGGGCACACTAACATCTTGCTTTGGCAGCCTCTGAACCTCAAAGCCTTTCAACAATTAGGATGTATTACTCGCCGTTAGAAAAACATTCACCTCGGGAAAAAAATATTAATGCAACATGTTTGACACAAGCATCACTGAAATATCTGGTGAAGCTTGGTGCTCTCCTGGTCTTTTTGTCTTCCCATGCACCAGATTCAGAACTGCACACAGATAAGGGCCTCAAAAGGTCACAGACCGAGGGGCAGCTGGAGAACAACTTTTATGTAGCAAACCCTGCCCCCTAATCCCGCAGCGAGCAGCCACAAGCCGTGCAAAGCACTTTGGGACGGGGGACTTACAGCGGGGGGCTGGCTGCTCGCCGACAGCATAGAAGCCCAAAATGGCCCCTCACCCCCATAAGGACTGCACTAAAGGGAAAAAGAAACGTCAAACTGAGTTGCTAGAGGCTAAAGATCGGCTTTTGTTTTCTAGCCTGACCCAGGAGTTGCAGAACAAAGGTTAAATTGAAAAATAAATCCAGTCCTGGGATTTTAATGGTAATCTCTAAGGGTACACCACTGTGCTATAAATGATAATGAGACTGCCACTTACTCCAAATGATGGGCATCCACCATGGGCTCCAGGAGGTGGGACGCTGGACATGGAAGGACCCATGCCTGGTCCTCCACCAGGAAACAAACCCAGAGCGTTCAGATTCAAGCCTGGGATCAGGTTGGACTGGAGCTGCAAGGAAAGGAGAACATTTCTATTAACACAATACACAAGGCCTAGTCAGCTATCGAATTGCAAGCCGGATACAGCTTGTTTTAATTTTTCTGTGCCCTACAAGACACAGCCTACATCTGCCTGGTGTCTACAATAGGATAAATATTATTGAGACTATGAACATCCAGTGTTTCCCACACAGACTTTGTCCAGATTGCCAACCAAAGGAATATGTTTTCTTTGCAAGCTTCAACAAGCAACAATTCAAGACATTTATAGTTGATGTAAAATGTAATTGAAAGAAACGAACGCATGACTAGAAGGCATGAATCCATTGTACTTGAAATCTTAATATTATTCTGCAAATGTAGGAGCTCTCTGTAGCCAAACAAAGTGTTATATGTAACCTGCAAACCCCCATCAATATTTCTGAGTCACACTTGAGGTTAAAGTTGAAAAGCCCTGCAGTACACATTATTACAATATGTGTACTTGCTCTACCACCTCTTATCACCTTAATATTTCAAACAAAAAAAAGTCATGGTTGACCTAGCGGTTAAGTCCCGCCCCATGCACGGAGGCTATAGTCCTCCCAGTGAGCGGGCCAGGTTCAAGTCTGACCTGTGGCCCCTTACCCACATTCCCCACTCTCTCATCCAGATGTCCTACTCTATCCACTGTCCTGTCAAACAGAATTCACACACAAGTCTGGACTTCAGATAGTGAGACACCTTTGATAAAAATCAAGCGGAAATCAGCGTTATTTAATCAAGCATGCTTTTAAACCATTACGCAGTCCAAATTGTTTAAAATGCGAGCCTCTCTTCACAGATAAAAAGCACTGTGTTGTAAATTTTAAACATATATTATACAAACAGACCACTTATCCTTTCTATTTTAAGCTGCTACTGAGACTTATTCCAACATTTACTCAAATATCACAGAAGTTTTGATCATTCTGCAAAGGGTCAACTTTCTTCAAACAAAGGCGCAAACAAAAAGGAAAACAAATTGCTCAGAAGTTTCTCAACTTGTTAAGTTGTATGCGTGTATATACCAAAAACTCAGGATAGGAAAGTGCTGATACGACAGATGAGTTCACAGATTCCTGTTTTACATATCAACATTATCTGATGAACTTCATGATTTCATTAACACTGATTTTTTTTTTCAACAAATCACAGTGGCAATCAACTTCTTTCACTACAAACAGGCTAAAACTCCATGACTACAACGCGCAGTCGGGTAAACCTGAACTCCCTCTTTTTTTAGACAATAATTCAGAAGTGTTACATGATGGAATGTGTGCATACGACTAAGTTCTACAGTAGGCTGTGGGGGGGAAGATACCGATTTCTGTGACACACGACCAGCTGATACTTGCATGATAAACACAGACACAGTGAGAGTGAATGGAGAAATGTCAAAGCACTGTCTGATACACGTTAACCAAAAACATCACATTACTTTTGTGTGAGAAAGTTTGTGAAAAACTTGCGCAACAATATTTGAAACGACTGGACTGTCTTCATATTTGTACAGAGGATCTACATGGTGCCTGTAAGCACTACTTAAACACTACTTCCTTTTCACTGAAACTGCAAAGGGATGCATTTGCAGTAAATTTAATTTGCACAATGACAATACATTTTCCCATTGATCTGCAGATCTGAACTGTGGGGGGGGGGGGGTGATCCCTAGCACCACTCATGGAAACACAACACCATCATGCAACAGAATGATTTTCTCTTTTTTGAGCAAAGGCAGAGTGTCCTTACGTTCATAGCAGCCATGTCACTATCATACGATTCCCTGATCTTCTTCATCACCTCCTCCTCGGCTCTTGCGCACGCCTCGATGGAGCCCTTCACTGTGATGGTCCGCTCAGGGTTGTACAGAGTCAAGTCCTGCAGACTAGACAGCACAATGAGGAGAAAACAAAAGAAACATAAGAACAGTCGTCAGAGCATAAATTCTGATGCCAGAGCATATACAACAACATTAAATATTCATTGCGTACCAGGCGTCACTCTTACGAATATGCTGCAGGGGCTACAAACTGTCAATAAAAACAAGCCTTCAGTGAACGTAAAACAGTCTTACGGTGAAATTGTGATCTTGCATCCCGTATCCTGCTCGATTTTCTTCAGGTTGCGTCCTTCCTTCCCAATTAATCTTCCAACGAAGTTGTTGTGTGCAAGTATCTTCAGTGGGATCTCCTCAGTACTGAGCCAAACAGAACTGATGGTTAGTTAAATGTTCAGACATTCAGATAAGACCTCCCCTTCCAGTGTTTAGTGTCTTGTGTTTTCACAGGCCTGACAAAAGAGTCATTGGCATTAATCTTACACAATAATCTTCACCCATGTCTTGGGCCACAAACTCACAACTTTGTGTCGACGGCCTCCTTCTGCATGATCTCCATGATGGTTGTGCAAGCGCTCGAACAGCCTTCAGGGGTCGAGTGAATCGTGATGGGCTTCTCTGCTGCACCAGCGTTCTCTTTTCTATGGATGTCGATCCTGCAACAAAAGCAAGGCAAATTATGTCACCTTTCAACTACAATACCATTCAAAGTGCTTCTATAAAATGATGTAAAAGTTATGCATAAATGTATAACTTTAGAATATGTATCTTTGTGCAATTTAAGATAATAATACAATGTCCCAAATGTTCTGCTCAGAGCCCCGTTTTAAAAGAACTGACAGTTTGAGCAGACCTCTGGTTTTCTGAGGGTTTAGTCCAGGTAAGTGGTGCAGAAATACTGACCGTTATTTCTTCGTTTTGACTCTGGTTCAGATCAACGACCTGTCTTTAGTGTGTAGTTCCCGACAACAAAAAAAGCAGGAAGTGGGGTTGGGTCAGGGTTTTAGTGAGAGACACAGAGTACACTGAACCAGAGTAACTCACTCACACGACACAGCATCCCTATAATACAGTAAGATGGGGGCCGATTTTTCTAATTTTGGCGTCAAAGTTCTGGACCTTGGTGACATCAAAGCTGGTTAAAGTCTTCTTTATGAAGACACACAGCAACAAAGTGCTAATCGAAACTGAATCACAATTAACACAACGTGGTTTGCTGTGCCATTAGCGGTCGGCTAACTGTAAACACGAACAGCTAACTGCTGTTAATTTGAGAACAAGTTGGGTTCAAATTGAACACAAACATTAGCATGAATATCTGGAGAAGTATTACACATTTGAGTCTGTGGATGTCCTGAAATTCGATAATCGTTAACAAAGAGAAACACCATGGTTAAACTAATATTGTTGCATATTTAGAGCCAAACAAAACTGAACATTCACAGCCTCTTATTTCAACATTGACATTTATGTCTTCCTCTTTTCGCCAACATTACATTTTAAACTCGGGATTTCTTTTTTCTCGGGTTGCGCGGCTCTCCCCCAGCTTATCTCTCCCCCAGCTCGTCCCCTCCGGTGCGCTCCTCTTCCCCCTCTACAGCCCCCTGCTACATTGTAGGACGCTTGGATTGGGGGACCTCACCAATGCTTGTACCCCCGTCTTCGATACCTCTTGCCAGTGCATTTATAAGCCACATTTTCTTTTTTTTTTAATATTCAGATTTATCTGCTATAACCAATAAAAATACTGTACGTTTATTTGCCTCTCCCACTAATACCTATTTTACGCTTGCAGTCATCCTGCTTTCTGTCCAAACTCTCCGTGATGTCAACCAGTAGAACAAGCAAAAGCCAAACTTCAACACTAACGCCTCAACAAGGTTTGCACCGGTTATTATTCACACAAATCACCAGCAAATCGCACACCAACCAAATGTGCAATTTTATGGAGTGAACACGCAATTTAGTACTCTTTACTTGGGATCTTAGTAAATCAGGCCCAAAGAGTTTTAGGGCCAATGCGATGTTGCCAACTTGAAAGTCATTACAATAACTTTACAAAATGGAGCTCGATATGTATCTACACATCATCCATTAACAAGTGTGCCTGTTTTTTTTTTTTCTTCAAGACTGGCCTACTAACTGCAGATATTCAGAGATTTTGGTAAAAAAAAAAAAGAAGCGAGAGATGCTCGACACAAGGAAGAGAATTTGAAATGTCACACGATTTCCTCCAAGGTGTTATGGTGATAGGATCAAACTGTATCATGCTCATTGGGTTTAAGTGGATACAGACCATGTAACTGTTTGAAAGAACTGAGGTCTTGTTGTTGAATTTGATGAATTCTGTCAGTGAAGACGACAAATACACTCCAGGGTCGAGTGAATAACAGTTACTCACCACTGACATAAGAGCTTTCTAAGTTTCATTTTGAAAGTTTACATACAAGACATGTTCATCATTGTGTTTGACAACTCAGACAGCAACTGGTTAGAACTTGTTTCTAAATTATTAACCATTATACACAAATACAATAAAATCTCAGGATGTCATACTGGATTTTTTTATAGCTGTATTAAGCTTTTCAATTTCAACAGGCAAAGATTTTTTTATGCTGTTATTTGCTTTCCCTTCATTATTAGTAGGAGGTAAGAAATTAAAGGCGCACTTACACTAAGGACAGTTGTCCCATGCCGTGCGGAAGCACAACGATTCCCACTCCCCATTCCCCTGCTGGCCTGCACTCACATTGCTCCAGGACCCAACGGACCCGAGTACGGTTACCTCCTGAACATAAATCATCACTATACGTGTAGTGCTGCCGGAGCGGCACTACAGCGGCACTACACTGTGGGACATTTTTTCTCCAAGTGAGGAAATATAATATTTGCAGTTTACATAATCCAGTTAATATTCATGTACTTTTTTGAGTGCTTCAAGAGCCGACCATCAATAAAGTGCATGTTATGCAAAAGAGACCGTAAAAACAAACAATGCTCAGTTACAATTTTGACAGTTGGCTTGACTGATTCATGATGTCAACTCATGCACTGAGTAACGTGAAAAAAAAGCACTCCACCGTAACACTATGCTGTCAAATAGAAGACATAGACTGTGTGATAGCGACAGTGAATTTTCTCTAGTCTAATGGAGAACACGACTGCAACATTACTGACTTTATGGCTTATTGTGAGTCATTTTGGCCAGATATGGCCCTCTTACAATCCTGGATTATGCAAGGCTTTGATCGATTCTACGTCATCTCTACATTGCTTTCCCATACTTCTGCATGAGCAACCGTACCGTGCGGGAGCACACCTTTTCCAACAATGCCTGGGCCAAAGACATGTACCGTGCTTGAGCATGGTACGGAGCACTTACACTAGCCAAAAAAAACTGGCCTTTAGGGTTTAAACATGCTTGGGCACAGTGAGGGTTTCCTAGTGTTAGTGTGCACTAAATAAACTGTACAGAAAAATGAAAGGACACAGGACACTGGCAATGTTCAAAATAAATCCTGACCTCTGCTTACGTACTTTGAGTGGGTCTGTTTGGTGATGTTGCGGATTGTGGCGCCCTCCTTGCCGATGATTGCCCCCACAAATTGCGTGGGAACGAGCAAGCGCAGCGGGATGTCTGATTGCACTTTGGGCCGGGCTCCAAGACCTGGAGAACCAGAACGAGGGGGTCCACGAGCGTTAAAGCCTCTCCTGCCTCCTGCTGAAGGACCTTCTTGGACAGCGGTCTCATCTGGGATATAAGATACTTTCAAGGCATAGTTCTCCATCATAGATCCATTCAGCTTCTCCATCGCCCTACAGAGTAAAGAGGATAGGTTTTAAAAACTGCTGATCACTCCCAAAGGGGTATGATTAAATGCAGAATGATTTTAAGGAAAAGGATATCAAGCTTTATGTGTTGGTTTCTGTCCAATCTCCTTGTAAGAGGGAGTATCCAATGTGAACGAACATTGAAACAAATTAAAAGGGTTTGGTTCAAGTTTACACAGGTTATTATGCCCATAATGATGGTCACAAGAGCGCTGACACGCTCAATAAAGCAAAGTGGCATCATCCAAAGATCCCTTCTCAAGGGCTAGAAGAAATTCACTCCAACCTCAAGGGCATTCAAACTTGAAACACGTATGCCATGTCAGCTTTGGGGATTTAGATTTGTGCTGAAACTATCAACTATGCCTGGGGACTACTACAAACACTCGTGCAGAGAGCAACTTTGTAGTAAGATTCATCTACACCAGGGGGCACCAGATGGCTAATTTAACCCCCTCCCTATCCAATAAAAAAGGCACACACCCACAGTTCCCCCTCCTCCCCATCATCATTGCATGTCAAATTTAACTGGACTAGTTTTTGGAGGGAGGAAATCAGGTGCAGTGTAAGAACACTGGACAGAGGAAGTTGGTCCTAATTCCAGCAGAAGATGCTGGGTAAAGACAGCCAGAGAGATGAGCAGGAGTTTATGGCTTGAATTCACTGTGTGTGTGTGTGTGTGTGTGTAGGTGTGTGTGTGCGTGTGTGTGCTTGTACTCACAGCCTGGCCTGGTCCTTGGCCGCATATCGAACATTGACTACTGCAGTCTCTGTGTCAGTGTTTACTGCGGGAGATCACACAGCAGAGTCAATTCACACACAATCGGTGAGGGACACATTTTACGACCATGGGCTACTTTTGTATGGTTAAACACTTGAAATGATCTGCTTTATTAATTCTGCATTATTCATATTTTTTTTCAATAATCTAAATTAAACCACTGTACATTCAAATAAACATATTACAGCAAGGTGGTGGAATTATATTGAAAGCAAAATTGCGACACTCAAGAAAGTTTATTTACCTTGTTCACAGCTCTCTACTGCACCATACTGAGCAAGCATACCATCCAAAACCTGGGAGACAAGAGAAAGAAAAGCCATGATTATGGGGCACTTTGACTAGAACCTGTTAAGAGCTCATCTGTGGGAACCAGCTCCTGCTCGCTGCCAGGACAGTCCATTAATTCTGAACCCCAGAGTTCAGTTTTGAGATACGTGGATACATTTGCTGCCTTCTTGTAAAACCCTTTCTACCTCAAATTATGACTCTGTCCTATGGGAACCTACAGGGCTAAGTGCTGAGCCAGTTATTTAAAAGTCTATTTTAAAAAGTGTTTGTGTATTCCTGGTAAGAACATACTTATAAAATATATTAAGTGTTTAATAAAACAACCCCTGGGCCTTTGCTTTGTATTCTTATACTTATTTGAAACAGTGCAAAAGATTGTTAAATGAAATAACTCGTATCTAGCATGTTGAATTATACATAGCCTATTAAATGGCGAGGACCAAACAAGTGTGATTTAATGGAAAATGCATGCAAAAATTCCCACTATGCTGGACAAATGCCAAAATCTGGAGACAGTTTTTCACATGATTTCAATTCATAGATGTGATCAAATGTAGGCGAGAGAGGGAGCGAGGCTTCTAAGCTAAGCTAAGACATCCGACCATGCTCAGTTCAAGGCCACACCCCCAAGAGCTCAACCCCATTTTCTAGCCAACAAGACTGCGTCCCTGCCCCCCCCAACTCAACCAACCCACCAACCAAGCAACATCCCGCCTCCCTGCCATCTCCTCTCCCATCATAGGCTGCTTCAGCACAGCTATGACTTTCCTCAGGCCAAGAGTGGCCGGCTGCTTGCTGGATTTTCTGTCTGTCCGTCTACCAAGCCTGGCCAATGGGAATCCAGGCCATTCAGGAAAGGGTGGGGTACATTCCAGCAGGAAGCAAGGGCTGGGGGAGGGGTGCAAGCTCATGCTACACATTCTGTGAATCGGCGCACATGGAGGGGAAGGCGAAACAGTCCAGGCCCACCCACCCACTACAGCTTGTGAACACGGCACTACTCTCGCCACTATTCTCTCGCTGCAGGGCTTCACACACTCTGACCCATTGTCTTATCTACCTGATAAGATACATACAAGGCCTTTGCATCAAAAGAGCCTTTTCTATTCTATTCCTCAATTCTTTCAAGCCCTCCCCCTTCCTTAGGGGCAGAAACCTCCATGTCACCTTTTGAAAAGGCAAACAGCTTGCTCGCTACATACTACGATCATGGGTGGATGTGGAGCTGCAGTTGAGGGACATGCGTAGGCAAAGCGAGCCCACCATTACAGAACACTGAGCCCGTCTGAGTGAGTTTTTAGGTTGAAAGCTTTGTATTTAACTCATCATTTACGACAATACTGTTCACAATTGTTTGTAATTCAGGAAAAAAAATTCCCATTAGGCTTCAATGCTCATTAAGGGGAAGAAAATAAACAGTAACCCTACAAGCACATGCTACTAAGCTAAACCTCTGCAGAGGAGGAAAAAAGAAGGTCACGTAAAGCTGTGTTAGTGACACGTAAGATCCCACATGGAGGTTAACAATGGGATCTAAAGTTTGACACAAATCATTTCTGAAAAAATATTCTGTGAATTTTGTAAGAGCGCATATACATTCCCGTGAAACTAGCAGATGAGAAAATCAGAGAAGAGTGTGAGGCTGAATACAAAAGAGTTTTGAATCAAACTCTTATCACACACAGAGAAAAAAAGACATGCAAAGCACACACACACACACACACACACACACACTACTGTTGCTCAACACTCATTTCTCCCTAATCAGGCAGTGGCCTTGAAATCTGACCATGTTACAGCTCAACAGTTCTTTAAAAATGTTCATTTTTATGTGACATTTTTTTTGCCCTTTAATCCTTCATGAAAAAACAAAAAGTGGACGGAATGTGACTTTAACGGTGACCTTGAGTGTCAGTTTTACTGCTTTAACTTAAATCCCCAGTGGAAACCCTCGACCATCCATTGAACTCAAGTGAGTTCCATTTATTTAGCACAGACAGTGTACATGATCAATTCAAACGTGGCTTTCTGAGGAATTTGTCACGGAAAATGTGGAGGTGTGTTTTTCCCCCAACAAAAATACAAAAAGGTTCTCTTTCATGATAAATCCAAAGTTAAATTATTCATGCATTTTAAAATTAAACATTTGTTTGAAGAAAGTGTGTATGCATCTTTTGAGACTTATTAACAGGGAGGTTTTTTTTTTTTATTTCAGTTATTTGGCCACTTTATTTTCTCATTACTCCAGACACTATAAACTATCTTCCAAAAGATAGGTACACTTTTATAGAAAGTGACAGATTATTAACTATTTCATCTTCAAACATTGAGCTATTTTTGCATTGCAAGTGATTGGATTACATAAAACAATATAAATGCTCCGATTAGGACTGGGCAATTATTCTCACATTTTTTGTTATAACATGAGCATTCGTTACAAACACATTGGTAAAGTACATTTTATCGCAATGAAAAAACTAACTTTTAATGTAGCCAACCAAAGCTTTCTCACTCAGCATGTGTACATTTTACAGTGGTCTGCATTTAGTGGCTATGCTTTCAAACCATTTTGATGCAGTCAGATGAAGCTAACGCTAACCATCAGCTACTCTCTGATTAACTTGTGCTAATTTAATGGAGAAAGAAAAACTGTTTTTTATTTTGGCTTCAGAAGGAACAGGTTGCAAACACTGTTCTGTAAAACGTGAACAGCAGAGAGACAGAAACTGAGAGTTAAAGCTAATGTGCACTCTTTATTTTTGTGCATTTATCGCATTCATATTGTTATCGCAACAATGCACAATATTATTTAACATTGCATATATTCCTTCATATTGTGCAGGCCTAGCTGCAATTTTATTTTGCAATAGACACACTGACACATGTGCACCATTGATCAGTAAAAGAAAGAAATGTCATTTTTAGATACATTTTACAAAAGCAACAAAAAACTGCAGCAACCTTATGTACTTAACTAAATATTCTGCTAATTTAAAAAAAACAAATATGGTATCATAAATAAGATTTGAAAGGCTGAGGAGCCACACTAAACCTCTGGTCTCAGATTTTTTCACAATTCCTTAGCAAAACCCTTAACTACGTCGTTTTTTTCATTTATATATGACTTTAGCAAGAAAACACATAGATCCCTACGCGCTGGGCTCAGCATGAAGGCTTAATAAAACCATGTTGAAAGACACCCTGACCCTTTTCCATGAATCAAATCCTGTGTAGCCCAAGATTCAGTTCAAATCAACATCAAGGTTTGTTTTGAATGCTTTAAAAACAGACTTACCGTAGCTAACACATGTAGCTACCTAAGTCTCCAAAGACCATGTGAATATTTAAACCATTTCACTTGAGACTCCTTTCTTGTCTATCTTCCCAATTCATCAGATGTCCGCCTATCCTAGATCCCCCAATCTGCTGTGCCAAAACATTTTTAGATGAAACCCTACTTTCTTCATTATCTCATTTCCAACTTCTTTTTGTAATCAGCTCGGGTCGACCAATCACGGTTTCACCCGATGGTGGGTGTGGTACACCTGCCTGCAGCCTTGTTTAAATACATCCACAACTTTTGCTCAGCTGAATCCCAAAAGGAGGAAAGGTGACTACAGTGGCCACTAAAGGAGAGCCCGATGGTGCCCCACCCTGGAAGCAGTCAAAGGCCTGTTAGCACTCACCTCCCACTGCATGTGAGGCGGGATGTTCCTGATCTGCAGCTTACAGCTCCTGGAGGGAGAACAAGCGAGGAGAAGGACGGTGGGGGAAGGATAAAGAAGGAGGGAGACAAAAGGAATTGATGAAGGTAGATGGGAGAAAAAAAAAAAGAGGGGAGAAAGAGTTAGTAGCTGACAATACCAAAAGGCACAGTGATACAAATGACTGTAAAAGGTGTCTTTTTAAAGTGGAAAAAAATGCAGTTCTTTCTTCTCTCCGCCTTTTCAGTGAAACTAATCAGGGTGGGGAAGCCGCAGATATGACTTCTGCTTTAATTCCATTCCCAGCCCAGCAGGTGCACTGAGGCACCCTGGGTAAAACGTTAGAGGAAGTGATGGAGAAAAAGCAGGTGAAGGGGCGATTTGGAATCACCCCTGGGTGGCCTAAATTGAGTTGAGGGTTCTTCAAATTAAAATGTAGCTAAAAACGCACCACGCCCTTCATCCAAAAGCACCAATGATGTCAAACACAGCAAGAATACCAAGATAAGCAGGAAACGGGACAGAGAAAGGAGAGGTAAGAGAGCCAAGTGGGGGAAAACAGACTGAAAAAGGCAAGATATGCTGTATCAGAATGTTTTGTCTACACACTTTGAGTCAAGGATGAGCCCTGTAGCATTGTGTCATGAGGATTCAACCACTGCAAGGCTCAAGCCCTCTTTTTTTCAATCAATATAGAAACTTATCAAGGATCACCCAGCTGTTGTTTTAAAATGGGTGTTTGGGGGGCTAGCAAATACGAAGAATCCAAATTGTGTGTTTGTTTGTAGAGTGTGAGCGCACAGCAGAAACAAGTGGAGACCAGCATTCACAATGGTGCTGCTGTGCTAAAAACAAGCAGGACAAATGTCCCCAATTCATCCGTTTCAGCTTGAAGGTTCCCCATTTACTAAAGTTTGTGTAGCGGGATGTTATGAATGCGTACGAGTATACTGGCTGTGTTGTGGAGGTCATGCAGACAATGGAACTTGTGGATCAATGAGTCAGAGCTTCACAAGTGTCTGTCTGCATGTGGACGTTGTTTTAAAATGTGAGAAGAGTGCAGGCCACTCCAAAGTCCCCCTGCACACTGACACGCACACAAACCTTAAGGAACAAGATGTACATATGGCTGAGAGAGAGCTCAAGAGTGAACACACACAATGTGGCATCACAAACTCTGACCCCAACCCATTTCCACACCAGCCTTACACTCGCATGCACGTAGGCTACTTGATACTTATACAGCTGATTTAAGTTATACAGTTTGTGTACACAATATTCCGTCTTCTGTGTAAAAACGTACACTGCTAACACTCCACACGTCTCTTGTTCTTTCCCTCAAGCTTCACTGAGCTGTTAAATGATGTCTAAAAATGCAGCTCATCTACTTGCTCCACTTGTAATGGTTGTTTTGTAATCTGCTGTGTAGAAGATAACACCTTACAACGTGCAGCATTTATAAACTATTTATACCATGAACCCAAATTTATCAAAGAAAGACTGTAAGGAAGGTTATTTAAACAAGAATCTCACACACACACACACACACACACACACACGCAACCAGATCTCTATACGCATTGAAACACACTGAACATGTGCAACAAGGTTTGTTGCAGCAGTGGAGATTCCTCTATTTCACCACTACAACCGTAATCAAGCTAACAGCAGCTCAACAACGTACTTCATTTGAGACATTAAGGAACTACTTGACGCTAAATGTGCAAATTGTACAGAAAATTCCCAAATAACTTTCAAGAGGAATTCCAGCCCTTTCTGGCCCACTATGCCATTCCCGGCTGATACAACCCCACCCCCCCCTCACATTCTGTATGCTCTGCATTGCGGTGGGAACGCCATGCGAAATGTGCAAATGCACCGAGCACTTCCAGTCGGATTAACCTATAGCTCCACACACAGAAGAAGTCAGCCAGGCTTTGGGGCAGGGTGGGGGTTGGGGGTGGTATACATTCCCCAGTCCCAGCCTTTGATTTAGGGAAGGGGGGTGGCGACTAGTCCTGCTAGCCCTGGTTTCAGGCAAGGGTAACAAGGGCCCTCTCTGCCCTGTGGGGGTGGGGCCCTGTTGCTATGGACACGGACAAGTCCACTGACAGGAACATGCAGAGCGGGGGTTAAAAGTGGGAGGGGGGAGGAAAGGAGGGGAGGGCCAGGAGTGACTAGGGTTGGCTCGTCATGTGATGGCCAGGAGGAGGCCCGGATCCTTATTTACTTTTAAGAATGGACCAAATCTTTTACATGTTCGCCCCCATCTCGCACAGCTCAGATGACACGTACGGGCCTCCATCATGAGGACAGACACAAGCTAGTGTTTAGACACGTACGCAAGCATATACATGCGACAAGAAGACTCACAAGATAAGCACAAGTCTAAACCACACCTGTAGTCAACCCTCTTCTATCTCTACACCACCATCATCAGGGACAGTGTGGGACACTCGGGATCTGTGCTCAATGCCTCCATCCACACTCATTGACTATTCAGCCTGCAGAGGTTCTCAATGACTCAACTCCACACATTCTGGTTTCCGCTGCCTTCTCACAGGCCTTAAATTCACCCAATAAGCTACGTTCAACACATTTTGGAATTCATTTGGAATTCCAGTTTGAAATGACCCAACCTCTGCAAAGAAAACATTCATCTATCCCCCACCACAAAGAAAAACTTATATATTTTAGAGTAAGATAGTAACACAATGACACAGATTTGAGCCGAGCAGAAGGGAAAGCTAAGGAACCTTTGCCTGCAGCCCAGATTAAACAAGGGGCCACATTCATAATTCTCCAGCACCCCAAAGTATTTGACTAAATCTCAGTTTTTTTGCAGGTGGGGGCCCACAGTGACCCCATGACCCCAGCATTCTTGAAATAAGAGCCAGGAGTTGGTTCTACTAACCGCTTGGATACGATCTATATATCATGGTCTCCATTTAAAGGTGTTGTGTGGTGCTTGCTTAAAAAAAAAACAATGCAAAATTAGTGTGACTTCACAAAACGTACTAAAAATAGTATTTATTCTTTATGTTGTAAAAAATAAACAAAAATGAAACAAATAAAAATGTGTGTAGTGCACACATGTTCAATGTCCATTTGCACATTGCTCTCTGACACACATACACAGGCTTGAGGCCACCCCTCCTATAGCCATGCCTTTTTCTCTCTTTCCGTACATGTGACTGCATGAGTAAATGCATGTGGGGAAGGGCAGGTTACGATCTTTGTTTATTTTATCTAACGAGAGGAACATAATCTGACCCGGGAAGTCAAGTCACAGTCTACACAAAAATGGCACTTCTGAAACCTTTGGAATTAAATTCTGCATAAAAAAAAGAAACTGCTCAGTAAGGGTACAGCTTGCGATAATACATTCATGGAGCCACTATGAACTTCTGTTTAATTGGGTCAAATAAAAAACTGCAATTTTAATCAGTTCCCTAAATTATGGAAATTAAGCGTTTTTAAATGTAAATGCACCTGTAAGATTCTGACATATACACTGCATTTCTTATTCTATAATTTGCTTGCCTTCTCATAATAAAAAAATACAGAGAATTGCAGGACACTGTCAAGAACATGCAAGTGTGATCTTCAAATGCCAGATTTTAATTTAAACTGAGCTTTTAACATTTTCAGAAGTAATGCAAAGTGAAATGTAAATTTCCAGAAGTTGGCTGAAAGATTTTATAACCATTAAAATAATATTATCTCTCAATACACAATTGGTTAATTGAACTGAATTTTATTGTGTTGTGCCATTTTTTCACACACTTCATTTTTTAGGAGTTACCACAAAACGCAGCAGATGTTTTGCAAATACGCTGGGGATCATTTTAGTAGGCTTTGGGCCACAACCATCTCAAATTTAGAGGAATGTATATCAGGAAGTATTTTTGCCAAAGCGAAGCACAACACCCAATACGTCAGAACGTCACCCTGCACAGCTCTGTCTTCAAGAGCCCCAAAACTGCAGCCGGCTCAGCTTGATCTCTGTCAGCTATAGCACTTCCCCTTCCTGGAGGGTTCAGAGGTTAAGCCAGAATGATTGGCCCCAGCCCCCAGTTGATATTTGCAGTTGGAATTCAAAGAGGGGCACCAGTGTACAAGTGTGTTTGTGTGTAGCATATACCCAGAATAATGTTCCCATTGACTAATGCAATGTTCCATGGAGAACAGGGAGGGCACGTTTTACTTTTTTTTTAAGTGTGGCTGAAACTCGACTCTGTTGCTGCCATAGCCACACAGCGGGCTACATTAAATCACACAGTAACGTCACCAGCTTTTCGTGATGAGGAAAATTTGGAGGAAGTCGTCAAGTTTTGACGCAAAATTCCATACGTAGCTCACCTGGTTTATTTTTGCAAACTTAAATTTAAACAAGCAGCCTACACGCTTAACAGAGGAAGCTTCATGACCTTCAAGTGGAAAACACACTCATGTAAAGATGGTTAAAAAAAAAAAACCCAGCTTCACCCAAATTCAGATTCCAGTAGGTTTACCTTCTAATAACAATCTGAAGCCCACGTTCACCTCGACATTTAAAATAAGGTATTTTACTTTCCTTAAATCAGAAGATAATTTAATCTAACTCTAGACACAAACCATTGCATATTACGTGTAATGCCTCATGGAAATCATTACGTCAATTACCAAGCGTGAGACATTTTAATTTAATTCACGAAAGGGATTATTTGTGAGCAAAATGCATCACCACCAAAAAAGCCCCGCCACAAAGCCATATCACGTTACGTAGACCTAAAAATCATATTTAGGCTACACTTAACGTAAACCATACACTGATACGCCACAGCCCGGTGTGTTTACCGGGTTGCTTTCTTGGGAGCTCAGGTTTGCCGACACATGGGCCCCAAACCTCCCATTCCAGTCGCGTTTGGGAGTCCATCTCATGCAACAGCAGCAGAGTGTGCAGAAGAGGGCGGAAGCGCAGGACAAGCAGGGAGAATGACGGGCAGATCCTTCTCAAATGGACTCCAAAAGGCCTCTACGCCTGCACTCTTTCTGCACACATTTCAAACAGCACACCCAACCTTTAAGTCATCGCCCTAAGGTTTGAGCTCATTTAAGGTCAAAATAAAAACGTATACAAGATATACTAGGGGGTGGGCGACGTGATACAGGCATGTGCACGACGGTTTAAGGAGCACCCCATAGCCATGACGAGAGGAGGGAGTACACCATCATACGCCCCTTTGATTTGACCCCACAGCATTCAGGAAAACACATTTCTCCAAAAAGAAAGCACTCACATCACTGAATTAACTATGTTCAAATGCAACATGAAACATATTTCGGGCAAATATGAGTTGGTAAAAAACAAAAACCTGTAGAAAAAAATATTTAAAACAAAAACCCCAGCAACCTACAGTTCCAACGAGTGAAAGCAGGCACTAGCCTATAAAATAAATCTCGACCTACCTTTGACGTTTAGGGACAGAGTGCTCCACTTCGAGAAGTTTCCCATGAAGTTCAACTTTACCTAAAAACAAAAAAATACAGCTATTAATTTCATTACGCCATT
Source organism: Tautogolabrus adspersus (assembly GCA_020745685.1). Classification (NCBI taxonomy): domain Eukaryota; kingdom Metazoa; phylum Chordata; class Actinopteri; order Labriformes; family Labridae; genus Tautogolabrus; species Tautogolabrus adspersus. The sequence goes on from CM036550.1 coordinate 13,701,705, forward strand.
AACCCCTACAAAATGCCCACTTTCTTGCTTCTAGTGAGTGTATTTAGGCGTAGTGTTTACAGCTAATTTTATGTAGTGTGTTCAGATTGACATGGCTTAGTCTTGGATATTTTTAAACGTAGTGTAATGTTGGCAACACGTATTTCTTTGAGTGTGCGAGCAACTCATAGCACAAGGACACAAACAAGATAGGTTTTAGCCACATACGTAAAAATTACGAGAGGTAAACTGTCTGTGTAATTTATGAACATGCTTTACTATAACATAATAACAATCCACGAAAAGTAGGCCTAGTGAATAATACAGGAAGCAAATGGTCGTGTCGTGTGGTTCAGTTAGTTGGCCTACATTTTACCAACACAATTAAACCACCTGGTGTGTCAGCATGGGCGAAATGGCTTCACAAAGTAGCGAGTTGTGATAACAGCAGAAGGCCTGTAGTTTGAAACCTGGACAAGAGTGTAAGTTCAAACTAAGGCTGGTAAAAGCAACCAACACACTACAGCATCTGCCCATGTTGTGCCAAAGTGGGCTGTGTGATAGAGCCCACAATATGGTTCACTTCACGGCGTTCACATCCCACTGCCTAGTCGCCCCACTGCCCTGAACGGCGCATAACCTGCTTTGGAAAAGCCTTATAGTATTCTCATCTTCATGGTTATGTTTACTCTACCATTTTATCAAGCAACACTCAAGTGAAATTACAAGAGCAGAATTCCCTCAAACTCAGGGCAGCTATTCGTCTGAGCCCACGGTGTCAAAAGGCCAAGTAAAGGTTGTGTGAGAGAAAGAAACGCTTGGATACACCCCCACCCTACAGGACCGAAGTAAAGGCAATCTCCACACAATTTCAGCTGTGCGTGCGTCTTTTCAAATGCCACTTTTTTTGTACCAACCTGAAAGAACATCGATGGCCTTCATTGCAGCCTTCTCGTCCGGGCAATCCACAAACGCATAGCCAGTTTTGACAAGAAATGGACCACTGTGCGGAATCTTCCACTGCTCAAAGATAGTTTCGAAGTCCTCCTCGCTCGCCTCGGCGCTCACGTTGCCAATGTATAGCTTATTCATGTTGTGCGCCGAAAAGGGACAATCTTTGCGCTGAGGGAGAGATAGTTATTTGCACTCACGGACGTGCAGTGTTTGGAGTAGCCTAAATCGCCTTTACTACTACGGAGTGGCTGTGGCGTGCTTCCCGGTCGTTCAAGCCACAGATAGATTTAAACTGGCAGCCTCACAGTGCGTTCGCTCTCACTCGCCCCTCTGTCTCTATCGCGCAATAAATAAATGCTCAATTATTAATCTGGTGTCTCCAAACGATGGCGGGTTGGGTAAAAAGGAGGAGAAACTACTTTGTGTCTTCCTCCAAACCCCTTGGCAAAGAGACAGAGAATGTCACACACGGTAAGGCTGGCGCCCGCCTCAAAGTCTAGAGCCTAGAATAAGAAGAAGAAGAAGAAGGGGGAGAAAAAAATCCTCCGCTATTCCGGCTTTTTTTGAATGAGCCACGTGTTCAAACTACAAATCAGCCCACACGTGAGGAATCCCAATTGCTCAATTAAGTGTTTGGGATAGGGGAAAATTGCACGGGAATCTGGGGTGGGGACAGCAGAGGGGAGTGGAGAGAAAAAAGGGGAAGAGTGGATTGGTGTTGGGAAAAAAACCTGGCGAGCTATGTGCGTAAAGGGATTCCGTGAGAACCCAGTGTATCTTCACTAGAATCACATTCGTGTGCCTTTCGCTGCAAAGGCTTGATTCTCATTGGTCGGTTGAGGAATAGTAAAGCGGCAGTGCGCTCACGCACGCACATAGCAGGGAGACGCTGATATTGCGGGGGCTTGTGCGCACGGCTGTGTTAAGTGCGCTGCACTGATGACACACAAGGAGGAAAAGGGGGTGGGGCCGGTCATAAATGATGTTGCACTGTATTGATAAATTGCATAGCCTACAGGATATTTTTAATTTACAAAATGTTGACCAAGGAGTGCTGTGTGCCTGCTCAGTGGGCCCTCGCTCAATGTGAGAATGACACGTAGGCCTACTACTATCCACATGACGGCATCCATTTTCTACAGCTAGAGTGGAGCCATGCCCTCCCTGATCCACAACTCAAAGTCCAACAGCAGGCCCAACTTTCCCGTGGTCACAAAAATGGCTATTGGGGTATGTTTGGGCGACACGAGTGCCGCCACGCCACTTGATTGATCCAACTTTGAGGCCAAAACCGTCGAAAAAAAGAAACCTTCTACCATGTGGTCCGAATGCACATGGCGAATCCTCCCTCGCTAAACCCTGTGCATGGACTTCCGTTTAGAGGGAGGGGTCTCCTACACTAAAGTGCCCCTAGCGTCCTATGTAACGCACAGCCAGACTCAAACACGTGTGGAATACATGTCTAAAATATTATTACACAACTGTATATGAAGCCTAAATCACCGGCAAAGGCCGATTGTGTACGCAAAGAGCAGAGAGCCGCCATGTTTACAGACTGCTGGGCAGATGAGCTGAATCCGTACCTGTTGATGTCCCAAAAACCTATCTATCTATCTATCTATCTATCTATCTATCTATCTATCTATCTATCTATCTATCTATCTATCTATCTATCTATCTATCTATCTATCTATCTATCTATCTATCTATCTATCTATCTATAACAAGATTCACTAATCTAAAAGTAGTCTAATCAGAATCAGAATCGGGTTTATTGCCAAGTACATTTACACATACAAGGAATTTGTCTTGGTGTATTGGAAAAACAACAGAACTGCATGAAAGTCTGCCTTTATAAAGGTAACAATGTTGCTTTTTTTCTTTTAACTGTATGCAAATCATCACATTAACATTATAGGAATTTTGGAGGCAGTTATTTTTCTTGCTGGAGAAGTATAAAGTCTTCTTGGTTTCTAAAAACAGGTCATCAAATGACATAAACTTGAAAAGTTGTCACAAAGGTAAGGTAAGGTGTATTGCAATACTAATGTGATCTGGTGCATTAGTTGCATATTTGTGTATCAGAGTGTATCTAATTACACAATAGCATAATCCTTATATTAGGTTTTATCCTACTTTATTCTCAACCTATTCAGAATAAGCATTCCAGCTCTATGAGTGTATATGCTCAATACACATTACATGTGCTAGTGAAATTTGTCTAAATGAGATTTACAATAGGCTTTACAGACCTATCATTATGATTAGTTTTAGTTCCTATCATTATGCTATAAGTGTACAAGCTGTCTTTTGTAAGTTTGGCTATACGTTGTAAATCAAAGTAGGAAGAACAGAAACTAAAAAAAAAAAGGTAGGCTACATTGAAACATAGAGATTTCCTTTTCCAGTAGCCTACATGTTTTCATTGCAACTTATATTTTGTTACTCAATGAGACTTTAGCTTAGTCTTGCTGATTGATTCAGTCTAAAGCACCGTCTCTGAAGTTGGTTATACCCTATTTCAATTGTAGAAGTTTAGGTGTGTGTAACCTCCACTGCAGTCCTGTTATTTCCAATGTAAAGCCCCCTTATTTTAGCTCATATGATAATAATGTGTGAACACTAAAGTAAAGCAGTTTACAAAAAGAAGAGTTAGTTTAGTGGGCCCTTCAGCCACTCTCTCACACTGGGGCCATGGCTGTCTCAGTGGGTTTTCTTCTCTGCTGCTGAACAAACACACAGAGCCCTCTGATTGGCCAAGGCGAGCGGCCAATCAGAAGGCTTCAGACCTGCTCCGTACTAGTGCTTCTGGCTCGGCCTCAACGCGCTCATTCATTGGCTCCTCGGCTCGACTATTCTATATGAATCAGCGCGCCAATTATGCATTTCTCCCCGTGTCACCCCTGTTGGGCTTTGTCATAAGCCATAAAGATCTAACGAAGCCCGAGCCCGTGGCCAAATCCGCGGTAGCTTTTAGAACTTTTCTAAACTATTCAGAAAGTTTAGGTTCTGTTTACATCATGGATCAATATAGGCTACTTCAGTTTTATGATATAAGACTAAAAGTGAGCGTTTAAAATTAGCTTCCAATGCACTTTCTGATAGTTTTAAATTGTATTTTAATTTGTTTCAAGTTTCAACTCCGAAAAAGTTTCTCTACAACTTTCAGGCTGATTTTAGATCTGTCATGTTTTCTGTCCCTACGGACGAATATACGGTTACTATCAAACCTAAGTGGCTTCCGGTGGCCTAGTTAGACTGATACAATTTTTTTATAACCTAATTTATTTAGCTCTATTGAATTATGTAGCCTGAATATAAAGAAAAGCCTAAAAGTGTACTACAATATTACTAATCGTGCAGTGTAGACGGTTTTTCTAATGTATGGATGTAGAAAGCAGTGTTTGGAGTGCTCGCCTCCTCTAGTCGGTTTGAATGAACTGATGCATGGCTGCAGCCTGTCTGTGTGTGTGGTTGCAGGCTCTGCAGGAGGAGTAGTGAATGTATCGCTGAGGAATGTACAGAAAGACTCCCCGCCCCCAGTTTCAGGGGTCCTCGCTATGGACAAATTCCATAGGGGGGCAACAAAACTGACATAAAGTTTCAGACTAGACTGCATCCTATATGTGGGAAGAGTGCTGCGGTTAATGTCAGTGCAGGAACAAGAACTGACAAAAATCGATCTGGTGAAACACAGTCTGGGATATTTCTAGAGAGAAAGAGGCAGAAGGAGGAGAGGAGAGGGGAGGCAGATTGTTTAAGTAAAACGCAGCTTATAGCCCAACTTTGAGCTGTTGGCCTCACTCCAAGATGTATAGTCTACGTCGCCAGGCGCGAGGCTCTTTTACAAAGCCCTTAGGCTACACTGAATCAAGGAATCCTGGTTTCCGGTGAGATTGTTTTATTTTTTTATTAATTTGCAGCCGATTCTAGTCTCTCACAATGTTTTCTTTCCACTTGGGTTGTTACTAATAAATCCAATGACTGACCGCTTCGGACACAGTCAGGGAGCAGTGTGGTGTGCGCCATGTTGAGGAGAATCTGGAGCCTACAGTAACATTAACTGATGGGAATGATCTCCTTATCGACACTAATACGAGACTTTTTGGTGTGTGTGTGTGTGTGGGTGGGGGGGGGGATAAAGACACATGCTTTCTATCAATATCAAATTGAATCATGCAGGCTCAAAAACACACACTGGATGGGTTTCCTCTCTGACTCTCCTGAGGGATGACACCCTCCATCTCATTAGAAAATGGCGGTTTGTGCCCCTCAAAACACATGCCAGGAACATTTCTTTTCAACAGCACCTATCGAGTTATTGCTCATTGGCAAATAATTTTGAAGACAAATATATTTAAGTATATCTCTCTGTTATTTTTAACAGAATAATACCATGAAAGACACAGTCGTTTTTCTCGCTTTGTCGTCACTTGCAACCATTTTCCTAAAACAAAAGTCAAATCCTGGAAATTAGAATAAAAAAGTAGACCCAAAGTATACCAAAAGATTATTTAATTGTTCAGATATTTTTTCAGGGAAAAAAATGTGTATTCTTTGGTTCAAATAAACTTAAAATCTATGAGTTGCAGGGAGACGTAGTTGCCCTCATTGTTCTGATCCACAAGTGGCAGCAATGATCCTTTCATTCTGTAAAATAAATATTATTGTAATTACAGGTAATTATAATCCTACACACAGGGCTTGTTACACTCTGCAATGTGTCAAAGGAAAACAATTAGATTTCAAAGTGTTTGTAAATTATTTTAACAAAAATAGATGGGTTTTTTTTGTAATAATCATTTCTGTAGTTTTTGTGTCTTCATATTTATTTTTGAGTTGATGTTGAGGTTTTAAAAAAAACACCATGTGTTCATGCAGGACAAAAAGTCTGATGAAAGTGAGTCGCATGAATATTTGGAGATGTTTCCACACTGTGCATCTTTACTGTATGGCCATGTGTCTGTGTTTTTAGAGAAATGCTCTCACTGTGGCTGCTGCTGTTTACTGTTACAGCACCTTGATTCATTAGTTACACTGTAATCTGTGTTGAGGAAGAATGTCTTAAAACAAACCTAAAAGCAATTCATTTCTTCCATATCTTGTTTTCTAAAAGAGCAGCTAAACATGGGTTGTTGCTTTTTGTGCTTCACACTGTTCAAGTTGAAATGAAGTGCATGATTTGCTTAATCTGAAACAGTGGAGATTATAATTGACCACTTGAAATATTGTTTAAAATGTAGCTGTTACTGCATGTTAATAGTTAGCTGACTTAAAAGATGTTGGAGGTATATACTTCAGCAACTTGATGATTTCAAAATCTAATCTAAAATAACCATATTATTTGAGGTGGAGTTAAATCCGTTACAGACGCAGCAACCTCTAAACACAATAAATGAACATTTCCACTGATGGTTGATTGTGTCATCCATTTTAATCTCAGTTTACATGTGTAAAACATGAATCAGACTTTTCAAACAGTTTTTAAATTCACCATTAAAACCTTTAATGTATAGATAGAAGCCTATAGTAAAAAAAGAAGGTATTCTTAACAAGTTTCTGGAAGTGTAAAACTTGTTGTACTGATTAGTTTGTGCAGATTTCTTCAAGATTTAAACAGATAAATGCAATAAAGCCCTTAAATGTAAATTTCAGAAAACATGTTCAGCTTGATTTGTGCTCAAAAGCATTACATAGTTTATTAAAAAATGATTAAAAAAGGGGATTCAATTGATTTTTTTTGTGTTCAAGAACTCTGACTGATAATAAAGATAACCAGCGTGTGCATGCTGATGAAGCAAACAGTGTTTAATGTTTGTAGTTCAAACTGGAGCCTCATGTTTAGTGCTCAGCCGTAGGGTTTTTTAGGTCTTCTCCCCCCCCCCCCCCCTCCGCTGCATGTCCCCCTGTGTTCAAACCATATAGAAAACATGAGCATGCTGCTTGTTAACCTTCAGACATTGTCCTGTACACTAACAGTGTATCCTCCCAGTTTTACTCAACAGCATCATGTCAAAGCTACAAGTTGCATAATGTTGTACACATTGGATGTTTGACATTTAATATCATAAAACGTATACGACCTCTAAAGTACAACTATAACATTAAGTTAATGTTAAACAGTAGAAGGATGGGAGGATGATACATCAGTGCACTGCATGTTTGGAGCAAGATGTTTTTTTTTCTGTCAAGTAGTTACTTCCTAAGATCAAAAGAGTCATTTTTCTGAACCAGAATTTAATGTGAATACGTTAATCCCCTGTTCTGTCTAAATCTAAATAATATGAAATTATCTTCCATTTCTGTCCCCTACTGGTTGACTCGTTGGTAGATGACTCTCACCATGACACCCGAGTCATCTGTGAATTTTCACTGACTAACCCTCCCATGCAACCCTTAAATGAAGTGAATTAGCTGTCTTTTCTTGAATCTGCACCTGTCACCTCGTTAAATTGTTCTTAAAAGAAGTTGCTTCCCTAGCTGATAAATGAGTGGATAAAAACTATTGTGTTACTGTTTCATACAAACCTCTAAAGAAAAACAAATATTGAAGTCGACTAGAATCCAAATCTGACTTTGAGAGTTGTCTTTGGAGAGAATGTGCTCAAACTTTGACCCTTGTATCTCTCCAGTGACTGGTTATCTTGGAACCTGAAGAATTATCTGAGTCGGTGTGAATGAATGCATAACTCTGAGGGGCCGCCATGACTTGTCAGCACTGATTATTAATCCCCTTTGAATGAGGGGCTTTATTATTGGGGTTAAGGTCTACAGAGAGCTGATCATGTTTGGCTGATGCAACCTGCACAGGTTCAGTGTTGCTTTTTACTTGTCTTGCACAAATCTTTGTTCAGACAACTTCCTATAATGTAAAGAATATTCTTGTTTATGTTGAATAAAACATGTTCCAGTAGTCATTGTTGAGTTCTGTTCAGCAAAGTCGGATAAAACAGTTCACTTTATTGTATTTGTACCATGGGAGTGACAATTGGTCCAACTTTTTGCTGTAGCTACAAATATGCACAAGCCTTACAAAATGATATCAAGATACAGAATACTCTGATAAATCAGTCGTTTTATGTGTAATATGTAATGTCATTCAAACCCACCCAATAAAGTTTGTTAAAAGTCCTCTCTGTGTTCTCATTGGTTTAACCTTAACGAGAGAAAAACATCACTTTTGGAGATCTTTTGTAGTTCCATATGAAATTCTTTAATTGTGAACTTTAACGTGTAATGCACATCTTCTTCTGTGAAACTATCAGCTTGTTTTCTCACCTCACCCACTCAACTTCAAGTATTACCTCCCACCTGTACCACTCCTTTTTCATGAACAAAAAGGTTAGACAACACACTTTGGAGTTTTCATGTTTTTGTATTACCATATAAAGAAACAATCATAAAAAAAAACATTATACATGGTAATAAAAGTCTGTGGAGAAACTCAAACTTGACTCCTATGACAAAAGAAGTGGACTGAATGTGAGCTGAGAACCAACCTTGTTTTTTTACAGCTCAGCTTGCTACATATGAGTAAACTGAGTTTGTGTTAGCTTCAATGAATCTGTTAGTTTGAGTGCATAAACAAGGCGTTTATTGTTAGCCTTATTGAAGACAGGCTGTAATAGTGAGTGTTACTATCATTTACTAAACAATGTTCTTTTTATATCATGACATGGGTGGACATGAAGATGTCTTATTAGAGCCAGATTAAAGAAGAAATAAACCTTAAATATTCTTATAGCCTATAAATGACTAGTCACAGATTCATTAGAGCAGGAAGTACTTTTTGTTTCGTTTATAACAAAGGAACCACGTCGCATCACTTTGCGAGGTCGGATCAACCTCAACACTCCACAAATGTTGCTGCTAGCCATGAATGATGATGCAATGACCTTCTCAATATATATTTAGTCTGCAATAGACTCAAGTGTAAGGGTAATGAATAAAGCAGGTCCACAGCTGTAAGACAATGTCTACAATATAGACTTTCAAAAAAGATGTTTTTTTTTGTGCCAACTTCAGACAAAATCATTCCTTGTTGACTGCAGATGAGTCATAGGCTTTGGTTGAGTATAAGCTAGCTAGCATGATAACCTAACTCTATGTCAGTAAGGGTCTGGTATTAGGAAACAATTATCCTGAAAGAACATGAGTGAACAGTCAGGTTTTTTTCCTGTTTTTCTGGTTGAGGATTGTGTAGCTGTAGATTCACCGGCAAACACACTAAAGTGAAGTGAGGGGTTCCTATGTGGAAAAAGTCTTTTCTAATTTATGTTTGTCCTCCACATTTTTCACTTTAATCTTTGAGGTTCAGTTTCTTACCATCAGACTATTACCCAAATCCAATTGTCGATATTTATTAAGTTATTTGCTGACATTAACTGTACTGACAACAGTCATCTGAGCAACAAATCTAATGAACAATAACCTGACAGAAAAAAAGGAAGTATTGTTGGAGAAAATGAAGCAGGGATCCAGTAACGGTATCCAACAGTTCCTGGGTTCTTTGCTCACACTCGTCAAAGACGCATCAACATGTTAAAAAAAATAAGAAATCTACTGTATGTAAACAAGAACTATCTCAAATGTAGGACTTAATCTGCTGACAAACACATGCTGATTGAAAATGTCCCCAACAGAAACACCTTGATGAATCACACACCATCAATGTTATTGGAGGGAAGCTGTCAAAGGAGCAGCTTAGTATCGCCCTGCAAGAAGAGAAAATGACATTTTTGTGTTAGTGCCGGTGTAATTTGGTCACTAGTAAAGAAAAATCAGCTTCTACCAGTGATAAAAGAACATAGATCTGTTTGATAATGCATACTAGCATCAGTCTGGTTTCATGTCTGAGGATGAAACAACAGATGCAGCTTTTATTGTTTGCATATCTTTTCAAACTTACGTGGGCTGTAGGAGCGGGACCGCGAGCGAGACCTGTATCGACTGTAGTAAGGTGATGGAGAGCGTCTACGACTGCAAGCACACAAAGAGAAAGTCATACATCTTTTGTCTTTCAACGGCCTTACACCGACTTTTTGTTCAAATTATTTTACTCACCTATATCTATATTCACAATCATCATATCTGTCATAGCGTTCATAGCCGCGGTCGTAATGCGAGTCTCTCCCACGCCTGCTGCTGCTGCTACCGCCGCCGCCGCCTCCACCTCCGCCACCCCCACCGCCGTTACTGTTAAAATAAGAAAGGCAAGGCTTTGACTTCCAGGTACCTCTTAAAAAAATCAATGGCATGTCAAAACAAAATGTTACAAATTAGAAAGGATATGATGCATAATAAGACAGAGAAACAAAAAACTTTGACATTAGTGTTGATCTTACTGAGTTGGTCTGCCCATGTAAATTCCAGGTGTTGGTGTATGTGCACGTTTGGTGATAGAAAAATCCACTCTGATGCGCCGCCCGTCCAGCTCCATGCCATTGGCTCGCTCCATTGCCTGAAGAACACAAAAGAGCGATGTTATCACATTATTTAAGGCTTTTTCACAAACAGTATTTGAATCACAAAGGCCCACCTATATCACATCACTTGCTTTGGGAGACATTACTAAAAGCTGAGGGAGTTTGTGGTAAGGCAGACATCTAGTGGTGAACTTGTGCAATTACACATTCTTTTCAATTGAGAGGAAAGTATCAAACGGGGACCTTTGGACCTGCATGCAAGCTATGACAACAGAGCGCAAAACAGCATGTTGTTTTTAAAAACCATATATGGATGTAAAATAATAGTTTTAAATCAGTGAAGTGACACAATCATTATTTAAATGTCCTGTCTTTTATCTGCTCCTATGTCTCATGTTTGAATGTATTTAGATCATCAGAAATGTTTGAGGCAATGACTACTCTTCACACATTATATTACAAAAATACTCTTTTCTCCTTTTCTGGACCTTCAGAAATATCTTCTTTCATAACCATTTCATCTGTGAAAATGTGACTCTTTAAAACAATACAGTGCAATAAACTACACCAAAAGGCTGAACACAAATGAGTCTCCAAAACCAGCAGTGAAGATTAAATGAAAACCCACAACATTTTCCATACCTCTTTAGAATCCTCTATTCTCTCAAAGTAAACAAAGGCAAAGCCACGGGAGCGGCCCGTGCGCTGGTCGTACACCACATTGACCCCTGCCAGAGGACCGTAGCGCGAAAACACTTCCCTCAGGTCCCGCTCTGTGGTGTACAGGCTCAAGCCAAACACCCCCAAACATCTGCTTGGGTCAGGGTTCGCCTGGAACAGTCAACAATAAGGGTCAGAGCTGATTGATCGGTTTGCCACTTGTACCCATGTAATGAATTGCATTAAAAAGATTATTCTTCATCCACATAGCAGCATTGGAAATAATGAAAGCATTGGGCAAAAAGACGGATGAAGTAGTAATTCACCAAAACTCGAATACAGGAAACAACACAGCATCAAAAATACCTTTCATTTTTTTCAGGTGGATCTTTAAATTACTTCCATGTTGTGTATTGGACGATTCATTTTAGATGGCCATACTCAAAATACATGGAACACCTGCTCTTATAGAATAAATAATGGCTTTTAACTACGGCAGTATTCAATGTACTAAAAGTTTTTAGTACTACATTGGAATCTTTTTACATTTTTACTTGGGGTACCAAACAACAGTAAATGCCTTCTGTCAATGTGTTCTTGCGCAAGACACTTAACCCCAAGTTGCTCCCGCTGCTACGTCAGCGGCTTGTGAATGTGTATGAATGGGATTAGTTAATACTGATGGACACTTTACATAGCAGCTTCTGCCATAAGTGTGTGAATGGGTAGGTGTGACCTGCGGTGTAACAAGCATTTAATAACCCCGTAAGCAGCTTTCAAATAGATGGGAGGACGATAGAATGTACACAATCACTTCATTTGCCTCCTGCTGTAATTAGAAATCACCTGTAATTCCTTCTTAGCATTTTCACAGCAGTGCATGTTAGACATTATTGATCAAACACAAACTATGAGTTTCATGGGGAAGTCTAAGAATGCATTACAATAAAAAGTACATATTTATTGTTGTAGTGTATTTATCTTTCTATTTTGCTAATTCTTGTAACGGTGAACTGGATGCATTCATTGTCTTCATATAGCCAAGTTATAATAACACATTTATCCACTCTATCCAGTTCTACAGGGGGAGCAGCACCGTTGACCCACAAACAAACATTTCATTGCTCATTCTCAAAATACTTCAGAAGGTCCACATACCCTAACATCAGCATCAGCACCATGACTGTGTGCTTCTTTAGTGTCGTCATGGTTCTGTTGATATAATGAGAGGAGGGGGTGGTTAATAAAAAGGGGTTATTAAATGTCATTTCAAAGTGGCTTCCCACTGCACAAGTTTCAGTGTATGATAATAAATTAAAACATTTCCTTATGTATAAAAGAAATAGAGATTTACTTGCTATCTTCTCAAAGTGTTGCGAAATGTACTTTGAGTCCTTTGAAAGATGGTTTAAATAACAAAACTCAAATCACTATATACTGTAAATATTTTAAACACATTTAATGCTTTAGATGCATGCTATAGACGCTGGGATTTTTCTAAATAAAAAGACAAACTGTAGAAATCACAACATACATATAGAATTGGACAATTTTCTTTGACGCCTGCCTTATTGTTCTTTGCCCTATCAACCGACTCACCCTGCTGCCAGTGTGACGGCGCCGGCTTGACGTAGGGGAATTGCTCTGGCTCTTTTTGCGCCGGGATTCGGGGCTGTAGGAACGAGAGCGGGACTGCCTTCGATGGGAAGAAGAACGAGAGCGTGAACGGCTATAGCGCCGGTTTGAGTACCGCCTTGAGCGAGACCTGAAAGACATACAGCAAAGGAGGAGAGGTATCAAATTGAATGCAAGACAAAAGCATCAAATGACCCTCAACTCACATATTCATAACATCATGTGTTTTACACAAGCTATAATAAAATGGCTAAAACATACCTGGATTTTGACCCAGAGTGGGATCTGGACGAGTGTTTGGAAGCCCGGGATGGACTCGGGGTGCCAGACCTGCTCTCAGACTTCACCCGAACCGGACTCCCATGATCAGATTTAGATGGGGAGCGTGACCCCTGTTGTCAAGGCAGCATGTTAACAACTTTCACATGGACAAATACATGCATTTCCTTATAATGAAAAATATATATAAAACACAGAGTAGTAAGATGTGGTAGAGTATGTTATACACATACAGATCATGTATCTAAAAATGCACAGCTTATGTACTGTAAAGAAAAGGGTTAGTAACTTAATCAATCTTTGGTTTACATTAATTTACATATATATCAAGTATGTATATGACAGTTCTACTTTCATGTCCACCTGGGCCATAAAGGGGAAAAAAATGATACATGCAGTTTCAAAAAGACATTTGTGACACAAACAGTGTATTTACTTAACCTAGGGACACATTCATTCTTCCAGATTCTTTACACGCTACTCCCTTCTCTCAGGTTTTCTATCCTTCTTCGTTCTTCTTTTTTCAGTTTTCTCATTTTCTGATTCCAGGACTTTTTTTCCTCTCTTCACCCAAACTGACACCAGTTTCATTTTAGCCATTACACTGCAAGCGCGTCTATCTGACACCAGTCTTCCGTCACATTTTCTCCCTTTCCACTTCTATGTTCTGCTCTGTACATGTTTTCATTAGCCTTCTTTTATCTTGAAATTTTGTCTTCATCATTCTTGGATAAAACTCTTCAAATCCTTCACGATCAATAACCTTAATGAAAAAAGAACATTCAATAAAATTAAAATCATAGGTTTAGGAAGAGAATATCTTCAATGAAATGAACACTGAATGCAGTACAATTACATGGTTTCTAGAGTAAGTTAGAATTTTCCAGAAAGTAGGCAAATGAGGATATTCACATCATGGTTACAGTTAAAGGTCTCAAATGTTTTGTAACAACGTTTCAATTTGGGGGGAAACAAAGAACTAGAAAGCAGGGAAGGAAGAGTGGCTTAAGATTTGAGTTCCTAACATAATGAAATCAGGAAAAATATTCAGGTAACTTTAGCCGAAGTGTAATGATGGCTGGACACTATCTGCTTAAAAGACCGAAATGCAAACGCTGCAGGTAGCTTGCCATTAATTTCAACAGGCAGAAACAGGACAGAGAAAGGTTTATCCCCTGCTACCATAAAGGACTCTGGTTTAAGCAGTCTTGCCAGCCGTCCATATGTATCAATATACTTTGATGAACATGGATAGCCTGGGGCAAAATGAGAACATTATCTGCCTTTCTTACGCAGGTAATGTTAGCAACACAACGTACACAGCTAACGTCAACGTTAGGCTAAACGTTTAGCATTTGCTGGTATGTAGCTGTGACGTTAGCTAGCGTAGTGTGAAATGCTCTATCGGCAGCCACACGGAAGAAAATGAAAGCGAGGGAGATATAAAACACATTTCGATTACATTACTTACCCGCCCTTCGTAATTTCCATCCTCAGTATCACTCATTGTTCTGTATAGCTTAAACAGCCGGGTTTTTTTGACAGATATTTAACTGCACCGAGAGAGGTTTCACACAATGTTTGGTTACGGCCAGTTACCAAGTAGAAGATGGCGCGTGCGGTGGGTGGTTTATTTATTAACAGCAGTCTGACGTCATGTCCCGTCCGACTTCTTGGCAAGAAAAAAAAAATCGTGTTGCGTATGAACCTTAGATTTGAACGTATAAATAAAACACACTCGATAACTTTCTAGCATTTTAAATGAATACCACATAATAAACAACTTAAAAACATGAGTGCAAAGTACAGGGTTTTAAAACTCCAGGAGGAGTTGAACAACATTTAACTGTAGCCTAAATGACTCAATTTATTGCCATAGTCTATAAATGTTTTTGTAAACTTTATTCTGCAAGTAGCATCGTACAGTTGAAGCTGCTTGAGGTTGAGCTTATTACAACCACAAACGATATGGTTGGGTTACTTGATAGTGTCCCTGTGATATTTTATAAGCTGACAAGTGTTTTAAATGTAAATTATCTTTATTTTTGGCAGAAGCCAGGTTAATGTAGCTTAGAAGGATTTGGATAGGAAGTATGAGAAGAGTAGAAGTACCTCTGAAATCTTAAGTAGATGTTAAAATTCACCAAGGTCCATGGTAAGACCATAGACTGTATGGTAAGACATGATTTGGCTGGTACATTTTAACATCATGTAGTTCTATGGAGTAAGTAAATCTATTTTAAATGTCACTTTTACTCACAAAATTGCATCTCTTTTTTCTAAACTTAATGAATATTTGATAACGGCAAATCAAATTTAATTTGTTGTCTAGTAATAAAAAATAATGAGCCAACTGAAAGCTCCTGAATGACACTTAATGTTTTTTTTTACTTGCTTTAATTCATGGAAATTAAGAAATTGACCTGATACAAAACAGCTCTTAAATGTTGGGTAGGGTGGGGTGGGTTTAAATGTCCATAGTCTATTCATTAGTAAATCTATCCCACAGCAGCTAACTGGATCACCATCTCGTCTACCTTATACAGCTAAGTACATTTATGGCATCACTCAATATAGACACAGTTAACCCACAGTGTGATTATTAAGACTTAAGGCCTTCACATTCATTTAAGTTTGTGTTTGTAACTAAAATATGAAGTCACTTCCTCATATTTCAGTACACCTACATTCCCCAAGCAGGTTTGATGACAATAATGGCCATCTTTCTTGCTGCAGGAACTATATTTAGGATCAGGATAAGGGTGTGTAGAGTGAATATCCCAAAGCCCCCCCATGTCCACACCCTTCAAATATCCTTATAGTCAAGGATGGATGAGTCCAGTATTTTTAGACACTCTCTATAGAGTCACAGTGCAAGATGAACCCTGAACATGAGTAAGCAGTAGGTCAGTCTACTTAACAGCATTACAAGGCTAAAGACTGACTACACAGTACATTCAATCTGTTCCAAACCTAAATTAAACATTTCTGGACAGCTGGCCGAGGGAAACATTAGATCAGAACTCAGACAAAGCACACCCCACTCATGTTTAGTGGCAAATAGGCATCAGCCAATCAACAGTCTGGAAAATTATAAATACACATTTTTACTTCCTCTGGATGAGGTGCAAATAACATTCTTTGGATTCTCTGTCTTAACTGTCCTTCAAACTACATATATGTGTAAGCCAAAAGTAGAATAGTTTTATAGTATTGAGAACCTGCACCAGCTAAAACTGATATTTCGCTTTTCCTAACTATGAGTATATTGGTTTTAGTCAGCATTATGACGTGTAGAAGTTTTATACATAGTTTACCTTGTTGATAGGTGAGAGTTATGAAATCTATGTAAACCAGTGTTTATGCTTCTTTGCTTTTGCTGAAACAGTCATAAGATTTCAATGCGACATTTAAAAAAAAAGTTAAAATTCAAGCAAATTACAATGAGCAATGTGAATATAAAAAAATATGCTGGACAGTCCTGGTAAAAAATAAATAGATATCAGCTTGTGACAGGAGAGAGCATATATAAGTCTTTTTTCTTCCCTCTGATAGTGTAGAACATTTCTTAGAAGTGTCCACATTTTCAAGTTGATCGATGTCCATAAATCTCAATATTGCTTTTCACTAGTCTGATGTGATTACATCAGCGAATAGATGCTGGAAAATGTGATAAGCTGAAAAAATAAATAAAGATTTCTATCAAGACTATATTCTTTGACGTGGCCGAGGCCTATTAGGGATGTGTGGGTGCAGGCGTGACGTCGCTGGGTGGCTGCCAGCTGTCTCGTGCTTTGAGGATTTCTGTAGGTCAGCGGGGGCAGAGGCAAGGACGCCCCCTGCTGCATGGGAGGTGTTAGTAGAAGAGGCATTAACAACAAGCTCGATTTTCCCCTCCAGTTTGACCAGCCGCGTCAGAATATCGTCCAGTAGCACAGCTATAGTCCTCTTCAGATCAGCTAAGAGCAAGGGAAACAGAAAGTAGAAAAGTCAATACTTAAGTTTAAGGAACAAGTTTCAGTACAGAAAGTGCACATGAATGGATTCCAAACTTCTTCTGAAATGCTCACCATATCCAGCCATGGATGTTCCCTGCGGCCCACCTGGTATATTCTGGTTCTCCTCTGTCAGGACCTTGACATATCGCCTGCTGAGCTCCAGTATCTGCTCCCGTAGCTCAGAGCTGCTCTGATGGCGAGGCTGCTGCACGGTGTAGCGCAGCAGCATAAGTCCCCATGCAAGGCCGAATACCATCAGCAGCAAACTCAACTTCTGTGACATGTTCCTTCGCAGGAGTGCACCCAGCATGGTACTGGGGCTGGCTAGGGGGGGGCGGGAACTGGAGGGGCGATGGTCTTTTCTAGAATGCGGATTTAATAGAGTTTTTTATTCCTTCAGGGAAATCCCCTTTCTGTCTGTATCCCTGGAAAAGTTAAAGGTTTAGTCGACTACAAAGCATTCCTTGTTCGGCATGGATTCATTCAAGTTATCTCCAGCAGGACATGTGCTTGCCCAAAACCCATACAGCCCAAAATGTTTCTTTAACCACTATGGCATCCTGTAAGTCCTACAAGGAGGTGAAAAAGTGTTGAGCAACAGCAGTTGACAGGAAGATGTAGCGGAAGGAAGCTGACACCCACAGACACCGGCAGTCAGGGGCTTTGGAAAAGGTGCTTTCCTGTCAAGAAATTCAAGTCGATACCACAGATGTAGACTTGGTTTTCAGGAAGGGAATCCGCAGACATTGTTGACTGTTCGGGAAGAATACAAGATAGACAGAAAAGATCAAATTAGCAAAAAGAAAAAAACTCAGTGAGGCATTTCATTGTCAGAATAAGGAGATTAATTTTGTAGATATCTTTTATAGAGTGCTGAGATACCATTAATTGAGAAAATAATCTATTTCTGCTGTCTACCAAAAACACTTCAAGGGAAATTTTTGTATCCTTTCTTTGTTAATTCATTTTGGACTCAGAGCCCGGTTGAGCATTGTGGTTTCTATTCATATTGACTGAGGATTTCAAGGTAGATAAACGCACAAAGATTTTCACACAAACACCACTGCATGTGCTGGATGAAGAACAAGATCTACCTCATTGTTATTGGCTAGGAGCTGGTGGCTCCATCAAAGTGGCTGCCTGGAAGATAAGCTATTATTCAGACATTTTGCTAAAGTTGCACAAAACCCACTGATGATCATCAACTGTTTTTTTTTAGCCCAGAAACCTGATGATTAACAGTTTAGATTTCATTAGAACCGACTTTGCAGCTCCAGATGGGAGACACACAACAAAAGACAGAGGCACAGAGAGCATTCATGTTCATTTCTAATCCCAACTCCACAAGGGCTATTTGACTGACAAATAGCCTTAGAATGCACCGTGCACATGTTGGGGAAATTAGGCTATCGTTTTTTCGTTCTCACAACTTTGTCACCAAGTTCATTCTCTGTTCTCTCTCTTGGGTGTTGTGAGTGTCATTTCCTTTTGAGGCCAGAGAGAGGGCACTGACAGAGAGAATAAATTATGAAAAGAACGGTAAGAGAATCCGATAAGCTATGCTTTCCTATCTCTATCTACACACACACACACACACACACACACACACACACACACACACACACACACACACACACACACACACACACACACACACACACACACACACACACACACACACACACACACACACACACACACACACACACACACACACACACACACACACACACACGTCCTTTCTCTGACCTGGGGCAGCACTGTACATCAGCAGGCAAGAATTAGGGAGGAAAGAGAAAGCAAGGTGCAAAGACTTGATTACAGTTACAGTCAAAAACCTCAGGCACAACAAATAAACCTTCAGGTTGATTTTCTGTGCCTTGCATATGTCAACAGATCATATCAATCCTGCTTTATCACAGCAGAGACACTTGATGACAACCTAAAGAGTCTTGGTATTGAGACACTCCCTCTCTTCACTGTCAGGCTACTCCGGCCTGACCATTGTTCCTGGGAAAGGCACACTATTTAGGCCACAGCTGCAAACAATGACTGTTCCACTTGTTTAGAGAGAGGCTCAAATATAGAGTACCTAATGGGCTGATTGACAGTGATAAGGCTCGCGTTCTGGTTAAAATAACTAATCTAAAGGTTAAATATTGACCACAGGCAGCTGCTATGTTATTCAACAGCTTGTGGGCACAGCAATAGACTCGATCAACTGACCTGTGGGGCATAAATTGAAATGTCAATAGTGTTAAGAGTGGAAGAAGGATGCAGACTTGAACTACCATGCATGAAACGCTGCAACGACTTTGAAACTTCTTGTGTATAAACATAGTTCAATTAAAAGCCACAGATTGACAACCTGGCCAACTTTTTAACTGGCAAAACTTGTCAGGATGGGGTTACAAAAATATCTCGGTAGGTTACACGCTTCAGTAAACTTAGCAACACCCACCAGACAACGAGCGACAAAGACAATACTAACGTGTTTAGGATGCCAAGTTTCAGAATTGTGACACCTTGACAGTAAATGACCCTGAACTATTACGTTTCTGACAGGTGCGTGCTAAAGCTATTCAAACGCAATTGAAGCAAACACCACGCAGTGTAATGCAAACATAAAGGGCAGGATTGAAGATAAAAGGACAGTGTACGCAGTTCGCTTAACTCAAGACGTTTACAACTTGACACAGATGTCTTTAATATTTGCGATCAGTCATGTTAGCTTCTTATGTTAACTTTGCACGGTAAAACTTGACGGTGCAAAAAAGAAGACGCAACAACAATAAATTCGAAAATGAGGAAAATGGCTAAAAACGTACACATTACCCCCAGTGTGTTGTGAGGTTAGGCAGGAATTAACGGGCTCAAGAGTAGCAGGGTCGAGCCGCCTAAAAGAGAGCTCCAGCTGCTACCTCTCGCTGACACTGAATGATGCTTGTTGTTTGGCAACCCTGGGCTGTAGTTGCTGTCGCTGGCGATAATGTATCGAGCACCCCGCTGACTTCCGTTAAACAAATAAATAGCAGTTGAGTTTCATGTTGAGGTGCCTGTGTGATCAGGAAGTCATCTCAGCTTCTCGCCCAATGGTCTCAACGACGGGGTCCTTCCAAGCAAAAGTCGGTAGCTAGAATTCCAAGCATGCAATTCTGCTGACTGTCATGGTTCCTCCTGTACGTCTACTGCGTGCGTCAACGTCAACACCCTGGAATTGTGGGAAATGTAGTCATATTACTTGTTATTTCCCACTTTATACCTTATACCCATAGACTGTAAATAATACCACACACGGCTTAATAATATCACAGAAACCGTTTTTTACTAATTACTGATAAACCTTTAAGCCACTGTAGGTCGATTTTAATCCAAACAATAACATCCGTTCAAATACCACATAAGTATCTGCCTGGTTAAGTTCGCGAAAAAAAAAAAGGTGTTAAGATAAGCTTTAAGTTGTTTAAGCTAGCTTCTGATGTTAACGCTAGCTGGTTGAATTTTGGTGTTAGTATCTTATCTTTTTCCTCCCGTTAACTTTCTGTGTATTTTGTGTTTGTGCTTCACTCTGCGACCGTCAGAGGGCGGTCTACAACCATTTCCATGACAACTCCAAAACGTGCAAACATTATGTTTGCTTTCCAAGACAGGACGCTCACAGCTAATTGCTATCACTTTAAGACAATGGAGAAAATACGTCTCAATAAATCAGCTTTAGAAGCAGTGGATGACTACTGGGAGTACAGACGGTTTGTCTCATGCTCTTGGATCCCGATTTAAGCTAATCTCTATAGAGTTTGTTTATACCCCTGTCTAGGAGCAAGCAACTGGCAAGTGACACCTTATGCTAATGCTAACTATAGAGGAAATGGTATAATGCTAGAGAACTTATGTTACATGCATGCCAGTTCATTGTAGGTCCTATAGGTAAGTCAATTCTTGTGGTGTTTTTATTGGTGGTTTGTCTTTTCAAGGATTGTGGGGGATGATGATGGAGGAAAACTGTTCACTCCAAAGCAATATGAGGAGTACAAGAGGAAAGTGATCCCTCAGCGAATGAAGAACAGGCTATATGTAAGCTTTGGGGTGCCAGGAAGTATTGATTGCAAACTCATCGGCCCTGAAACACAGTGCTTTTGTAACCATAGGTAAAAACTACATTACCAAATACCATATATTGCATTGCACATCGCATTTTACTACACACGCATAAATAAACATATGTGGGACTAATGTTTTCTTTTGGCAGGTACAAAGAACATAGGACAGAATTTGAAGTGGTTCCAACTGAGCGTCCCCTGGCTCTACCTTGCCGAGTCAGAAGATGTAATTGTGTTGCTTATCAGTATGTTCCCCGGATTGGGCAAAACCCTGTACGCTGCGGGTGTAAACACTTACCTGAAGACCATAATGAAGCTACTGGGCACTTGTGCAAAAAGTGTGAGTCAGAAATCACCTCCTCTAAAAATACATTAGTCATTTGAGCCCAAATTAACTTTAGATGAGAGCATATCAGTTCAAGATGTTTGTGTTTCATTATCAAAAAAATTGCAGGCAGTTCCTGTTCTGGGTATCAAAGCCCCTACATATGTGGTTGTGGTCAGCCCAGCTCTGCCCACCAAACCCTGGTAAGTCTAGTTGAACATCAAAAAAGCATTTTTTTCTAAAAGAGAGAAGTTAATCGCATGATATTGCTACCATTTGTACCCAGGCACAAAGTTTCCGTGCATTATTTTAACTCAGTTAACATTATTTTCTGTTAGGTTGAAACAAAACTAGAGAGGGAGGCACGCGGTCAGCCTACAGGCAGGGA
Organism: Tautogolabrus adspersus; assembly: GCA_020745685.1. Taxonomy (NCBI): domain Eukaryota; kingdom Metazoa; phylum Chordata; class Actinopteri; order Labriformes; family Labridae; genus Tautogolabrus; species Tautogolabrus adspersus. The sequence goes on from CM036550.1 coordinate 13,723,448, forward strand.
TGTTCCCTACGCTGCCATGGGGGGGGCTGACAGGCTTCAGCTCTTTGCTTGATGGCTACCTTGCTTTGGAGGCAAATAGCTCAGGTGAGAACTACACATGTAGACTTTATGAAATGAATCCCTAACCCTAACCAGGAAAGAAACTTGCTGAGATTAAGATTATTTTTGCAAGTATTGAAACTCTTCCTTCCTGCCCAGCACCAGGGGATAGGACTTCAAATGCCCCTAAGTTTGTCCACATGGACAGCAGCTAATAGTCTCAACCTTATTTCCGATTACAAATTAGACATGAGCAAAACATGATAATATGCAATATGTTAAGCATTAAAATGTTACTAAGCAGCCATGTTTTCTTTAATCAACCATGTTTGTATCATGTATGATATCAAGTTTGTCATCTCAGCAAAGTAAGTTCCAACACTATGTCTACATATGACAGGACCTTATTTCCCTAGTTCGCTTATTGATTATTAGAAAACAATTGGCTTACCTGCCTGTCCAATTATCAAGTCTTCATACTAGATCTGCCATACAAATTCCTTAATAATATAGCAATCCCCAAAATACAATTTATACCGTTTTGTCTGAATATCCCTACATGCCTTGCTTGATCAGTCTAAGACATATCTTTCACTAGATCAATATAGAGTTCTTTATTCACCAGTGAAGAGAAGAAACATCAGGTCCCATCAAGAATGAACACAAACTGTTTTTATCGCCAACACACTATGCATCAAATAATTTCTAGAATGTAGACTTTCTTTGATGAATATAGAGTCAGTGTTTTGGTGAATCAGCCTTTGTAAGGCGGCTTTAGAAGTGTGGAGGTGCGTTTGCAGACATTTTACTTAAGGTAAAGGAAGTTCCATTAAGAGGCATGTGAGGGCAGCAAAGAGCAGCACAGCGTCAGTGGTGAATAAACTAGTCTGCAGAATTGTTGTTGTTGTTGAAAAGGGTAGTAAAATACTCACAATATTACTACTACAATACACCTTAGATTTCATCCCCACATGGATTATTCCCCCAGACTGTGTTTGTACTAGGGATGTGGGAGATACAAAATCACACATTTCTCAATAAGCAAGATATACTGAGATGAACTTCTTTCATATAAAATATACTGCATCATTTTCTCTTCATTATAAGATGCCTTTTTTTATACGACTACTTTATACCATGAAGCTTTATTGCACATTCATGAGAACGTTCATTTGTTATACGTAGGTATTTGGAAATGCTGAAAAATCTTGTACATGTTAAGTTACGTTTGCTAATTATATTTAAGCAATCAATCATAATCATAATCATTTTCGTTTTCATTTTTTAAAGTTCTTTTTGGGGCCTTTTTGCCTTTATTAGATAGTAGACAGTTAAGGAGAGTCTGAAGATGTTTGGAGGAGAGATTGTAGGATGACATGCAGCAAAAGGCCAGAGCTGGATTCAAACCACAGCCGCTGCGATGAGGACTACAGCCTCTGTACATGGAGCACGTGACATAACCACTAGGCTATCCGGCACCCCTCAAGCAGTCATTTTCACCTCATCTGAAAGCCACTGGAAATTTAATTTATGATCAAAAGTGAAAAATGAATCACATTTTTTAAATTCATTTTCTGTAGTTAATTATGAATGATTTTAATGAATATAGTAATGACGGATTACTCCACAATTTAGCATTAACTTAATGCACCCCATGGTACTAAGTAAAGAGTGACGTTCAGCACTGAAGTCAGATACGCATTTTAAAAGCTATAAGCCTTTACTTTGAACAATATCAGTGAGAAAGATCCTGGTATGGTGAATTATGGTTCACACGTGAGGTTCACAACACCCACCACTGACTGGAACACATCAAACTTCATTTTCATAATCTCTGCTGTATCTTTTTCAGATCAAGGCAGAGAAGACGTCTGCCAGCAGAGATGCTCAGGATCGAGGATCAAAGAACCGTCTACTAAAAACAGCCACCCTTTAAACTGTAAGAAAGGAACCCACAATCCTTGAAAAGCGACATTAGTGGAGAATCAACGTATCAAGTAAACTTCACATATCTTGATCAGTCACATTTAAGCTTGTCCAATATTCTTACCCAGTAAATGTGTCTTCTTTTTGGTACAGAGACAGTCTTTGTCTGTGTCGTGACATTGTGGGATATTTAACTGTCAGCAACAGTAGAGATTAAATCCCACCTCATGACTATCAGTCAACTGACAATACATTGATACAAACAGAGGTTTGAGTGTGGGAAGCAATAGGAAGCCTTACTATGATGATGCATATTTACAAATTGACACAGCTTTTTGTTAACTTTGAACATAAAACCTGAAGACATTTTGACAGAGCCTGAATTCATTTAAAGACAGACTCAAAAGGACATTTTTCTGCATTTATAATTTTTAAAATCGTCATAATCATTAGAATTTTTAGGTTGAATATGTTGAATGAGTCATAATTAATTTACCCCAACCAATTCCTACTTTGATTAATTGCAGGGTTTTTTTTGTTGCAATGACTTACATTTCCCTCTTGATATTTGTTGCATAAACTGGTCAGTTTTATGCATCTGACGTCCATATGATGGATTTTTTTCTTACCAAGAGAAATCCACCCACTCAACATGTTGCCAGAATAACAACAGAACTATGGAGCTACGTTCTCAGCAATGAGCGCTGCTTTTAATTTACAGATTGATGTTCCGGCTACGATTGATTAATCCCATTCATCACGGCAGATCAGCAGTGATGAGAGCTGATTTAATCCATGCAGTGAATGGAGACCGAAGCAGGTTGTTTTTTTTGTTTATTCACTGGCGGCCCACTTTCAAACCAGAAACGAAATTAACAGGAATCTAAATGAGGATTCACACCCACTCAAATAATTCTACTGTGAGAATGGGAAGTGAAACTGGATCAGTGACTACACTGGTGCTGGTCAGTTCTGCTCAAGTCACCTGTGCTGTATTGTAAGCATCGCCCGAGGGGAACGTGGTGTCTTTGAATGTGTGTGTTTAAGGGAGCTGAACAGGTGGTTGTGAGTCAAAGGATGTGAGGCTGCGTCGCAAGGACGGCATGGGTGCACCTGGGTCCCCTCAGCCGAGTCCTGAGGAGGAAGCAAGTGGAAGGGATCCCATCTGAAAGCTAACACTTCAGATTAAGTGTGTATCTTCGATGATCATGGTATCACACACATACACATTCACAGCTGCATACATGCCCTTAACATATCAGGTTTCTCCCTTCGCTTCACAGACTAGCTTTGTTGACTCCTAGAACCAACCATTCTTAAATATAAAACTTGACCTGTTTCCACTGTGTACTCGTGGACATTTGTTCTCACAAAGAAAAACCCAATTAATCTAAGATGTAAAGGTCTGACACATTAGTGTGGCACAATTACAATTTAAGATAATTGCCTCTCCATAGCAACCTCATTTAGGACCCTACAGGTAATTTACTTTGGACACTGGTTGAAGGGAATAACTACTACACCTCGCTTATCCCCATGGAAACCCCGGCCAGCTTGACTGACAGACACAACTCTACAAATAAGGGTACGAACACAGAAGATTAAACTGGTAATTACTGCACAAGGAAACACTTAATTACCGCAGCAAACATAATCTGCTGATTTCCCCACAGACAGAGAAAGAAGTAAGACAAAGTCAGAGGTGCAGAGAGGCACAACAGACTGACAGGTACAAATCACTCAGAACTGCCAACAAGCTAGCACACAAAAATCAAATACAGCTTAAAGTCCAAACACTTTTTTTTTTATCTACATCAATGACAGTGCACGATACTCCCTTCATGATCCCACTGTAAAGCTTTGGATGTGTAAAATTAATCGTTTGTGAATATAAAATCTGTTGTTTCTGTTCCTTTGAGAGTTTTTTTTTTTACCCAACTACCCTCGGTTTTACTGAGCGTCTTAGCACATTTTAGCTGACCTTTCTAGTCTCTTTGTTCTGGTCACAGAGCATTTAAACATATTCAACCTTAACATTTGTGTTGATTTCTTTTCACTGAGCATTTTGAAATCTTGTAGCTTCTTGTTCTGTTACATTTTTTTATTCACAGAGCCTTTAAGCATTGTTAAGCGTAATGTTTCGGGTATTTTGTTTCATTCACAGATGACTTAGCATCTTTTAGCATATAGTGTTGGTGGGGTTTATTTGTTCACGTGTCATTTTAGTATTTTAGCTTATTTTTTTTGATCTGTAATTGTGTTTCGTTCAAAGAGCTTTTAGCATTGTTTAGCTTATCGTTTGTTTTGTTCACAGAGAGAGAGATGTGGCTCTTTGTTTTTGTTCACAGTCTTTTAGGATATTGTAGCATTTTGTTTTGGTTATTTTGTTTCATTCAAAGAAAATGCTTGCGTCTTTGAGCCTACAGTTTTCGTTGTTTCATTTTGGTGCACTCACACCACCTCTCATGAGTGTTGCGTTAATGACCCATGATGATCCAAATGCACTTCATATACTCAATACACGCCTATCATTAATGGTAGAGAAACATTTTGCAGCTAGCTACTTATCGTGGCAGTGAATCTAGCCCCTACAGAGCATCATATTTACCTGGTAGAGTGGAGGCCACTATCAGAGTTAAAGGGGAGTCAGTATCTGCCTTCAAACTACGTATTAGGTTGACATAGGTAGGCATACTCTGTTGCTTGATCAGATATAAGCATCCTTCAAAGATCAACCCACATTTTCTGTTTAATGTTTTTCTTTCCCCCTCAAATATGCTTTGATTATAAGAGGAATCAGCCTGATCCTATTTAGGAAAGATTTTATTTGAACAAACTACAGCTTGTTCTTTTTCCAAGAAGAACAAAAAAACCCATCACGAACTCCTAAACGCAACGAACAATCCTACTTATGACTTTGACTCACTGGACTGTGTGAGTGTGTGTGTGTGAATTGTGATCCTTTTGTGGTACTAACAGTAGGACTTTGACAGTGCAGAGATTTCATAAAGGCTTGATCCTCTCATGAGTCGGCAGACTCTGGGAGGAGGCGTGAGAGTGAGTCGTTTTTTTTTTACAAAGCACAGTGGCAGAAAGGAAACTGTACAGCTTGTTTAACTACTAATGTTCAACAAACGTGTGTTTAAACACAGAGGCACACACTCACTTACATATACACTCAAAAATGGAGTGCATAAGACCATAAATACTTGATAATACTTCAGTATCGGTCCATCTTAATTAAAGAGCAGCTCCAAAAGACAAAACAATCTCAATCAGATAGGTCCTTAAGCTACCTGTAAAAACTGGGATGCCTTCAGTTTAACTATTTTAATCCCACTTTTCTATGACTTTCGTTAAATCAAAGAGAGTAAAAAAAATGTTAACTGAAGTCCTGTTCGCTTTTCATGAAATGTATCATCAATTTGACATCAGTTAGAATAAAGCTCAATTGTAAAAAAAAAAAAAAGAATACATTTGAAATAAATGAACATAGAATTACTAGTGTAAAGATAAATGCAGATTTTCCTATTAAAAAATAGCCTTTAAGAACTTTGATTATAATATTTTCTCATTTGAGATTAACAGATTAACATATTTTAAAAAGTGTTTTAGGTTATGTACTTTCAGCACATAAAGAAATAAAAGAACTCTGGATCAGCTGTAACTCTTTGTCTGATGGTGGCAGAGCTAACAATTGTAAAAAATAATATTTAGATTTGATCAATCTCGTCATGGATGGTCATTTAAAAAGGCATCATTATGAATTTCAGTTGGTTTCATTACCTGCTAAAAACTCATCAATGGAGCCTTAATGACACACTCATATATTTCTATTAAATATTTAGTTACCAGCAGCAGCTACGTAGTTAGCTTAGCATAAATCTGTAAAAAATGAAACAATCATCCTGGCTTTGTCCTAAGGAGACAAAATCTTCCTTAAAGCACCTGTAAAGGAGTGTTCAGCTAGAACGAGAGAAAAGTGTTGCCTTGATTAAAAAATAAAAATGATCCTAAAAAACTTAACAACATGGCTTTTTTCAGTGTGACTGTGCTCGGCTCAGACCTTGATTGAAATGAGAACTTACCAGTAGCTTTCTGTATCTGTGTTAGTAAATGTATTAAAAGTCATTTTCAAACGTCTTTTATGCAGCCTTACTGCTTCTAAGAGATGTTTCACATTCTTTCAAAAAAGGTTCTTCATGAAATAAAGAAGATATAAGGTGTACTGACTTCAGGATAATCACTGGAGACTTGAATTGTTGTATGGACAGTAGTTTAGATACAAATTGCTTCTTAGTATCCAATATCTTATTATCTCATTGGCAAAGTAGGCGCCTCGAGTTAAAGAAAAAACATGTGGTGTGAACTGTGACTAGGAGAACTCTTTATTTATTCACTCATTATTTTGTATTTTGCTTTGGCTATTAATATTTAGTATTCTTTCTTCCTTAACCTTATCATAATTCATTTTCTTTTTTAACTTCTCTTTCTGGCTATGTGTGTTGAATGTCAAATGTTTTACAATCAATAAAGAAATAAAAACACTATGAGGCCTGGCTGTTATGAAAGAACAAAGTCAAAATGTAAGACTCATCAAATAGAACTTCGAGCCCGTTGCAACGATTCCTTAAAAAGAAAGGTTATTCAAACATATGCAGATGCTACTTCAGTGTGAAAGCTTAGCGTGCTCCTTGTGTGTAACTGCTAGCACCCACACAAATACGACATTACACACCCTTTAACCACCTACTTAAATGATAACGTTATAACTAGGAACTGCCTTTAATTCGCAGAATAACTATTCAGACACACTTAATGGCTGATTGACAGCCATGTAGAGGGAAAAAAACATGTTTTTAAATTAACGCTTTCAGCCACTTTCTAATGCATTAGCTGAGCTGCTTAAAATCTTACATTTACCATCCATTATGTGGCTCTATTTGATGGAGCATGCATCTGCATGCTAGCACATTTAACCGAGCTGTACCAGTGGTAATCACATTTAGACCTACAGTATGCTAAGAGGCTGAAAAAGTGCTTTCCAAAGAGTATTGAGCAGGCGAATGTTAAACCACAACAGTGACGTGACGTGCACACAGAGAAGTCCTTCTTCTTTGTGCTGTATGATGACTTGTTTTTAAATACGTTCATTTCCCTCTAAACCTCGGTGACATTTTAAGGACATTGTTTCAGGTTCATTTGTGTGTCCTCGTATAACATATTATGAATTAATGTCTGCTTTTTAAATCATATAACAAGATTCATTTACCATCTTTTTAATTATACATATTTTTCAGTTATTTTTTTAACTAGAGGTTAATCTTTTTAAATGTATTCGACTAATTAGATTCATTAAAAGAGAAAAATGCAAAAACACAATGCTTCCTGTTACAAGAAATAACATAGACAACATAAAAGAAGAATTTTAAGTGTGAATACGATGTAATTCTACTTGTAAACAGCCCTTATTTCATGTCTTAATGTTCAAGAAATATGGCATTCAAATTATATATTATGATCCAGAACCACAAAGGTCACAACAGTTATTAAATTAAAGTTTCGCAGACATTGATGTGGTTACAACTTTCATCAGGTTTCATAACATCAGGGGCTCAGGCCTTTGACCTGCACACAGCACACCTGAGCCGTATAAACCTGTCACAGCTTGGCAGTTTGACCTTCTGTCCGTCTGTCAATCAAAAGACCTTAGATGTGTTTGTGCTACTTTCCCCCAGGAGCAGATGTGGCAAAGACACATTTATTCACATTAACAGATATACACACACAGGCTCACATTGTGTAATCTTGCTCTCTGTGTGTGTGTGTGTGTGTGTGTGTGTGTGTGTGTGTGTGTGTGTGTGTGTGTGTGTGTGTGTGTGTGTGTGTGTGTGTGTGTGTGTGTGTGTGTGTGTGTGAAAAGAGAGGTAAAGACAGGTACATTAAAACACTGAGACTATAGATAGGGCGACTCTTGAAGCGGTTGGGGTTTAATTAGAGCAATAGCAGAACAAATGAGAGAACAACAAAGGACATCATTTCTTCATTGAGCAGTTGTCAGTATTGTACTGACTGTGAAATGAAAGTGGAGAAAAAGCGCGTGTTCTGTGAGATTTTATATGGCTGAATAATTGCAGCTGAAGGCTGTCAAGTTATGTCAGAGAAACGGGAGGAACAATTTGGGGACATGCTTGTATGAAGAGTTGATAGCTAAGTGCTTTGAGAAGTGAATGACAAAAATGATACTTGGACCATTCGTGTGAAAACAAGCAACTTATTGTTAAGGCATTGTAAATGACATTGAATCAGTAATGAATTTTAGCTCAAATAATTCATGACAAACATCCCTTAAACCTTCTTTTTTTTTTACCCAATATTAAAACCTATTTGCTCATATCACCTGCAGTTTTATTCTGCCGCCCATGTAAGCTAAAGGGGGCTGCCAATGCCCTATACTAATAGTAGTGCTTGCTTATCCGGAGTAACAGATTGTCTCCATAGCACAATAGTTTAGACACAAGCACCAATTACAATGTCAGACTTGTGTGTAAAAGAGGTGTAAGAAATTCACCAGAGCGCTACAAGATACGACCCTTTCCTATATGTCTCCTCACTCCGTTTGTATGTAACTGCCTCAAAAAGAGAAGTTACAGGCAGCCTGCATGCCATGTTTTTTTTTTTATAGTTGTACGCACATCAAATTTAAAAAGTGTGATTCACAGCAGCGGAAAATTACAGGCCTTTTCATCTCAACAAATCTAGGGAGAGAATATATCGTCCAAAGGAAGCACATGAGAGGAGGGGGAAACAAATTTGCATTTAAACAGCTTGCTCTGTAAAGGACTCTTGATCCACAGACGTGATTTCTGATAACGACAAACCGAGCTCCAAGAAATTCTGCGACTCAGTATTAACATTAAGTAACATTTAAAGCTTTGATACATAGTTGTTACAATAATTGTGATAATTATAGTTCACTTATTAGGATAAAAAACCCTTTTTGAGATGATTGGTATAGCTATCTTTCTAAGAGCATTGGTATTATTAGTGCTGCTGTGGATCTAAATTGATGTCTTAATTCCACTAAACCCGACTGGCCTGGTCTTCCAAAATCTGACCTGTTTGTCCACGCAATTATAATTATAAAATGTGTTATCCATATTAAATAAAGAGAGTATTGGATGACACCAATGCTAGTCCACTCCTGGGGCAGTACATCAGTAAAACATCTCCAAGCTACTCGGTCCTACATTTATTTTGTTGGTGACAATTTATTAGGTTGATGTTTCCATATTTTAAACTAATTCTAAACAAATACATTGAAGTCTCGTGTCTAGAACAAAAGCAACAACAGGTCATAAATGTACAGTCTTTGGCAAACGTACCAACATTCTGTATTTCTTTGGGACTATTTTCAGCTGAAGTTTTATACAAATTTGTTGCAGTAGTGAGCAGGTCAGCATAGAAGGATTTACTCAAAATGTACAGAGTTCATTGTGGTGAAGACAAATCCATCCATGTATCTCATCAGGGTGTTTTCTGCAGACAGCACCTATTAATGTAAATATAATGATTGTGGATCTGTAGCACAACAAGTCATTTAATTTTTTAGATGTATACACCGACAATATGTTTGTTGTATCAGTTTTTTTTGCATGAAGTTTTCAACAGTGAGAAAAAAATGGGCTCATCAACACACATTATCCATTAAACCCACCTTGAGTTATGTTACATTTTTCTATAAAACATTACTTCTATTTAAACTGATATGTCTTTTATAAGCTACTATGGCATCTCTAAGTAGAGTGGTGTTAGTGTTTATAATTTGTTTTGCTTAAGTTGAACTATTTCTTAAGCTTCTCTATCTGGCTGTTTAAAGTCTGTTGGGCTGCTAGTGGCATTTCTGTTTCAAAAGCTAATACACATTCCCGAAGACATGGATTTATCTGTATGTGTTCTTTAATCCCCCGTTTGACAGGCATATTTACTTTGGAATCCATCCACTTTGTTGTCACAATTCTATTACACCTAAGGTTGGCATTCAAGGCCACCAAGAGCTGCGAGAGTAAACAGGAGATTAGTGTCAGTTTGTTGGGGCTGCTCGAGTCAATGGTGCACCATTTAACTGGAAGTATGTGGTTTACTGTGACCATTAATGACTACAACAGCAGTAAGGTCACATTCAACGGATACTGGGGAGCCGACAAATTAGTCTCCAACCATTACACCTGTACAGTAAGAGTATAAAATCGAAACCTTGTTCGATCCAGAGATTTGAGTAATGTGCTTTTTAAACACAAGATGTAGCTGTGCTAAGGGTGTGGCTTTTTGATGGCAACAAAGGCGAGTCTACCGTTTTGGTCTAAAAATCTTGACAATTATTTGATGGATTGAGATGAAACTGTGTACTGCCATTTATTTTCCCCTGAGGATGAATCATTGTGACTTTGGTGACTTCTCCTGTAAGCACCTAGCAGTGCAGAGTTTTCATCTAGAAATTGTGACTTAGACTACACAGCTGGATGGATTGAAACAAACATTAACTCCCAGGGTGATGATGAATCTTAATGACTTTGGTGATCCCCTCACTTTTTTACAACAGTATGAGGTTGATATAAGACTATTGTTCAGATGTGAAGTATTTGATTCCATTACTCAAACCACTGGTTATTTACCATATTTGAACTTAAATGCATTGCTTCATCTCTGTATTGGTTGACATGTTGGCATGGTGTCCACTTTTCAATCACAAGTAATTGTATGTAGGAGCGTACCGGGCTTTATTTTCAATTAAGTCGAACCATAACCTAAAAATGAATCATGATGCTGTATTGAAGAAGACACTATACTAATGTTTGTGACCATAAACCTATTAGGAAAGTGTCAAATAAGTTCATAAATCTACTGAGAATTTGGGTCAGTGTCTTATCTGATTTCATACATCACACTTCTTTTTCCAATCAGTCGCCTGCAGCTGGTCATTAGAAAGAGTGGAACTTCATGGAACTTCGACATTGGCTTCTCATTTGAAACGAGCATGTCTACTGCTAAAAAACAGTTGATAGGTTGACAGTGGACGTTTGATCTCAACCCACTTTCATGTTCCCCTTTGATTCAAATTGAATATCTGTGGTGATCACCTTTAGCTAAGTCATCAGCAGCAGGTGACTTTTTGATTTGATCTGGTCCAGTCTTAGCTGTCTATAAGTTAGCATGTTACACTAACTTTGTGAACATGGTTAAGTTTATACCATGCGTGCTCATCTGCATCTTTGCAAAGCCGTTTCATGCTAATTAGTAGCATTTAGCTTACACATGGATGTGCCTAAAAGCAGCTTCCCAAAGCTGCTAAAGTGATTCAAAACTAGAAGTGGTGTAAGCTCTTAGCTGACATGAGTGTCATCCAACACATACTCTTCTATTTGAGCCAGTCTGCTTCGAAGATCAATGAGCTGTGCACTCAAGAGGAGTAGCATTTCATCAAATGTCAGCTGTGTCTAAGACACTGGAGCCGATATGCTAAATGATCACACTGAATCTACTGACTTTTACTCAGTCCTCAAACACTAACTGACCTCTCAACTTTGTCAACATGCTTCAAGCATCTGCTTTAATCAGATGCCAGTCACTTCACATATCTACATGTTGGCTCAAACTGTTAGCTTAAAAAAGGTGTTACACCTATTGCAGTGAGTCCGTGAGGGAGTGTGTGTGTATGTATGTGTGTGTATATACCCTGAAGAGGACTAGAAGTATGAATTCCTTGTTGCCATCATCATGATACGGTCATGACTTTGTGCTCCCCGCTCGCTCTCTCTTACTTGTGCCTCATTCCTCATCTTCCTCTCAGCTTCCTGTGTCATACAAAGAGCTCTTAACACATCCTCTGTGCAACTTAAAAAGCAGCTCTGCTGAAGAATACTGATCTTGGTAGATTATATGGCTGCGAGCTGGTATACAAAAGCGTTATGAATGGGAGGTAAATGAAGCACTTGGGGATACAGATTCATTTGAAGTGCTATTTGGGTTTTCTTATTAAGTGGGTTTCTTGGAGATGGGACTCTGCTCTGAGTGACGCGTCTCCATATTCACATTTAAGCCTTTTTGTTCCTATTGAATATCCCAATAACTCTTTATATGATGGAGTGAACTCAGAAATGAAATTAGTGGACTGATTCAGTCAAGCAGCTTGTCAGAAAAAGGTTTTTCGTGAGTCTGTTTGAGATCTTTTTTATTCCTGATCATCGTCACATGAGCTTCTTTTGGTGAGGAGGCTGTCTGTCAGGGATTTATTTGAAGTTCACCCACAGTGTCACATTACCGCCATTCTTCGCGACTTCAGATGGGATTATTGATCTCATTGATGCAGAAGAATCACAACTTGATTGTGGAATAATATCTCACCTTCTTGCTCATATGGAAGCCTTATAAACTTCCTAACATCACACTCAGCGTGTGTGTCAATCTGTATGAGAGTTTGTGTGTGAATGCAACAGTTATTATGAGGGTATGTGGAAAATGTATGTGTGCACCTGCTTATGAACACAAGCATGCATTTAAGATGTAAAATGTCATGTTTTTTTTTTAAATTGAACACTAAGTTCAGTAATATTTATCAGAGGGAATGATGGGGTTACATGTTCAACAGTGACTTCTCTTTAACACTACGTCTGCAATATACAGATGTGTGATATGATATATGTTGGTTGTCTCATTTTTAGTATCCTAAAATGTAACTGACACATCTCGAAAAACGACTTCATCGCTCATCCCTCTTGGTCTCACAAGACTTAGTAACTCATCCTATTTTTAGTGTGCATTGTTTGTTTTACGTATTTAAACACATGGAATAAGGAGTTTTTTTTTTTAATAAAGTAATGACAGCATCACTAGTGACGTTCACATGAAGAAAGGCTGAGACTTGCGCTAGCTGGAGCGCAGCTCTGACGCGTTGTTTCTTCAGTGCTTGTGGCGCACGCAGGTATAAAACCCACCGCGCACCAAGAGCCCAGAAGAGCAGACGAGACGCCACAGGACTGCGCGCTAATCTCCCCCTGATCCTTTTGGAAATGTAAGTAAACTAAGAATATTTGATAGGAAAATAACTTGAAAGGCTGTTATTAAACTTTTATTAAGTCTCTCGAGACTACTTTTTGGGATTTTTTGTTTGCATATTGCGCAGCCACAAAAGCCCTTACTGGATCTCTATTATTAATGTTTGCATGGTTTTGTAGTCGAAGAACTGTACAACGTGAATAAAAGTGAACATTGTTCAGTCTTGGCACAATAAATGTTAATAATTACGGATAGGGAAACTCATTACACTGTGATGTGAAATAGACCAACAGTTTGCTCTTTGCTCCGTCAGATGCATCCTAACTTGGTGAGCTGGCTCGGGACTCTGGGCTTCCTGCTGTGGGCGCTTCTCTGCCTGGGCGCCCTGACAGACGGATACCCTGTGAAGCCGGAGAACCCCGGCGAGGATGCCCCGGCAGAAGAGCTGGCCAAGTACTACTCAGCCCTGAGACATTACATCAACCTCATCACAAGACAGAGGTAGGCGGACTAATTGTTTCTCTTTGCAGGGTTAGAACACACATTTTATTCACAGCAGCAATAGCCTATTTCAGGTTTACATTAGAATAAAGGAGAAGGCTACTTTTGGATCATTTTTCTCCTTAAGTTCTGCATTAGTTTAATTCTCCCGCAGGATTTTAGTTTCCCATTATTATTCTCTATAATAGCCTATTTACGTCCATGTCTGAATTTTTGAATCACTGAATATATCGTGACTGCTGTTAGATAAACCATGCTTTTTATCTGCTGGTAGTTAATATAAAGCAATAAAATGTTTCATTGGGACTTCATATTATTTAAGTGTTTGCTACTTTCTTTAATTGTCCTGAATATTGTGGCAGCACCATGGTTCTGTATGCTGGAATATAGGATGCTAATTTTGGCAGGGTTGGCTTTTATTTGTTGCAACTTTCCTGCAAATTCATGAAAGTGTCTAATTCTAAAAATATATATTTTTTATACTTATATGATTAAACCAAATATATATACACTGTATGAATGAGAAAACTGTTGTACCCTTTGTGTAATTGTCTGGCAATAAAGCATTTCCACATCAAACAAACCAACTCATTGTGAACTTTAAGTTCTGTCTGTTGGAGTTGCTGGTCTTAAGCCGGATACATTTTCTCACATCTTGTTGCAAAGCAGGGAACACCTGATGTTCATTAACCTCATGTAAAAATAAAAAATAAAAAAATAAAAACCTGAGGAGAAATGACTGCCACGGGCACGGCCAGCATGCTGTGTCAAATCACCCGCAGTTTTTCAGCTTCCTTCTGAATGTCAGGGGGATCGCATGCCTCTGCAGGCGACTAGACACCCATCGGGACAAGCACGTTATCATCTAAGGGACAGAACAAAAAATACGACCACCTGTGATGCAACTCCTGTCTGCCACTGCTGGGACTGGGTCTGACTGTGTTCAGCCTTCACTGAATTTATAATTGGACTTATGACACAAGCACACGCATAGCAAAAGGTTCCGTTTTTTACCCTTTTTTATCTGACACCCAAAGGTCCAAGTTGCTGCAAAGCCTTTTTAATCTCCCCTCAGACCCTGTAATGATCATTCCTTTTCCTTCTGTCTGTCTTTTTGTGTGTCTCAGGTATGGAAAGAGGTCCAGTCCTGAGATTCTGGACACGCTGATCTCAGAGCTGCTGTTGAAGGAAAGCACAGACACGCTTCCACAGTCAAGGTGTGTATGTTAAAAAAAAAAGAATTTAAGAGCTCCATGATACTGCAATTTTTACAGTCAGCTGACCTTGACCTTTGCTCCTCTTTTGCCAGATATGACCCGTCATTGTGGTGATACTATCACCAGTGTTAGCTCCACTTCACCGCTGACATTCTGACCTCTCCACATCTGTTACTCGACGCCTGTTCCACTCAAAATGACCACCCCTACTCAGCCCCTTTTACCTCTACGAGCCGCCAAGCAAAATCCGCCCCTCCACCTTTAACCATCAGCTACAGTCACAACTGCTTCTAGTATGTGCCATTAAATTGTAAATAGTTTATTCAGAGTATCATCTGTGAAATATAAAAGAAAAGTGGGGGAGGGAGTGTTGATTGTATTGCATAATTGTCCTATTAAAGATTAATTGTTTGAAAAAAGTGCTTTTCATTGCATCTGTTTGATGGGACAAATGTATCATTTTTATATTTGGTTTAAGAATGTTTGTTTTGAACAAACAGCAGTCAGGGTTTGTTTTCACCAGCATGTTGAGTTGTCAAATATTTGTTTGCTTGATTTCCCCACATGATGGATCAAGTTTGGACTTGCTGTGCCAACACATTGCCTCCCTGCTGAAATCAATGACTGTAGAAAAGCTAATGTAGATCGACTGGATAATGAGGCAAGTGCATGAAATGGGCCCTAACAACCATGAATGGTCCAGTCAGACCAATGGCCTATGGTAAAAAAAAAAGTCAATTTGAATCTGCCAATTTGGTAGCTAATGGCGCTCTCTTGTGGCCATGAGGATAAGTAACCTACCTAAAGTGACACATAATACAGGGAGAAATAGCATTTCCAGGGACATTACTTGCAATTACACCAGTGACAACCTGACACTGAACCAGCCAACAGGGTACAAATCAAGCTGCTAAAAGGTAGCCTACTGGAAACACACAGTCTGCAATTAAAACAAGATATTTCAAACAAACAGTCAGAGGGGACACGGTGAGTTATTAGTCACGTGGTTATTTTGCACTGATGACCAATTCACCCATGCGTTAAAATGTAAGTTATTGACCGCATTTCCTATAATTCACAAGAGCTGTAAAGAATATTAATGTCTGGTAATAGGCCTACTGTGTAGTGTAGGCCGCTGTTGGTCGTAAATATGACAAAACTTTCCAAATTTTCCCTACAGGAGTTAGAAATGTACTTAACTTTAACCATCGTGTTTGCTAGCTGTTGTATTAGCTAGCAAACCCGTCATGTCCGTGTCAATGTGGGTAATTAACGTAGTTTAATGTACAGTTTCGTTTAAGAAAGTCGAGAGAATTGGGACAATAGCCGCCTTTTTGCAAATATCGATGGGTAGCCCAAATGTGGCTTCTTGTAGTAGACCTAGCCCATGTGTTGTCAAACCCAGCAAACATTATGGGTTACTTAGGCCTGTAAATAAATAAGAAATATTAGTTTTATCAAAGAAAAATATTATGATATTATCAGGAAAATACTGATCTTGTTAGGCCTTTACTTTTCTGTTTTAGCTCGCTTAAATGTCGTTGTGGCTCTTTTTTTTTTTTAATGAATGCTGCTAACATGTTTTTCTGTGAATGGACAAGATTGGCATTGTGATAGAGAGAAAATACATTATGCTACAATGTACTCACTCAGCAAGGGATGTACCTCAGCCGCCATTGGAAGAAATCATATGACGTCAGGTGAGGAGGCGGGGTATGACAATTTGATTGGCGTCGTGTTCTCTGGTAGTCTGCTGCGGGACCAGGACAGACAGCTGAGGGGGGCCTGAATGTCCAACCGGGACAGTCGCCGGACTACCGCGAATCCACACGCACGATCCACAGGGTAAGTCACGGCTCGTGGTGATATTTGTAATGCGGAGGTTTTAAATTCATTCATCTCCCAGCGTTCAAACGGCAGACAAAGACACTTTGCCATGTTTGAGGTGCAGTAGAGTTTGACAGAAGGGGATGTTTACCCCCCTAAAACCCGCTCTGCTGTGAGAACAGGATTTATTTCATCAGATACCATCTCGCGTTGGGTCTATTATGGAGCAGGACGCATCTTTTCTCTTTCTCTGATATCATGTGGAAGAACACAGCGGACGGGTTGTAAACGTAAGTGTGCGCACGCCACAATGGCTCGGATGGGTAACAAAAAATGGCCGCACGTGTGGCGAGATCGGTGTGAATGTAGAGTTGTCTGGTCAAGCCAGAATTTGGCACGGATCGTGCGCACGGTTCAAGCGCACTGATTTGGCGCATCGATGGGGCCATAGCGTCGATCCATGACTTGATGTTATTATACTGACAGGATGCGAGGGTTTTGAACCACCGTCCCGAAATGATAGACTGCTAGACAAGCAGCAAGGGATGGTTGGCTTCAGAAACGGCATAGAAAACGCGCTTAACAGCAAGTCATGTGGCCTACAGTGATTTATACACCAGGCAGACAATTCCCCCGACTTTTATTGTCCAGAAAAACTTTCAAAACAAATACATAAAGCTTTATTTGCATGAGCTGATGCTTTATGAAAGTGGAGAAGGGGCCGGTGGCTTGGCAGTCAGACGCTCCTATTGATTTTTATGATTTGCCCTCCACTGAGATATGAGTGCACCGTGTAATAATAATGCACTGACATGATGTCGAAAATACTTTGTGTGAGCACTTAATGGAAACGTGAAACCAATTCCAGATCAAAACAGAATTTGAAGCTTTCAATGAATCTTTCTTCCTACTTGCTCAGAAGAGCACAGGGTCACTTGGCAAGGTTTATAAGCTGTTTAGCCTGGCTGCACGTGACGGGGGAAGCCCATTTACATACGTAACATCCTTGGGGATCCTTCCTGGGGAGTTGACACAGGCCACCAGACCTCTGAGAGGGATAGTATGGGTTTTTGTTGCATCCAAACAGGGTTAAAGGGGTATTCTCTCTTCCCTTCAATCTTATTATAATTTCAAAATCAGATTTGTTGAAAGTAACAGGAGAAACAAAAGCAGGAAGGGGAGCAGACTGAGACATTTAGTGCATTAGAGTAAATCGGAAGTCCCTGAGCAGAGATATCCAGTCAGTCTTTTGAGTCAGGATTCAGAATGGCCTTTATTGTTCAGCTAAAGTAGGAGAAATGAGACATAAAGTTGAACTCCTCAGCCTGCATTTACATACTCCTTCCTGTCAGCTGGGCGGAGGGAAACATAAATATTAAGTTAAACACAAGCTCCAGAATGTTGGAACATATGAGAGTTGTCAGTGAGTCATTCAGAGACCTAATCCGGCACTCAGAAGCTTTTACTTTTCCATTATTAATACGGAAGAGATGTTGCAGAAAACAAGGAGGAGGAGGGGGGGTTGAGCAAGAGAGTGATAAAGACACACACAAGCTCACAGAAACATATACTGAAGTGACTCAAACCTCCTGCGTATGAACTGCATGTGTATCAGAGGGCTGTCATCTAGTCAGCTACACACCTACAATCAGCCCCCCCTGCACCAGGCTGCTCCTCCCTATTAATCATGAGCTGATTGCATCTCTGTCAAGAACATACATATCCACACTACTACCCTGGAGGGGGGGGAGGGATGTGAATTGAAGTTGATGTAAGGATCGCTACAACGCTAAAAAAAGGCAAATGTATGCTGTTTTTGCTTCAGTCTAAAGTGCAGAATCACCAGATTTGATCCAACATCACCATGGCCTTAAAGCTGCATAGCTCTGCAGATAAATACAAATCTTTTTGTATTTATCCGCAGAGGTTGGCCTTCCACTTAAACAAGTGCATTCATTTCCATCACCTCATTCGAGACTGAAATGTCAGATCTTTGATGCAACGCTTCACACAGACTAATAAAGCTGGTAAAAAATAAGCCAGCATGTTGAGCTGCGATGATTCATTTATCAAAACAAATAAAAATCTCTACATTTTCTATACTACATGACTTGTTTCAGTGGTTTTCAAGCAAAAATGCTAGACATTTACCATCTCCAAATTGTTCATTGTTATGATTCGCTTATTTTTGTTATTTTAAATAATTTGTCTTTGAGTTTTTACTGGTGGTTTGACAAAATAAGCAAATTAGAGTCGTTACTCTGGGCTTTTAAAAATGAAGATGATAATTTTTCATTACTTTTGTCATTTCATGAATGATTAAAATGATCAGCTGATTATATTCAGCTGATTACAACTGATTGTTAATGTAAAAAAATAAACACGTTCCAGCCCTTGCATTGGATAAACCTATTTTCTGTTGACAACTCACCAACGGGGAGTGTATTTAAGGTCATTATCATAATAATGGCACCAGCTAATATAAAGTCTCATTGATTTGTACTGGAGCAGCTCCTGCTTCTGTGATACCGCAATATAGCTCTGCATGTGTTGGCAATACTTGCCAATATTTAAAATATGACAAGACGAACAGAAAAAAGCTAACTCCCTGGGAAATTCACTGGGGACTGTTTTTTTTTTTTTCTTCCTCTCTCTCTCTTCTCACATCGAGTTTTCTTCATCCAACATCATTTTCCTCTCCTTTAAACTTTGCAGTTAAGTGCTGTTGCATCAGTTCTCCCTCCCCCTCCCCTCCTCTCCCTCTCCTCTGTCCTCTGTTCCTGATCATATTAATGATCAGGAACAGGATGCCGGGAAGTGAGAAAAACTGAGAATAAGCAGACTGGGATGGCCATGTGGCGGGTTAGATTATGTCATGAGGTGCTCATTATTAAGATCACTGCAGGTCCAGCGCCGAAGGGGTTTTGATTAGATGCGTGTAATTGTAGCATCCCATGCTGTGTGGCAAAGCGCAGACATCCTACCAGCTGGAACATCAGCGGGAGGACAATGAGGTCATAACAAGTGATGTGGGAATGTGCCATGATGCAACAGTTGATGTCTGTGTTTAAAGTGGTCAGTTAGATTGTGTCAGGTGAAGTGTGGAGGTAAGCATGATTCAGCAGAAAGAGGCATTCTCATTATTTGTGGGGGATTTGGACACACAAAGTGGATTTCATCAACTTTTTACAGACAGAAGCAACAACAGCTGCAAAAAATAGAGTTAAAACTGTTTGAAAAATATGATATCTGTAAATATACTGCAGATATTGATCTGCAAAGATGGACATCTTGGTGGCAGCAGTGTAATCCTCTTATTTGAGCGGCTGTGTGAGCACATGGAGTGACCTACATAGAGTTTGTCTGGAGGCAGAGGGTGATGGATGAGGGCATGACAGGATTGGGTTGGCTATCAGGGGGTTGGTCATATGAGTAGCCAGTTATTATACACACGCACACACACACACACACACACACACACACACACAAAAAGACAGAAAGATACCTTGAATGTGTTGTATTTCTCTCGATCCTGCTGCCATTTTGGTGTCATGCAGAGGGAGCGCTGCAGCTCAGTGCCCAGAAAGGTTTACTAATTGCTCGTTGCTTCCCCTGGAGTCAGCCAATCAAGTGACATCTGGACTCCTCTTCTTGCCTCTTTTGTGATTCTCAATTCATTGAGAGGAACTGAGAGTGACGACTGCTCTCAAAGCTGTGCCGTGCCCCTGGCGCTGTGATGCAGAGCAGAGCAGAGAGTACGTTTTTGTTCAGAAAGAGAATAGAGGCAAAGAGAATGTATAGACATGGACTTAATTGTTTCTTGCAGATGGATGCCTGATGTATAGCAACCAAGAAAGGCAGCCACACTACCTTGATCCAAGGGATTTTTATTGGGAAAAGGGAATGAATATCGTGATAACTTGTTGCAAAGCTAAAACAAATGAGTTTAGCAAACAGGCTGCAAATATATTAAAGCAATTAACTAAGAAAGACAAACACCTATCAAAAATGCAACAGTATAATAATGCATATCCATCACACTGGAAGTGCTCCAGGCCTGTAGGGGGTGCTAACTGGGTTTTGATTTTGTTACTTTATAGAGAAAAAAACAATTTAAGAGGTTGAACGACAGGAAGGAAGAAGTTTGCAGTTGATGGGGAAGCCATGGCTGATTCAGAATTTATACAGCCCCCACGTGAACAATAGAGGTCAGATTGATGAGGAGAATACAGTAGCGAAGTAGTTTTCTTACTAGGTTTAGGTCCTTGCTCCGGAGAATTGGCCCCTCTCCTTTGGCTTCTGCGGCATAAAGTAATGCCCAACAGCCCTCTTACTCCTCTCCTCTCCCATCCCTATTGCCAGCTTTTCCCCACTTGTCACAAGTGAGTGCTCCAGGCTCTCTACATAGTAAAATCAATACATAACACCAAAATCCAGTTCCAATCAGCGCCCCCAACAGGCTTGGAGTACCTCCTTCGTGATTTCTAGTACCTAGCAAGATTACTTTTTTTTTTTGCAGCCTGTTTTTTCTCATTTAAATTATCTCTTGTTTTTTCAGCACGTTTGGCCTTGTAGGCCACCACAAGTATTTATGTACTTGACTTTGCATTTTATTTCTTGTTTAACCACAAACAGCAATGGAGCAAAGACAATAAAATAAAAAATGCACTCATTGGGACACAAAGTCTGATGTAGAGTGAGATTTCCTGCTAGCGTGACTAGAGGAGGAATAAAAAGGACACACAGCCGGCTGATGTTTTTGTCTATGCTTTTAATAGTGTGCACTTACACACACACGCACACACACACACACACACACACACACACACACACACACACACACACACACACACACACGTGCATTTGCATGTGTGACATAGCAATGATGTTTCTAACAAAACAAACCCTGTTATCCCTCCATAATCTCCCCTCCACGCGCAGTCCATCATCTGAGTGCTCGGCAACCAGAAGAGCATTCAGAGGGCTTTTGTTGACTCTGCAGCGGCCAATGGCAGCCAGGAACACAAATGACCACTTCCTCTGTTTTTTCCCACACTGTCCGAAGAGGAGGAAAGAGCAGTAGACAGTGATTGTCATAACCTAGCATCTTTTCTACATTAAGAAAATTCTAAGAAAGTTTGCACAAATATTTATAGAAGGAATGAAAAGTGAATTTGGTGCAACTTTTTCTCCTGAAAATACAATTACCTGGCAGTAGGCAAAGACTTTCTCATCTCTACTTTTTTTTTCTTCTTATCCTCCAAAGACTTGAGAGACTTTTTCCTCTTCCTTTCGTGTTATCTATTCCTTATTCTCTCCTCTGAATCTCCTTTGTGACTCATCTGGATTTCTCCCTCAGCCCATTCTTATACTGTCCTCTATAACCACCTTGCGTGACCCTTTCCATTTTCCTCCTCCCTGCATGTCCGGACCTTTTTGATTGGCCAAGCCCGGCTCGTGCTCCTTTGTGCGGATGATTTGGCAAGAAATTGCAGTGGTGTCTTTTCCCTCCATTAAAATTCTTCCAAGGGATATCTTTCACTTCCAATAAGCGTGTCGAGCCTGATTGTAATCTGTGTTGTGTAATGAATCGACCTCTTACTCACTCTTCCTCTGTTTTTCCCCTCACACAACTAAGGACCAATTAGTTCCAGCATGATGGGTGAGAAGACCTCTGTTAAGCAGAATGAGATAACCTGATGAGTAGATCTCTGCGTGTTGTAATCACTTCGTTAACGTGTCAGCTCTTATTTCCAGTCGACACTGGGTTGGCATAACCCAGCCTACAGTAGAGAGGAGTTTAAGAACAAAGGTTAAGTAGACATTGTGATCCCCTGAGTGTGTATGTTAGAGTAAACATCCAGCATGCTGGGGGAAGAGATGCTGAGTGAAATGAAACATGGACCAGTGATAATCTACTGTTTTACAGGCTGATTACAGCCATCACTTATTTATCAAACCACTGCATTGTTTTTGTTCTGCTGGCTTGTATTTCACAATGGCTATTCAGAGCAGCATGAATGGGTTGAACGTTAACAATCAGACTTTGCAGTTTAATTAGATAGTTACATTTCTAACGTTGGGGTTTGAAAAATCTTTTTTTTTTTTTTTTAGGAATCATGATGTAGAGACGTAGTTAATAGAATTGCCAGGAAAATCTGCTGTTCGATAATTGTATCACATGGGTCAGGATGACGAGATATTGCTAGAGATATTTTGTCTGACCCCTACTAGATATTAGAGATGCACCAATCCACTTTTTTTCAGTTCCGATCCGATTCCGATACATATGTAGGCCTACCAATAGCAATACTGATTCCGATTATTTTTAACCATAATTAATATTTGTATTATTGTTGTTGGTTTTATGTGTAAGGCTACACAAAGCTGTAATAAACATTTCTTTTTCAAAGAGCAACACAAAAAATTAAAATGCGTAAAAATTCAAACTATTCCAAAGAAATGTATCTGAACTTTATGCTGGCTTCACAAACAAACAGGAAGCAGCAACAACTGTGAGGTTTTCAAATTAAATCTTTTAAACTGAAGTGTAAGAATTGTACTTCGAGTCATATAGAAGGAGCTGTTCCGTCTCTTCTTAACGTCTTGATGAAGACGATTTGCAGGCACTTTCTATAGATCAGTCTGAATGTCTTCAAAGTGAGACTTTACGAGCTGAGAAGGTTTAAAGTGCCCAACAAGTCCGATATCTGATCCGTAAATTACGTCCATATCGGACCCGATACCAATATTGGATCAGATCTGTTCTTCTCTACTAGATATTCATGATAAAATGCAGCAACATAAGCACTGCTTCCTGTTATGTAAACTGCATCTTATCACATCAGCAAACACTTACTTTGATATACTGTAGACGTATCCTTTGATCATTTAACTATTAAATAATTTATCCTTCAATATACTGGCTTGTATTGCACCATAAACAAACATAAGGTGTGTATCTGTGTGTTTGTGTTTTCAAGTGCAAGTGAGAGGAGAGTCTCTCAGGGATTGATAAATACTGCTTTGTCATTACTTCCAGAGAATAGTGGCCATTTACTATGATGGCGGCACTGTGCCAGCTGATGATGCAGGCATCGGGGGATAGCAGAGGACAATGAATCGTCCTGGTTGACTCTGTGCATCACTCTGAGGGAACAGCAGCCTCAGTCTGCAGATAGGACTGCTATCTTGCAGTGACGGGGATGGCATAGATAGATGAGACCGATAATCTACAGGGAAAACGAAGCAGCCATTGAGTGTGTGCGTGTGTGCGTGTGTGATGGATAAGCATGAGCACATTATCTGAATGTGAAAGTAAGTGTGTGTGTGAGGAATGATGAAAACTGGTGTGCAGGAAAGCAAGTGAGACTGAATACTTGGGAGATAGAAAATGAGTCTTTCACACATCCCTCTTTCTTTTTTCCTGTCTTCAGGTCTTCACAGTTGACTGATGAGCAGCAAGTAGGAGGGGAGTTGGGCAACATCGACTGGCACAGGTAAACACAACTTCCACAAGGCCTTTAGAAAAGTGTTTTCAACATGTTGACATGATTTTTCAGTTCACCGGGAGGACTGCCAGACTTTGAAGCAAGGATGTGCAGTCCAATGCTCTTAAAACGAACCCTCACTTTTAAGGAAGTCAGGAAGCAGACAGTTTTTCCGCCTGTGTTTATATGTCCAAGTGGGTTACACGGTTGATACGTCCATACTTAAAGGGCCATGCTAATATTAGTCTGAAACTGTGAAATTAAAGTTTCCGTTTTTATATCACAGAGGCTTTAAAATATTCAGTTACTGCCTGTGAATCTTACCTGACCTAAAAGAAAGCACACAAATCAGAACTATTTACATACAGAGTTGTGTTTATTGATGTGTAATTAGCATATTAATTTATCACATATTCAGTAGCACAACCTCTTTGCACATTGTAGACCCAAAACATAATGATCAGTTTTCCAATATGTGTTGACTTTTGTCACACGGCTGTGCCACTGCAGTTCAAAATCAGCAGTTACCCTCAGTGTGCAGTTACTCTTTCTAAAGAGTAACAATAACATTTTAGAAGAAAGACATGTGTGATCAGGTAAATGAAGATAGATATGTGGGTCCTTTATCTTTGAATTTAAAGTAACAGAAATTTTCTATAACACTGTAAAGAAATCTTATGCGTCCTTAAAAACTAGGGGCAGAGGAAGTGTTTGCTAAAGGCAATTTTACAAGTCGACTTAAGAAAACATTTGCCAAACCAGGCGGTATATTATCAAGGCATTTGCCCTGCAGAGATATTTGAACACTGGATATGGTGAGAGAGGGAGAGAGAGAGAGATTCTGTAATCCCGTGCTTTTGTGGCCGGATTTAAATCCCATGTCCCAGGTTGGGGGAGGGGTTGACTTGTTCTGGTGAGGATAGGGTAGAGGGAGAGGCGGGGTGGATTAAATCCTACAGATCTGCTCCTTGCACAGCTGTGCCGCTTTGGGTGGGGCTTAATGGATGCTGATAGGGCGGAGCTTGTTTTAGATGACACTGAATGGTAACAGAGTGTTTGCAGAGAGGGGTTAGATTTTAAGACATGCTAGCAGTTCTGTGATAATCAGAGTTGGTAGAATCCTCCATCCTGTTATTTTGAGATGAAATATCTCAATAAGTGCAGAATGAATGGTGAATTTCTTTATAGCCATTCATTGCCTCGAGGTAATGAATCCCAAATAATACGCTGAGTTTTAATGTAGCACCACCATCGGGTCAAAGTTCTCACGTATCCAGTGAGATATACAATTACACAACGGCTAGGCACGCATTTTGGTGCAGACATTCATGGTCTCATCTGGGTGAGTTATCAAGTGACTTTTCATCCAGCAATGGCAACAGGATGAAATTGAAATTTGTGCAATTTTTGGTCTACGAACAAGTACCTGCAAAAATAATGAAACTACCTACAGGTTGAACTCTATTGTACAAATGTTAGCATGTAACCATGCTGGTGAACATGGTGAATGCTATACCTGTTAAGAATTTGAGCATCTTAGCATGAAGATGCTAGAATTAAGCTAAAAGCTACATATTGCATCTGTGCAGCCTCATGCAGATATACAGGCTGTTAACTCTTGATGTAATTTAATTCCAATACTGCCTTCATCTAAAATATCTGTGCATTTATTCTGTGAATGAATTATGTCTAACATGAACCTTTATTAGAAAGTATTGCACCAAGTGGCTTGGCAAAAACTATTATAGTGCAAGCATTGAGCAGCTTAATTTGCAGACCCAAAATGTGCTTAATCCAGTCAGCATTTTAAGCCTACTGATTTAGCAAGAAAAAAGGTGGTGAGGGCACATTAGTTTAAGGAGGAAGGGAGACCAAAAAGAAATGAGAGAGAAAAATCTCGCACTAGGCAGACCCTTGCTGCTTTTAGGAGGTGGACGACCGCTGAGTGAATACGCACGAGCACAATCTGCACACGCTGAGAGTTTCTCCACATTCCTGCAGCGGGGTGTCCAAACCATGAGCGGTGTGAATGGGAAAAAAGAAGGAGGAAAAGAGTGAGAATGTAGGGTCAGGCCCCTTCACTTATGTAAGATTACTTACATAATGACACATTCAAGTGTTGTGTATATGTGTGTGCGCTTCTGTCCAGACAGGAGGGACAACTCAACTTTGGGTGGGGTCAGGGGAAACAAGAGGAGGGGTACTCAAGCAAGCCCTCAACAGCAGGAGAGGATTGTGGGATTATGTGAGTGTGTGTATGTGTGGTATCAACGAAGAGGAGGGGTGAGGGTTAGGATGGGAAGGTATTAAAGCCAGAGTGGAGGGAGGGAACTAACTTAACGCATTGAACGCATGTCCACATCTGTGTATGAGATCCAGCTTTCTACCTCTCTCTGTCCACTTTCATGCCTGTCTCTCGGAACTTATCACAATATCAGCCGCTTACCGTCTTCTTAACTTTCTCCCCTTCATCCTTCCTCTTCCTCTCCACTCCTCTTTCCCTCTTCGTCTCTTAATATCCCCTGATCTTAATCCCACTCTATTGTCGCTCTCTTTGTGTCTCTTTGCCTCTCTCATTCACTGTCCTCAATCCCCCCTCTCTCTCTTGTCTCCTCTTTACTCCCTCTTTCTCTCTGTTTTTGGGAGTTTAGAGGGCCAGCAGTGCCAGACAAGACGACTGGAGGACAGAAGACGTAGTTGCAGAACTGCTGGTGGTTTACTAGTGGTTAGCCGTAGCATACTTGTGGCATTAGGAGATAGACCAAGGGTTTGGCGATGGTCACAGCTATGGACGATGCCTGTCCCAATGGGGTACCAGAGGAGGAGGAGTTGACATCCCCGGGACAGCCTGGCGTGGAGGGGCCCCCGGCCCTGCAGTCCAGCCAGGAGCCAAATACATCTGGAGGTGAGGAAAGGAGGAGGAAGAGGTGTTGCATATTATGATATTTAGATAAACAGAGAGATACTGTGTAAACTTTGAATTATCTTTGAAATGACATAAAGAAATTGATTTTCACAAGAAAACTACAACAGAGCAGAGGTGTTGTCATATTTTTCATTTATCTGTAAATGATCTAACAGAGCTATGACTTAAAATCTTTATATTTGTCATAGCTAATTATACTTCATTGTAAAATTTTCCAAGCTAATTACCCATTTTGTTTTGCTAACATAAAACTGTTTAGCCATTATTTTTAGGTAACTATTTAAATGACTTAATCATTAGCCAATTTGTTGCCAACAATTTACGCAGTTTCTTTTAGATAATTACTTAAAGTGTTTGCGCACCCAGTTAGTTACAATTTAAACCAATTATCATTTTAGCTAACTCTTTGATTTGTGTATCCATCAGCCGACTTGTGCTAACTATTTGTCTCACCCACCCTTTTCTTAAGCTAACTATTTAAACTGTTTATCCATTAGCCTCCTTCTTGATAACTGTTATAACTGTGTACGCCAAATATTTAAACTGTTTCCCATTACTTTCAGCTATGTCTTTGAGTGTTATCAGGTAGCCTACTTGTTGCTAACTAACTTGCCTACCGTTTACTTGAGCTAACTACTTGAGCTGTTAATCCAGCCTTGTTGCTTCCCATTTTAACTGTTTAACTCTTAAAGATAATTCAACTGTTTAGCCCAACTTTTAGCAAACTATTTGAGTTGTTTCATTAGCCTACTACTAACTGTTTACTCATTAGGCTACTTGTT
Source organism: Tautogolabrus adspersus (assembly GCA_020745685.1). Lineage (NCBI taxonomy): Eukaryota > Metazoa > Chordata > Actinopteri > Labriformes > Labridae > Tautogolabrus > Tautogolabrus adspersus. The sequence continues at coordinate 13,751,211 of CM036550.1, forward strand.
GCTAACTTTCTGCTATCCGCTTCAACTCCAACTATCAAATTTCAGTTAACTATTTCAATAATTATCTGTGAGCTCACATTGAACGTTCATTTCATTACATTTGGCTAAATAATAAGACATCTGCTTCCTTGCTAGTTAGCTAGTTAAAAGCACTCTTAAGCAAAAGGTGTTTCAGTGAACCCATGATATAGATTTTTTTTTTCTTTTCAAAAAGTCCTCTATATGTTTCTACTGTAAATTCAAGTTTGTCTTATTTACATTCTCACCACGTACCCCTTTGCAACTGAATACCCTGGGGTGATCCTGGAAGAAACTGCTTGCTACGAGAGTTGCCTATTCTCCCTCGAGGCGGTTCAAACCTTTACCTGCAGAAAATACACTTAAAAATACTTTGTCAATAGTGATGTTACTTCTGTGCCAGTCAAGGTGCTCCTCTGATCTCCTTCCTGTGTGCTGGAAAATACCTACATATAATCCAGGATGCCAGGTCCTTTCTCGCGGGATTTGTGTCGTATTGGATGAGAAACAGAGTTAGGAATTATTAAGCACACAGTCTGCATTGGCATTCACTGCACACAGTGCTGGTAGGTGAACATACAGAGGCGGTGGTTAGATGGTGAGAGGGACTGCAGATGAACCAGAGTGCCTCAAAGGGAGGAATTAAGAGCAGGTAAGCAGGATGATTCATTATGTAAATGAATGAGCTAATCCACTGTAAGCGTAAACTTCAGGCCAAGCTTAGCATGAGGCTGGTAGGTGGTTGGTTATATCTTCATGCCATATTTCATGGGATTAGAAAATATTTAGTAAGGAGACTTTAGTTCATCTGCAATCTCTCACTAAATAGGAAACTTTTTGAGGTTGTTTTTAGAATGAGTGATAGTGCACAGTATGTACACAACTACATGCAGCTGGGGAGGGGTGATGGATGAGCAAACATTCCTGTGGTCGAGGACGCAGTGACACAATGAGCTGACCAAGTGGCTAAAGGTCAAGAGAGTGTATAAACTCAGAGGCATGGAGGAATGCAGATGTAAGTCTTTTTATTTCTGTATGATTTGGATGTTTTGTTGTCAGATGTGTTCTGTTAGGTTTGTAGGGCCATTTAAAACTGTCTCATGCTCGCTCTTTTCTTCGAGCACAGTAACAGGATAGCATTGCACATTTTAGAATCATTTCATGTTTCAAAGTTCCAACAAAGGGAATTTACTTTTCAGACTTGACAGGGTTAATTAAATGTAGGTGTGAGTCAGCGAGTGTAGTGCAATCAAGGTTGTGGTTTCTTATGCTAGTTTATGTGTTACAGTATGTGCACATAGTGGTAGCATGTGTGGATTTGTTTACTGCAGTCAAAGCCTCACTCTGAGATTTAGTGTTTATTCTAGGTTGTGAAAACTCTTAGGTGGTACTGTTCTGCTCGTGTGTACTATAAGTCTGATTTGGGTCTGAGAATGTATTTCTGTGTAGTCATGCAGTAAAATATACGGCTTTAAGGTTAGATTTAATAGTCTGTAGGGCAGTTTGTAACATCCCTCCCCTATTTGTCTTCTTTTTTTTTAAGAGGATCATAAATATTTAAGGTTTGTTTTTGCACAGAGCCTTCTGTTTATGCAGTCAGTCTGTGCTCTGTGCTTATCAAGCCACAGCGAAGTCTTCCCTACATTGTGAGAAAAAAATCATTTTTCCTCAGTCTGTCTTTCTCTCTTTTTAATCATGCACCTCTTTCATTGTTGTATGCATGATGGATGATGTGACAATCACACTGTGAAGCTCTTGTTTGACTGATAAACGACTTTTTGTGCCACAAACTAAAAAAATACTAGAATTTTACACATGCCTCTTTGTTAATCACAGAAACATATTCAATTTGAATGAAAAATCCAACAGACCTTGACAATCAATCAATCATCATTTGTATAGCGCCAATCCATAACAAGTGTTATCTCGAGACGCTTTGCAGGTAAAAGACCTTACTCGTTGTTAAGAACAATTGGATGGGGGAGATGGGATAAGATGCAAGAAGGATTTCTCCTTTGTCTTCCTCACGTTACTGTTGACGAGAAGCTCATACAGAATCCACATGTTTATAACTCAGATTTGGTGTTTTAACAAGACATGATACAATATGTCCTAGAGTCTATGGTATATTCAAATGCTGTGACACAGATTGTGTTCTACATGTGATTGAATTTGCATGTGCTTTATCAGAATCAGCTTTATTGGTCAGGTATGCTCACACATACAAGGGATTTGACTTGGATAAACTGTGCTCTCCATGTACAAAAGTAGAACATTAAATATTAACAAAAAACAAACAAACATAGACTTAAATGTACAAGACTAAAGAAGATAACAGTGCAGAGGTGAGTAGTGCAAAAGATGCTTAAATTAACATTATTATTAGGTAACAGATGGGTTCATTTACATGAGGTAGATAGTTTTTACAGTGTTTACGCTAAGATCGAAGAGGAAAGTTGTTTTACATTTTTAAAGTACACTTATCCTGCACCATATACCACCACAAACAACAGCGCAATTTCAAGCGTTGTATTTATTCAAGGTGGCAATTTAGCATGTGCCACTTTTTTTCTAAAGAGCAGTCTGAAGCATTTAAGTATGATTTTATGACAAAGAACGTGAGTCAAGGTTAAGGATAATAATAGGCTAGTAGAGGAAAATACAGAGGTCATGGAGTATATGCATTGTATACCAGTGCTGACTGGACTTGTTTACTACCCGTATAAGTGAATAATAACACAAAGAGACACACACTCACACATGTTCCCAGGGCTTTAAGTGTCTTAGATGGGCTTATGTGGGCTTTGAGACCCTGGCATTAGGGGGGTTAGCTTGCTGATACCTACAGTCGCAACCTCTCTCTCTCTCTCTCTCTCTCTCTCTCTCTCTCTCTCTCTCTCTCTCTCTCTCTCTCTCTCTCTCTCTCTCTCTCTCTCTCTCTCTCTCTGTGCTCAGAATATAAGGCTCAAGATTAATATTCAAGACTCTTTATTTCAACTGAGAACACTTGAGTTCTGCGAGGTCCACTTGAGTGTCTTGGGAGTTTAATTTCAAGACTTTTCCCTTTTTCAAACAGAGCATATTCAATTAAGCTCATTCTGCATGGTACCCTTTTTAACCAGCAAGAGCTTACATTTAATATTTTAGATGGTGTGGGACTGTACAGAACCTTGTATGATGGGAGTAAATAGACTACAATCATGGCGAATGGAGGTACCAGATTTCTTGCAACACTATTATATAATATTTGTATGATATGCGCCTTTATTTGAAGCTTTTTTGCCACTTTTTTTTTGCAATAAACGAGAATCAGGAAAGCTCAACACTTGTACTGGTAACAATTTTGTAGCTGTTTAAAGAAAAATAAGACAACACTGATAATCTCTGTTATGCATCTGTTTATGCTTTGTATGACTTTCACGCCTGGCTCCTTGTCTCTCCACCCTCTCTTTATGTCTGCACCTTTGCGTCCCGCCCTGTCTGTCCAGCCATGCAGCAGGTGTTGGATAACGTAGCTGAGCTTCCCACCTCGACGGGCGCCAAAGACATCGATCTGCTCTTCCTGCGTGGCATCATGGAAAGTCCTGTGGTACGTTCCCTTGCTCGTGGAGCACACATGCATACATACACAGCTAGGGGTGAACAGCACTGAGCAGCAGACTAACTACGAGCTGTCTCTGATGTTGCTTGCTGTTGCTGAGGGACTAAAGTACAGTAAGGCTTTGACTAAAACATAAAGCTCAATGCATGTGCACATAGAGGAATGGTGCAGATAGTGACATTTGTCAGTAACTGTTGGATGTATTCTTACTCTTATATGCCTCTTTTAACTGACAGTGCATGTATCACAATGTTTCTGCACACAAACTGTATTCTCTGACACACATCTTCACTACTGTTGGAAATCTACAGCGTTGAGTTCAGACAGAGGACTGCTGTAGCTCCTGGAAGACAAGCTGTTGTCATTTTATACTACTCAACTGCCTCCCGCAAACAGAACGCATCCAGATAACAGTTGACTAAACACAAACAAATCCTCCTTTGCCTTTTAAAACTGTAACATCAGGCCGACAGCTTGCCTGTAGGAGAAAAGAATCCCAAAGTAAATCAGCTCTCAGCTGTATGTTGAATCTGAAGTAAAGTCAGCAATCGCTCCTACACAACATTATTCAGTCAATTTATTCAAACCTTCCAAATAAAAACAAAATAAAACATCCGTGCACCGAACTTCCATCTGTGCACATCTTCCCTGCCTGAGTCTTTCTCTCTCCTCTAGGCTCACGAGCAGCTGGAGGAGGTGAAGCTGGAGGCGGTGCAGGACAACAATGTGGAGCTTGTGACAGAAATACTGGGCGACATCAGCAACCTCAAGGTTAAAGATGACAGCGCGGCAGAACTGTCCAAGATCCTCAAGGAGCCACACTTCCAGGTAATAAAATCCCTGTTTAGTTAAATATCAACTCAATTTGGGAAGTTACATACAGGTGCCAACTGTCAGTATTTCCGAGCACTGTTAATACAATATCTAAGCAGTTCTTTGCATTCAATACCATGGATTAACTTTGTAAATAAGTGTTGTATTTTCCTGCTCATTATTGACATAATGCAGGAACATATGTTACCAGTATTATTTTATGTCACTGTATTTAAGTGTGAAGAGTACAGTGGTCACTAAATTCAGCCTACAGTTGTTATGTTTTGACTGTAGTTACAGTAGCACAGAGCTGATGTTTTGGATCCGGTCCTCATGCATCAGTAGAACATTAACCTTTATCCTTGAAGCTACCAGGGGCTTTAGACTGGCAGGACCAATGGGAGCTAGACTTCTGTGAAGCCTCTGCACCAATCAGAGCCCTTTGTGCTGCAAGCTGAACGATAAGACCCTTTTGACCTACTGAGAGAGAGAGAGAGAGAGAGAGAGAGAGAGAGAGAGAGAGAGAGAGAGAAACAGGTTTTGAGGAAAAGAGAGAGGCAATGACAAAAAGAGATCGTACATCAATAATGAGTGATAAGTTACATTTTTTGTCCACCAAAAAATATTTTTTTCTAAAAGCTGGACGAATACATTTTTACTTAAGTTGAAGTTCTGGTAACATCTCAAAAAAGCACGCTATGATGAAAATTGATGGATAGATAATCACTAAAGGATACATTAACTGATGGGTTTTTGGTGGTAATCCATATTTAGGATTTGGGCCATTAGATGATGAGTTTTTTCAACAGTAAGACACATCTGACTTCCTTGTGAAGTGTTCAAACTGCTCTAGTAGTGATCACTTTTTTGGGGTTGTGTGTGTGTGTGGGGGGGGGGGGGGGGGGGGGTACATCAGCTCTGTGTTACTGTAACTGCAGTCAAAAAATAAGCTTAAATAGTTTTTTTTTTAAATTGTATTATTATTGTTTTATTACAGGGAGCCTTCTTATTTTTTCGTTAAGCCACAACCATTTTGTCCACAATCACAGGATAACTCTAAATGCATAACAGTAGAGAAGAGTCATAGTTTCAGCAAGCTTCCGGCTTGACTTAAAGTTATATACACAACATTATGTTTGCTTTAAATAGCAAATATAAGCAGGTGGTCCTAACAGCCTAACTAATGTTGTAACAAAATAACCAGAGAGTATTTAATTAAAAAAAAACTATTTTCTTGTAAAATTTCATATAAATGTTTCCCCAGTAAGAGGAAGTCTGCTGATTTCCCACTTGAAGCATCATCCCTCTCTCATTCTCTCTTTGCCTTTTTAGTCTCTCTTGGAGGCACATGACATGGTGGCCTCCAAGTGCTATGAGGTCCCGCCCCCGACTGAGATACCCAATGATGCAGCTGTGAACAGCGCTCTAATGCAGGCTGATGCCGTGCGCATGATTGGCATCCGAAAGAAGGCCGGAGAGCCACTGGTGAGCAGAGAAAGATGGCCTGAGTGTATCTGTGTGTGTGTGTGTGTGTTATGCCTTAAGGGAGTGGTTGAGTACACAAATTACCTAGTAAATCATAACGTGTGTGTATGTAGATGTCAGAACTGAAGGATTGTGGGTGATGGTGAGTCAAATTAGGTGTGTGTGTGCACAAGCTTTAACATAAGCACCATCTGCTTTCTACTTCCTGTCAGGGTGTGACGTTTCGTGTGGAAAAAGACGACCTGGTCATTGCTCGAATCCTCCACGGCGGCATGATTGACAGGCAGGGTCTGCTGCATGTGGGCGACATCATAAAGGAAGTGAACGGGAAGGATGTCGGCAACAACCCCACCGAGCTGCAGGAGATGCTCAAAGATTGCAGCGGAGGGATCACGCTGAAAATACTCCCGAGCTACAGAGATGCTCCCGCACCTCCCCAGGTAAACACACACACACACACAGGCATCCAGTGTAATAGAGTGTAAACATAAGCAGACACACTTATGTAACGTTTGGCAGATGTTGGGCTGCGGTGCAGGGCCCGTGATCTGTCCTCCCACAATCCCCTGCATAGGAATTTGAACCCTCAGAGCCCTATTAATAACACTCCACATGCTAACTAGGTCACACTAGCTCTCTTGCACACACTCTAAACACACACACACATGCTTCCTGTAATCTCATGCTCCATCACATGGGACGTACAGTTATTCCCATTGTATCTTCAGATTTATTCCCCCAGTTTCCAACCAGTTTAAGCTCCTGAGTATAAAGAGGAAGATGTTTTTGCACCCTTAACAAATTAGCCATAAACTTGGAAATGCAAACGATGCTTAAATTGAATGAACTGCAATAAAAGTGATCAAGACATAATGCAAAATCACATCCTGCTCTGTGGCTTGGGGCAAACTGCACAATATAATTTACTGGCCTGTTTTATTGCTTCCTTTGGCTGCTTGTTTAATCTATTACACCAGCCTGAGCACTTACCCTTCCTGGCAGAAGTCTTCACTGTTGTTGGCAATGCATAAACAGCTGCATCGGGTGCAGCGTGTGACGTTGGACGTAATGGGTGTGAAAGAGCCACTGTTTTTGTGTCAGTGTGTGAGAGCGCATGCTGAGCACGAGTCTCTTTGTTTGCAAGTTGTGTGTATAGTTGTGTACTTCTTTAACAACTTTTTACATCAATTAAGACATAAACTTGTCCTATGACCTAAACCCTGAAAATAAAGTTCATACCTTGGCCCTTTTCATCACAGGTCTATGTGCGGCCATACTTTGACTATGATCCGGCCAGTGACAACCTGATCCCTTGTCGAGAGGCGGGAATGGCCTTTAAGAGAGGCGACATCCTTCAGATTGTCAACAGAGAGGATCCAAACTGGTGGCAGGTGAGCTGTTATGAGAAAAGTGTCTGTGGTATAAAAAAAATTCACATGCATGGTGAAAGATTTACGACTCCACTGAACTGCCCTCTTATTTCTCCAGGCGTGCCATATGGTCGGAGGGGCTACAGGACTGATCCCTAGTCAGTTCTTGGAAGAGAAAAGGAAAGCTTTTGTCCCTCGGGACTTTGATGGATCAGGTATGGTTTTGGGTTTCTATTTTTTACCTTTCCTTTGAAACATTCATGTTCTTCCTGTTTCTCTCCTTAGCATTGCCGACATTAAAAAGATGAATTGCTCACAAGACTTTGAGCTGGTTCTGTGCCAGACCTCTGTCACCTCCCTTTTACTAATGTAAACTGATTTATGGCTAGAAAACCTGGGTAGCGAGTCTTACAAACACTTAAAAATGATCCATGGCCGCCCCCTTCTGGCCAAAGGCTGTAATAACAAAGACACACGAGTGAATACATTTTAACTTTGCAGGGATCCTTTGTGGAACTATAAGTGGGAAAAAGAAGAAGAAGATGATGTACCTGACAGCTAAGAATGCAGGTCAGAAGTCTCCTTCATGATTCTTTTGAAACATCTTCAGAATGTGTTTCTTTCATGAATTAATTGTTTTGCCGTGTTCAAACAGAGTTTGACAGACATGAGCTGCAGATCTACGAGGAAGTAGCAAAAGTGCCAGCGTTCCAGAGAAAGACCCTTGTTCTGATCGGTGCTCAAGGCGTGGGACGACGCAGCCTTAAGAACCGGCTGATGGTCCTCCATCCCACGCGCTTTGGCACCACCATGCCGTGTAGGTCATGATTCCTTTTTCTATCTGTTTTACGTAAGTGTCACAAGAGAGCGGATCAAACATTAACCCAGTGTTTTTCAGACACATCTCGACGGCCCCGTGATGAGGAGCTGGACGGCAACTCCTACCACTTCACCACGCGGAATGAGATGGAGACTGATGTGAAGGCAGGGCGTTTTCTGGAGCACGGCGAGTATGACGGCAACCTGTACGGCACCAAAATCGAGTCCATCCACGAGGTGGTGGGAACTGGACGCTCCTGCATCCTAGACGTCAACCCACAAGTAAGACGAGGTTGAGACAGGGTTAAACACATTATTTAGTGTTGGGGGTCCTTAAAGAGAGATATTTTGAAGCATTGTAAGATGAAATAAATAAAGAAGACATGAAGTGATGTCAGTGCTGTTGCATGCTGTGTCTCTCCTCAGGCTCTGAAGGTGCTGAAAACAGCAGAGTTCATGCCTTACGTGGTGTTCATTGCAGCTCCAGATTTTGATACTCTTAAGGGCATGCACAAAGCCGTAGTGGATGCAGGCATCACCACCAAGCAACTCACGGTAGGTCAACAACTCCTGTGGACATCATCATCAACACACACAAAAAGAGCAATGTGCTTGCATAACCCACACATGGTCACCCTGAAAAGTAAAGCCCAGTTATTTATACACACACATGGGCGTAGCAGTGGATGGAAAAGTGGGACTGACTACCCGCAAACAGAAGTTCCAGACATTGAACATTGTGACAATCTTATCTGAAAGCTTTAAGGGGTCATTTCATTTGTATTCTGGAGGTGTGATTGTAGCGATGTCCCAAGGTTGGCTGAAGCTGTGGTGGAGGGGCAACACCCCTGTTCACACATGAACATCCATACTCACATGTTGACAACTGAGATGCATCCAAACCAAATGTACTTCAAGGTTGAACATAACTCACTGTAAACATTCTCCTCACAAGTCCTTGTTTCAAAATATAAAATATAAGCAGAAATAGAAGTGAAATTTATAGAGTTTCAAAAGTAAAAGCAAGGTTATCTTTTTATTGGGCTCTCTTTAAGAGTATTATTTGGGCCCGTGCACACACAGGGTGCGAGGACCCTAAATACTCCCCAATACACTCTCATTGATTCAGTCAGCCTGTATTCACCCACCTGGTCATTGACCGTCTATAACTTCTGATGCCATCTTACCTGTCCTTTTTTTGCCTCTACAGGATGTGGACCTGAGGAAGACTGTGGACGAGAGCGCCCGCATCCAGAGGGCGTACAACCACTACTTTGACCTGACAATAGTCAACGACAACCTGGACAAGGCTTTCGAGACGTTACAGGCGGCCGTGGACACACTGTGCAACGAGCCCCAGTGGGTCCCCGTGAACTGGGTTTACTGAGGACCAGCTGTGATGCTCCCACTGACCACTCTGAGTGGGTCACATGACCCACCAGCATGTGTGTGTGTGCTTCCTACCACAAAGGCCAAAGAAGAGAAGAAGAAATGCTTAGTAATAAAATAAAATAAAAATCACCCATAATCGCTTTTCTTCTTCTCGGGCCTGGAGCAGTGCAACTTTTTTATTCTTAAAAAAACTGAAAGGGAAAGAGTGCTTATTTATTTTATAACTTTTTATGAAAGATCTTTCTATTCAATGTGGAATTCCAGTGAGAATAAAACAAAAAAAATCTGGCCACCTTACTGGGGCCATATTTTTGCATTAATTTATTGTTGTAGTTTAATGTTGTAGTTCTTTCCGTTGATTGATTTCAAGTATTTTTGTCAGTTTTATCTCCATGGACATCCAGGATTCATGATCACAATCCAAGCTTCAATAAGAAGACGAGGAAAAAAGATGGATTGGAGGAACTCTGAGCAGTCCAAGAAACCGTGTCAGTGTCACACACGAGCTCTTAATGTCTGAAAATCGATGTAGCTGTTTTATTTTTTGCGTCCACACAACCTTTTCCTTTAGTTTTGAAGTAGCAGACCCTAACATTTTTCTGTTAGCGTCCTGTCCAGGATTAACTGTGCAGAAAGAAAGCGGTTGAAAAGGCTCATAAGCGCACAATTCCCTCAGTATGTAAAGAGAATCAGCTTTATAATGTATGTTTCAGGATCAAACACTGTGTCTGCTTATTCTGTTGAGTTATGTCTTGTTCTAGTTTTCCATCAGTGGGGTGGTGAGTGGTGTTTAGTGTTTGTCACACATGCTCATTTGATTATGTTTTGATTTGATTAATTCTCCTGTTATCAGCCTGTTCTGTGTCTGTCTGGAGTTGACTGTCAACGTTAGCCGGTGAATGTTTAATATTTGTGAATGTGGCACACACCTGCTCCCTCTTTATGTCCTTGATCTTCACTGTTGCATTATGCCAAAGCCCCCATCGAACTCCAAAAGAAATTCCTTCATGTTAAATCTGATTGGTATTCTAACTGTAGGCTTGTTACATAAATGTATGATTTCACACCCAACATTGGATTTCATAGCAAAGCCAAAGGATTAAACTACAAGCACTATCGTTGGAGCTTTGTATATCTTCTCTTTAGTTTTAAATAGGAACACAAATAGTGAAAGAATTACATTTATTTGTTCTGAAACCTGAACGTGAGGACACAGCATTTCATACCCTGACAGATGACCTTCTGTGGATATTGTTTGCATTCTATATTTATATCATGTGAGAAAGTCAGTGTGCCACATGTCAGAGAACAACCCTTCTGTCTGTTTTCACATCAACCTCATGTCTACAAATGTTTTTACATTTTTATCAGATAAATAAACTTTAACAAACCTGACCAAACTGTTTCTTATTGAGATTATTTACATTTTGTTGAAGTAAAGTAAATTGGATGTGCATCGAACCTTAATTAATGACTGTTTCTGTGAAGATCAAAATGTATCAAGGGGTCATATTATCTGATCAAGTGAAGTGGTCAGTCTCACAAACTGAATCCAGATTTGAGCTTTGACAGTTTGTTCATGCAGCATATTGTACAGTGACAGTCATTTGTGATGGCATGTTGTGAAATAAAATCATTTGAATTTGAAGACGTGTCATACAATGTGCTAAACCGTAGCATAATTGCTGCGTGGAGAGTCCGTGGACGTCTTTCTTAGAGTGAACTCCTGGAAAATGAATGTTCATCTGCCATTTTCTGCACTGGTCCCACTAATGAGGAAACATTTGTGGACTGTCATTGATCACTTCCTCAGTCGGCCAGGTGAAGTTCTTAGTTTATCAGGCATTTAGTTAAAAGCCCTCTTTGTAGCTTTCCTAGAAATAATTCTGTTTTGTTATTGCCAAAAGTGCAACTAGACTATAAATTGTTTCCAAAAAAAAGAACGATCAAGTTTCATCTTATTGGAAAATCAGATACCTGATATATTTCTGGATATTTAAGGGCTGCTCAGGCCTGCAGTCGTTAGTGTTGTCACCTCACAGCAAGAAGGATCCTTAATTATGAACCACTTTACCCAAAGACAAAACATTAGGTAATGACAATTCTTAAACATGCGAGGCGGTGGAACCCATTCTTAGGTTGGCAGTAAATCTCCTCCTTCCCATTATGGGTAGAAAAGATGACACACAAAAAAATCAGATAAAATATAAATAAATGAATTTGAAGATGGCACTAAGTTAATAGAATAAAGTGCGAGAGCAGAACAGAGCACAGGTCCTCACGAGGCCAGCCCCCTCCTCTTTGGCCTCGGTCAATACAAAAGGTGAAAGACTAAAATCTACATTTCTGTAATCAGGGTTTTGCTACGCTGGTCATCCCTCCTGATCATCCCGCTGGGGGGTAGCGTGGCGTGGTGGGGTTCAGTTTGTTCTCATCCCAGTGATGTGGCTATCCTTGAAAAGTATATGGTATCGTAAATGGTCCCTATGACACTATCATGATTACTGTACTGCCTTCTTCTTGGTTTATCATTTCATCGTAAGAAAATCCCAATATCATAAAATGACTGATGATTATTATCATTTCTATGCTGTGGTGTAAAGTTAATTGTTATAGTATAGTATTATAATACTCTTAATGCATTACTATTACATCCTAACAATAATGTGGACTTAATATAATGTATTCAACATTTATTAGTACGAGTATAAACTGTGATATTGTCTGATTTTGTGTCTGTATATACGTCAAAGTGTTTCCCTGTGTTTATGTGTATGCATGCATTATGTATGTGTACAGTATGCAAGTCTCTGGGCGGCTGTGGCTCAGTGGTAAAGTTGTTCATTTCTCAACTGGAAGGTTGGGGGTTCGATCCCAAGCTCCTGCAGCCACGTGGGGCAAGACACCTAACTCCAAGATGCTACCGCTGCGAGTGAGTCAGTGTGTATGAATGGATTAGTTATAGTGACGGTCACGTTACATAGCAGTCTCTGCCATCAGGGTGTGTACGGGTGTAACGGCACTTTGAGTAGTCAGAAGACTAGAAAAGCACCATTTGTCATGTGTATGTATAGATGTTAGGGCTGGGCAATTAATCGAAACCGACATTCAGAACCTCTAACGGACGTAATCTTGCCCATGTCGATTATTTTGATTATTTTCAGGGCAGAGTCACGTGACGACACGTCCAAGCCGTGACATGGAAGCAATGTCCGTCGTTTGGACACATTTTGTCTTTAGGGAAGACGACACGGAACAAAAAGAAGTCAAATGTAAACACTGCAGAAAAACTGTTTGCAAGAAATGCAAGTTATTTATTTTCTACTGTTTTAGAGAAGTTAATTTCTACGTTTTCATTTCAAGCGATGCTTTGATTTCGGTTCGAAATATTCAATAAATAACCCCAAAATAGTTCATCAGATATGCACTCTTTCATTAGAAAAAAGATCCCAGCTTTAAACGTTGAGCATATTTACAGTATGTAACATACATACAGTATGTTCATGTCAGAGAACTATGAGGGCAAAAAAACAAAAACTAAATAATCCTTCATTAATCGTAATCCAGGTAAAATGTTCAATAATCGTGATATTGATTTAAGGTCATATCGCCCAGCCCTAATAGATGTATTTATACACATGTATAAATATGTGTATATATTTCAAAGTGTGCGTTATGTTTCTATGCATGTATGTATTCCCTCATACATCATATCACTTCTACTCTCTAATCTACAAAATCTACAAAATAATATACCTCGTTTACTTTATTCAGTTCCTCTTCAATCTTTTTCCTTCTTGTTTTACTATCAATGTTTCTTTTCTAGCTCTGTACAGCCAGACTTTTCTACAACATTCATTTATCGCTGTAAACTTTTTAGTTTGTACTCAGTATTGTCTCACTGGGTTGCTTTTGTTGTTTTTCTTTCTTCTTCTCGCTTGTCTTAAATGACATCACTTTGTCACGTTACTACAGTGGTAAAAAGGAAAAACAGAAGACTCATCACAAGACACTTTTTTCAACATTTTATTAATTAACGCAACTTACAGTCAAGCCAAAGAGTGAACTATATTAAGTGATACATATTCACATTATGTCCTAACAGGGTTTACAGCATATCTTGTGTTCTGTAAGCATAAATGTTAACAAAAAAAAAAAATTAGGAAATGTAAAATAGAAATCAAAGCTTACAAGTTTACAACAACAAGAACAAGGAGCTTAGCAGTGGATGTGAACAAATTAGAAATGAGCAACAAAAAGACCCTCACCAGAACAGGAATGACAGCAAATTCAGTTTTGGCATGTCGTGGTTTAAATAAGGGAGAAGAGAGAGAGAGAGAGAGTAAAAGAGAGAACAAATAGAAACAACAACTCAAAACTGAGCTCAAAATGACACAATGGAAGGGAGGTTTGAATTCACGCGGCTGTGCAGGGCTGCCGTTGAAAAAGAGACTTTGGTCACTTTGCTTCTCAATCATGGCTTACAATTAAAAACACCGGAGAAAATGAAAATGGCCGAAGAGGGAAAACAACATGAGGAAAAAAAAAAAACGGAGTGTCCTGGAATCAGCTTTATGAAGAAATGAACAGGGGAATAGATTTGATATTTGTAGAAGTCGACAGATGATTGTCTGTTTTCCTTTAAGTTTCGCAGTGGACTACAACTCCAGGACAGCCTCTACATTCATAGGAGGTAGATAACAGGCAACGCTTCAAAGAATGTGTCTGAACGGGAATCAAGCTTTTCTCTGTCAAGTCTGGGAAATTGTAGTGCATAATTTGTTCAACTTTTAAGGCCAAATAGGAACCTCACGTGTAGATCGAAGGCTATTTTAAGACAAAGGTGCAGAGGGGGGGAGATTGGGGGAGGGAGGGGGGGGAAGGAGAAACAGTAAAGCAGATACAGCCCTTTCACGACATTACCTGAGTCAACAGTCGTGTTTTATACCACAGAGCCTCGCACGAGGCATCTTCGTCAAATAAACCCCTTTTTTTTTGCTACACAGACATGAAAAAAGAAAAGAAAAGAAAACAAAAGACAGCACGGACGTGGCTACATCGGAGAAATATTCTGATGAGATTTAGATATAAATTGCATAAATGACACATTTGGATTTTGGCCACAAGGTGTAAAGAATTGATTTGTTACAACAGCCTGTGGTGACATTCAAACCTCCCCCCCAAACAAAGGGGGAAATGAAAATTTGACTGAACAATATGAAGTACACTACAGAAAAAAAGTCAATGCAGCATATATCAGGCTTATGAGGTACTTCATGAATATATATAGATATATCAACCTTTTTAGAAAAGCTCTTCAAAGTCATATTATTCCTTATAATTCCTATTGATAGCATAAAATACCTCGTCAGTTATTTCTTTTTTTACTTTCTGCCCCCGTGGGCTTTTTATTTCTTTATTTGAGACTGCTTTGAAAGTGCAAAAAACAAATACTGATCGTTCTATGCAGCATCTACACTCAAGGTTGCATGATGATTCAAAAATGGAAATCATTTTGTCTTTATGTGGCGCAGAAGATTTTCGTGAAACCTTTTTTGTAAAGGGCTCACGAACCAGATGGTGAAGAGAGAGATCCGACAAAAGGCACACATAAAGACGACTACGAACACGCCGGATGTTTTCATTCAAAGTTACGCCAGACTGAAGTTATTCGCTACACGACCTCGTATGTACCTCTCGTTGAAGTTTACAATGTTCTGATGCATTGTAAAATGTGTTTTCGATGTGTTCTTCCCTTTTGTAAGTCGTCGTTTTATACCCTTGACAAAAATGGTGTTATGTCTGGCTTATCCGAGGTGGAGTGGAAATGAACGGAGGAAAAAAAATGGTTTTATTGCAGTACTGGGTTAACATGGCAAAGAAATTAGGCATTAAATCACGTGGAGTGGCTTTATCCAGTATGAAACTTTGATATCTCAACATTCTGCGGAAACAAAATAAAAAATATCAAGAGAAAAAAACGGTTTTCCTGCTAACTAAAAGTCTAAACTGTTCATTGGGCGTTGTCTGAAACTGACGTAAAAAAAGGACAGACTGGCGTTAACTAAAATGCCAACAATTCACAGCCAACACACCAATGTTATTGCTGTACAAACATCTTTCTAACAAACCTTTCCAACCACCAACATGTCTCGAGTTACTCCAACGTTTACTGGAATATTAACACCCTGTCAGAGTGAACAGCAATGCCCGTCTGATGGCACCTGTATGGGTATATATTTCAGTTGTGATAAAAGTCCTAGATTGTTCTGGGCTGCTTCAGTCTTAAAAAAAAAAGAAAAAAAGAATGACTCACAAGACACGCCCAATTACAAAGATTTGGTCCCCTGCAATGTTACCAACTAAAGCATCCAACCAGTCGTGATTACTTGGTTTTCCATTTATTAAGGTTAAAGGAATAACAGTGCTCTCTAACACAATATTGGCTTGTATTGGTTTGGTCACAACAATTTTTTTGATTTTGTTACCATTATTACAAATTAGGGCTTACATTAGCTAGCACCTGACACTGCTCTGAGGTAGTTTTTTTTTTTCCAAGTTGGAAAAAATAGAAAGCCAAGTCATGCTGGAGACTAGAAATGCTTTGAATATACAAAAATACCCACATGAGCCTTCCATGATTGGGTGCGTATAGATTAGCTGGATGGTCTTGGTTCTGTTTGGTTGGTTTTGGTTGAGTTGGATGAAGCTAGGTAACAGTTCTCCACAGATGAAGTCAGATTTACAGAACCAAATGTAACTCTTAATGTCCACTGAAGGTAGCCAAGTCGTTTGTCTGGCTCATCCTTGCCTTGCTTAAGTCAGTTGATATGAAGCAGTTCTAACATGCTAATGTTTGGCAGGTTAAGCGTTTACAAATACAACCAATGTTAATGTAGCATGCTAGCATGCTAATGTATACCATTTTGAGCTCAAAACAAAGTACAGCTGAGACTTGAAGGTCTGGCATTACTTTTGTTGGTCACTAAACTAAAGAGAATTGAAAAAAATTCCATTTTAGTGGCATGAGATTGCCAAAATCATGAGGATTCATCATTGTCAAAGAACTCTGAATTGTTGTGCAAAACTGTGACCAGCTGGTTATTCAGCAGAAAAGGTCATTGGATCACCAAAGTCTTTGGTACTCACCGTTTGTGAACACAAATGTTTGAGCAAAGTTTCAGGGCAATCCATGTGAGAGTTGTTAAGATATTAAAGTGAAGAGCAATATGGTGGACAAAAACATCTTGACCAACTTGGCCACTCGTACAGCCTTCCTGCTAGCATGGCTAAAAATGATGGCAAAATTACTCTAAACAACAATGGAAGCTTGGCTGCTGAAGGACAGCTTGAAGACCCTTTCGTTACATTACTTGGAGATGGTTTTTCGAAAACGCCTCCAGGCAACTTTGAAACCAAGACAAAGACCAGACAGGATGACCAAAATGCGGCACAGCTGTGGTCAGTGGACAAAGGTGTAATGGTTCTTTCTCAGGTCTACCATTATCAGACTTAACGAACACTACAGAGACCTCATGGACACCACACCAGTGTCACATGGCTACGGGTATTTGGCATGATAAAACTGATGTCAAGGACAAAGTGATGCTTCAGAAAGGTAAAAAAAAAAAAAAAAGGGAACAGGAAAATAATGCTTGCAGAGTGCCTTTTTTTTTATTACAAATGGTAAGTTCTAGAAAAAAACAACTGCGCTGTCATACAATCACCAAAAGTAAGGAACAAAAAAAAAAAAACACCCCAAAAAAACAACAACCTTAGATTGTTTCCTGTCAAGTGGCAAGGCACTAACGAGTTAGTGCACCGAACTGTGGGAGGATTTTCAGGATTTTACAGGACGACTCTGCAAGATCAGAGCACAGGAGCACAGGAATATATGACTTAGGCCTTACGCAGAAGCCAAACATCTAATAGCAAACATCACACACTAAAGCAACCATCATATACACACACACACACACACGCAGCTCTTATGTTACAGCACCTCACACAAGCATGACGTAAAAAGATGACGACTCTTTGCACCAGTGTGAAACATCGAGAGAAAGCCATGTCAACTGTAGACTCGGATTCGACCTGCTGTAAATCAGTGAACAGAATCATGATATCAGCGGCGATGTGGGCGATATCTTAATCCATGAAACATCAAAAGGAGGAAACGTAATACTTTCTGCATTTTATTAAAGCCTATAAATAGAAGAAAAACACACCCAAAAAGTAAAAAGACGAGGCTATACACAAGAAGCAGGACTGAGTATAAATGTACTGGATGGATCGCCTATACAATATTACAAACCCATGCAGGCTCTAAGTACATTCATCGTTATTATTTGGAGATAGGAAAATAGGATCTACTCTACAAGAGGTTTCTTTATATCAGCAATAGTTTCTTTCTCTACAAGAGACGGATGAGAGGCAGAGAGGAGGAAAGTTATTTTACAGAGGAAAATAAAAGCTTTGTATGAGTTGTTGCTTTTTCTGAAAACAGGCTGTACTTTATTCTAAAAGTAACTAAAGTAAACAGGCTGATCGTTACAACTTGGAGGACATTTTTCCCAGCCTTTTCAAACTGGAAATTGAAACATAAATACATGACAAAAAAAAAAAGACTTGTTAATTCTATCCGCTTATGATATGCCTTTTTTTTGTTTACAAACCAGCTCGTTTCTAGAACCTGCTTCTTGCTCACAGCTTCAAAAGACACGGGGAGAACAGCCAAACTGAGGTGAAGATTCTTAAATGATGCGAGACAATATATCCTGTCGTATCATTACCTGTGCAGGTGTGTTGAGTTCCTAACTAAGCACCTCGGGCACCATTCAACTGTAAGCTGCTCCACATTCATCCAGGCTGGTGTTTATTTTTTATTTTTAATTATGTTCCATACACATTCTCCACTCAGCTCGTGATCAAGCTGATTTCTGGATATTGATATGTAAAGTCTGGTGGTGTCTCACACCCAACCTTTCGTTCATCATTATTTACTGTATACATAATATATGTATAAATCCCCACAGCGCGTTGGCATCCACAGAGAATGTCAAGTCTGTAGTTAATCGTCAGTTTGTGTTACATGAAGCACCCTTTTCTCTCACTTCACTGTACAAAAAGGCAACCCCATCCACAAGTTTCACTCTTTTGTTTACATTTTTTTTTTTTTTTTAAAGAAGGCAGAAGAGTATTCCTCGAAGACGACACGCTGAATGCTGGCCGCAAAAAGGTAGAATCCTACACCGAGGCTCTCAGGCGTGTTTTGCTGTGTGGCATCAACGTGTTCGGAGAAGCCACCATCTAAATTATTAAAAAAAAAAAAAAAAAAAAAAAAAAAAAAAAAAAAGAGGCTGCCTGTCTGCCAACCGCTCAAACAGCTACACAAGTCCGTTCTTGTTTAGTGCAAAAAACAACAAAAGGTTTGAGATTTTTTTTTCTCCAGGGAAAAAAAGCTATTCCATTCTCATCTGCTATGTTAAGGTGCTGGTTCAGGTCATTTAAACACATACAAGAAGCAGTAACTACAAGTAAGAAGCCATCTCCTCAAACCATGATGAATTTCAGCATGCTATTATTTAGGACGCTTGTTCACTTTCCGGCGAGAAACACATTTCCGAACACAGACCCCACATCAGTCTCCGTCAAACTAGAGAACACGATTCTTCTTTTCTCATCCAGTCAAACTTGAATACAAATATTTCAACGCATGATCGCATGGTTAGTTATGTATGAACATATTTTATGTGGAATTCACTATGCACTTTATAAACTGTCTTTATAATATTTTCAACTTAAAGGCGACTTTAACAGTCAGCATCGCAAAGGGTACGCTTACAATTCCAATCGAATCCAGGACATGCACTCATGAGACCTGACGAAGGCTTTGCACTCATTGTTAAAACTGCTCGGGTGTTCAAATCAAAGTCGGTCGTTCCACTGGTGCATAGAATAAAAAGGGAAAAGAAAAGGAGGGAAAGCTGAGTGAATACAAAACACTCGTCAAGAATTTGGTCGTACAGCTCAACGCTCAAAAACCCCGTACAGGAAAAAAGAAGACACATTCTCTCTTTTCAGTTTGAATAAAAACTATGGGAAAAAATAAAAATACACAACTCCATAAACTGAGAAAGCGTGTACAGCATCATGCACACCAAGCGTTTCAAACCTCATCTGTCAATGCAAGACTCCAAAAATGCCAATTAGATAGATAAGCAGGGGTAATTATGCAGAAATGGCCAGCAGTGTGATGTTACCATAACACTTTAACAGGTAACAAGAGGTAGAACACACAGCCATTTCCAGACAATTACACCAGTGTCACGCGATATGGCCGAGCCTCCTGCAGCGATCACGTCTGTAGAAGTCACACTGACACTCTGCTATCAAAAGTGCATCCAAATTTACATGTTGTGAGACCAGCACCGATAAGAACAATATTGACATCATAACAGTAAATATCAAGTACGTGATTTTTTTTTTTTTTTAGAATGCCCCACAAACACAGTCAGTCAGATCTCTAGTTGCTTTACAGGTAAAAATGAAATCAAAAAGGATGACACACACAGAGGTCGTCAAGAGGGAGAGAAAAGATCTTCGACATGATGAAGCATCTTCTTTGTTTGTTTTTTTCTCGTTCGAACGTAACATGTAAAAAGCCTTGTTGACTAGTCCAGTGAGGATTTTAAGGTGGTTTACAGTGAAAACTTCTAGCACCTAGAATCAAGACGTTCCATTTTTTTTGTTTTTGTGCTTACGTCGTGTCTCCGTGAATATTAAATCATGTAAAAGTTTGTAATCTTGTTTGGCTAAGAAAGATCGCGTGTTACAAAGGACACACACAATTTTTTTTCAGGCTATAAAATCGACACCGTTACAAATGACCACATAAATACTTCACCCCTTTAAAAAAAAGAAAGAAAAAGGAATGAAGATGCTGAAAAGCACTAAGAAACGCTACTAAATGCAACATGCTAAAAAAAAGAGGGTGGGAAAAAAAACAACCAATAAGAAAAGAGAATAAAAGCCCTGATCATCTACCTCTAGAAATGACCCAAATTCATGTGAGAGACCCCCACTGATAAATCTCTTGGTTAAAAATGATGCATAGTTAGAAAGTGTAGACTACTTGCCTCCAATCAAGACTATGTGTTAACTTAGTATTCAAACTAAAGTGGGGTGTTAGGAACTGTCTAGAATGATTAGTAAGACTGAAACAGTCTTAGAAGGCAAGAGAGTATTTACATTTAAAATCTGTATACAAATAGACAGAGTTAATTTAGACTACATGTGGGCCGGTCATTAAAAAAAAGAAAGAAAATCTCTATCATAATTGCAGCAGCCTCCACTGACAGCTTATTCAAAATAGACCTCATCACCAACATGACTCTATAGTAGAAAGACTCAAGAAAAGTCATTTGCATAAAACCCAAGCTTTTGTGCGACGACTGCTCCCCACGTCATAGAGCGAAAAACGTCTTCTCTTTTTTTTAAGGGACTCTGATCAGTTCAACTCTAACTTGTTGCAGCTTTCACTCCACTGTACCGAACGCCTGGATATCAAGCGCCACACAAACATCACGCTCTGACGCAAGACACGGCAGAAAACACTATCCTGCAGGCTATTTACAATAAAACATGAAAGAAAGGGGTTAACGTGTAGAAAGGAGGAAATCAAACACATATCACAAAAAAAAAAAGTCTAAAAGAGGAGTCAGCTACATGCATATTCGTAACAAAAAAAACAAAACAAAAAACACGTTTGAAATTAAATTAGACTACAAAAACAAAAGGGGAGAAAAGGATTTCATCAAGTCCCCCTCTATGTTGATTTCTATGTCATGTGTCTTTTTATCAACACGGCTCAGAGTACATTAGAAAGGTGTCCTTGCTGGGAACCAGTCCCGATACACTTTCTCTCGGCTTAGGAATGGGCTTACTGGTGAAGCTCTTTCAGATCAGACGTTCGGGAGAGGCAGAGAAGGGTGCTGTGTTTGAACCTGAACACTCAAAGCCTCTGGAATAAACTAAGGGTCGGTTCAAGGGGCTGTTAACAAATATGACGCAAAGAATTCTTTTTCCGTATGTTATCACCAGATTTGGCAGGTTATGGTACTTTATCAGGGATAAATACTGAAAACCCCCATCACAGGTGGGCCTAATAGTTCATAGTTTTCACATAGAAATGACAACAAAAAGGTGGTCTCAAATGGCACTTTTCATCACACAGTGCCCTATGTGAAAGAATCCCACACAACCCTCAACATGTTAAGTACTTTAGTCCTGATTAAAGTACCCATTCTGGTCAGTGCACTTTGCTTTGATTGGCTGATAATGTTTGTCAGGAAGAAATCAATAGGCATAGAAAACAGCAAACAGCCCCCGCCCCCTCTTCCTTTTTTTTTGACAATATTTGTTCCTTCTCCCTTCAAGCACCGAGGCCCAAAACACAACATAGACAGGAGAAGGAGGGTGAACTTCTGAGTAATAAAATCACCCTGATGTACAATGACACTGTCCACTAGTTGAGAAAGTATTTCTTCTGTTAGTGTACATACTTTTGCTTCAATACTTTTGCAACATATTTCCCAACAACAAATAAAAAAATACACACTAATGCACAACTTTTGAATGATCCCTCTTCCTGCTCAAAGCCCAGAAAGAGGGATAACTTTGCATCTTACAGTCTAACAGCTGGCTTTGTTTGGGTGAGTCGGGGGGGGCTGATGTACAATTGTAGACACATGGTCAACTGACAGGTCTCTCATGTAGGGAGATCACCACTGTGACGCTATCTACAGCTGACAGTGAGACAGCGAGGGGTAGTGTGTTACATCAGTGGGGTCTCACCCACGCCAACCTCGGGTTGTGCGGTCTCAGGCAAAGTACATGGTGCGCAGGGTGTCCTGATGGATCTGAACGGCCTTCGCCAAAGCCTGTTGGTCACGTCCGTTGCTCTGGCCTGATGTATGGCTGCCCTCGGCACTGCAACACAAACATTAAAAAAAAGTTAGGGGAACTGTTGATGGCTTCATGAGTGTTTTATGATATTTGATCATACCATAAAAAAAAAACGTTTAAAAAGGCTCTTAGTCCTAACCTGTCATGTTCTTTGTCCACCAAGTGATAGCGAGCCCTGAAAGCCACCAAATGGGCGTAGTAAGCTGGTGCTGGGATGGAGACTGACCGGGTGCAGCGCACATATGTGTGGCAGAGCTGGTATGTGAGGACCTGCAGTTCATCTGACGTGAAGTGGTTGTCGTCCCAGAGCACGTGGTAATGAGACGGCCGGCTGGTACCCTGCAAGAAGTGAGAATAGATTTTCAGAGTGGCGGAAAAAAAAACATCTTGCAGAGTCGACCTTCTTCTGATCTTGGCCAGATTTGTTTATATTTTCTTTTTTTTTTGTGCATGGTCAATACGTGCTTTCTTCTTCGTGGCTACTTGCTACGCGTGTTCTTCATTCAGTTCTTACCTGAATTCCAGCGTGACTGCAAAGGTAGAAGTCAAACTCTGATGGATGAGTGATTTTGGTGTCCACTGTGGTGCCTGCAGGAATGTTGCCACTCTTCCCAACCTTCAAAATGTAAAACACAAACACACTAAGTGAGTTAGGCTGGATTCTAGTCCATTTACAGTCAAGGGAAGGACATAACCAAGCAGGTGTTTGAATTATATACTTGTTATTAAAGGTCTTAAGTGTATCTAATTGTGCAGAAATTGTGTGAGAGTAAGCTCTTGGCGGCTAGTTTGGTGCGTCGTGTGACGATGGCTTGGGTTTATACTTAACATATTTTTCTGCTGATGCTTTACTTTCGATAACCCCGACTAAATGTCTAACTGGAATAACCGTGAGAGCAGCACAATAGCAGAACCCTTCTTGTGAAAGGAGAACATGCAGGTCTCTCTCTTTTTTTGATGAAGTTCATGATACAATTGCTTAAACTTCCACCCCTACCACCGACATCATGCTCACCCTCTCATTTCTGTCCATGCAGAACAGTCTTGTGTGGTGTCTCTTCTGCACCACCACAAAGGTGATACCAGGCTGGTAGTCCTTCTCTAGTTTGATGCAGGCCTCACGGATCGCCAGCAGCTCATGCTGAAGGACCTGCATGGATCCAAGTCAGAGGACATTAAGGATTAACAGATGAACGTGTGCATAGAGTTAGGGTAATTATGATGAAAAGCTTTTAGACTATTCTATGGTGTTAACATTTACACATGCAAAAAAACAAACAAACAAAAGAATGAATGTATACACTAAGCTCTACTGCATTCATTATTCAATGATATTGTCCTGCGTTCTAATAATTGTCTGAATCATCACTACCATGAGTTTCACCTGGTTGAATTGGCCCTCAGAGATGCCATCGCGGTAGTAGATGATTCTGGTTGGCTTGAAGCGGGTCGATTTGTAGAACTGGATGAGCAGCTCCCTCACCATGGTGGCCAGGTCCTGGATGATGTCCTGACGGTGCTGCTGCACCCGGACTGTGGCGCAGTATCTGCTGGGATGAGCATCCATACTACCCACGACCTGAACGGGGAAATATCAACAAAAATAACAGAAAAAAATACGTCACATAACATAGTGTGAAAAATGAAGAGCCATACATGCTTTATAACCTACAGTAAGCAGCATAAAACACAACATATTCCTTTTTAATCAGTCAGCAGAATGAATCACCTCTTGCTCTTTACCTCCAGCCAAAAGCTGGTAGATACCTGCTGACATAAACTCTGGTTTGCAGGTAACTGGTTTTTAAGATCACCTCACAGCATTGACAACTTTTGGTCTTCTATGGGTAGAAACATTTAAACTCTTCATTTTACAAGAAGCAGGAAGAGGCAACATTTAGTTTTCTAACCCGACCCCTCAGTAACAATGTTTGGCCTGCAGCTTTCTTTTAGGTGAGTGCACATGTTGGAGTTTTACTGTGATTGTCGGCCTTTGGGTGTTGCTGGGAGCAGCCAGGAATTAGCCATATAATGAATGGTTTGGCCAGAACACCAAAACAACCGAGTTAAAAGAGGCTTCAGAACTGCATTGATGGATGATGATTCTCGGGCTTATGATTCTTGGTCTTTTTTTTAGATGTGAATGGTGTGATGCAACTCACGGCAGCGATTGAAGGCTTTTTGCCATCTCCTGCAGGAGGGTGAGTCACATCTGCACCAAGGAAGATCACCGGCTGCTGGAACACCAACGGCCTGGAACGAAAAGGTAAAGAGTAGACTCAGTTAACAATTCAGCTAAAAAAAGAAAGAAGAGTAAACTGACATTTTTTATAGGTGTCGCATAGATTCATTTCTTTATAAGCGAGTCTTTGCTCACCTGCCCTGTGGGAGGAGGATGTTGTTGACACCACCTAGCTTGACGTTGATCTTCAGACAGAGGTTGGAGAGGGTCTGAGGTGTTGTTTTCTGAACGTTCTTCACCTGCACACACTGCGTGGCCATGCCAAGTACGGTGTCCCCGACACGTTTCACCTCAGCTGCAACACACACACAGGAGGACAACAAGGCGAGGGATTAATTAAACGCTATCAGCTAAAAAAAAACCCAGAGGGTTTCAGATCCTGCCGTGGTGAAGCCATCTGGGACAGGATGCGTGGTCTGATTAACCTCTGTGGCATCATTATCTGTAAAGCTCTCAATCCTTTTAACGTGGTAATCAATAAATGGGATGTGATTCCTGGGGTTTCAATGAGAAACCGTAGCTTTGTCTGGTCCTAACTCCTTGTTTTTTTCTCTTAAAGCTTCAATAGAAGCAGTAAAACTCACTCAGCAGGAATGTTCATTAGAATCAGACCGACTTCATGGGACTCAAATATGACTTCTCTTAAGATATTAATCCTTGCTGATTTGAAAAAGAGTTTATGCAAACTGATTTGCATAATGTTTTTTTAACTTTCCAAACGTAACTCCATGCTGTCAAAGCAGTAGTTGTCATAAAGATCGGCTTGCTACTTATGAAATGAGTCATTTTCTCATTTTCTGTGAACTCCTGACTGCGTAAGTGGATCCCTCACCGTAGACGGGCGTCTTCCCGGGTAGGATGACGACCACCAGCTGCAGGCCCTGGTAAGTGTATTTGAGGTGCCTGAACATTGGCTCCACGCTGTCCGCTCCCTGGGCGTATTTACAGAAGCAAGGCTGACCCTGGATGGGCATCCCTGCATCCCTTGAGATCTTCCTCAGCTGATCTGTGAATGCTCTGAGAGACACAGTTCAGTTAGGTTTAGGTTGTAAGAGACAGTAGTAGCAAGTGATAGGACAACATCAAAGCAGAATGAAGAACATGTCTTGCTGTACATGTTTGAAAGTCTTGCGCATGCTATCCATGGCATCAAAGATATGTCAACACTCATATTAACCTTGAAACATACCCTACATCAGAGCACAAATGAAACGTAAAAAACCTAGCCAAGCATTTCAGATGAAAATGGCACAGCTAAACATATTCAACTTGTACTCTACTGCCTCTGTAGAGCTAAAAGACTGTGGTCCTTAAGGAGCCTATAAAAAGATTTTAGAAACAGGGCTGTCGGTACAGTTGTAAAAGAACAAACTGTTGGACAAATCAAGCATGACAGCTATGTGCTGTGTCAATGTTTCCTTGTGTTTGAGGACTTTTATTTTGAAGGTGCATTGCGGGCACTTGCTACACTCGTCGTTACATCGCCAGCCTCTAATTTCGTCTTACTTACCATCAAAAGGACAATGTTGACAAAGACACAGATTTGCCATAAGCAGGAACATTTTCACGTACTTGAGCAGGAGTTCAGTGCACTGTCTCTGCGGTGCGAAGCAGGCGATGGCCCACACCTTGATCTCAATGCCAGTGTGGAACTGCTTGTTCCTCATATCCCAGACTCCTTGGATCGGTGTGGCTATTGCTTTGTTCTGAAATAAACAATGAACACAAGCTAGTTAGTAGTGCTAGTCAGTTTGCAGGATATCACGTTGTTCCAATGATGCCGGTAAAATGAGTGCTGTTGTTACTTCAGCTAACCATCAGCACATCCGCACGATGTGATCATCTTACCCTGCCTCCGTACAGAATGGAAGGTGCTTGTAAGACTCTGCCGTTTACTTCTGTCATCTCATCCCTCACCATCACTCCGAATTCACGTACGTAAGGGTCAGTGTTGAAGTTGGCACTCCTCATCTGGAAAAAAAAGAAACAAAACAGTTTTGTTAGCTGTGAGTATCTCCTCCCATCACTTAAACCCAACCCCTGCAAACTTAACGATATTTAAATGTCCGTCAAAAACACTGTCTTATTTTCAAAACACACAGAGGGGCTGAAATGCATTGTGCTGCGGAGCAAAAAGTGTCTCTGTGCAGTTTGTGTTTAAATCATCCAGTATTCAGTCATTTGGTGGAAAATGCGCCCCTTTCTACGCAAATCAGCCGTATTCCGAAAAAGTGTGTAATTCACTAACAAGAGCGCTAACAGCTACGCGCTAACAGGGAAGCAGTTCAGCCCCTGTTTGACTTTAAAATACATTGTCTTTATTTAAAGTCTGTAATTATGACTCTGACATCACAAATATGAATGTAACCAGGGGTTAAATCAGTCTGGGGCTGTCAGTGGCGCCATACTTTGTCCACATCTGTGGAGACGATCTGGTGCCGTTCTGCACGAAGACGGGAGGTTGTTTATTGTTTTTTTGTTTAAAATGTTTTCTGGCTCAGAGCTGACCTCTTAGATTCATTCAGTAAACACTTATCCTAAGTCTCTTTCATACATGCACAGTGCTACTGAAAAGGTCCCAAAGTTTTCCGTGTTGGCTGCATGTATAAATCAACATTTTTCACCCCGGCTCCTTTCTCACTTTATCTTCCTAGCCTCCTAGTAAAATTGGGGGTGAGTAAATGTGTGAATGAAGCAGGAATATTCATGGTAACTGACAACATCAGGGCCTGAATGTCCTGATTTTTTTTCTGGAACATGTCAGGAGTGCATGTGTGAAAACGGCGTCAGTGACGTACCAGTTTACTGATCTCATCCTGGCGGTCTGGTGCCGATCGAGCTGTGGCACGAATCATAGTCGAGGTCTGATTGTCGGTCAGCTTTTTGATGCAGCGCTGCCCTGCCACTATGTTACACACCTGGGATACACAAACAAGGACAAGGCAACAGTTTAAGAGAAAACATTTCTAAAAGTCTTAAAAAAAGAATTTGTAGGATCTGTTGGTGATGCTTACCTCAAGAGGTAGGTAGGTGTGTTTCTGCTCCTGTCCCACCTGTAGACACGGGAGGTGGGGGTATCTCAGGATGAGCTTGTATTTGTCTTTGAAGTACTGTGCTACTGTGCATTCAATGGTTTGGCCGTTTTCCTGCTGCAGAGGGAACCTTAGGGAAGAAAAGACACCAGAAATGTCAGAGGAACCACATTTCTCCAACAACAAAAACAACCTCCTAAAAGCTGCTCATAGAAATAGAGGGAGCCTACTTAATACATGCAGCTGAATAAAGAATAATTCATGTTACAACATTCATTTGTGTCTTCACTGAAGACTAACGACTGAGCTGCAGTGAACTGAACAATAATGTAAGGTGACCACAGACGCGATGAAGAGCGCAGTCTTACGTTTGGTGGCTGGCTGGCCTTCTGGTCACGTTGCAAACTCTGTACTTTCTCTTCATCTGCCCACAGTGAGTGATCTCCACCTTCAGGCCTAGGTATAGGAATCATGTAGAAAGATAAACAAATGTTTTTAAATACCATAAACATGAAATGAAGAGACATTTGAATGACTTCAGATATTGTTCATAAAGTCCGTACATGTTACGGGACAGGACAGAAAAGGACAAACAGAAAATGTCTTCAAGTATGAAACTCAAGCAATAACACTATTAAATATGGCACTTATTTAACCATTCAATTTGACACAAATTTTGAATTATAAATCAGAATTTTCACCTTTATGAATAGATGTTATTGTGAAATTACACAATAAAGAATCTTAAGGCCCTGACAACGGCAAAGAAATAGTGGCGACTAAGGCCGACTGAGTTGCACTTGAACACACCGCAAAGACTACAGCCGACGGCCAACCACCACGTACGTTCTGCGCATGCGTGAGAGGAAGTAACTCTCCATGCCAGCAGGCGGCGGTAGTCCAGTTGTTATGATACAAGAAGACCATTTTCACACCACTGTCGGTCACCACTCGTAATATAGGTACTTCAAATCCAAAATATGGTCTGATAAAAAGTGGAAAATGGCACTGGCGTTGTCAGCCCTTTGTCTTTTAGTGGAAAAGAAAAGAAGAGGCGGAGGCGACAAATAAGGAGAAACCGCACTACATGGGTGAAAGCACGGATACTACAGCGGCATGCTTAAGGGGCTTTCCCGAACCTGTGTCGAGAGCTGGAGATAAATGAAACCTCCGAACAGCCAATCAGAGAGATTCCTCTCACAAACCGCGTAGGCGCAGATTCAACATGTTGAATCGGCCGAGAAAAAAAAAGGCAGACAGGGGCCAACGGGTAGCTACGGAGCCGGACACACCGCAAAAAAACAAGGGAGACGATCGCTCACCGTAGGTCCAACTAGGACCGATGGCCGACGATCTCCTTGATGTGTCAGGGCCTTTACAGGGATTCGAGCAAAAACAAATCTTTTGACTGGAAATTCTAGACATATAAAATGAAATGCAGAGGAGCTCCCCACATTACCATCGTAATATCAAAATGTGTTTTCTATCAAACAAATAAAACAAATGCTTCATTTTTCTAAATCAAGGCCAACAGATATGACCATGGCTGTTGGCTTTAAGTACATTGTGACACGGAAATATTTGAACACACTGACACCCACTAACCCACTGGCACCTGGCAGTGATATTCCTGTGTACAGCGAACTCAGGGGAAGTGACAATTGTGACAAAGTTCCACAGAAAATGCAAGTAATGGGGCGTTGGGGATAATTCCCCATAAATATATAAAGTTATTTTAGATTGCACAGAAACCTTATAGGAGCGTGTTGAGATTAGAATATGAGAAAAGGGAACCTTGTGGAAGAAGTACTCAGGTCTGTTACTTGAGCAGCTCGAGATAAGAATACCGTAAGTGTAAAACAAGGCCTCTTGGAAGTTATGCACCGCACTGAACATTACTTAAAGAGGGTAATCAAATTTCACTGGCATGTTATGGACTATCAGTCTCATGTGTTTCACTTTGGTCAGGGTGATTAAAGTCGCTCACTGAAGCCTACAAACACGATATGTCCGGGAATGTGCACTCTGATGTTAGCTACCAAACAATAGCTGACTTTACACCAAACCGAACATCATGTAGCAGACGAGATAAAAGTTCTTATTCTCACATCCAGATGCCGCACAAACACAATGTTATACTTGTGTTTCAAGATTCACGTAACTGAATGACAGTAAAAACAGTGATTCACATGTAAAGTAGTCAGAAACCCCCATTCTCCTTGTTTCTTTCCCCGTCGGACACAGACCAAAAATATCATTATTATCTATCTAATTGATCTAATTGACAAGAAACTACAACAGCTTCTGCTAAGAATTTCACTCACCTTTAATTTCTTTTGTAAACTTTACTCGTTGAGAGTCGGTTAAGGGCTTCTGTTGTTCCTCGATGCTTTTGAAATCCAAGACCTCACACATAAACTCGATTACAGGCTGGGCTTTGTAGAACGCAGTGGCTGAAACTGCAAACAAAACCAGCACACATGGGGTGAGAATAACCCTTACTGAAATAAACAAAACTTCATACGATGTGAACAAAATCAAAAAAAAATGACATTACCATCGATGTTGAGCATCATCTTCCAAAGGGAAGGCCTGACAGACTGGTGGAAGCCAAACCACACCTCTCGACCACCGCCCAGGGGGTTCGAACATCCTTCTGAGGGAGTGAAGAAAGAACGGCCCACTGGGGTGTACCTGAAACAGAGGAGAGTCAGCCGAACAGCCTGATTAATATACAAACAGAGACCGAAATATTTTAATGACTGGTTAAAAAAACAAAGCATATTTGACCCTCGGTGAATGAAGATACTGTTGATAGCACTCAGCATTTGAACAGTTTTGCAGGAACAAAGAAAAAGGAGTTCTAGTCTATGTGTGGAAAACAGTGAATTCAAGCCTCGTGGGTCAACTAGATTTTATAAACAAGTTCGAACAAGATTCTAACATTTCCAAAAAGAAAGATTTACCCATTTAAAGGCAACTATCGTGTATCTATGAATCTCTTTTTAGCAATAACAAACCCACCTCATAGAAGGTAAATGTCTCATGACCACATCCAGGGCTTGGACGGTCTCAAAGGGGACGCTTGGTAGCCGTCCTGCCAGAGCCTCGTGCAGAGCCTGCAAGCTGACGCAGGACACCCACTTGATGGAGACTTTGAAGCTGCGGTCTTTGCCTTCACCAGGAATGGTCACCTCAAGTTCCACCTGGGTGACAGATGGGCGAGAAGACACAAAGACATCGGCAATGCTAATTAGAACATTTCTAAAAAAAAAAAAAAGGTGTAGATTTAATCTGTTGCAGGTTGTCTTGAAATTGACATACCTTGTCTCGGCCAATGGGTAAAGGCATGGCGGTGTAGAGATTTTTCCTCCCGTCATACACTGGCTTTCGATCACCAAAGATCTGTGTTTTAAAGTGCTGGACCATGTGCTCCACAATTTCGCTGAGGAAAAAAACAACAACAGAGGAATAAGCACAAAGCTTATGCCGTGTACACGTACACGCCTAGGGGCTGCTGATACTTACCGATTGACCCTCCTGGGGCATTTCTCGGGCTTGATGTCGATGTCATAATGGTAGACCTCCAGTTTGGGGATCTCCATCTCGAAAAAGTTGGCCTGGAGCTTGATTGTCCTGCCCATGGTTCCAAAGTCTGGCCGTGATGGAGGCTTGAACACATATTCTGGCACTGGGGAAGATGGGGGGTCTGAAACAGGAGGGGGAGGAAGAAATGAGGCAAAATGTATAAAAAAGCTTGAATTAAACAGACATTGGAAATGTTCCCATAGTCTTTAGGACCCGAGTGTATCTGGACAAGTCACTTACAATTCATAAGTGAGTGTTTATTAGATTAATGGAACAAGTAGAGAATCACTCCTCCTTTACACCTGCAGCATTGAGCTGTATGGGTTGTTTAGTTCATATTCCTGACTGGCACTTCGTTAAATTTTGACTGTTTACTGATTGTTGTCATTACAGCTGAATCCCAACTCACCTGGCACTGGAATAAATATTCCAGGTCATTAATTTCAGAGGGTAGTGGGCTTCTGAGATGTCTGGCACTAATGAGGCTGTGATTTGAGTACTTGAACCTTTTAAGAACACTCTTTTTTCCCCCTCTACTCTGAACAACTTGTTTTCTCCCCTGGAGAAGATGCACCAAGCTTTGATCATTGGCAGACATGTTGAACAAAGACACTATGCATCTGCAGCTTCAGATATTAGAGCGTAGACCTTCAGTGCAAACTCCCAATGCCCATCAGAGCCTTATCTTTATGCTCCAGCTCTGCTTATTCAAACAGAACGACACCCATAAAACCTAGTACTGAATATACTGAACAACTGTTGGTGTTTACAAAACCGGTGTCATTAACAGCACAAAATGAGGTGCCTTCAGAGGACCATCTAGAATGACACTGTCTTCTTTAGTATCTCATATATAGTGCTAAATAACCTGTGCACTATTTCAATATTCAGCCAGAAGTTTAAATGGTACTTCTGATGAGTTAACTCTGTGATGGGCAAAGTCTTTTTTTGCCATTAACACTGGAAACATGCAGCAGGCAGTTTAAGGTTTTTAAAGCCCAAATATGGAATAGAAACTTACCAGAGCTTGCTGACCCAGAGGAACGGGGTCCCTCAGCCATCTCAGAGGCTACAGAGGGGCAACAAAAGACATTTTAAGAACTCATTATAATACGATCTAATACACACTGAGGCTACATTTCTAGAAAGTAGTTTCTGTCTTGTTATAACAGACACACAGGTTAACAGGTTGATAAAAGTTCACAGGAGCATTTTTTTGATAGAAAAACAACAACTATTGAGTTTTACTCATTTTTAATTGTACTTCTCCATTGCAAACACCCATATAAGTATGTATTTATCTCTTATCGCTTCCACAGCACCAGCGCCCTTATCAATATGCACACAGAAGGAGTCTTGCAAGCTGGCAATCTTAGTCTGCTGAAGCCACCCTTTCTTAGGGAAATGGACAATTTGTAATTTAGTACTACAAGGAGAAGAGATGCCTCCTGCAACATAGAAACCACACTTTTAACTAAACCTGCCCAAATAACTATATAAGAAACAAGGCCAAATCGTGCACACTTTACCTGGATAAACGGTGCCAAGTGCGATAACATTATATTAACAATCATTGCTCTAATAGTCACATAAGGAGCCTGGCTGCCAAATGAAAACCAACTGTTACACTGTACTGTCAGTAGCCTCACTCAAACTTCACGTGCATACTCCTCGTTAACCTCTATATGTTCAATGTCAAAAAGGCTGAAATACAATTACAGAGCAATATCGTGGCGTCCTTAAATTTCCATGTCGGGGAAAAATTGGTAACACATGTGTATTCACCAAATGAAGTTGGATACTGCCCCCATGATGACTAAGATTGGTGATGAGTTCGATAGCATGGTCGGCCGCTTCAACTTTCTACTGGGTGTTCAACTAGCATATCCTCAAAACAATCATCTTTTCTTCATAATTGCTCAATTGATTGAGAATATAAACGCCAATCAACCCAACCCTGTGCGATTATATTAGGTAGCTAACACAAGTTAACGTACGAGTTACCAAGAAGCTAACTTGGCTAGCTTAATGCAGCTTCTTGTTGTTGCACGCTAGCAAGCTAAGCTTGCCTCTACTACTAAAGCCTCCACTTAGACCGGGACGAGATGTTCTTGATCGTATCATTTTTACTCTTTTAATAATCAGGAAAAACTGAAACAAGAATTGAGACTGTGTTTCAGCAATGGCTCGATGCAATGAAGGACAAAAACACTGCAACTAGTGTTAACATTTACTAGCTGTATCATTTCGCCGATGCTAATGTTAGCTTCGCCACTTACCTCCAGCAGAGGAATACATTTTGTCGACTTTTTAAGCGTGTGTCGTGGATGTACGAACACTCCACTTTATTTAGGCGAAATCCCACCGAAACTCATACGTGGTCGAAAAGTATGTAAATGAACAAGACCAATGGAGGAAGCCCAGTTCAGAAATAAAGATATTTAGTTAGCCAAGTGGTAAATATTTGGAGTGTCTCATCCTCGGCACGGCCCCATCCCCCCAACACACAAAACGGGAGCCGAGAGAAAAGATAGCACGGAAAAGAACCATGCAGGCCAAGAGGCTTCCCTCCCCTGTACTTCCGTTTTTGGTCGCTTCCCATCAAGCAGCCTGAGCCATTATGATACTACATTTTTTGTTGTATTTTCATTTCAACTTGGCACAAGCGCAAAAAAAGCATTTTAAGTGTATTTCACTTTAAAAAAATATACTTATAATAATACGGTAACTTGTAATAACACAAAATAACAAACATCACTGGCATG
This sequence comes from Tautogolabrus adspersus, assembly GCA_020745685.1. Lineage (NCBI taxonomy): Eukaryota > Metazoa > Chordata > Actinopteri > Labriformes > Labridae > Tautogolabrus > Tautogolabrus adspersus. The sequence continues at coordinate 13,785,302 of CM036550.1, forward strand.
CGCTTTCTTGTATCAGATATTTACAATTGATATAGGCTGACTCTTTCACAAAAAATACATTTCGTGCCCAATCTAATATTCACAGTCTATGGCCCAATCCTTAGAAGCTCTAAACCAGTGCATTTGGTGTAAATCTTTCTCTCTATGGCACTGGTGTAAATTAAGGCCAAAGGACCATAAATTACTGTTGTTCGGGGAACAATCTTGCTGGTTGCACTCTCCAGTGATGTCAGACGCACTCTGCGCGCTCTCAGCCCTGACCCGAATTCAAATCTAATGATCACAGGAAAGGTAGATTTCCCGACATAATAGATAGCACGACTTTTTCTGGTGTGCCTAACCGGTATGTCCTGTATTTTTGATCTACCAATAAACAAACCGAGGAAATAAGAACTTGTTAAATGGCAAGACCTCAATATTTACACTTTACAGGCAAGACAAAACAAGAAGAAATTCGTTGCGCGGGTGGAGGAAGTACTTCCGGGGCATACAAATCAGGTAAGCTAGGAAGAATGAACAATTTGCAACACTCAGGTACATTTTTCTTTGTTAGTTCAGTTACAAGGTGTAACAATGGTGCAATGTTAAGCGAATGAGAAATAGTTCGGTCTGAATACTTGTTGATTAAAGAAGGAATGAACAATTGTTTGATTATTACTGTACAGTAAGGTCCAATTTGGAAGAAAAGCATAGGATAGAGCTTTAAAGTTTAAGATACGACCATATGGATACCCCGTACATTTTTCGGGGGTGGGGAAATGAAAAACACGTGGATTTTTTACAAGTATGGCATTAAAAAGTAGAAAAGTATTACAGCCTTCTGCCTTGACAGAAACACTTGTGGTGTCCCTGTATAAATAGGCTATGTCCTGTATCACTCGATTTTTCTTCCTCTTCCCTTTCTCCTGTTTTCTTTTTTTTTTATATCACTTCATGTTTGTTGTAGTAGAAGTGTTCTCTGCACTGTGTAGCGTAGTAGTAACGATGGATACAATAGTACAATTACCCTTACACCTGCTTCCATCAGCCCTTTGGATTATTTAAACAATGATTTCAGTCTGTTTTTTAAATCTTCTGTTTGCATAACTATAGGCTGACTACATTGTCTATCATTTTCACTTTATCTTCAATATCATCCACCTTTATCTGTAAATTTGCTTTTCTCTGGGAGTCTTCCACTATGCTTTGCTTGGTGTGCAGCTCCTTGGTTTGGCCACTAGTCGGCGTTGTCCACCACTTAATGAGTAGACGGCGGTGCTGAGATTTGATTAGGCATGCTCCATAAAAGGTTTGAAGATGAGATAAGAAAAGATGAATATTGTATTATCCCATTAGCAAAACCGGTCAATATTTTTTAATTATAATAATAAACAATCGCAAAACTGCCGGTAGCCTATATGTATGAAAAAAAGCCTTAAACAGTTATTTCAGGTTGACGTCGTAGCACATGAAATGGGCTATAGCCTACTGGTTCAATTTGATGTCACGTTGAGTGGACATTAAACACTCTGATGAAAGACCATAGGCCTAAATTCAGGAATGAACTAAAGAGATTATTTAATTAGGTTTAGCAAGGGGTTAAAATTGGTGAAGGCTATGAATTGAAAAAAAAAAAAAAACCGAAGAGGTTAAATAATCATAATTTTATTTGTTGTCATGTCTTATTCTGTGAGAAATTAGCACATTTGATTTCATGCTGTCATTTTTAGAAGTGAATAAAACAGCGACTTTTTGATCAAATGTATGAAGAATAAAAAACGAGGAGAATTGTATTAAACGACCGGTCTTAAAGAAGTAGGCCTCATGGGTAATGAGGTTTTGTCTTTCTTATTTATCCTTCTGTAAACGTCGATAGGCCACGCGGCCAACACTTTAATTGCCTTCATTGATTGATAGAATAAAAACACAACAATGCAGCCACATAGCCCGGGTGGTTTCCCCCCCTATAAGAAAGCTGGCGGAGTGAATTGGGTGTAGCTGTGTGTGTGTGCGCCTTGGCCAATGGAACCAGATCCTCCCTGCAGTGCGTAAGAGCGCGATTTAGGATTTAACCAAGTCTTTGCTGCGGGGCTGGCTGCAGTCTTCACCAGAGCCCAACGGCCCAGGAACCTTCCGACGATGTCAGTGTAGTTTTCACACCGCTTTGGAGTTAGACAGCTTCTTTTTTGGTAATAAAATAAAACAAAACCCACTCGTTTCTTCGCGAAGTATGACTGGAGTATTCGACCGGAGGATCTCGAGTGTGAAACCTTCAGACTTCCAGAGCTCTTTTCAACTCTCCACCATGCACCATCCGTCTCAGGAATCTCCTACTTTACCCGAGTCCTCCGCCACGGATTCTGGCTACTACAGTCCGGCCGCTGGAGTCACTCATGGCTACTGCTCGCCTAGTTCCACATCGTACGGGAAACCACTCAATGCCTACCAGTTCCAGTACCCGGGAGTCAATGGATCCGCTGGAAATTACGCGACAAAATCCTACACTGATTACAGCTCGTACACGACCCCCGCCTACCACCAGTATGCTGGGACTTACAGCAGAGTGCAAGCCCAGCCGAGTCCTCAAGGTACGGCCCGCAGATTTTTTCTGATAATAGGAGCAAAGGCGATTATTAATGGATAACCACCATTATCCTACTGTTTAAATAAGCAACATTGACATTTTAGCGTGATGTAAAACATCTGTTTTAATCGCATATTGTTCTGACTCCAACTTGCATAAAAATGCAAGGTGAAGCTTCAAGATTTTAAAAGCAATACATGTTTTTTTGTTTTTGTTTTTACAACCTGCAAGAGTCAGTTGGATAACGTTTGAGAATACGCTTGCTGTCCTTTTTTGTCAATAGGCCTACATTTAATGTGTTTATAAAATGTTATTCTTTTTGGATTTTAATGGATAAAGACGACAGCACATTCAAGAGTCGTACAGAAGATGGATATATTAGTATTTACGTCAATTATTTACTCTTTTTTTTTATCGTTTTATAGAAAAGGAGATAAGCGAGCCTGAGGTGAGGATGGTGAACGGGAAGCCGAAGAAAGTGAGGAAACCTCGGACCATCTACTCCAGTTTTCAGCTGGCCGCCCTGCAGAGACGCTTTCAGAACACACAGTACCTGGCCCTGCCGGAGAGAGCCGAGCTTGCTGCCTCACTGGGACTGACGCAAACACAGGTGAGAATTTATATCCAATTTATTATCAACCCTTTGTCGTCGTTTTGATTGTTTACCAATCGTCTTTGTTGAAAATAATGACCGTTTTAGTGAGCTGTGTTTCCTGTGCGCTTTTACGCACGGTGTATCTTAAAATATGATGTGCTGCTGCGCCTTCATGAAATAATAACGGCTCTGTGTTTCGCCTTTTTTCCGCCAGGTCAAAATCTGGTTCCAGAATAGGAGATCAAAATTGAAGAAGATCATGAAAAATGGCGAGCTTCCCCCGGAGCACAGTCCGAGCTCAAGCGACCCCATGGCATGCAACTCCCCACAGTCCCCGGCCGTTTGGGACACACAGGGCCCCTCAAGGCCGCACAGCCTGCAGCCACAAAGCATCAACACCACGGCGGCTAACTTTTTGGAAAACGCGGGTTCATGGTACACCTCTGCAGGCAGCTCCATGACTTCCCACCTGCAGACCCCTAACTCGATACAGCACTCGTTGGCTCTTGGAGCAGGGACGTTATATTGAAAAAAACAAAACAAAAACCGGTTGTTCATTTCAAGTATTTTTTTTTCTCCTCCTTCTATGGGACTCGTGTTCAAATTTCAGAGGAATATGCAATGTATTTGATGACAGTCATAGAAGAAACGTGTATAATGTGTAAATGTGTGCATGTAATTTATTGCATTTTTTTGGAAGACTATTAAACGTTTAAATGGACAATGGACCTTTGAACCCTCCGGCCTCTCTGCAGTCTCTTGTTATTTTAACCTTCATATATAAGACGGAAAATCACGACAAAGACTCACACGCATAAATAATGTCTGTGAGCCTCAGGTGACGTTACCACACACACAGAAGTTAATCACAGCTGCTCAATGTGAGATGACTTTATGGACAATATCGTAAATCTAATCTAAATCTAGTCTACCTTTTTCTTTCTGCACTTTCAATAATATATTGGAGTATTATTAAAGGGCATATCTGTGAATTTATTAATGGGTGATAAAGAAAAATATATAGGCTAATTGTAAATCTTTTTTTGTTAAACATCGCTGCTGTTATATTTAGACCATCCTCAATTTGTGTTTCCTGAATGGCAAAATTTGTAGATTTTGTGGGTTCTGCAATACATCATTGTAACAACCCTTTACTATTATTATCCTTTACTAACATGTTATTGTAGGCTGTCTAATCAGAGGTGGCACAAATCCCTGAATTTATTTTTAAACAATCTTGTTCATGGTGATAGTTGAATCATTAATATTGGTGTATGAATAATATTATAGATAAATATTTGTACAATAATATCACCCTATCATCCAATATCTAATATCCTGGAATATTTGTAGCTATTATTTGTTATCTTTAAAAAATATATTATTTGTTAATAACTATACTGGCTCTGATCACGTTTTTGATCAATCCCCTGATTGAGCCTTTCAGCCTGCAGCTCCTCATGTGCACAGAAAAGCCTTCTCCTGCAGCAGACACTGTGCAGTCGCTCGCGCTTTGTGTCCCCTACAATTAGCCGCTTTGAATGGCAGAGAGGGGGTGAGGGGGGCGGCACGGAGATCTGAGACAATCCGCATTCCTGTGGGGGTAGACCGGCTCCAGAGCTCTGCCACTCCCGGCCGCATGCAGCCCACCTTCCGGGTAAAATAAAAAAAAGTAGGGGGGGGGAAAAAGCAAATCCTCCACAATTTCACCATGTTATAGTTGCAGGCAAATACCAGCGCTGCCGCAGCAAAACCGCTGAGTAAACCGCGAGGCTTTGACGAACATTAGAAAATTGATCCAATTTGATTTTACCCACAATGTGCACACAAATCACCTTCTTTTTTTATTTATTTTTACAAAACATTTTGCACAACATTTCACTCCCCTCTGAATCTCACACTCACAACATCACCACAACAAAACTGCATCTGACCCACACACTGAACTATGTATTCACCATTTACACCTGACACACACTCCTCTAGGCTACTGATTGCATGCAGTACTGAATACACCTCTCTCTCTCTCTCTCTCTCTCTCTCTCACTCACTCACTCACTCACTCACTCACTCACACTCTCTCTCTCTCTCTCTCTCTCTCTCTCTCTCTCTCTCTCTCTGCATCTGCATCTCTCTCTCTCTCTCTCTCTCTCTCTCTCTCTCTCTCTCTCTCTCTCTCTCTCTCTCATTTCTCTCTCTCACACACACTGCATCAGGTCTGGAAGCAGGGGCTCAATTTGAACAGAATCCACCTAAAAATCTCGCCCTTAACTTATGCCTACCTTCCGCCACTCTGGGTGAGAATATCACAGGACAAGGGGGGAATAAAGGCACGTGATGTAAATATGGGGTGTTGAGAGGAAAATATCTGTTCCACGGTGGACAGAAGCAAAATGCAAACGCTAGAAAAAGGTCTTGTTCATCTAAGTTTTCTCGTTCCTCTTCTTCATCGTGGAATACGCCACCGTGCTTGTTGTTTCCAGTCTAATTCATGCTGTAGGCTAAACAGAAGCAGCGTAATTACAGCGCGAGCAGGTCACCTAAGAAAATTTGATATTTTTAATAGCGCACGCGCTCAAAAACACTCGGGCACACAGATGCACACGAAGGCCTTTATATCCCCCTCATAAACACACAAAAACTACTGAATGTCCCCCAGCATTTATCTCTCTCTCTCTCTCACACACACACACACACACACACACACACACACACACACACACACACACACACACACACACACACACACAGATAAATACTCACACACTCATGCTGCCATTATATCGAGAGCCCCTGTTTATTTCCAACCGAACATTTTCCACTCAGCTAGTTTCCCCCCGTTCTGCAAATCGAGTCTAAATAATGACAGTTAGCTTTACTGGACAGCTTCAACTGTAACACTCCACAATAATTATTCTCTAGGATTAGGGCCTCCATTATCATAATCTGGACATTGACAATTACCTATAATTTGCAAAGATGCGCTTAGTTCTTGATTGCAGGCTTTTTTTTTTTCAAGCTCGCCATCACTAAACAGTGACAGTAATAACAGCTAATTTTGCAGGCAATATATAAGAGCTTACCGGGGTGTGCAAACACTTTCCCACCTGGATTTGCTTATTCAACCAGCAGCAGGAAAAGCGTGCAGAGCTTTTTTTGGTTAGTCTGCTAGGAGCGAAAGAAGGTAAGGTTGACTCTAATATTTTCTCTCAGGATGCTGTGACACTCTGAACTGGAAATTAGTCTTCAGATTTAAGAGCAATAGGGAGAGAAATGTTGCGTTGTCCTAAAATCTGATTTGTATTGATTTATTTGAAGGAAAAATAATGTGTAGATTTTGTAAGGTAATACTCCGGCGCTTTTACAGTTAATTCAATGTGTGAAATATTGTCAGGTGCTTTTATGTAGAAGCCTGCGTTAGTGCTTGAAGAAGAGCAAGGAGTGAGACATCCCTCCCTGCACTCCCCTGCCCCTTTTTCTATCAGCATCTATCTATCTATCTATCTATCTATCTATCTATCTATCTATCTATCTATCTATCTATCTATCTATCTATCTATCTATCTATCTATCTATCTATCTATCTATCTATCTATCTATCTATCTATCTATCTATCTATCTATCTATCTATCTATCTATCTATCTATCTATCTATCTATCTATCTATCTATCTATCTATCTATCTATCTATCTATCTATCTATCTATCTATCTATCTATCTATCTATCTATCTATCTATCTATCTATCTATCTATCTATCTATCTATCTATCTATCTATCTTTGCTCATATCTTTGCTCATCAAAGCCTTTTTTCCATTAGCACAACATGATGAAAAAGGTCGCATCTCTGAGCTGAATAACATAACTGTGTATTTTTTGAGCTATGTTGATGTTTACTCGATGCTGCCTCGGGCTCCCTGCAGCCTGAGCTCAGGGATGTAATGGCCCTGGAGCAGATAGTCTGAGGCCCCATGTCTGGGATGAGGTTGGGTGGGAGAGTGGGGGTGGGGGGTCTCAGGTATAGCTGAATGTGCGCCAGTGGGACATCCGCAACTTGACAGCTGCATGAAGCTTTTCAGCGTCGTAATTTCAGATAATATCCCGAGCGCTCACTCCTCTCAGCAATTTGTATATGAATAACCGAATAATTTCCCCCTTTTGTTCCATCTGTGCTACCTCAAATCCAAATAAAGATGCCTTTTAGTATTAAAAGTGGTAGAAAATTACAGGTAATTATCTTTGACGGTAAAAACGCTGTAATCAGCGGGCTACATCAAAAATTACCCTAATTATGCCTGCATTTATGAGAATGGAAAAAAAGCCTCACTTGGATAAAAACCCACAAATTGTCCCAAATATCTCCTTCATATTGAACGCTGCTGCAGCTGGCTGCTTTGTTCAAACATCGATCCCGTGGAGCTTGGCATTTAACGGCCTGCATTAGGACGGAGAGAAGGGAGAAAACATTTTGTCAATACTTCTAATAATTGAGGGTGAAATGACAAGATGAGCTGGACCTGGAGCAAATGTCTTTCGGGGTGAATGTAGGCAGCAGCGGTGCAGGGTAAGTTAATTTCCTCCGCTGTTTGATAAATCTATATAGGCTACTGTGGGGTTCTGAGCGCTTTGGGTTTATTCAAATGGGCTTTTCACTGCAGAAATGTGTCATCAGCTAATGTTCAAATGTCTGGTAGAAGCTCTTGCACTCCAGGGGGACGGGAAATAAGAATTTTGTAATGGGATGTTGGCCCAATATGAAGCATTAAAAAGGGGCCTTAAATGAATTTTTTGAAATCATGCAACAGCAGGCATCTGCTTTGAGTCACGGTTTACTCAATCTCACAAAACATAAAAAGTGTATGTACAACTTAAATCGCAGATTATATTTACAGACAGACAATTTGCTTGCTTTTGCATGATTGAGAAACAAACCAAAAATAAAAGCAGTCAGGAGTCCATCATGGCTGAAGGTTCTGGGCGCCAAAGCGCATTGAGAGTTCTCAGTCTTTGGCCCAAAACGTGGCCAAAATATCATTGATAATATTTGGTATATTGATGTTCAGATGTTGACAAGAATGAAAGCATAACAAATAGGCGAGCCCACTCAACAGCTTAAAAAACGGTTAGTTCCCTTGTTTGTGTCATCACACCGAGGGTTTGGCTGCAGATTTATCCGTCATTGGAGCAGCAGAAGAGGGGTTTCTCTCCTTTCCTCTCTAGTCTCTGCGCTCACACAATTTGTAGGCTACGTTAGGGGGGGTTGGGGGAAACTGCATGGAGAAGATCCGAAGGGCCTCCTCTGCCTCCACATGAGTCTATCTCTGCATTGAATCTTGATGTGGGGAGGAATACCAGTGAGAGTAGCCGGGCATGTAGCTGTTGGCCGGCATGTTTACTCCTTTGGAAGAGGCCGAGACGTCCCAGATTGGAGGGATAGTGGGAGAGCGTGGGGAGAGGGACATGGAGCCCGGGATAGGGTCGCTCTCGTGCGGGTTGCCGCCTTGCTTCAGCAGCTTTTTGAACTTTGACCTCTTATTCTGGAACCAGATCTTTACCTGTGGGAGGAAAGGAGAGGAGTTCGTGTAATTAGTAAAGGACATGTGGATAAAGAGCTTGTGTGGAGATGCGTAAAAACTGTAAAATCGCAAGTAAAGTATTAAGCATTAATACACGACAAATAATCACCAACCAAAAACACATTCCCAAAAAGTAGTAGGCTAATGATAATGTTCTAATAATTATTTTAACTACAGGCTACTATTCTAATCATAATTATTAACTATACATAATATCATATTTTCAAAGGGTTAACGTAAAGATTGTGGTTGTAAAATCCTCCTCACCTGCGTTTGTGTCAGTCCTAGAGAGGCAGCCAGCTCCGCACGCTCCGGTAAAGCGAGGTACTGTGTTTGCTGGAAACGGTGGTTCAGTGCTTGCAGCTGCAAACTGGAATAAATTGTCCGAGGTTTGCGAATCTTCTTGCCTTTTCCATTAAAACGAATTTCCCCATTTTCAATCACCGTCGTCTTCTGCTGCTCTGCAACAAAAACAACCAATGTTATTATTCAAAACCAAGCGCTTGGATTATATCTCTCAATGTGAATGCAGATAGCCCAGTGAAACCAAATCAAACGGCAGAAATCTTCCGGGAAGGTGGAGATAAAATTGCCTAAAACGAACATTCCTGTGACAACTCGCATTTCCTTGAAGCGACGTGGCCGCAATCCTCATACGCTGTCATATTTAGGATATTGCTCGTAATGACATGTCAATTAAATGCTAATTACAACATTCAGGGCGTGCGTGCAGCCTAATTTCCACGAGTAGTTGGTGAGGATGCACGCTCGTGTATGATCACAACCTGGGTATTAGAGCATGTTTTATTGGAAGAGAGGAGAAGGCTAAACTGGACAGACAACCGGGCTAAGAGAGGGTAATATTGGCTGGATCAGGAATTATCCGGTGCGCACGATTTTTCTCCGGTGTAATCGACCATACCTTGATCATTCGTCTGAAATTGGAGTGACCGCGCGGTGACTTGGGTAGGACACAGGCACTGGCACAAGGAATAGTTTTTATCCCCACATTCTGGATCACCCATCTCTAAAGTACAGTCTGCAAGACGCCACTGGATGGACAAAAGGGGGGTTTCTTACCTGTGCCGTCTAACCTCGTCTGTCCTCCCGTGTTGTTGTGATAAGACGGCAGATACGGGCTGTGGTGCGCGTGGCTCACGTAGGGGTAGGGTAACGACCTGTTGTAGGTGTTGGTCCCGGTGTACGCGGTGTTGTCGTGCTGGTGGTGCGCGTGTGAGCCGGAGTGGAGACAGTGCAGCGGGTAGTGTCCGCCGGCCATTGACGGGGAGCTCTGCTGTGAGTGCGACTGCTGCCCAAACTCCATGAACGCAGACTTGGACGAGTCCTGAGGCTCCAGACCGTCAGCCATCGTAGTCATGGTCATCATCGAATTTTCTGCCTTGAGAGCACTCACCCCCCTCTCTCTCAAGACCAAATCGGTTTTCTCTCTCTCGCTGTGCTGTTGTCTCTCTCCCCCTCTCCACCGCGGAACAGATAATGTCCTATTAACACCCGTATTTTCCACACGCGTCTTTATTCCCCCCTTGTCTTGTGATATTCTCACCCAAAGTGGCGGAAGGTAGGCATAAGTTAAGGGCGAGATTTTTAGGTGGATTCTGTAAAAATTGAGCCCTTGCTTCCAGACTTGATGCAGACACTACAAGTAAAATGGTTTGTCTCCAAAGGGCAGCGCCTCCCGATTGGTCATCCAACCCAACGTCATCAGAGCTCTGCGCTTCACGGAGACTTGAGCTGGAGTTAACCCACCTTACCAGCTCCCACCACAACTATGGGGGAAATAATATACGATGGGAAAGACGCATAATTCCTACAGACAAGCTTCACACGTAAAACAGCGCTTGTGGAATTGCCGAGCAGATTTTGTTTTTTACCCAAACCCCCAAATTACGCACGACGCGACAACATATAGTGCGCGCTTTGATTTAGCCGGACGAGGCAGCAGTCTATATGTGCCTCTTTTTCTTACAGCATTTAACTCCTCCTCTCCTCGACAATTAATTACTTATAGAGCATCGCACAAACATCCTTCTTAGACAGTATTCAACTTGAAAATTGATTTTTAAACCAAAGACCTACTAATTATTGACAAAATAGCCACACATTTAGTAAAATATCTATGTTCAAAATCAGTATATCGTTGTTCTGGAGGATAAAATGTCTTTATTTCAAAAGTAAGAACATGTGTAATCACCTGTAAAAAGCATCCAAGCGATTAAATACAAATATGAATATTAAAAACAAATATTAAAGACTTGTACTTATTTTCACTTAAGAGGTGATCTGTTTTGTAAAATGCATTTCTGAAACAGGTGGAAAGGCCCCTCGAAATATGAGAATATAAGAAAAGGTCCAGATAACTAAGATTTTTTTTAAAACCTACAAATTAGAGCTTTTCAAATATTATTTTTGAAATTACTGATTGAAATTGCTTCTTTTTTTTTGCTGAGTATTTGTCGCCTAATGAGCAGCCCCTCTATTAGCCCCCCTCCTCCTCTGGATGTAACACATATTATAACTGTTGCTTTCTCCTGGGGCTACTGACCATATGATTACGGATCTTCAGACAATTCAAAATACAGCACATGTGACACATCAAATAACAATATGCCTTGGGTACAATAGGTTATTTTGCACATAGAAGGGTGGATACTGAGATAAACTGACAGTGTCTTTTATCCTTGTTGTAATATGAGGCCTGATTTGGTCCTGAATATATGTAAATTATACAGTTTGCCTCTGAGGGCTGCTATGTTCTATTCACAAATAAGAATAAAATACCATTTCTGCTAATTTTAACGCAATACGTATTGAAATCATGGTTTACACTTTTATTTTGCTGAAGTGTTGCATTCAGCGAATATACCAAAAAAGTGACGAAGTGAAGAAATAATAATAAAATAATTATGGCTGCAATCAAGTTACTGCGAAAACCTATTTGATTAGCGGCCACACTTTACTCAAATTGCAGCTGTAAAATTAAGAACAATTCGCCTGTAATGATTATGGCCTGGATTTATTTTGGGAGGGTGGAATAAAAGTGGATATAGCATAAATTATCCCCTAATTATACGCCAGTGTCGCCTCAATTATCCTCTTATCAAAAATGGTTGTCTAAACGCAGCGTTTAGTTTCAATTTTCTCCTTTTCTGTAACAAGAACTTGGTACCTTGCTATTATCGTCAGCTACGGTTGTTATTTACTTTGTGGGATTTAAAAAGTGCTTACAACCCAGCCGGATAATCATTTTACAGCAGCGGACAGAGAGAGGAGCACAGAGGCAGAGATGTGAGCCGCAGAACACCCACATGGATCTATTTTATTCCTCCACACTCTTTGATTATTTAAAATGTCTTTTAAAAAGTCTGTTTGCTTCTTTTTCTCCGAGAGGGCTGAAGGTAGGAGCTTCCCTTTGACGCTCTTCTGTCGTCACTGACATTGATGAATGGTTTTTATTGTCTCTGATAATTCTGCATTTTACGCACTCATAGCGCGCACATGCGAGACCTTGCAGGAGCACCTTTGGTCACCCCTCAGTGATCTAACACAGTGGCCAATTCCCCTGCCCGTGTTCCACTTGGACACGCAGAGCAGAAACCAGATCCTTTACCTTTTCTAATCGCCTTTGAGAGCTGCTACAAAGACATACATGCTCTACTCCCTGCAGGCAAAAAACAGATTGGATGAGACGTTTTTTTTGCAGCACCATCGTATGTTTGTATGTGTGTATGCCACCGCAGGATTATTAAGTTGCGGGATGACCGTGCGGGTTTGATGTCAGAGTCTTGGTGTCCCGCAGGCGTGTTTGGAGGCTTTTCTATGCACACTGAGATTAAGTGGAGTGGTGAAAGGACGGATTTGTTTGAACAGAGAGAACATGACATAGTCGACCTTGGTGCCTTTGAAATGCTTAACGTATAGCATACATGTCGACAAGCGTGTCTAATTGAGAGGCCTGTGTAGTGTGCTATCAATGGACAGAATTTAAAAATGATCATCTAGTTTCATTTAAAGTCATTTTCCGTTTGTAAAAACTGTTTTCAAAATTCGCAACTCCCTTTTAATGCATGCTACACCTGCTCTGTCATGCCTCTTATTGTACTCTGCCCCATTAGGAGTTCATCGCCTCATTCCGGAGAGAAATTATTTTAAATTTCACTTCCTCCAAATGTCAATCACAAAATGAACCAGTGGCGAATCTAGAAATCACTTTTGTAGTTCCTAAGTAGATGATTGACCTTCAACACAATCAATGGCCATGCTGGTTTAACAGAAGTGGTCTTTATTTCCAGCTGTCTTATAAAACGCTGATGAATGACTCTCTAAAATCACTCCAGGCCTGGGATTTCCCTGACATCCACTGTCTGATCCGGGATAGACGACAAAACTGAGGATATTTTACATCGAGTGTGGAGGTGTAACCAGGCCTTATTTTTGGTTAACACAGTTACTGTCTGTTAAAATAGTATTAAGGCGGGGTCACAAACTTAACTTTATTTCGAAATATCATTTGCACATATATCTGCACAAATTTAAACTAGACTTGTTAAAAATATGAAACTAGAAACTGCAATATAACTAGCTCTCCCGTCATCTCTCTCTCAGCCGGTGTATCACTGGCTGTTTTAACACCGCCCGTCTTTTCTTGTCTATCCGGCCACATGTGTTAATCATTTCTGAGCGTTAACACGGAGTTCCAGAAAGACAAGGGTCATAATTGTAGCGAGTGGCTGGGCGTTTGCGGTCGTTTCCCTCTAACAGCTATTGACTGGCTCGCATGGAAAGCCACCTCTTTGGCTGCTTGGGGACCCGGGCGGTCTGAGGAACGCGGAGGCTTGTCACTGCAAAGAAAGATGGAGAGGCAGTTAAACAACATGTCTCCCTTCTCCGCCAAGCGCAAAGCCACTGGCGCTGCTCAGACAGCCAGGCGTCGACGGCTCTCCATCTCTGCCGCGTGAAGGGCGGGAAGCAGATGCATGCTACACACAGCTGTCTGTGTAACTTGCTTTATTGTAACTAGATTCAAAAGGAGCACACGGCCACCATCAACCTCAACATGATCAGCGATCAGCTTTCAATGTTTAAGCAGAATTCATCCGTGCCCAAATGGTGGCACGCCGCTTTTACGCACACAAATTGCGCACGGCGTACTAATGCAAACCCACTTATGCAAACGCTTTGATGTGTTTTATAAAAGCGTGCAACTACAGCAAGGAAAGATGAGTGTGGTTTGGTCATAAAGAAAACCATGCGCGCTCCCAGGCAGACGACTGTTTACAATAAGTTTTGCATCAGAAATTAGGATCGCATTATCTCTCCAGTAAATAGCAAAATTGGCATATGCATGGCCCCAGGTGCAGACGAGGGGGACTTCAGATGGACCCAGTGTAGCGTGATGCTAGTGGAGCTAAATGACCACAAATAAGCAAAGGCCCTGCGCCACTGAGCCTTTACAGCCTCTCACACGCTAATGGATTTAATTTGGCACTGCTCAAGCTGCACTGGTCCCACTCAGGGCCCTGGTCCTAATTAAGACTGCTTGTTTCTCTTGCCGCCCTATCTCCTTCTCTGCTAAATTTGGGCCCGCATGAGAGCTTGTTTTGCATTGTTTCTTGCTTTAGTCATATGTTTTTCATATTTTGTCATTCGTTTCTGAAATGGCTCGCAGTGCGTAATTTCAATATTTATGTTTAGATCTGCGTAAAACTTGATCAGCATGAAATCAAAGGACATAGCACAGTTTTACTACATTACTGACCGAAATATACTATTCATCCGTAATAAATTGAGAAATAGAAAAAAGGAAAGATATAAGATTTTAACTTACTACTGCTCGTCAACCACCTGCACATGTAAGGCCCAGAGTTTAAAACGTATACATACATTTTTCCCTAGTTAAGTCTCTGTGTTGCTGGTAACGCATTATATGGTGGAAAGGTAAAAACTAGAATATCATAAAGGCTAAAAAGTCAATAAATAAAGAACCATGTCCAAAAAGTGTATCTGAATTTTATGTCACTAACAAATAAGGCTGTAAGAGTGCCAGGGTGCGCATTGGCCCCCCTTTCTTTCCTCTCTCGACTTAATACGCGACATTATTAGGTCTGACAGCACAGTGGTCGGTCTTGAAGGAGAGGATTTGGTCGATAGATGACAGACAGGAAGGCCAGCAATCATGGGCTCTTTTTTATCAGAATGTACTGTTCGATGCCGTTTATCCCTGATGATAGAAAATTGCTCTGTTGCCAGGACGCTGCCGCCGAAATAGAGGGCAGGAGCAACATTTCCATTTTCCAGTTTGAAAGCCATTGAAATGAATTAGTAAAAAATGAAAAAGAGGAAAAATGAGAAAGAATCCCCTGGTAAACAAAGGGGAGCAAACAAAGATACCATTTTCTTTTGCCTAGAATCCACCCTCCTCATTTCCCCTGTCTCTCTCTCTCTCTCTGTCTCTCTCTCTCTCTCTCTCTCTCTCTCTCTCTCTCTCTCTCTCTCTCTCTCTCTCTCTCTCTCTCTCTCTCTCTCTCTCTCTCTCTCTCCCTACAGTGAGGGCTTTACTTCAACAGTTGCAAATCACATGCTTGGCTTCTAATGTAGTCCAAGGCCCGGGCCTACTTCAAAGACAATCATTTATTTCCCAACCTCCCGGAATAATTAGATGCGCCTTTTCATCCGTCGTGACAGAGGAAAAAAGAGAGAGGGAGAAATTAAGACATAGTAGTTGACAACGAGGAGCGTTGAGCAAACTCCTGAAACGTTTAACCATCAGAAACTAATGAGCAAAAACACTGTCACAGTGGGGAGAACGAAATATTGGAAAAAAAAAAATATTGTTTTATCAGACTAAAGAAGACCCTGGCGTAAAAAGTGTAAATAATTGCATTATTATGATTATGATTATTGTTATTATTTTGTTGTTGTTTCTCTTATTGACATACTCATGTACTTTATATGAGTTGTCTTTAAGTGTTAAAATTGTGTGTTATTCTAAGAATTTACAAAAATTAAAAATACCAAAGAAAAATATCCAGAGAAAAACTGAAAATAAGAGAAATGCATCAATAAAACAAAAACAAGAATACTAGGATTGAGGGTGTCTGTGTGTCTGAAGGAGGGATTTTTTGTTAAGTGATACAATTAAGTGTAATCTCGGGATTATTTATCAGTGACACAGACGGATCCTGTGGTGTGGAGGCCCTCATCAGTATACAGGAGGGGTATTCTGTCTGTGTCCGAGCAGACAGGTGCTTTTAAAACCTCCACAGGCTCTGAACGCGCCCCCAGCGCGCGCCATTCGCTGCGTGGAGCCTGATATAGAAGAAATGACAGCCGGACCATTGAATTATCGTACAGCTTTAAAATGGGATATGATAATAATGGCAGAATTGTGGAGGATACTTAATGGCCCACTACAACATTGTCAATTCAAGAAGGCCTTTACAGTGAGAACATTATAAGAACATCATCATTAAATTAGCTGAGGATGGCAATGCGTCGAAACAACAACAACATTTAATCCTACAAATTTAAAATTACGTTTTTACTGAATTATCGACAATACAAGACAGCAATTGTTCCACACAACACGTGTCCTGTCATATTAAAAACAAATACTGCGTTTTATAATACACTGAGGTTTCTTCTTCAGGCCTGCTTGTAAACACATTTTTATGGGATCAGCCTGAATGAGAATAGAGATGACATTATGCTGGATAAATCAAACCAATACAATATGGTATTAAAAGGCCCAGCTGTAGATGAACACCATGAAAGAGAAAAAAACAGAAAACTGTAATAAACTCTCAAGAAATGCTTCAAAATAAGGGTAGAAAAAATGAAGACAGCTTTTCAATTAAGCGTTTGTACTAACACTGAATTAAACCTTACTAGTAGTACAACACACATTAAAAATACTGATAAATACATTTTATTAAGTAGAATGAAGCACCCAAAAACAAATGTCTGACAAGCACAGAAAGGTACAAACTAAGAAGAACATAATGTGTGCTCCTCCAACAGGAAAGTCCTGGCTCTCACATGGGAGTGAAAGCCCCGCTGGAGGAAGTGCTGCACACAATGGCAGACACTGACTGAGAAATAAAGGAGTTTGAAATTCAAGAGCAAGGTGTGAAGTGAAGTGGAAAAAAAGGGCGAGGAGAAAAAGGAGTCACACCTGGTGAGATGTGGTTAGGTGGGCGAGATGCTGCTCAGGTTCTCAGGAGCTGTGGGTCGGAGGCGTTTGTCAGGTGATATCTGTGGACCTTTGTCTGCTGCACCTTCAGACACTCCTACCTGAAACTGCAGCTCCCACCAGGCTGTGGTTGGGTTTGGTCTTGTGCTCCATGGAACCTCTTAAAGTTGCAGAAAATCAATGATGTGTGGCTTTTTGCAAACAGACTCTGCACACCTACACCAAAACAGGGTCAGGCCTGCAATCCAAGTTTAAATTCTGAGTCTGTTCATTTTTGATATTTTAACAAAAATCACGTGGGGAAAAAGGCATAACACCAGAAAAGTTTACCATCAAGTTATTCCTCTTTTATGCCTCATCAGATAAAATAGCAAAAAGGTTTTCTACTATTTAATTTGGCCTCTGAAATAACAAAGCTTTAACTTGTGTGCTCTAAAACACACATCTAACAGTCAATATAATAAACATTATTTAATCTAAAAGGTTTTATCACAGCGTGTACCTCCATTAGCATCACCATTATAATGATACATTTTTGATTCTTTTTTTTACAGTTGTGATTTTTGGTTGGCTCTTGGCGTTTCTTTTGATCTCTTCTTATTATCACTCTCATCCCTTTCATAATTATCATCGTCATCTTTACATTCACAACATCTCCAGTTTGTTTTAAGTGTTTACATTTTTTTATTTGCTATTGTACGGCAGCTTATCTTTAAAACAAACCCCATAAATAACACCAGAAGATATAATGAGAAGTATAAAAAATAGGAAAACTGAATTATAAAAGCAAAGAAACAGAACAACCTCAGCAGAGAGCGATGCAAATTCAAGATCGTTTAAGGGAAGTCATAGGTACCTGTACACAAATACAACTACACTGGCTACACTGATAACACAGATAAAGGATCTTAACATATAAAAATAGGAATTCTGTTGCGCATTCTTACAGGTACAAGTTTTAATAATAAGAGAGAAAAGAAACAACACACACTTCTACCACTTTTTGTTTTTATAGCTTATAGCCTCCTGAAAACATTAAACTCTTAATGTTGTTATTATCTATTTTTGTGAATCTATCATATAACTATCACTTTAGCCCTGAATATTAAAATGTGAGCCTTTAAACTGGTGTTAAACACTTGTCAGCAGGACGGTCCAGTGTCCTCTTAGTTAACACACAAGCAGATCACAGATCAGTTTAATGATTTGGCCAAAAGATCAAATCTACAGCCGGTCTCATCATACCACACTTATTAATTATCTGCCTGGAAAGCCCTCTCGGCCTCTCTTTTCATTTGCTCTGATCTGTCAGAGAGGAGTGGAGACAATTTTAGGACTTTGTCCATCCTGCTGAAGTGAAGGTAGCCAATTATTGCATTCATTGTCCTTGAAAATGCATTACGCCTCACCTGAGGGCTCACTCACTCACAGAGACTGAAGGGCCGATTAACAGGACACCTCTGACCTTAATCCATCGCAAAAATCAACCAAAAGAGCCAGATGGCAATTAACGATTCTCACCCTGGTCTGTGCACCAAACTTTCTTATTGTTGACACCTCACCTTGGGTATGGAAAGGGTAACTCTGGGTTTGGGACCTTGAATACTGACTTTCATTATAACTGCAGGTAAAAGAAGTAAATCCATCAGAATCATTCCAGGATGGGAATATGTGAGTTTATATTTATGAAAAATGTGTAAACCCACCCCCCCATTAAACAAAGTATCAGCAGTCACACAGCATTTGTTTAACTGTCTATAACATCCTGATGACAAAATCACAACTCCTTTTCTTCAATCTCCACCGTCTCCAAATCTCCCAGAAGACGTGCTTCAGTATTCATTAGAATCACTTTTTTCAATATGTCCTTATACATAAGGCCCTTAGAAAGTTATAAGTTAAATTCAACAATATCATGAGATGAGTTAAAAATTAAATTAATAATAATAAGCTTCTAACTCAGTATAGTTTTATAATAATTAAATGTACACTTATATCTGCCCATTACTATCTAATACAGTATCATAATTATTTGATGTTTAGAACTGCTTACAACTACATCATATTATAACATCATCATTTAATAACTTAAGTATACGCTTATAACTACATATTAATATCACTTCAAATTACTTATAACGTTTTATTTTTTTGAATGAATAAACATTTAAATCAGCCTATAACTACATTATATATTGTGATAGTCAATAATAAAATCTTTATTATACAGTGTTATACTCATTTATTAAAATAGATGATCATTTTAAAAACAGTCATTTCTACTCACAACTGCAGTACAGTGAACGATAAGCCTCAATTCAGTGTTTGTGTACTTGAACTTGAAGTGTCATGTTTCCTAATAAGGTATGTGTTCATCTAAAAATGAATTTAAAGACAAACAAAATCTTAAATGGCCATAATAAGGAGTCTAAATAAAAAAAATACAATAAAATGGCCTTTTTAAAATCTTTCTTCTACTACTACTATTTCTACTATTCGCAGTTTTAATTCCATTTATTCAAAGCCATTGTGCCCTCTGTCAGGCTGTCTGTGGTGTTTTGTCGGCCGGGCGTTGACTTTGAGTGCAGCTTTCTCATCTGGAGAGATGAACATGAGTCATTCATCATGTCCTGGTGAAAACCTTTCCAGTGATGAATCCTTCAAACAAGCATTTAGAGAGCGAATATGAAATTAATTTTAACTACAGAAAAAGGTGAAATAGATTTTTCCTGGTTGATAAATGTCAATAAGTAACTTTTTTTCTCCTCTCTCTTTGTCTCCCTGTTCCCCCCTCTCTCCTCCCGGCTTTTCCATCTCGCCCACCTTCCTCTCGTCCTCCCCCCTCCTCCTCCCCCCTCTTGCATGTCCAGCCGCTGGTCCCTTCTTCTCTGTCCTCTCCATATTCCTCTTCATACCCACTCTACCCCTCTCTTCCTCTCCCCTCAACCTCGCTCCCTCTCTCTAACCCCACACCTCTCTCTCTCTCTTCCCCCACTTTTAGGTACGCCTCCATCCCCTCTTGGCAGCTCCATCTCCTCCCCCCTGCTCCCTCCCTCTCCCTGGTTGGTTTCCACAGCTGTGGTGAGTGAGGGGCAGATGACCGGAGAATTGGCCCCTGGGAGAGCGCTGAGCCATCCTGGTGCTATTAGGCTCGTGGCTAATAATAGGTGTTTCAGACCAGGGGAAGATCAATCAGGGGGAATCATGGGGAATGTTCGGAGCAGCGCTTTTTACACATCGGCCCAGATGGATGAAATTACACTTGTCAGTTTTTAGTTGCATTACTCCCAAATTGGTTGTCTACTCTTTTTTCTCTCTCTCTCTCTCTCTCTCCCTCCCCCTTTTTCTCTCTCTTTGCCCTCATTCATGTGTCAGCGGCCCACTAAAGGGATTCGACGGTGAAATCCCTGTCATTTTTGTCTTTTCCCTGTTTAGCCCTCAGATAGAAAACTCTGTTATCCTGCATATGCACTTAAAAGAAATCACTTTGAGATCTTGTTTTACGGCTCGGGCAATTTCCACGTTAGAGTAAAGTGTGCAGCTGACAAAATCCTGTTTGTGTGTTATGCATGTTTAATCAAACAATCTGATTGATTCAGAAACTCTATTTCAATACTTGATTCATTTTTAAACTCAAGATGCAAAAAGGTTCACTTGCCTGCAGCTTTTTTAGTGTGAAGATTTACTATTTTCTGACTGTTTTATATTACATATTTGGGATGTTTTGAGACAAATGGTCTGACTAATCAGTAGAGACCTTCATGTAAAGATGAAACGATTGACTTGAATGAATAATAAAGAAAAGATTCTGTCTTTGTCCCTGATCTGCGTGTAAAATGACTTAGGCCTATAGTTACAATGATTTTTTTGTAAGTTGATTTGCCCAAATTTGTACCCAAACCTAAAAGCCCATCTTTACGGATACAACATTTTGTGTTATTGCTGTTATAAACTCTATGGCTGTACCTCACTGTTTTTAATTGATTAAAAGTCATCAACCAATACAGAGTCACAGTTGTGTTTATCTCAAAGCTACAATGTGGTTCAAATGATGGCTTACAGCTGAAGTTATTGCAGAAAACGTTAAAGGGGGATCACAAGCAACAAGTTTCAAAATGTAAAAAACTAAATAAAACAACCAAATGATGCTGCAGAAGGTTAAACTTCAGACTTTGAGCATCACAATGTGTCTATAATGTTCCTGTCCTGATACTCTCCTTGTAAATGAAAACTATAGATTCAAAATGTTAAAGTATTATACCAGTAAGACAGCTAAGGAAGAAAGCAGTTTGAAAAAACAAACAAACTTAAATAAAATACCTGAGCTTTAGTTTCTGGGAAAGAAACACCAAGCTCACTTGGGAATAAGGGCTTACATGGTTCTTGCAAACCACCCAGCATATCATCTTAATCCCTTTAAACGCCTAATGTGTTACATGATTACTACGACAGCGAGTCAATCAGTCAGAGGTGACTACGGAGGCTGGAAGGGATCATTTTGTGGCAGCCACACAACAGCTATTTGTTTCACTGATTTCCACTTTTGACAGGCTAAAATGTTTACAAAGCATTCGTTGCAACTTGTCCTCACATAAGCTTGTTTTTACTTCATGTGGCTAACAGCTAAATCGCTGGATAAAAAAAAAAAGTATAGGTGGGGGTAAGTGCTTGCTTGGGTAACTCCTGTACAAGACAAGCAGCTTCTACACGCTGCCATCAAAACACTAGCATCACAATCAAAGCAGATGATTGGCTGTGTGCTAAAGTTGCTGCTCTGAATAGATCACTTGGGAGACATATCCCCCCCAGGTCAGGAAATCAATACAGCCCCCAGATGTTGGGGTCCCCGGGTCCACCGTAAACGGCCTGATATGGAGATGTTCCTCAATGTCTGATTGCACGAGGGAGACGACTGGAAACAGAAAGGCTTCTTTGACTGAAAGCACGGTGACCATGGGGGAGGGAACCAGAGCCGCTGTGAGCGAGAGAGTCTCCTTAGCAACGGGAAGAAAATTAACATTGACATCCTCACTTCCCAGCAAAACTCGTCCCAGGGTTTCTGCTGGATATTTCCATGTGGTGAGCAAAAAAAAAAAAGATTTTCAAAAGCTGATATAAAGACACACTCCCTGCTTGTCATCCATTTATATTGAAATGAGTTTTTTCCTCCTCTGCTCGGCTTGTGTGTGATGAATACAGAGAGTCCTAATGTATGTATTTTGCTCATTTTACTGTGTGTGGCGTTTCCGCGCCTCTCCTCTGCGACTCTGTGTTTGCCTCCTGCTGTGGTAAACACAACATTGCTATGATAGCACATGCATTTCAGAAAGCTCCAAACACTGCTGAGGAGCCGAAACATTCATTCTCTCTCTCTCTCTCAGCCTCAATCTCTTTCCCCCCACTCCCTTACTTCCAGCCAAGGTATTCAGCTCCCATGATTGCAAACACGCATAATGACAGCATCTCCCGGGGCCGGCGGAGGTACCCCACTGATGCTGAGAGACTCTATCCTGTCGTCACATTGCAGGAAATTTGTCGGCTGTGCAAGGCTGGAGCCTGGTGAGCATTGGCGAGGCACAGCCAGAAGCTGGGCTGGCTGTTTTTTGTTAATAAAATGAAGTGCAAATTGTGGCGGGCTCGTATGCATTGGAACAGCTCACTGCTTCCTCCCATTACGAGGCCAGGGCGAGCGGCATGGAAGCGTAAGCGTGAATACATTATAAAGTAATGAGGAAACATCCAGGAGAGGGTCACGGGGGGCGTCAAGCGGCTCCAGAGGCCTCACCAAGAGCTTTCAGTGTGCTCCGTGATGGATTAGTCATTCGCGTTTGAAAAGCGAACATGAGGTGGAGTTCAACAATGTTACACATAGCAACAGTTGCTAAGAGTTGCAGCGAGCGAGGCCTATTCATTTTGTGAATATGTACAGTTGCTGCCTGGCAGGAATATAGGTGAATAGAGATAGAGCTGTTTTGTGTATCAATGATGATGATGGTGACATTTGCAACAATGCCACATAATATTCATGAACAAGGAAACCCTGCAAGGAAGCACAGTGTGATAATGTAAACCATTCATACCATAGCAGAAGCATACGAGTGGGAAGGCAAAATGTCACTGAGATTTAGAATTTTAGGCAAATCATGCATTGTGGATTGGAAATGACATCCCAATTCCTGCAATGGCTGCAGCTGGGCATATCTAACAAAGGAATCTCTTAGAAAATGTTACTTTAACAGCCTGGTAGGCTGCTTGAGAGTCCTGTGTTGGCTGCAAAACACACTCATATTCACTGACACACACACATACACAAGTAAACAAGCACACGTCTGCTTGCCTACCTGACGACCAAATACATATCACACAACAAATCATGATACAAAGCATATCCATACAAATGGAGGCATATAACACAATACAATGATCAAAATACATATCATGGTAAATAACACAATACAATACATATCACAATACATATCGTGATATATAACACAATACGATATATATCACAATACAATATATATCACATATCGTGATATATAACACAATACGTTATATATCACAATACAATATATTACACTACATATCAAGATGTAAATAACGTGATTCGGGGGTAGCCTTCAATTCAATAGCAAATATAGTGATTTATTGACATACAGTGAGCAGGTGAACATTTTTTTTTTTGAAGACTCATTACAGATACACTGATTTTTGATGTGGACGCTAATTTAAAAAACGACTAGCAAAACCTTAAACTTCCTGTAAATTCAGTTACCGTAACAACCCAACCCCGCTCTTACATGGTTAGAGGGATTCCAGACATCCTGAGCATGAGCATACCACCTCTTGTACTTTAGAGTGCTTATTGAATAATGATCCAAAATGCCCATCTATGCCATGGGTGCTTTTATTGTGAAATGCTGCTTGACCTACATGAAGGTACTTTTGGAGCAGTCCAAGAGTGGAGACAGTAGTGATATATATAAAAAAGTCATCATCTAAGTCACCATGGCCTCTTAAGAACTTAATTGACATTGCAAAAAGCTGATGTTTTTGTTGTTTTTAAATAACAACGTTAACATCAGTTAATTATTAATGGAATTAACTGATTCACTTCTATCAAAGTTTATGTTGTTGTTACCCAATTAACGGTTAGCAGATTTACTTTTCTGATTAACTGTGCCCACCTCTGCAAACAACAGACAACCCTATGCATAACATCAACGGGACAAACTTTATTTTTCTTTTTTCTCCCCAACATTATCAATATGTCAGTAAAGAGAAGAATTTGTATTTGAACTTTTCAGGAACACATAGGTATTTTATATATGTGTTCCAATTGATCTATGTTTCTTACAGCACTACTCACCAGCGTGTCATCCGCCTAACAGGAATTATAAGACTCTATTTTCAACCTAACTCTCTTCCATATGTCATACAAACAGATGAATTCACCGTGAAATACTTACAGAGAAAGACAGCCTTGAGTGCATATGGACTCTGCCTGTCAATCATGCATCACACAAACAGGTCACATTCTGTACATTCCTGTAGGCTGGGGTGGATGGCAGCGGTGGGAAAAGGAGGAGGGGGGAGGGTTGGTATGAGCCCAGCGCTGTAGAGCCACTTTCGGTTTCTCCACGGTGCACACGCCCTCCCATTGGCATTCAGTCTCTGATGAGCCTGCCGAGCCGCAATGGAGTCGCCTGATGGAACACCATGGCAACGGCCGACACCTGGCAAGAGTTCATCCCACCTCCTCCTCTTTCTCTCTCTTCTCCGTCACCCCCCCCCCCCCCCCCTATGCTGGAACATATTTCCCTCAGACTGACTGAAAGCCCCTGTGAACAAATAATGGGTGCACGCCAGTCTAAATAAAGTGCGGTTTATGAGTTGCGGTCAGAAACGTCTCCCTCTGCCTCTCTCTCTCTTGCTCTCTTTTTAATGTTCTGTACAGGAAAACTGTTGCCAACATTTTTTTTCCTTTTTTTGGGGCCATATGGCTGGTTGGTGATTATACAAAGCCATTTTTTCCTTTCTCACAGAGAGGCACATAGTTAAATAAAAGAGAGCGGCTCAGCAGTAGTAGTCTGCAAACCCAATTCATAGAATGGAACAAGGCTCCAAAGCCAAAACAAACCAGTGTGTCCCCTTGCCATTTTTCAGCCTCAGCTTTTCAATAACAAGTTAGACCTGAGTGTTGAATAAATCTTCTGAAGCAAGCTTGCACTTGGTTATGTCATCAATTGATCAAATTCATCAAGACTGGAGGGAGTTTTGCAAGGCACACGCAATTCACTGACAGGTTTCATAAATATGCAAGTAAACCACTGTTTGATAGAAACCTCTAAAGTATTAATCACAGAAACCCAAAGTACTGATGATGGAAGATCATGTTATGCTGTTTTAGAGTACTTCACACAGACGTCAGGTTTTACTCTTGTTATTAGTAATATATCAAATGTGTCAGTCAACATTTTGGGATTATCTCTCAAGGGTTACAGGAGAAGACTGATGCGTTGTCTACGGAGCTGGAGTCAAACATGTTTAGCAAAGCAGAGACTGGAGACAGGGAGCATAACTGCGTCCAAAGTGAAAAATAAGCCTACCAAGAACTGAAAGGCTGACCAATAAAAATGTTGTATCATTGTACAATCAACTTCTAAATGGTGGTGTTGTTCTTGGGGGAGTCTAGGAGGGAGTTAGGCATTTACATTTTGCTGATGAAATAGCAATCGCTGGAAAATCATCACACCAAAACTATCTAAAAATTGTCTAAATAAAGGCAGATTTATTTTACTTAACAAGAGTAGCTTCAGGAAAAGATCAAGTCATTCTTTTTCACTTGAAAGACTCAATGGCAGTCCAGTTAGCCAGTTACTCAAAGCAGCATTGCTAGCAAACAGAACCTTATTAGAATTGAAGCTACAGGGAATTAGCATGGGCAGCCCCAATAAAGACCAAGACCAGGGCTTACTGAAAATATCAACCCAGCTACTCATTAGCCGGGAATGCGACACTCAAATGCACTTGGCAGACAGATAAATTGTTGATTTGTTAAGGAGTAGCTACGACAGCACACCTGCCCATAAATAGCAAACAGGTATGTTCAAATATATGTTCATATATGGATTCAACAACAACTTATTGTATGAAAGATACCTTTCATACATCAGTAACAGTTATTAAACATAACAAGAAAATGCATTCAATTAGTCTTAGGGTCACAGTTTTATCCAGTTTTTTTGTATTGTTTTGGCACTAAAGTGTGCCTTCAAGACCCTCTGCCAGAAGGCTTCCTATCTTTCCACAACCCTGGTCTCCTGAATGAAAGTCCTTTGCTTATTTGATCCTTCTTTCCACCCTTTCACTGACTCTTCATAATGTCTGTTAGTGCACAGAGAAAAAGTATATATACTGTACTGTCAGTTGAAAAAAAATAGTTTTGCATATTTTGATGGGTTTTGAGCAAATGCAAACGTTCAAAGCAAATGCAATGGCTAAAACACACTGCAAATGAAACAAACGTGCCGGAATGACGTCACACCCGAGTTGACCGTGTTCGAGTTGCAAGTCAGAAAAGCAATATGGACACCTCCAGGAGTACCTTTGTTTTGATAACAACACACAGACGATAACAACACACTATGTGAGTTTGTGCACAAAAATAAAATGACAACATGTCCACAGATAGAACTTGCAGGATACTATGGGTGTGATTGATTTAATCACACAAAAAGAGGAACAAGTGGCTAATAAACACTATAGTTACAGCTTTAACGTTACGGTTGATGCACGTAGCAGCCATGTTGCATTTTAACTCGGGCTACTGATTTTTCTCAGAGTTTCCGAGTCGGAATTCTGACTTCAGGGGGCGTTCCAGTTGACACTTCCGACTGGGAACTCGGAATTTCTGACTTCTGAGATCAAATGGAACGCAGCATGAGAATCTTCAGTAGCCAAGTTCAAATCCAATATGGCTGCTATGTGCATCAATAGGGACGTTCACTGTTGTGTTTATTAGCAACTTAGTTGTCTTTTTGTGTAATTAAATCAATCCCACCGATGGTATCATGCAAGTTCTCTCTGTGGAGGTGTTGTCATGTTATTTTTGGTAAGAAACTATCATGTAGTGTTTTATTATTGTCTGGTATTAGCTAACATAACAAAGGTACTCCTGGAGGCGTCCATGTTGCTTTTCCAACTTGCAACTGGAACACAGTTAACTCGGGTGTGACGTTATTCCCAGCCCCGAGATCCAAGTTCCGAGGTAACTGGAACCCAGCACAAGTGTTAGCTGTGGAGCTAATGATCTCTGACTCCAACACAACCCCCTGCCCCCGCTGTCAGCCTGACCCACCGTGATTTCACCATCCCCGCTGTCAGAGTCCACAATAGACTACAATAGTTAGCTGCCTGGCTACCTGTACTGACTTCAGACTACCGAGAGATTGAACTTGTCAGGCCTGGGGCAGGGGGTTCTTGGTGGGGAAAGTGATGACAGGAAGTAATGCTAATCTGTAGCCATGAGATTAACTGTGTTGCATTGCTGAATATGATGCGCGTTTCTCTAAATGTACGTTGTTTCAGCTGTTGCCCAGCCTATGCACCGGTAGGGCCACCGTAAAATTAGTTATGTGTCAAAAGATGCGCCTTCTACGCTATCAGACCCTGATTAATTCCTGTGGCCAGTTTAAAAAATGAGAAAAGAAATAGACAGTTTTTTCACTCAGTTCATGAATACAGTTAAATGATATGTTTTGTTTGGCAACTGTTGATTAATGTCCTTGCAGTGCTTTGGTTCGGTGAAGTCCTAAGTCTCAATTTCTTCTGATCTGGCAGAATTTATAGGCCTCATTTTGTACACTGAAATGAATCGTTGAAGACATTGTTGCCAGCAGAAAATCAAGATAGCTCCTGCTGCAAAGTAAGGAGAAAACGTTTTGAGGTCTTAGATTAGTGAATGGCACGATGAATCAAATCTATAAATGAACTGCAACCAGTAGAAAGCTTTCTTTCCATATAATGTTTCTACAATGAAACAAGTGTCCATCACAATATTATTTATGCTAAATTGCTAGAGCTGAGAATGTATGAAGTTAAAAAGGCACATAGAGAACTGGAGAAAAACTTTAAATGTAAGCTCATAAGTTATGAGACAGAGTAATAATTTGAAATAGTGTAATAGACCAACGTTTAATTCTAGTGGGTGATCATGCTGAGCTTCACATAATCACATTTATGCATGCACGCAAGGTGGAAAATACCTATTTCTAAGTTTATTAAAAACAGCGCTGTGCTGTCAATCTCTGCATGAGCCTTACATCAGTCTATGAGTTTGATAATTTCCTGTAATTCCATTTACAACACACTCCTGTAACTCACAGAACAACCTGCACGGTGCATTGCTTTGTGTAAAATTTTCAAGAGAGGGGGAATCTTGAGGTAGTCGAACAAAAAACAAGTTTACAGCTCTTAAGAATGGTCTGCTTTCAATCTCTGTATGACAAATTGTTCTTCATGTTTATTGTAATTTTTGTCGAGTACTTAATTAGTTTGGAATAACTACTAGTAGCATAGTTAATCAATGTTTATGAGGGTGTATAGAGTCTGGCTAATATCATGATTTTGTGGCACTTATTCAAATTAAGCCACTCACTAGTGTCAGAATGATACAAATGCTATAGTTCTGCCAAATTCCATCTATATTTAACAGGATTTTTTGGACTTCTCTCTTTTGATACCTGTTTTTTAATATCTTAATAAGTATTAAATAACTCATGAAGAAAAATCATCTACATGGACTCTCATACTGAGGTAACGCCTATCACATGGCCTCTGTTGGCACCTTCTCTCCAAACCACAACACACTCTCCTACAGGCCAAGAACCATGAAAACAGATCACTTCAACCAGCTCACATGAAAATGCTTTGAACGCTTTTCAGACTTTCAATATTGTGAAAA
The DNA here is from genome assembly GCA_020745685.1 of Tautogolabrus adspersus. Taxonomy (NCBI): domain Eukaryota; kingdom Metazoa; phylum Chordata; class Actinopteri; order Labriformes; family Labridae; genus Tautogolabrus; species Tautogolabrus adspersus. The sequence continues at coordinate 13,814,212 of CM036550.1, forward strand.
GAGAAGATGCAGCTTTTCATTGCAATGTCCGACAACAATCTTTACTCAGGTGCTCGCATGTGAAAACATGAAAGTTATTTATTGTACCAACAAAGGAGTTCATGAATCTCTATGTGGGAAAATATATCTGGCAGTTTGTCTTTTGTATAAATTGTACAATCACATATTTGTCCATTCACTGGTAAAATGAGTGCAGTTCAGAGTGAAAAAAAAATGACCCTCCCTTTACTGTGGTTGAATGGACAGACAAGGGAAGGATGTGAATGACAGGTGTGAAGTGGCAGAAAATACTCCACACACAACCAAAAACAATAGTCTTTGTGTTTGCTGCAGGAACAGGTGACAAAGAGTTTGTGTGTGACAGACACGCAACATCAATGTCATAACGAGGGACTGAGAAACTGGTGGATGTGTGTTGTTTCTCAAACTGACTTCTATCTGTATTCCACTTGAGAGGGAAAGAAAACTAAAAGTGAACTGTTTTTTTGTTTTACATCAACCAAACATGCATTACAATTTGTATGAAGAGATGTAGACAACTCTACAGCACACACTATGTGAACCACTTAGCTGTTTTTGTAAACGGTAAACCTGTCTGCAATGGTGACCACGCACCTCAAACTTTCTGAAAAGATAAAAATGTAGATGGTCATATATACATTCAGAACACATTATTACAGAAATAAAAATACATTTTTCAGTGTATTAACATATTGGGTTTAACACATTTTCATTACACTAACTCTTACTCACACTGGGATTTATATGCTTTCAGTGCAAAACTGAACAAGTCTTCTTCTACATAACCACTTCAAAATGGGCATCGTAAATGATCACATACATACAAACACTTCTTGTATGTAACAGTGTGGTACCTCTGCTGTAAGAGGAGTCATGTACACCAAGCAGTAGGGGACAAACATCTCTCTGTCTGCTTGATTACAACAAATAAATACTGCTGCAAGAGGGATACATCTTCCATGAGAGTGTATCTGGAGCGTAGCACCGGGACATATTCATGAATCAGAGCAAAGAAACTTGAAATGTAATCTCTCCGTGAGCAGCAGGGTAGCTGCGCTCCATTTCAGAACATTTTCTGACTCACTCATTCAAACTTTGTTTTACTGCTCTGACACGCACCCATGACAAGCAGCTAAAATGCTGCCTAATAAATATTGCCTTCGTTTTATGCCTGTTTTGAGGTAGCCTTAATTAAGCAGGCACACACGCTCACCAGTGACATATGTTCCAGCACAAGCCAAGAATAACACCGCCCTGGAGGAGGATGGAGGACCAAGGAGGAGAAGGTGAGTGCTTTGTTGTGTGTCTAAGTTGCATGCGTAGGTATCTGTGTAGTGTGAGTGTTTCTCCTGCTGCTGGAAAAAGAAAATATTCCGAAGGCCACAGTCTCTCAGATTTTCAATTTGAGTGAGGCTTAATTTGCATTAAGAGTGCAGGTCCTGGGTTTCTGGTGGAGTTTCTCAGAGGAGTGCTTCAGAGGTGGAAGCCCCGAGGCGTCGAAAGGAGCCCACACAGCCACCTGTGAGAGGGTTAAGGAGGAGGAAGGGAAGAGAGATGGTGGGGGGGGAAGACTAAATAACAACAGTAGGAGAAGAACATATGTCACCTGTGTTATATTTTTAAGTTTAGTCTTATATATGGCATCCTTTCCCTGTTTACAGAGGGTAAGCTGAAGCTGTGGCTTACTGTGGTCAAAGAGGGCAGAGCAGGTCAAATAAACCCAAACAACTGTACAGGGAGGTGTAGAAACAAGCACTAAGTTATATCAGTGGTTTCTGCAAATACCTGAAACAACCTTCCTGCTACAGTAAATGTTGTTTTTCTCTGCATCTTCAACCTTCAACCAAATTTCAACTTAAACTTTATTTGTCCCCGAAGGGCGATTGGTTTTGCAGCAAGGCATTAAAAGGACAGAAAAAGACAAATTACATTTAAAAAAACATATGAGGTAAAATGTAAGAGACACTAAATATGGTAACCTTGGGGAAACAACAGTGATCCTTGACTGATGCTCTTTGCAGCTTCCATTACAGAAAGAGTAAAGTGCTGAGTCAGGTGGTGCTGCATACTTTCATTCACCTCTCATGTTCATTTTCTCATCAATAATAATGTTGGTTACCATCATATTCTATTCTTGTTAATCCATGCATAGTTCCATAAGATGTCTGAGAAACAAAGGGCTGTAGTATCCATAACGCATTGTACCTAGTGGTCCATTATCTGCATTAATCTAACTTGAACAAAGGCTATAGTGAAATGAAGTGAAGATACATTGAATTAATACAGAGAATGACAAATGTCATCATTGTGAAATACAAAACAGAAAAAGAACCAAATAAAAATGGTGTACGAATGTGGCTTTTATACAGTTACTCAACTTCAGCAAGTATTGCCTTCTTAACGTGTCCAAGATTGGTTGTATTGTTTTTTTATTTTCCTTTTTAGATTTAATATAATCAACCATGGGGATAACTGCAATTCCAATGAACCCTGATTTTTGTCGCTAAAAAATCGAGAGAGTATTCAGAATCCATATTTGCAGAGACCGAGTAATTTGACGTTAAGACTGGTATTGAGAGTTCAGATGAAATGAAGGATTTGTGTCCCAGCTGTTTACCAATCCAAGCAATCACAAAGCAACATGAAGTTGTAATAGAAAATGCAAAATTGATTCAATTAAAAAAGGGACTTTAACTGTACACTGAATGACAAGAAACCATCAGTGTAACGATAAGTCGCTGAGAATCAATTATCCTGGTCTGAGGGAAATGTTAGCCTTTCTGAAAGGAGTACTGTCAGTGGTTGTAAACAGGAAGGAAACTCGCAGGTTGCAAAAGAGTTCTAAAAAAATCAAACACTTCACCAAAACACAAAATTTGCAATCGGCCCTCTCACACCTGAGAAATGAATTTAAGGCCATCTTCATGTCTTGGTCTCCACTGCCTCCTGAGGGAAATATCTGTTTGCTTATCAGCTAAATGAACCAACATGTTCAGCAATTGCTGACATTTTTTTTAGGCTGCTGTTAAAAACTGTAAACATATACAAGAAACAGCCAGGGGGACCAAAACAGTTAGCTTAAACATAATAAAGATCTGCTTAGATCTGAAGGGAAAAAGTAAGGAGAGTAAGGAGTCTCTGTTTGCTCCATATAAGCAAAAAAAAACGTTGTTATTATAGATTTGACTTGCTCTGCTGCTGTGCTGTATTAGAGCGGTTGCTGCTACATGTTTGAACAGTTTCATAAAAAATAGCTTCATGTGACTGCTGTTTTCACTCAAGTTGACAGTAATGACAGAAATCTTTATTGGAAAATGGTTCGAAATAAAGACATCATAAATACAAATGTACCCAATTCCTCAAACTAACTGTGCACTGTTAGATTAATATAGGGCAGTGCTTTGAATCCAAACCCAGACATCTACCACTAACTTTAGAGCCAGGAGTTGAAGAGCTGATCCTTGTAATCCAAGAGTGATAATTGGTTGCGTCAAGTCTGGATTTAAAAGTGTGGTTTCAAGAAACAGCTGTTTCTTATACATCACCTCCCAAATAGAAAAAAATCAACAATTACACCTATATGTGCCTTGTAATGTTCAGCAAGAACCAGAACTTCACATCCAAAACATAAACCCCATTTTTGTAGCCAACAGCTAATTGATATTTTTCCACAAACAGCATCCAGTAAAGCTCTCTAATGGCCTTAAATCTTAATCATTGCAGTTGCTCGAGACGAGACATGACATCATGGCAACAGGTAGCCCAGTTTGTTCCACGGGTCTTTAATCATGAAGATTGCCATCATAATGGCTGAGTGGGCCTCTGGTTCACAAAAGAAGGCCTTTCTGTGTGGAGGAGTCAGATAAGGTACGTCTCCGCTTCAAACAGAGGAGGGGAGAACAGTGTTTCCTTTATTTTGATGATCTTGGATAAGATGATACTCCAAAACTGTTCCATTTATGAATACCTGGATGTTGCATGAGATGGAAATGAACAAAATAGGGCTTCATGCAGAAATGGAGATGCTTTCTAAGTATGGTTAAGTGGACTAAACAACCATAGGGTTCTCAGAGTTTGGATCACCAGTTATAAATTCAAACCATCACCAATACACAGACCTCTGCCAAAACACAATCAATTCCCTGTCGTCACATTCTCTGCATCCTTCCTCTTCTCTCCTTCCTCTTAGCTCTGCATATTGGATGCCTTGGTGTCAGCCACACCAGTTATTCTCGTAATCCTAAACAGATTGGCTTCCGCCACAGAAGAAAACCCTCAGTCTGGCCGTCTCCTCGGCGCTCGCTCCACAGAAACCCCCATTAATAAGCAGCACATGGCGATAGGTTATGGAATGGATTATGGGCCTTGCGACGTATGTGGTCCGCTGGCTGTTCCAACGCTTGCACAGTGGTGTTTAGGGACACACTCCCTAACGAGGAGACAGAATTGATCGACACTGTTCTCACTTTTACAGCCTCCCCTCCAACCAGAAAGAGGAGGGGGACAGTTGTCAGTCATTCCTAATAGTTGCTCCCCTCAACAGCAGAGTCAATGGCTTTCTCCCTGATGTGAATACTGCATAGAAACTCATGCGGCGTGCTGAACGTGTAATTATCAAACTTGGAGCTGCTTATTAAGATGAGAAAGAGGACAAGGCGATTGTGTTTCTCTTATTTTTTGTTTCTCAGCACAATGGAGTAAGTGGAGGGCTGTGAAATCATGGTGAGGAAGAAGGATCCGAGAGGAGGAGGACAAGGGAAGGAGGGGTGGGGGGGTGGGGGTGGGGGTGGAGAGAGAGAGATGTGGGGAGAACGAGATAAAGGAGTGCACACATACAAAAACATAATAGTGAGGTAACCACAGTTGTCTTTTTCTCTGCTGCTGTGCCTGTAGGTGGTATATGTGAATGCATGTGTGTATGCGTGCACATGTGTGCGTGTGTGTGTATGTGTGTGTGTCTTAGGGGGTGGGTGAGGTCTAAGAAACACAGCTGCAAGGCCTGCTCTGCCTCTGTCATTTGTACAGCACTAGTCTGCCAAGGGTGAAAAGTGACCAAAATTATCCAAGAATCCAGAGTCTGTCTGTGTGTGTGTGTGTGTGTGTGTGTGTGTGTGTGGTAGGGGGTATCCTGAATCAGGAGGAAAGGGTGAAAATTACACCCCTGCACATGTCCAGAGAGTGGATCATACTCCAGGTGGTTACAAGCCTTCAGAAAAATGAGGACAGTGTGTGATGGTGTGTGTAGGTCTGTGTGTTATGTTTCTGTTCAGACAGTGTAACTTGTATTTATTCAATTTTATGTCAACCTACAAACAACATTTTTAATATGAGTAAGTAATACTCCTGTAATACGCCTAAATATGTGTGTATATTCTCTTACTGTACTGTGATTTACATTTCACACATTTTTGTACAGTGTTTTGCAGTAATAATTCGATTGAAGGTAATGTGTTACATTAGGGTGATTACTTTCTTGATAATGATGTAATTTTGTAAGGGATACACGTTTACATTGTATTGATTAATTGTAGTTAATTTGAAGGGGATTTTGGGTTGTTAAAAACTGTTTAAGTTATTAAGCCTGTTGTTTAATTGTTTGGCCCAGGGTAATAGGTGCAAAGACGCTGAAGTATTTTTTTTGTACAAGTTATGCAACCCCATTTCAGAAAAGGTTTTGACATTGTGTAAAATGGATATAGAAACAGAATGAGATGATTTGTTAACCATTGAAGCCCTGAGTTTGATTGAAAAGAGCACAGACACAATAACACATGTTGAATCTGATACATTTAATTGTTTTCGGATAATTATATTTCAAGATCGAGTTTGATACCGACAACACATTTTAAAAAGTTTGGACAGTAGCAACAAAAGGACGTTAAAGTTGTTAAAAGCCTATAGAAACTCCTGACAGTGAGATGAACACATCACACCATCAATTAGGTCAACTGACAACAGGTTAGTAACATGATATATATATATATATATATAAAGTCCTTTATCACCTGCTACACTGAAGGCACTGAAAAGTTGGCTGTCACTGCCAGAAGATATCTCGTCAAATGATATAGCCAATGGGTTCGGAGATGAGTTGTGGAGTACTTTGTAATTAAATGTATTAACTTTGTTAATAAGAAAGACAGAATTAATTACATTCACAAGTAACTTCTCTGCTATGTCTGCCACTCTTTCAGTAAAGAATTTGACACTGTGCATACTTGCTGTATGTACAAGCACACGTGACAGACCATTATGTCCAAGACTGTGTGTGTGTGTGTGTGTGTGTGTGTGTGTGTGTGTGTGCAGGCCTGTGTCTGCGCATGTAAGGCTGTTAACAATGGGACCAGTTCATAGACGCCACTGCAAGCGGCCCAAGGCCAGAAGGACGTCGGCACAACAACAGCTCATACAGACGACTCCCTGGCTTCTCGCCCATTATCTTCCCCCAAACAGACAGCCAGAACTGCTCTGTGTATCTCTGGCCTTTCACAACGGCTGATGAAGACTCGGAGGAAAAACTTGATATCATCATGCATGTAAAAATGTGTATAGCCTGCAAGTGCAAATACTTTGGGAATATACAATATGCAGATGATAAACTGTTTTATACTGAAGTAAAGTGCTCCTTTGGCCTGCTCTCAGACATGAACAGTTTAAAATTGAATTAGCCTAATTCTATTAAATTAAAACGAGGGGCTAAACTCTTCTCTCTGCAACTGTGAACAGCAAACAATGACACTAGTAATTTTACCAGCTATGTGTGTGTTTTTATGCCTTTTATTCAGAGCTGTGGATATTCACATAATGGAAGAGAAGAGGTGTGCTACTGAACAGGTCAGCTCAAAGTGACATCATTCTAAACTCTTTATCATCTCTTCACTGAGTTGAAAGCGTTTAAAAAGTGTGCACTTTATAACATGAGAGGATTTTTGGTGAAGCGACAGTAAAACACCTGCATGCTCATGGTTGTATTTCTGAGTGGTGAGAAATTAAATTCTGAAGCCTTGAATTAATTCTTTTTTTTAGTTATGTCAACATATTTGGTATTCTTTGGTGTCCAAAAGTACTTGTTTGCATGAAAAGGTTTTTTTTTGTGAAGGATATCAAATGTTAAGTCAGGAACAACATAACATGTTGATTCATTGACTCAACCTTGATCAAGAGACAATGTTGTCCTTTTCAACCATCGTTTCTTTTAGCCAGGTGGGTAGGTCCCATTAACTTCTTTAATAATGAGCTTTAATCTCACTTTTAAGTAACTTCGACACAGTTTGAACTCAATTTCTTCTGCAATGATGGTGGAAAGGATCCAACGCAACCCTGAACTACCCTGCGTTTCCCCTTTGCGTGTCTCTGGGTCTGAAAACATTGCATGGCCATTGATCAAAGGTACTGTGTGTTATTTAAAGAGCTTGGAACTATGACAAAGAGGCTCCTGCAACAACGATTAGTGTTTGTTGTACTTTTTCCAACACTGCCGCTCCCCCTTTTTGGTTGATCATTCAAGGGTTGATCTGTCGATTGTGGACATGATAGCATCGGCTCTGACCTCTGTTTAACAGTAATGATCGCGCCTTGACCCAAGGCTTTTTTGTCTAAGTGATGATGACCCTGCATATTATGTTGATGCATGACTAAGCAAGATGGAGGTCAGATGCTCAGGAGATATGACGTACAACAAACCATTTGTATGACTTGTAACAGGATGGTAAGAGAATTCGGTAGATGATAGACTTTCACTACCCTTACCAATGCTCATCATATACTGTGCATTCCCTCGGACTTTTAAACCCACAGCTGCAGTTTTAAGTCTCATATATGCATGCATGGGAACTTGTCCTTTTCCCCCTGCAGTCCCCCCTCCTTGCATCCCCCTATCCACTTCCTGCTATCTACAGGGCCAATCTAAAGCTGCGCTATTACGATTCCTGTACTCGGTGTGTTGGCGGCCAATTTAGAACATCAACACCATCAATCAACCCGTCGATGGGGCCAACCAGCTGGCTGAACCGTCCCGTCCTGCTGCCGGACAATTTGTCATCCGCCGAGGCCAAGTTGCGTTCATGTAACTACACCCAAACCTTTCTCCTCTCCATCTCTGCCCTCCCTTAAAACCTCTTTTGATGACTCTTTGACTCACCCTTTCAACTACTTTCCTTGAAGCCTCGGCAGCCTCTACACAGTTGTTTTCTTTCTGTCTCTCCATATGAGGATAATTAAACACTTATATAGACAGCCATGGGACAAGGCTCACTTTGGTTTCACTTCACTGATGTTTTTGTTTCTACTCATAACAGAGTAGGAGTCTGCTTTATTCACTGTTTTGTTACTTACGCTGAATAAGGCTTTGCATTGACAATTACGAATGTTTCCCTTTTTGTTCTATGTGTTTTGCTGGGGTGGGTCATTACCGTCCAACACAAAATGCCAACAAATACACAACAAAAAAACATGCAATGGAGAAACAACGAGTCATATCCTTAAACAAATCTGACCATCCTGCTCATATAAACTTTTTAATATCAGATTTTATGCAAGCTTTCTGTATTCTGAGCGACCATGCACCACAGACTTAGGGGGTCAAAAAAAACCTAATATTCAAAAAGGGAGACATAGTAGCTATATCGGATTTAATTACTGCTTAATATTTGGTCAATACTAATTAGAACTTGTGAAAAACTGCAGCTATAACTCCAACAAATGGCTTTTTTAAATTCCCTGTAACAATGATGTCATAGATTCCTTACACACTTGCAGACACACACACTTCCCCTCTAAATTGCTCAGAGCTTTGCCTTATTTCTTTGTTGTCTCACTTTACAGGCCAGCTGAGAGGGCCCCTGGGGGCACTGCGGAGGCCTTTGAGTTGTCCAAACACCCCGAATGAAGGTCTGGGGAAGTTCCTCGCTCTTTTGTCTCTGCAGGGGAAACAAGTGCAGCACAGTGCCCAGACTTGGGAGTGTGTCAGCTGGGGTCATAATGTGGCTGCTCAGTGGTCCTTCACAGTCACGCTACCATTTCTCTCCATAGTGCCCCACTGCCCTGGCCAGCCAGACACACATTCAGACAGCCCCAGCTGCACAACTGGCTGCCCTTTACCAGCCTAATCAGAGGAGGTCACCAACAATCAACCAGTGATGCACATCTGGGTGTGCATGCAGGAAGGTATTGGGATGCATGAATGCTTTGAATAAAATCTTATTGAGTCTACCAACACTTCACACACTTTCACCCACAAACTCTTTCCACAATTACAAACATAAAATCATGTTGTTGCAGTCTGCAGAAAACCTGTGTTAAATTTAGATGATCAACTTTCAGACACATGCAAGAGGATTAACTCAAATCTGCAGCAAATCACAGCCGCTGCTTCCAAATTTCAGGGCGAAAATGATTTCAGCTAAACAGAACCATACACCAAAACTTGGCGACTTTTTACATGCTTGCACGCAACTTTATCTGCCTGTGAATACATTTCCAACATCCCATTCAAGAATTAAATGAGCATTTGATTTTGGTTTTATGAGAGCATGGTTTACAAATTAATGCTGCACAGGCCAAGAGAAACTATACCTGGCAGGCAGTGTTGCTAAAAAAACGCGCTCCCACCTTCTCTTGGCATTTATGAGCCCAAAAACAGCTCAGAATCAAAGCCAGAGAGAGATTACATACAGTAGGAGGCATTCCAACAACACAACGTATGACAACCAATGGACCAAATGCTGTTAACAAAGGTGTATTCCATTCAATTAACAGAAACTGATAACAATTAATGTTGAAAATAACTTTTTTCAATATGATTAAAAACCTAAGAACCTTTATTTCAACATTATAAAAACAAATTTGTCATTGTGTTCTGCTATTTTTGCATTCATTTACAGACCTCCAGTTGCAACTTGTGTGGCGTGCTGTGGATACCTGCAAGATGAATGTGTTGAGGGGCATGGGGGAGCGATTGGGGTGAAATTATAACTAGCATAAATTGGACCCTTGGCATTGGCCTTTCTTTGAAAATTCTTAATGACTAATCACCACTTTCCCTTTGGCCTCATAGTGTTTCATTTGGGCTCTACCTAGGGTGCTCTGCTCACATCCTGAGCGCCACATAATTGAGCTTAAGCCTCGCCACTGGCCATATTCTCGAAAAAATGTTTTTGGTTTTATGACTGCCTGGACTTCTGTGTTAGACTGACTTTAACTGTGTTACAACTAGTTGTTTCAATTGGTAAATGCAAACTAGCAAAGAATGTGGGAACCAGGATTATTTTGTTGTTAGTGTCTTTTGCGGTATCAATTAAAAAAGAAATCAAACGTCTCTAAAAATTAATTCCTTCTCTATATTTGGATGTTTAAAAAAGGAACTAAACAGAGGAAACATTACAGTCAATCTGGATAGTATTGTACCATTCCTCTGCTTTAAAAGACATGTTTATTCTGTCCCTTTCTCCATGAGTCTTGACGATGAATAGAAACACAATGCATTTCAGTTTTAAAAAATTCACTGAAGGAGAAGAAACAATTAAGAAGCAGAAATGGCTTAGCAAAGGGGGGTGTTCAATGCATACCTCCCTCACTGTTTTATCATCAACTTCCCAAATACAAATCAAAATACCTGTGAAAAGAATCTAAATTGAAACCAAGCAGGGAAGTTAGCAAAGAACACAAAGGCTCGATTAAGGATTCAAAGACTTCTTATGGTCCCATTGTTTTGACAAAGTTGGTTTGGTATAAAACCGATCGAGGGTTTCTTGGCTGTTTTGATAAAGTGCTAATAATTACATCTTTTACCTGACCAGGGTGAAAAAAAAAACAACCTTTGACCTTTGTGCTAAAGAGAGGATTGTGTCCCTTTCACAACATGAAACCACAGTCGGACCCTCAGACCTGACTGACGGCTGAGGGATGCAAAGTTTAAATCCAAGCCCAGGTGACCACCGGCAGTCCCTGTCTGCAGCCTCGTTTTGAGGGTCTAACTACTTAATAAGTGGCTGTCCCAGGTTTCCTGGACATAGTCCAGACCAACTGAGGCCCCTCAATCTGACGCCCAAAAGCATAAGGAGGGCTTCATTTATCAACCAGGCCAATCACAGACTTTTCCGGGGCTAGGGACAGCCACATGTTGGGGATTACTATGTGGAATTTGGTACGACCTAACTGAGTAAAGTTAGTCAGTAAGGGATTACTGCAAATCAACAATGAAAAGAGATGGATTATACTAAAGTTGCAATGTGTGTTTGGTATCCTTCAATCTAAATCAAGAAATGTCATTCTGCTGTATTCAAGGTATTCAATGATAACAAAATGCAATGAGACATCATTTTTATCACACTTCCAGATTAATCAACAAACAAAAAGCAAATGAATAGTTAAAATCCTGATGAAGATGGACCATATTTCAAGTGACAACAATATTTCTGCTGAGTCATTAGCTAGATTTATCTAAGCTAACATTAGTAGCCTACTCAATCACATCCTAGCAAACTTGGTTGTATGCTAACTTTAGCTGTTTTTATTTTTACCAGACAACTAATCTTCTCAAATAGGTGTTTAACTTTATATACCCAATGTCCCTGTTAATGTTAAATAATCACTGTATATTCATGTTTAATAATATGATCTAAATATAAAAAAAAAAAAATCGTGATTTGGATTTTTGCCATAACTAAGCAGCCCCAATCCTGGCACTGCGCCTGTTTCAACCTGGAATACAGGAAAAATGGGCATCTTGAGACTATGGTGAATTAAAGAACAATATTGAGTTGTACTTCATCCGAAGACAGCTTTTCTTTTTTGTAACAGATAGCATCTGTACATTTTAACCCAGATATATTCATAAAATGTGCTGACATGGTGCACGTCCAGAGGATGACATCACTGCATTACAAATAAGGTTCATTTGAAAGCTCAGAGTAGATAATTATTGTGACACAGCCAGCACACGAGCAGCGAACTGTGCAACTGATTTAGAAAGCTGAGCTGTCACCATCACCTCTGGCATGTTGTGTCACTCCTGCTCATTTCCATCCCTGCACACAGATGACAGACGAGGCTCTGACAGGTGTCAGAGAGGAGCAGAGCAGGTCTTGTCACTCATTCAGTGAACCCCTGCTGTGTGGGACACACATACTTTGATATAGCCTGACTATAACTAGAGAGAGAGGGAGGTGTTTCTTGTTTCTGTGTTCTTCTGAAGGAAGAGAAACTGAACATAACCGCAGAGATGAAAAGAAAAACAGGAGAAAAGTGATACATCAGTGAAAGTTGAAATAGTACAAAAGATATGTGATGATGAAAGTTGTTTTTGTCTGACACCTTGGTTTTATAGATAAATTGTTAGGAATCCTATTTATTCCATGGACGTGTGACATGTACTCTCACAAAGCCCTTTTGTGGCGCTGCTATATATATGGAGGTAGTATGTATTATACCACTATTAATAAATACCATAAAGGTTTGTAGTATTTATAGAACTTTGATTGCATGGAAATAAAATTAATAATAAAAAAAACTCTGTACAGGCAAAGTATATGTTCAACTACATAACTGAAGCTGTGGATGCATTTTAAGCCAAATCAGCAAAGCCCCAATGAACATAACAGAGAGAACGCTTTTCAAATAGGAATTTTAAACATCAGAGCTCAGTAATATGAATATACCTGTGAATAAGGTATGATATTTTACATCTGTGGGATCCACTGAGGTCACTTATCTGAAATCTATTTGCAGCATTCAATGAAAATAGGAGCTGATTTGCCATGCGGCACTGCCAAAGAAATTAACAGTAATTTTACACAGAGGACAGCTTAAGCTAATGATGTCAGCATGAGGATAGACTTTGCAGATAATGGGTACTTCCAATAAGAGTGCTTTTCACAGAGGGGGTTATCACCTATGGTAAGAGTATGTAAGTGCTTTTCACGTACAGTATAGGTTCATGGCATTGGACCATGGACACAGAGGTAGTGCACTATTAGTGCACATTACTGGAAATAAATTAGCATGTAATTTAAGAATTTTATTTAATGATATTTTGGGGGTCTGAAAGTAGAGCTGCTGTAATTGTGATGGAAAGTGTTTGGAGTAGTAGGATTATCATCCAATTATGCAAAGAAAATTTAAAAATCTCAACGTCAGCACTCCCAGTGTGTGAGTTTTTTTTACCACCTCTGTGATGGTAACAACACTGAACTATATGATCAGCATTGGGAGTAAAATCCTGTTTATTCCAGGCATACAGACGGTCCAGCTCCACCAATAGAGGTGTCATTGTTCCTTGTCTCCAGCCCCACAATCGGGGCTCAGGCAGTATGGAGCTAGACCCCCCATATTTCATTTCTCCCTCGCTGATAGCATTTATCAGCAGTGTCCTGATAAAAACAAAATATGCAACTTAAGCCCGAGCACGGCTAAGCCGCCGAGGTGGACAGGATTACCTGCAGGCTAGCCGGGACAGGCATCAGATTGTACCTTCATAAAGGGCCATTAGCCTCTTGGCAAACTGTACCTCAAGCCCAAGATGACAGAGCTTTTCAAGACGGACAGGGGGGAAAATATGAAACTTAAATTCGTCATGACAGACGTCTCAATGAACAAGACCCCCGGAAAAAGACTCTGAAGCACAAAAGTAGCATTAAAACCTGTTCATCTTAATTTTTATGCTTATTCGATGGCTATGTGAATTTAAATAATTCTTCCAAGGACTTGAAATCATCGATATCCAGTGTACTCCAATGGATGTAAACACTTGTGGTAAAGAAATACCTCATAACACACAATAGCGCAGACTTTCTGACTGGCTGGGATTAAATTTAATACAGGATCTTGACAGACATATCCTGGAAGCATTTCACTCTCTCTGCAGACTTCCTAGGAGGACAGCTTACATGTTTTTTCTTGGATTTGCCTCATTAATTGTCTAGTTAAACCCCTTTAATCCAACATGATCACTTACTTGTATGTCTTAGGCATTCTCTTTAGGCTCATATATCTTGTTACTGTCTTGTCTTAATACTTCACAACTTTGAAAACAAATTAAACCCATGCACAACTATTTTCTTAGGCATGCACATGCTCTGGTATTAAGTGAAACTAGGAAACCTTCATTTTTGAGTCAAGGAAAATGATTATTCAAGGTATAATTGCCTGGGGGGGGCGGGGTATAGGCTACATAAAGTATTCGGCTAGACAACGCAGTAGACAAACGTGTCTACATTTGCACTGTCACTTTCTCTGACATTTTGGAGAAGAAGTCTCATTTGTCTGAAATCCCCAACCATTTCCAGCCATCACCTATCACTGTGCCCCGCCTCTAGGCCATATCATGAGCCAGGTTGTGATAAAGCAGGTTGGGGGGATGAGGGGGGGGGGGGGGGGGGGGCGCGCAGACTGTCAGACTGGCCGTGCAGGCTTCAGCTGGAGTCTTCCTCTGTCTGCCCCCGTCTGTCTCTTTCAGTGTACTTATAGGGCTGCCGACCTGTCCTTTCCCAGAGGGCTTTGTGAAAGGACGGAAATGTGATGCCGCTACTCATACACAACTTATGGCGGAGACTGTCTGCGGTGGCCATGTTGCACTCACCGTCTATGACCCCCTCCCCTCTTCCACCTCCATCTATTTCTACCATCGGGAGACTCCAGGCGCCAGGCGTGGTGTAACTGCAGTCTCAGGTATGCTGAGCGGACGCTGCAGCAGCTTCCCAGGGCTTCATCTGCACCTGAGACTGAGTGATGTATGCACCAGAATCAGCTATACATCAGGGGGCAGCTCAAAGACAAACAGAAGATCAGTATGAATCAAATTCTCTAACCAAAGATGTGATCATTTATAGTTTGTGGTAAGGTTGCCAAAACTTTTGATACTTTTCAATACCACCTTTTTTTTTTTTACAGTACAATCTTTGTTATTTTGATGAATGATAGTATCAAAAAGTACCAAAGCAGGGCCCAGATGGCCTAGCCCTTATAGGTTGAACCCCATGTGAAGAGGCAATGGTCCTATGGGCAGGTGGCCTGGGCTTGAATCTGACCTTATAGTGTTGTTCCCCACTCTCTCTCCCTGATTTCCTACTCTGTCCTATCCAAATGAAGGCATACAAGCTGAAACGCAAATCTCGTAAAAAAATACCAAAGCTTTAAAAAACTACAGCTCTTCAGTTATATGTTTACTGAAAGTGAGAGAGTACTGAGAGTTTGCCTGCAATTTCTGAAGTAAAAAACAACAAAAAATTCCAATATTAGGTGCCTAGGAATATTTTTGTTGCGGTGGTTTTGAAACAGGTATCCATATCATTTACGTTTTTACTAGAATCAAAACAAAGTTTAAAACTCTTGTATAAGGTTGTAGTCTTATTTAATTGATCAATTATGTCATTTGAATCCAAAAACAAGACATAGTTGCACAATCTTGTTGTGAAATGTTGTTATTCACAAGCACTCTGCATATTGTTGTATTGTATTATATTTTATAATCATCTATTCTTAAGCAAAAGTGTGTATCATTTGCTAATTCCTGCTTTTCAGAGGAAAGATTTGCTACTTTTTCCTTCATCTAGTGTGCTGCAAAAGACATATGAAGATGTAACCTTGGACTTTTGGAGAAGTGAATAGTTTTTTTTTAGTTTTTTTTTAACCTATTTTGATATTTTATACATCAAAAACTTGCAGGATTGTTCAGTTAAAGTATTTGCAGGTAAACAAGGTAGTTGGTAGTTGCAGCCTGAGAAGATAAGCCTGATACATTCAGCCAAATATCACTTCAAATGAAAACACTCTTTTATGCTGTAGAAATGCTAAAATGCTCCTTTAGTCTAATTTGTGTGAGCCAGAACCTGAACCTGAATCTCAATTATAATGCTGTACATTACCTGGAGCATATTTAAACACAGACGCATTAGGTTCTGCACTTTTGCTCCATGCCTTGTTTCTCTTTCCTCTCAATGTTAGGGCATTGTCATGTGTAAAGGCTTAGTATGATTACAAAATAATTTGAAAATAGAATAAGTACATTGTGCCTACATTGAGGTTTGCTCCATCTGTCAACATATGACAGCAGCAGAGCAATTTTCATTGTGGTACGAGTGGTTTTGTGGTAAATGTGCGCTCTCATTTATCTAAAATACATCCTAAGCTGTGGCTGCCGCTTCATTATTTGAGCAGGCCGCATGGGTTACAATGTGCATTTGTTCCCAAATGAAAAATCTTAGCTAAAATTTGAATGACTTGTGTGCATATGTTTTGAGGAAAGAGGACTGCACAAGGCTTTGGTCGTGGTTGGGGAGAGAGAGAGAAAGTGAGTCAGTGAGGGAGAGAAATATGGGGAGAAATTCAGAGGGGCTGAGAGAAAGAGCTTCCTGTATTCCCAAATATTTGCAAATATTTTCTAAGCTTAGCTCCCCTATGTACGTTAATAAAAACTAACAATGATGAAAACAGGCAAACTAACAAACAGATTCTCTACACATGCCAATATACTGTATAGAAGGCACTTTACTGATGAAGGTCTGCATGCTCTTTTAAATGTCTTAATACAAGTTGTATGACAGGCAGAAAACAAGCACATATTTTGAAGAAGCCGGGGGATTTCAATGGATATTAATCTATATACATTTGTTTATAGACTGTAAATATTGAGGATAAAACTAACATACATTTCCTTAAAAATATAAGATGTGGTGTAGTCTATTCAGAAAGGAACCTTGGGGTAGCCTACAGTAAGGGAGCAAATCATGAATTATTTTGGACACAAAACTTCCCAAAAAAACAGTAGGTGGACCCATATAGCTTTCATTGGGGCACATTTTAGAACATTTCAAAAGTTGAGGACTTATTTTAATCTGAAACGGTTCGTATAGTATCCAAAAGTAGTTACACTACTGTCATCCTTTTCACACATGCACTGCTTGTTGCTAAGCAAGCTAATGAGTAGTTAATGATGATGAAGCTGGTGTTGATGATAATGATTAACAAAACCATTCTTCGATACACCCTTGCATTTCCTCTGTGCACTGCATGTCAGCACCAGTCTATGGTCAGCACCTGTGTCCTAAATCTGTTGGTTGGCACTTACTGATGTTGTTTCCTCCTTTGTAGCTCATTTATTTTCTGCTTTAAAAAAGCGTCTGCTAAATTAAATCTTACAATTGGACTGTATGTCTACTGTTTTTGAATAAATATCCTAGGCCTGGTCATGATCACCCTGCGGCTGCGCTTTCCTGCGCAGTTTGCGCAATTTCTACCCGCTCGAACAGCTCCAGTTTCCCACTGCTCCTGCGCGTGAGAGCCATTCCTGGACAAACCGCTTCACAGCTAAACATGTCAGACAAGAAGCAGACCGTCGACCTGGGCTTACTGGAGGAGGATGATGAGTTTGAAGAATTCCCAGCAGAGGGTAAATAATATAAATATCACTTTAAGTGTCGTTGCTTTAGTTTGCTATTTACTTTGCGCTTTTCACTGTTACAGTGTGTTTGTGTGTGCTCGGCCCAGCAACAGTGACTCAGCTAGCATAGCCAATGTAGCGATAGCATTAGCCAGCATTTCTAGTAGGAAACGCCGGCCCATTCAGCTAACTTTAGCTAATAAGGAGACACGGGAGCTCAGTGTCGTTTGATTTTACGGTCACTGTGTTTTCGTCATTGTACATTTGCGTTTCTTTATTTTTTTTGTCGTATTTTGCTATCGTTTGTTAGCTAGGCATCCTAACATTCACGATAGCATACTAGCTAAACTGTTAGCCGCTCAGGTAATGTAAGATGCGTTCATGGACCCAAGCAACTACGGGGAGTGTTTGACCAAACTGTTGATAGAGAACTTATATTCTTAACTAATTTCAGATGATATTTTAAATGTTCTGCTTTGAAACTCCTAGATTGGACGGGGCTGGATGAAGATGAAGATGCTCATGTTTGGGAAGACAACTGGGATGATGACAACGTCGAAGATGATTTCTCAAATCAGCTGAGGTAAAGTCAACCCTCTACAAACTTCACAATGTTTAGTTACACTCCTTCAGGCTTTCAGTGTGTCTAGTACAGCACGGCAGGTGTTCAACATGGTAGATTGAACTATTTTTTACCATCTTCAGTGGGCTACTAATTTATTAAAAGCATTATGGGTGTGTTCAAATGGGGAGGGGGGTGTTTTGTTTGTGTTTTTACCCAAACTTACATTTAACATTTCAATATAAAAATAACTTAATTTCTTTTACCCTCCCTGTCACATGTATTCAGGAGCAAAACACATTTTGTAAGGATTCAAAATTATTTCTTATTTTTAGTTTTAAATTGTGACTGCAGACATGTATTTTCTTATTGGGTCTTTAAACAATTAGGCTAAGAAGATTTTAATGTTGCCCCTCTGCTTTGTTACTTTATAAAGCTAAACATATTTTAGATAGTTTACCACACAATATGTTGGCATGTCAGGCTTTGCTTATAAGCTCTCAACAGCGGGAGACTTAATATTAAGTAAATAATATTGTCAACACATTCGTAATCAAATTAAAAAGATCTGAACATGATTTTGTACCAAATGATAAATAAGTGAGAGTTGGTAAGATTTTTAGTTTGATTTGTGTACCACGAGTGAGACTCCTTGTTTGTTTAAACCATCTATGCAATGCACAGTGCACGTGTGTTTAATCTAAGAGAGAGACACAGAGTCTGACTCACGCCGAATTTCCACCAGATCCGTGTGCATTGCGTGTCCGCTCCGGTTCGTGACGGCTCCGTGCACCCCCGTCCTTCAATACCCACCGGCTGCGTGCTCCGTCCGCAGCACGCAGAGCACAGCCGGTCAGCACGGGTGCAGAGACAAAGGAATTCCCGCTGTATTTTAAAGATTAACTCGCGAGATAATACGATGTACATGGTATTAAACTCTATATTAACCTTATAAACACATAAACAAACACACATACAGTCGTTTCTCTGAACCGTTAAAACGGAGTCTTTTATTCTGAAAATAAACCGGATGTTTTAATGTTGTATCGGTGTCTGACTTCCCGTCCCGCTTGTTCTTTTGTGTGCTGAATTGATGCGTCGTGCTCCGGCATCCGGCAAAAATAGAAGTCTTGCGTATCAGCTCCGGAGGGCTCCGGACTGCCGGAGCTGAGACGCAGCGCAGCGGACCCAGTGGAAGCACACACATTGAATAAAGTGAAACGTATCAGCTCCGCTGCCGGGACGGAGCGGAGACGGACCGAACACGCATCTGGTGGAATTTGGCCGTCAGACTCAGCTTATCACAAAACTTTGAGAACTCGGGATTTCTTTTGGAAAGGAGTGTTGTCTTTTTCTAAGATGCAACATGCAGTTGATTAACTCTTTGTGATGGACGTGCCTGTTTGTTTAGGTTTTAATCTAACATCAGAGCACTGGGGCTGTGTCTACGCTTAATAAAACGCTTAAAGACAGTTGTGACCAGCTGAAATAAAACAAGTGCATGTCAATTCCATCACCTCTAAGAATTAATTATTTTGTGTCTTTCATTTGGAGTGGCAGGAGATTGTGTTTGGGTTGGAGCTGCCACCCCAAATGAATGGTAGGGAAACACTGACTTGACTTCAGTCAACATGTCACTGGGCCCCGACCCTATGAAAGGTCACACACTTCACCTGTTTTTTCCCAAAGGTGTTGACATTACTGTTACAGAAATGCCGGAGGTTGTCATTTCTGATCATTATCGCGTATTCATTGATTTAATGTATAATTCTCAGGTAATGAATGCAGACAGAATCATGAACAAATGCTACATCAATTCAAATACAGCAAAAGAGCTGAATGGAAAATGAGAAAAAACGATTTGAGTTGATTTTGAGAACTATATACACTATATTGCCAAAAGTATTCGCTCACCTGCCTTGACTCGCATATCAACTTAGGTTACATCCCATTCTTAATCTATAGGGTTTAATATGACGTCGGTCACCCCTTTGCAGCTATAACAGCTTCAACTTTTCTGGGAAGGCTGTCCACAAGGTTTAGAAGTGTGTTTATGGGAATTTTTGACCATTCTTCCAGAAGCGCATTTGTGAGGTCACACACTGATGTTGGACGAGAAGGCCTGGCTCTCAGTCTCCGCTCTAATTCATCCCAAAGGTGTTCTATCGAGTTCAGGTCAGGACTCTGTACAGGCCAGTCAAGTCCATCGACACAAAACTCTCTCATCCATGTCTTTATGGACCTTGCTTTGTGCACTGGTGCACAGTCATGTTGGAACAGGAAGGGGCTATCCCCAAACTGTTCCTACAAAGTTGGGGGCATGGAAATGTCCAAAATCTCTTGGTATCCTGAAGCATTCAGAGTTCCTTTCACTGGAACTAAGGGACCATGCCCAGATCCTGAAAAACAACCCCACACCATAATCCTCCCTCCACCAAACTTTACACTTGGCACAATGCAGTCAGACAAGTACCGTTCTCCTGGCAACTGCCAAACCCAGACTCGTCCATCAGATCGCCAGATGGTGAAGCGCGATTCGTCACTCCAGAGAACACGTCTCCACTGCTCTAGAGTCCAGTGGGGGCGTGCTTTAGACCACTGCATCTGACGCTTTGCCTTGTACTTGGTGATGTGTGGCTTGGATGCAGCTGCTCGGCCATGGAAACCCATTCCATGAAGCTCTCTATGCACTGTTCTTGAACTAATCTGAAGGCCACATGAAGTTTGGAGGTCTGTAGCGATTGACTCTGCAGAAAGATGGCGACCTCTGTGCACTATGCGCCTCAGCATCCGCTGACCCCGCGCCGTCGTTTTTACGTGGCTTACCACTTCGTGGCTGAGTTGCTGTCGTTCCCAATCGCTTCCACTTTGTTATAATACCACTGACAGTTGACTGTGGAATATTTAGGAGCGAGGAAATTTCACGACTGGACTTGTTGCACAGGTGGCATCCTATCACAGTACCACGCTGGAATTCACTGAGCTCCTGAGAGCGACCCTTTCTTTCACAAATGTTTGTAGAAACAGACTGCATGCCTTGGTGCTTGATTTTATACACCTGTGGCCATGGAAGTGATTGGAACAACTGATTTCAATTATTTGGATGTGTGAGTGAATACTTTTGGCAATATAGTGTAAATTAACACTGGTTTTAAAGAAATCAAATTTGTGTACAATCTATCATTTCTAATATGATAAATCATAATAAAAAAATCTTCTTTGACTCCTTTCTAATGCCAAATGTGATGAATCTGTAGTCTTTCAGGAAAAAGTTTCTCATCTTAGAGATGATCTTTACATTTCTCACAGCAACACACACTCTCCTTTCTCACTTTTACACTTTGACTTTTCTAGGAAGTAATTCAGTGCCTGAAGTTTAGCATCTGTCCTCTCGATCCTTTCCCCACCAAACTGTCTAAAGCTGTCTCTCATTGTTTTTTAAATGACATCGTCAACATTATTGCCATGTTTTATTTTTAACTTGTTTTTATTTGCCTTTTTCTTACTCAAGGGTGATTTTATCTTGATTTACTAAGGGTTTATACTTTTGGTATTTAAGGAATACCAAAAATCATTGGTTTTACAACATCTGGATTGCATGAATTTATCAAATTTAAACACACCTAACAGTTTGAAAAACAATTAATAAATGAAGACAAATAACTGATCATAGATAATCCTTAAAATCAGAGACGGCAACTCCATTTACACCTGAAATCAACGTCTCTTTAATACAGTAAGCAAGTGAGATAGCGCTGCATTATTTTGGATTCAGACCTGCACTTTGACAATCAGATAACCAGTAAAACCAGAAGAGCATTTTGCCATCTAAAAAAATCTGGACTACGATTATTCATAACCAAAAATGATTCAGAGAAATTAATCCATGCATTTATTTCAGCAACGTTAGATTACTGTAAAGCTCTTTATGGAGGCCTAATGTAACAACCAGCAAGACGGCTCCAACTCATTCAGATCACAGCAGTCCAGAGTCCTGACATGTACTAGAAAATCTGAACACATCACCCTGGTCCCCAAAACACTTTATTGGCTCCCTGCACTATACAGAATCACTTTCAAAATCCTATTTCTAGTCAACATAGCACTCAGTGGTTCAACTCCAGTACTTTTCTGACCAGATCAGTCTACAACCAGATCTGGCCCCTCATTCAGTGGAGGTCTTTAAGCCGTAACTAAAATAAGCTCATAGTCCAGGGAGTGGACCCTTAAGGCCCTAACACACCAAGGAGATCGTCGGCCGTTGGTCCTAATAGGTCCGTCGGTGAGCGGTTGTCTGCCTTTTTTTGCCGATTCGACATGTTGAATCGGCGGCCGGTGAGAGGAATCTCTCTGATTGGCTGTTCGGAGGTTTCATATATCTCCAGCTCTCGACACCGGTTCGGGAAAGCCCTTTGAGCATGCCGCTGTAGTATCCATGCTTTCACACATTAGTGCGGTTTCTCCTTATTTGTCGCCTCCGCCTCTTCTTTTCTTTTTCCACTAAAAGACCAAAGGCTGACAACGCCAGTGCCATTTTCAACTTTTTATCACACATTATTCTCGATAAGTACCTACAATACGACTGGTGCGCAACAGCGGTGTGAAAATGGTCTTCTCGTATCATAACAATGGACTACCGCCGCCTGCTGGCATGGAGAGTTACTTCCTCTCACGCATGCGCAGAACGTACGTGGTGGTTGGCCGTCGGCTGTAGTCTTTGCGGTGCAACGTTTTGGCCAAGACAAAAGGCGACGCCACGGGCAGCCTTCGTCGCCACTAGTTCTTTGCCGTCTGCTTGGTGTGTCAGGGGCTTTAGTGACTTTGGTCCTCCTCTGGGTCAAGATGCCTGTTGACCTGAGGTCCATCACAACTGTCTCTACTTTAAAACTCAACTCTAAACCCACTTATTCTCCAAAGTGTATGAATATTTACTGTGTGTATATGTGATCACTCGTGTGGTTCCTATCTGCAACTGTGTTAACTTCTATTTATTTATGTTTTTGGTGTTAAATTGCTTTGTCATGTGTCTGTAAGTTGTACACTTACTTTATTAATGGCTTTCTAGATACAATTTTTGATTGATAAAACAACTGTTAACTCTCAGATTTCTATGCCCCCCCCCCCCCCCCCCCTTTGTGAAGCACTTGTAACGAGATGGGTTTTATAAAAACAATTGCCTTTGCTTTCTAAAATCTGCAGCTTGTATTGTAGAAGCCATTTCCCCCATATTTAAGTTTGATCAATTTGTGTGCGTCTTGTAATTCTGAAATGGCAGGAAAGTGTCTCGTTGTTATTTTGCAGCAACCATTCATCTCTCCTTTTTATAGCTAAGGTTGTCCATGTGCATCGGGATCCTGCATGTTTCACTTGAATCTGAAGTTGTTAAAAATCGCTTAAAAATGCAAAAAAAAAACAACCAACAAGAATACGACCTTAAGTTTTCTTCCGTAAAAGAATTATATATTGCACAAAATAGTTATCACCCTAATTTCCCTCAGGACCCTCAAACATCTCACTGATGAATCAATAACTGTTGGTAGATAAATGGCAGTTCTGTTTTTATTTGACTACACTTAAGACAGTAATATGCTATTGTTTTATTTGGTCCAATTATGATAACCTTGCTATTAAGTTGTTGCTATAAGATATCATTATTGTTAAAGGCCACGGCTGCCATATATATGTAATCATCAAATCCATATAGCTGCAAGCATTATGCAATATTTATATATTCGTTGACTCCCATCTGTTAATGGTTCTCACAATCAATAGCAGAGGGTACTTATGCCTCAACCACCCACCTGTAATCATCTCTCCTGACTTGATCTTTCTATTTTTCTTTTTCTCCCCGCAGAGCGGAGCTGGAAAAACATGGCTACAAGATGGAGACCTCATAACAGCCGACGAGGCCTGTCAGCACTGGATGACATTGAATATGGACATTTATATTTGAATATTACAAGTTGACCACACAACCGGAAGATTTGTGAGATGTTAATTTGTTTCTTTTTTTGTAAGAAATGTTGATGGAAGTAAAGTATTTGGAGAAAACAGTTCAGTTGAGTTTTTTTTGAGTTTTTTTTGCTGACCAACAACATTACAAATCTTAAAATAACAGCAAATACAGAGAAAACATTTGATGCCCTCATATTTCATTTGAACCTTTGTTTTTGGTTCATATCCTATGATATATATATATATATATATATATATATATATATATATATATATATATATATGTAGACTAGTCTGAAATATGAAGCGAGAAAATCCTGGATGGTAATTTTTTAAAATCAATTATGCAAACAATGAATTGAGCAATCTTTATTGAAAAATTAAAAAAATAAATGACCATAGCGTTTGAACCCCTAACTCCTGCAGCACAGCCAAAGGTGAAACTTAATTCACATTTGAATGGTCATTAACGGAAATCAAACTTGTTTCTTGTTTCTACTTGTGTTGTTGTGAAAAAAACCTCCGAATTTGGCAAAAAATGTTTACAAATTACGATCTTTTTAAGCTTCTGACCTCGGCACATCCGCCGAGCCACCCATCTACGTGTAATGGACCAATTGTTTTTGCACTTTTGACAATTTAAATATATCTGTGATGGTCTGGATCCTTTTGTAGCATTACAAAGTCATGTCTGTAGACTGGAGAAAGAGAGAATATGAAGACAGAGAAAAATCAAGATGTAAGTAAGCCGTGTTCAGTTCAAGTAAAGAGAATGTGAAGAAGTGTATTTGTGGTGCATGCTATACACATGCAGAGGCAGTCACTGTGCTGTATCACAGCCCCCGTCCCTCTCAGCCCCACAGCGCATGGCCGAGTCCCTGAAGGAGAGATTATCCACTGCCGTGTTTGTCAGAGGCAGGGAGGGGGTCTCAGCATGGGGCCTCCCAGCTGGCCTTGCCTGGGCCTGCCCCTACTGCCAGCCAGGCCTTTCTCTTCCGCTTGGCTCAGCAGGGACTCTTGTACTGAACCAGAGGCCAATTTATCCCCGCTACACTCCCCCGCCAAAATGATTTCTCTCAGTGTTTTGTCGACTCTCAGTCCCAGGGTCCTAATGAGGTGAAATGGATGCCAGTAAGACTGAGGCAGCAAGAGCAGCGTTCTTCCTGAAAACATCCATCCTCCGCCTGCAGAAATAGAAGGTAACATTAATACATGAACTCAAATACTGTATCAATGCACAGCTTTTTTTGAGCTTAGGTATTTCCATTTCATGCAGCTCTTACTCATTTCATATTTAATAATATGAACTAAATGAACATGGCTTCAAACACAGCATGTGTTTTTTGAAACGTTAAAGTACACACTGTAATCTAGAAACATGAAACTTGTATAAGCAAAAAAATGCAATGGTAACTTTAATGGTGAAGAAGAAGACTACTCTAACTGTAGTAGGAAACTCTTAATCTGCCACTTGTTACACACACGTAAAGTTTTTCATACCATCAATATGAAAAGAAAAAATGGTTTCAGCAGAGTGGGACAGCTGACTTCCAACTCCAAAATCCGTTCAGAAAACATCACCTTAATCCAAAAAAGTGTACAAAAAAAACAAAACACACCTTTCTCCCCTTAGTCTGCCCCTCCTTGTCCTTTGTACAATATCGTACATTAAATTAAACTATTTCTGTTACCTCTGACATCTCCTCCTGCATCTTAAAGGTACCTATTGTGACAATTTAACTCTTAAAAGTTCTAAAGCTGGAGGAAAGATTGTAACTGTCATGTTCTAAACTGAAAAGACCCCAAATGACCCGAGAGTTTATAAAATGAAATATTTCTACACTGTAGCTCATATACAATTACAACCTGCTAGAGTAGATATCACTATCTGCCACAGCTGAAATATTGACATGTGGGTGGTCATTCCTGTTAGCTTTTTAGTGTATTCTCTACATGGCTGATTTAGCTGCACTATTTGCTTGTTTATATTAGGAATGTGGTACGCTCAGATTTTGGCACCAAAGGACAGTAAAGGTACAAGTGGAAATGTGCAAGCTCAGGTCAAGAGTTTAATCTCTGGCAACTGACAGCATGTTGACAAGCATCTGACAGTTCTCGTTGTCCTCTGGGAAAATACAAACTCCCTGTTTACTACCAGTGATTATCTCAATCAGCTGCATATCACAGCCCAAAAGCTCTCCTGAGTACACAGCCTGAATTGTGATTAAAAGGACAATGCTCCAGCTGCTGCTGATATACATGTCAATAAAGAAAATACATATTTTTCAGACGAGGATGATAAAGTGAACCAAGGTCACATGTTCATCAAGTGAATTCAAAGAGCTTTATACATATGTTCAGATCTGTTTATACCCTTGAAACCAAGGACCCCGGGCCTGATGATTATTCTAAGGATTGGGGAGTCAGCGAAGTGAGAAAATCGGTAAGTGAGAGCAACAGAGGAGGATCTGTGACCATTTAGTTTGTGCTTAGAGCATGAGATTGGTCCCTTGTGTTTGACGCCATGAGGGCCTTGATGGGCCCTCAATATTCAACCTTAGAAAGATCACAAGGCCTTTCGGTGTCTCCACCCTAGGTACCTTTTTTATCCCATATATTCCCACCTTTAATTTGTGCAAGCATTGTTGTTGTTCCTTTGTGACCCACATGATTCACTTTGACAAGAACGAACAGGCTCTCTGTGGTGGATATTGACTGACCCAGAGACCTGAAAAAAATCTGATGAGTGGATATTTTGGCATCAGTGAAGGGTTGTTTTTTTTATCAGGCAGGTTCCCTGTCCTTGGAAAACTTTATTCTTCAAACAGAAATCGAAACCGTGTGTAATACTTCCTCCAGATTACATTCTGGATCAGTAAACATTTGTAAATGATTCTTTTGTTTCTAAAATCTTCAAAAAGCATTTTTTTTTTATCGGCCCACACAGTCCTAAGACCACATGACTTCAAGCAAGAGAGCAGCAACTGGAGCTGTGGCGAGGACTATTTCATAACAATTCATGTTGGGAGATGGCAGCTCCATTGTTCTCAAGGCCCACAAGCCTGTGGGCGAGAGTCCCTGCTGTGTCTACACTGAGGAAACACACCAGCCTCCCCGGCTATATATTGCTCTCTTTTCTTCAGACACTGAAAGCTACTGTGACCATCCCTGCTTTCTCTTTCCACCGCTACAGGCCCTGCTCTTCTCCGCTCTCCATTCCCTTCACCACTAAGCAGGGGAGAGGACGAAGCCGTCGCTGCACAGCTAGGAAGCATGCAGCTGCTTCTATAATAGCCCTAATTGCACGTTTCTTTTGTTGAGCTGAAATTAGCGGCGGGGCTACAACACTACTACTAAGCCCCCAAAAACCTCCAAGGAAAGACGGAGGGGAGAGAGAGAGAGTGAAAAAAAAAAAGACACTCGGGGTGCGTTCAACAGTGAGACTGCCAACCCACTGTCGAATGGCCCACACCTGCACGCTCACACCCCTGCTCCTAAAGTAAACACAGATAATAAGGTATAATTGCTTTAGAAAATAATAACGAGGAGCACCCCTTCAGAGCCCCCAACTCCGATTGACAAAGGGCTGCCTGTTTATTGTAGGGGGTAAAGCAGCCTCAAAGGACGCTGGCGAATGCCCTATCAAAGGACCCGAGGGCCCTACTGAGGGTCCCTTATAGGACTGCCATCAGTGTCAAGGAGGACTGGGGCTTTTAAGTTGCTTCTATCCTAAATGCCTCAATTAATCACTATGGATTGACCACAGGCTGCGTTTACAGCCCCATTCATTCTCATCAAAATGATCCTGTGTTGTCTTCAAAAAATGTTTTACCCCATTGGATGGGATCAGAATACACTCAGAATATGTGCAACCTAAAAATAAGACAATAATTTCATGTGTACAATTTAGATCAAAGTCAAAGTTTGAGGTATCCTTGTGTTTCGATTATGACAAAGACAGAAAGGTAAGAGTATAGTCAACATATTATGTTTAAATTATGCATTTAAATATACACAAGAACCTTTCAAGTACAAAAACATGGATTGGTCTGTTTTATGCCAGAAGATCGTGGATATAAAATAGACAACTGTATACAATTTGACTGAAAATGTAATAAATAAAAATTAGGTGGCATAAGCACCTTGCTGTCTTTACATCAATCACTACAATGGAATGAAGTTTATTGTTGAGAATAGGCTTATTTCCTTTCTATCCTAGAGTTAGTTAGCTTAAGTATACACTTTGAAATAAGGCAGATTCTGACCCAATTTTTGAGTTGCGTGACTAATTTTGAAGTCTGTCTGAGTTTCAGCCTGATTGTGCATGGTTTGCCGCAGTTTAAAGTGGGAACGAGGGCCGATCAGGGCCTGGTCAACTGCGACTGACTGGCCTGATGGATTTCTGGCATGTTTGAAATTTGGTTGTATACACTCACATAGCGAGAAAGCACTAAGGCAGCGGGCATGCCTTTTTGATGTGTTTTCCCCCTCCTATCTCAAAATGCATAAACAAGAGAAACGTTGGCAGGTAATGGCTGCTTACTTAAAGATGCAATGGAAATGTTTAAGTTTAGTTAGCTAGTTAGCATGTGTTTTTTTGGTGATGCTAAGTGTGTGAGTGTTTGAGAGCAAGAGCATGTGGTTCATAATTGAGCTGTGTGTACGAGACGACTAAATTCATATAGATTTGACTTTAACTTCCATCTGGGGGAGTGTCAATGTTCTGTCCCAATTTAATACTTACAGTGTGAGCACATAAGTTGTGACCTTTGGTTGTGCGTGGTAAACAATTTACTCGTACAGTGTGAGATTCCAGCACAATTTATACAATCATACAGTGTATGCCCGGCCTTAGCTTAGCATAACTGTACAAAAGGTAAACAACTAAACTACTGCTCAGATTTTTCAGCTAACATTATTCCTAGTAAACTACATAAATCTTCAATATGACTACAGTGAGCATTTAACGCCCACATATGACCTGCAATGTCAAACTTGTGGTTGAGGAAAAAATCTAGTAGCACATATAACTAACAGATAACATACCTTGGTTATATTTTATGCTTTGCTCCAAAAACTTGACATGTTTTTATTAGAGAGTCCTCAGAGCTCAACCACGTATGAGGATAAACTCATCCGAGCATGTGAACATGAAACTGGATAGTTGAGACGGTGTGGGATCACGCCACGGCCTCACTGTCACTTAAACCTGTCTGGATTTTAAGCTGGTCTGACAAGTAGGCACACAGAAAGAAACAGATGGGTATGTTTCAGTTTAACGCCATCCCTGGTTGTTGAATCACTATGAAAACACAAGACTTTGGTTTGATGTCAGGATGGATTATGAGTGCCCTGTTTCAGCTGTGCAGTTTATGACATGGTCCATCTCGCAGGTCTTTGACAGAAATATGTGTGATTTCACTGAGGCAAACAAAACGTAGTAAAGATTAGTTGTTGAATAAATAAGAACCTTTGTTTGAATGGGTATTTTCTCCTGTACTTTAATGTGCTCAAGATTGTCCAAACATCTAGTACACTATCTTTTATTTCAATCTTTAAAATGATGATTCATCAGCCTAAAAGGGGTTAAAACGTTGAAACTGCAGAAGCCTCATATTAACTTGACCGTTGCTGTAGTTAATGCTCCCTGCTTTCTTAAGGCGTCTGTGAAGAACACCACATTGTGGAAAATCATGCACCTTGAAAAATCCAGTTCAATCATAGAAAAGGTTGATAGAATAGTATATTATTTTTAAAGTGATTTTTTTCATTTCTGTTTTACTGAAGTCCAGTACTTTTATCATCACAAAGGGGGTGTATCAGCTGCTTTGGCTAAGAGTTTAATGTAAAGTGAATCAGTGTTGAATGTGAGTCATCCTCACGCCATCATTAGATGTGCAAACGAGCAAAAGGGCCCGGAGAGGATGGCAGCGTGTTTTGAACTGTGACGTCTGTGGCAACAACAACCCCTGCTGTGTTTCCTTCCTGTACGCCCATGATACCTGGCAATTAAGGAGTTTGTTTTCTATTTTTACTCCCAGTTTCAACCCCCCCAAACTCCCAATATTTGAACACATGGCATCAGCCATCCACCTGTCCTGCAGCACTTAAATCAATGGACAGTGAAGGAGGACAAATTAACAGGGGAGAAACCATTTAGACACAGGAGAGGCTTTTCCACCAGAGCAATAAAGCACACTTGATGTTATTATCATCTCTGGCGAATTATCAGGCCTCTGATATTTGTAATTAATCAATCATCAACTCACCCATGCACTTCCTTGAAAACCCAGCATCACTGTAGATCAACCTGAGCAGTGTTGACCTATGAGAAATCAATGTGTAGCCATGATTGAAGGCTTAGCTACAGATCATTTCATATGGATCAAGTCATTAAAGCATGCTTAATTACATATCAAAGTTTCTGCATCACAACTGCATGAGCAAAGGAAACAATACAGGAAAAGTCCATTAAAGACCTTTGACATTCATTGTGTTCACGCGACCGCCATTTCGCTCTGACATCAAGCTCAGAGTGGCAACAAAATGCTCGGATATTGCCTTACAGCTGTGTTCGAGATTTCATGTTGTAGGCTACATACAAAATCTTGAAACCAAACTTTTCTCAAAACTTAAAATAAAAAACTTAAAAGAATTAAGACTAAATCTGGAGTAACATTGGGCCATATTTCAAGGTATAACAACACATTTGCAAACCTGTTAGTCAGCTTAATAAGCATTAAACACAGTCCTAGTAGAAGATTAAAATTAGGTAGGAATTTCTGTGTAATACAGACAAACCATAATACAAGCTAGGATATGATAGAAAGCTGCCAATAGAAAAAGCTAGTCTAAAGTTAGCATTCAACCTATTCCTAGTTTACTTTACCATTGACTAGGGTTGTGTCCGAAATCAAAACTCACTCCCTACTCACTCCCTAGGTCCTAGGGAGTTCTCTGTAGTGGACTTTATAGTGCACCCATTCAGCACAATAAAATGACATTTTGGACACTACTCACTCACTCTCCAGTGACCAATAATGACGTCTTGCTGTCACACTACTAAAACATGCAGCATAATGCTAACCGAGGATCAACAACAACAGTCAATAACGGCATGAATTTCTGTAAAAACTAATATTATACTGAGCGTATTTTTCACAAAACAATCAATTTAAGGCCCGCTCACACTAGGCAGTGTGCCCAAGCACGCTTCACCCCTAAAGTCCAGTTTGTTTGACTAGTGTGAGTGCTCCGATCCGTGCTCAAGCACGATACACTTCCTTGGCCCTGGCACGCTTCGAAGAGGTGTGCTACGGCACGGTACAGTTCATGCATGAGAAACGAGCCCGGGTACACATCGAGGACAGCCTTCATTATCAAAAAATTCGTACAGTGCGTGTCCCTCACAGGGGAGTAAATATCCCAGCTTGAAAAGGCAGTCTGAAGATGGCTAATGTTAGCTATAGATTGATAGCTACCTTTGGATTAGCTGAGTATTGCGCCATGTAAAACTATCAAACAGTAATAACAGATGGGAACTAGTTGGTTGATAATGTAAGCTGTGTTTAAGGGTGGCTACATGGTAGGTCATCAAAAAGAAGATTGATTATTCCAGTGAAATAAGACCCAATGTCCCTGAGATATGATTTGCAACCTGGAACACAACAATACATTATAACATCATTTGAGCTTTCTACCCTGCAATGGTGAGATGTCAAAGCAAATGGCCATCGTTTGAGAATGTTGAATTGCACAATCCCCTTCCAATTAACATAAAAATGTTGTTAGACAAATCATACCCACAATTCTCATCGATCATTTTTTACCACAGTCAACAGAAAACCTCACCGCTTCACTGTGTGGCCAGCATTAAAACAATAGCATATGTTCAAAAAGAGGGTTCAATGACAGACAAACTCATAAAGAGGGACATAAGATTCCCTCTCTCTCTCTTTTACTGTCCTTGCCTTTCATCACCCTCTCTCTCATCCACACACACGCACACACACACACACACATACATATCTGGTAAGGCTGGGTGGGAGGCCTTGGCCCAGCCACAGTCAACTGGTCCCAGTCCCAACAAGGAAACAATTAATCATGTGTGAGCGGCTGTCTGAGTGTCTGCTCTCTGGACAACAACAGTCAGCCATTTCTCTCCCCTCAAGGCAGGCACGGACACAGACAGCCAGCACACCACGCAGGCATGCACTCTCTCATCCTATCTCACATGCACATACACACACACTCACAGATGCGGAAGCAGAACAAAAATGCACACATTCAGATTCACAAAAATCTGCAAGACACTTAGTACACATGCAGAGATTAACTACACATGCATGAAAATCACATTAATGCAAACACACGGACACATTCAACTGCAGATGTGAATGAGATTAGGGGATGCACAAACCCATACACACACTAACACAGGTGCTTGCTGTTGTGTCATCTTAATCAGATAGATGTCAGCACTTCCTAATGGTCATGCTGACATGTACAGGAGCTGCTTGTTGCTGGCTCACTTCACATTTCTGAGATCAAAGACCTACTAAAACAACTCAACTTTCTTTCATATGAGAGCGAAGCTTGTTTCTGCGGTTGCCTTTGTATTTTAAAAAGAGTTCGATTACAAAGGCACAAACAGAATACACTTACACTCTTCTGAGATGATGGAGCAAAGTTGAGTTGACAGTCATTTTATTTCAGGAAATTAAGTCATTTCTAATTTAACTCTTGGTCTTCCAACATGGCAAGGCAGGTTAGGAGTGAGCTAAAACAGGCAAGACTTAGTGAAATGAAATGGGAAATGTGTTGTTTATTCCTGGTTGCTGCATTTGCCTTAGACTGGGGTTGCTGTGCGAGTGTCAGTGTTTTCTCATGTGTGGTTGAGGGTGTGCACTTGAGTGTGTACCAGAACAAAGTGTTGGTTTCAAAGTGAGTGCCTGTGCTGGTGAGCTGGTGTAATCACACGTGCATCTGTGTATTTGTTGGTGCATGCCTAACTTGGCAAAAAAAGCCCCAAATCTCAAGTGGTGCAAACAAAGAGGCCGGTGTGTGTTTCAGGATGGGGCATCTGGATGGCATCAGGAGAGCCTGGCAGATTGGTAGTGACACAGGTAACTACTGAGGTCCCTGGTGAGAAACACATCGCTGTAGTCTGCTGTTGCAAAATGAGCTTTGAAGCGCTACTGAGCAAAAGAAGCAATGGACACATTTACATTCCTATGTTTTCATAAAGCTGTTTTTTCGTTACACCACCCACCTCTGGTTGAAGATAGGGTTGCTCTTAACAGGTGGTAAGAGTTACTTTAACAACAACAGACAAGTGAAAATCAGACAAGAAAAGAGAACAGGGATAGGGTACAACGTCTATTCAATGCCCCCAATCACAACTGTTGTATGTAACACAAATAGCAGTAAACAATGCAGTTGTTTTGGAGTCCTTTCAGCAGCAGATGACTATTGTTACTTTAATTGAAATAACTATCTTTTATGCTCAGTGCAGAGCTCTTACATCAGCACTTTAAGAACTCGGTGGTACCAAACAAGCATGATTCAAAGTAATAGTTAAAAGTTTTGAAAAGGTTCTTAAATACACAAAAAATTGTTTAAAAAAGTATACTACTCTCATATCTTTATGCTAAATGTGAGGCCAACTCCAGGAGCTTCAAAATATAAAGGATGTTTCCCCCCCCCCCCCCGCATCAATGGTGGAAACCCCCAATATTTGAATGTTGCTCCAGAGGCTATGTTGTCATCAGATTATAGCCAATGGGTCCCCGCAATATATTGTAGCCATGAGCAGAGTGACAACTCTCTGAAGTAACGAATCAGTATACGTTTCATAAATCAGATGTTGTTGTTACCATAAACTGTGTGAGAACAGGATGATTGACAGGTTTGCAAGGGGAGGGACTTGATAAATGATCAATTCAGAACTTTGTGTTGGCCCTTTCACAATAAAATGAGTCACGAAATGTATTGATCATGATAAAGAAATGATTTATGAGGCATGAACAGATGAAAAGTTAACCCACATATATATAACATAAATCATTCCAAATACTTAATCACAGTCACTCATTGTTGTTACATCCCAAACGTCTTGCCCAATTCAATTAAGTAATTTAGACGAATACAACCATCACTCTCACTCACTCCCTCTTTCTCTCTCTCCGTCCAGGTGGCAGCCTGACAGGAAGGGGAACAGGAAAGGACTTAAAGATTTGCCGCTGCTCTCATTCTCCTTCAAAGACAAATGCCTCTCTGATCATTTCCAACAATTCTCCTTGCACGGAGGCCTCTGTGATAAGTGGTTATGAGAAAGCGCAGGAACCTGACAGATAACTGCCTCAACTGGGGAAAGAAGGAAAAAAAGAGGTAAGTCTCCTCTTTTTCTGTCCCTACCACCTTCTACCCCTGCCCTTGTTTCCTTCAGCTTGGTCGCTCTGCATTTGCGGGAAGCATCTGGGTTCATTTATCCCAAACTCAGGCAGGCAGGAGGACCCCTGTGCCCTCTCGGGTTGCAGGGTCTGAGCGTGCTTCGGTGTGGGTCCTTGTTGTTGTGGAAGAGAGAGGCTCAAGCTTGCCCGCTGGCTTGTCTGGACCATCTCAAAGCTCTCATCTACCCCTTCCCCTGCTTTGCCAGGCCCCCGGCCCATCCCAGATGCCCTGAAGCATGGTTAGTGTTGTGCTTCATCTGCGATGAAAGATACTAAACAGATTCATCCAGAAGCTACAGGGAAGACAGGCCACCTTGAGGTATAGAAAAGTTTCATGGCAGATGAAAAAGAGAGAATGTCTGCAGAGAAGCTGGTTTTCAAATAAATGTGTGTGTGTGTAGCAGAGAAATAATTAAGAACAAATACTTTGGTGCTGTTCTTAAGTTTTTTAGACATCTATAGTTGAGTGTTTTTACTTTTACCGACTACATTTCAACCCAAAAATCTCTCCTTTTAGCTTTAATGAATTTTAGGGGAATTATCAATCATTTTGTACCACTTCTCCAACATATACAATACTTCAGATTAACTAGACGGGACAATAAAATATAAAAGATACAATTCTTATGCGTATATGTCAGTGAAAAATCACACTAGACCGATGTAACATGAGGGAAAATAACATACAAGACATATTGAGATGAAAGAGAAAAAATCAGGAGAGCAAAGTTGATGTTCATTATTATAAGCATTACTATATTTTGTTATTTAAATGAATGTTGAAATGATTCAGGTCTCCCCAATATGACGTGACTCTGAGTTTGCTGTGCACAGAAACATTCAGTAGAAATGTCCTTTAAAGATCTGCTTCTACCTTTGAAACTGTAAGTATTTCACTTATACTTTAGTGAAGAAGTTAAATCAGTACTTCTACTCTTACAAGTGTTTTTTCCCCCTCAAGTATCTGTTCTTCTACTCGAGTAAAGACTGTCTGTACTTTTGAAATCTCTAGTGGGTTGGATGCATGTGAACTTCAAATGTCTCACAAATTTATGAATGCACACATCGTCATTTACATAATTAGACAAGCGGATGTACACTTGCATCCGCAATGTGTGTGCAGGAAATGCACTCCCATGTCTCACGACCGCAGGTGGAAATGACTGAGAGGTCCGTTCAGTCCTACTGTTTGGTATAATCCCCAGACCGCTCCGTGCCAAATGTCAGTCCAAGTTATCAGACTGCACAGCTGAATAGAAGCAGAGTGAGTCTGGCTGGTTACTTAAATTCATTGAGAAGTTATTCAAACACCCAGTTATTATGATGTAAACAAAGGCTGTCTTGTCACAAGCTATTACAGATATGGTGTTTACAAGAATGCCACTTTAATGCAGTGCATGTTATGTATGATGATTAAGGATGGTGTTTGACAACTGGCTGATTGGAGAAATGAAAGTAGATTAAAAGAGGCAGTTTTTTTGTTGTCCGACAGACAGCAGAGACTATATGCAAACAGAGTCAACTCTATTATTTTGTACATAAGCTCCCTATATGACTGATAAAGAAAGGACATAAAAGGCTTTATGTATTAGCAGACATAATGTTTTTTTTTTTTTCATGCAGACTGAGGAGGCCCACAATAAAGAAGAGTTTCACAAGCATACACACAATGTGGAAATATAAGAGAAGTGTTGTTTGTACAGCAAATAAGAAATATTATTCGACTGACATCATAAGAATTGCTCCATAATTATTTCAATTATTTAAATTTTTATTTAATTTATTATATAATTATTTAAATATGTTCCAGACATCTTCTTCTACTTTCTGCACAACAGATTTGAGTCATCCTGGACAATCTGTGGCGGCTCTTTACTGCGGGGTTTTGGTGACAATTTTAAGTTTTAATAAAATTCCAACTTAAGCAAGAGTAGGATCTGTACTGGTTAGTCATTGAGGGATATAAATCTGGTACATTTGGATTCTCTCCTCAAACAGGTTTGTAGCAGCTGTGGTCATCAGTGGCCATGTGTCCAGCTGATTGGTTCTTGTGCAAGACTTCCTCTTCTTGCAAATGGCAGTCCAGAATGTATTAATATATTCTTGGAAGAATTCACATGGGTAAAAGTCCCCCATTTGGAAACATAAAGTAAAAAATGTCTAGAAGAGTATATAAACCAAAGTTACTCACAAGGGGTCATAATCCCTTTTCTAATCAGCCCATAAAAAGCAAAGTTATATATCACAAGAATCCACAAGCTGACATTCATACCAACAAACTTTATGATTCATTTTTCCTGCCAATTTTGACTTAAGTTAAATCGATTAATGTGATGATGTTGCAATGGTCAACAAATCCCAAGGATAGAAGTAAAGCAATACATTGATCATCCATAAAGAAATACTTGCCTCTTTATCCTTCACACTCATCCACAAGCTTTTTGATTCCGATGGTTGGTTTGGAGCCATTTTTAGCAGTAGATAAATACACAATATTTAATGCAGATTGAATATGTATTTGGGTTGACTCAAAATAAACACAGACTTGAACTTGAATAAACCAAATGCATTTGTTCTTTCTCTGCAGGTTACTTTCTTTTAGTTGTTTTTCTATCACTTACAGTATATAACAGATATATAGAGAGTATACCAAAGCCTTAGATCAGCGCTCGATCAAGCAACGATAAGCTTTTTTTGGTATTAAGTGAACAATGTATTCCTCATTCCACATTTAACTATTCTTGGCTTTTTGTCTACAAACCATTCATTTAAAAATGACACAAGAAATAGTGAAAGTGACTGAAAAAGGGTTTTCTGGAGTTGTGAAAAAAAACAGGACAAAGCCTGTGCCAGACAACCAGCATCTTTTTTTTTAAAGGTAAAACATGTCTTACAGATTTGAATCTCATTACCATGTCATGAATACATCTTTGGGAATCCATTAGGCATTTCCTGGCCTAAAACTACAATAGGAATTCAGATTCAAGCAAGAGAGAGAGAGCAGGGAAGGAGAATAAAGCCTAAGCGAGAACATTACTGTAAAGCTATTTTAGCTCTTTCAGTCCACTTAAGAAGACCCAGGGAAAAAAAGAGAAAGATCTGAGTGACTGACAGATGATAGCAATAAAAGTAAGAACAAACTGGCCATTTTACTGCGGTAGGGCCATTTGAGAAGGGATTATTAACTTGTCAGCATTTCAAACCAAGACACAACTTTTTCTCCTCCAAAACACATCCCCATGTCTCTGTTACTTTTATTAGAAAGTCTTTAAACCTTTTGACCCCAGAGGGCCTCTGTTATTGGCTGTTAATAGGGACACGCTGGTCAGCAGGGAGACCCTAAGCGCCCTAATAATCATTTGTTTAGAGCTCAGGTCTAATTCAGAAGCTTTAGTGAGGGTTAAAAATAGTAGAGACAGACGTCCGCCACTCATCACTCAAGCTGTCAGGACGTGTGGGCCCTTGGGGACGTGGGCAGGAGACCCCTCAAGCCATTGAGGTTCAAAGGTTGCAAGGTTTATCATTATTACCCACTTATTCTGTGGCGCTTGACAGAGCCCTCGTTGGTTTGAATGCTAAAAATAGAATTTGAAAAAGTTGTCTTGGAAAGGCAAAAATCACTTCACTGCATTTGGAAGATTTTTCTTACATAAACAGTCAAGAGTTTCATGTCAAAGCTGCTAGACGCTGCAGTTTACATGTCTCAAGTACATTTTTGCAGCTCATAAATAATACACGAGAAAAGCAAATGCTGCTGCATGCTTCCACTACCAAAATGCCACAAGTAAGTGAGTTGTTTGCTGGCAGTTTGACAGTGATGGGAAATAAAATGTCATGGGATCAAATCATTAATCTTGTCAAATATTATCATATGACAGGGGAAAATACAGGTGTGGAGATTGCATCGGCTGATAAAACATTACTTACAGCCATTTTTCCAATAAGCGATGGACTCTGTGCTGTCAATATTTGGAGGGGATGTGAGGTATGCCCTAGCGAAGGCCATTTTGTGAGGAGCAGAGAGCCTGCTGGGAAAAATACAGTGGTTCATGCTGGGTCTCCGGGAAGCTGAAAAGCCACCGGCAAAAAGCTATGAATTATTTTGAGCGCAAAATACATTTTCTTTGAAGACTGTCGGGCCATTAGAGCCCTTTTGCTCCCTTTTAAATTGTTTTTATGCTGTGAGTAATGTTAACCTTTGCTTTTGTAGTCATGAAATTCTCTCTGCACCTTTTTCCCTCCTGGCACAAAGCACAGATGGGCTGGAAAAGGCTGGAAATAAAGTATAGGAACCATTTACTGTGAGGAAAGACTAGCTGTGAGGAAAGAACTAAGGCTTTTATTCTGACATCCACAGACTTGGGTACAGTAGTATAGTAGAGACTCAGTGTGCATAAGAATAAACCCCTACTGACATAACCATCTTCAATAATAAAGCTTGGAGAAAATATTGCAGCAAAAACTTTTAAATGACACCTGAGGGCCAAAGATCGTATGAAAGTTAAAGGTGCACTATGGAGATTTGTTAGTGAGACTTTAAAGTTGTAGAAGTGAAACAATTCTCTGCTATATTTTCTGATCTGAAAACACAAACTTTACCCAAAGAAAAAAATGGGTCCCTGGAACACAGTTTGGAGCTAAAAAGCTACCAGGAGAGTTACGGTTTCACTGTTGCGGGCCCACCACCATCACTTCTCGCATAGCATTTTATCTTCAAACAGTGTTACAGGGACAACATTTTCCTCTGAGGACAGTTTGTGTATAGAGTTATGAACATAAACCACAGAATCTGTACACTTCTCCAAGTTTCACATTTCTCTACCAGAACTCCACAGTGCACCTTTAAACTGCAGGAGGTATAATTAAGTGCAGGACAAGTTGCACTGCTGAGAATAATATTGAGTTTTTCAAGAAGGAAGTGGTCTGGTTGTTTACATGATCACCATGGATGGATTATGAGCTAATGGTCCCCTGGGCACAGACATGTAAAAGGCCCCCCCTCTCATAATACCAGTGTGTAAGAGCCCATGTCTTATTAGCGGTTGCTTTAAGTGTTTTCTGTTGTATTTATAGTTTAGTCCAAATGTTATTGTTGTTTCAGACTTATTATGTTCAGACTGTCTCCAAATCCATTTTTTCCAGCTTTCAAATATTCTGTCTACAGGAGCAGTGGATATCATGGTTATTCAAATATATTCATCATAACACAATGATGTAAGTAGGTGAACTACTTTTTGGCCACTGTTTGTGTGCTTAACATATATTTTGTTTTTTTCAGTCAGTTAATACAATATCCACATCTGTTAACACATTTGACATGAGTTTCTAGTCTTTCTGATGAACTCAGGCCCTCTGCAGTGTCTCCTCTGTTTGTAAGGATGTTTGCCCAGGGACTCCCTGAATGCAGGTTAACATGTTAACAGGATGTTCTAGAGGTTAACCGTTGCCCGGTGACATTGACATTTAGGCTACTAGCTAGTTAACATCACGCCAAATGTTGTGGAAAAACCTGTCTCATTGCTGGTGCCAAAACTCTTCACTTGTCTGGGGAAAAGTCTTAACTTTGTTGTGTTGTTTACTATCGAATAAATGTGTCCTGAGACTACTCACATTTACATGAAAAGTTATTTCCAGGGGCGCCGATGGCCTGTCGGTTGAAGCGTGTGCCCTGTGTACAGAGGCTGCGGTCTTCAGGTTGTGCAACCCGGGTACCTACGACCTGACCTGCGGCTCCTTTCCCGCATGTCATTTCCCACTCTCACGAGTGGGAAAAAACCTCGCGAGTTACGTCTTTCTGACATCCAAAATTAAACGTTTCATTAACATTGTTTCTCCTTTATTTTCAAAATGATTTCAGTGACTGATTTTTAAATGTTTAATGAAATTACTTGAAGTTGCTTATCACGTGACTTAGAAAAAACAGTCTGGATATTTGTTCCCAAGGACAGGACAAATGTTCAGACTATTTTTTCTTGAGTTTTTGGAAATGTTGCTCTATGCTCTTGAATTATTGGATTTATTTACATCATTGCCTGGATCCAGACCCTTGAATTTGTCGACTCCATTGGATTGATGTCCATCGGACTGCAACAAGTTGACAATTCTATCAAGCAAACATTCCCCCGTAAGTATTCACCTATAACAGTCCACATCCTCACAGCCTTGCTAAACTGATGCACAGTGCCAAGTGGGTCTTTGTGTTTATTTAGTTTATACTATAGGTGTATTCACAAGATGTCTACTGTTTTCTTGCAGGCTGCTATGTTTAGGAGGACTGATCCCACTGTGTTGAAAGCCATCTTTGAAAAGGTAGTATTTTAGCTATGCATTTTTTTCTCCTCTGCTCTTTTGTGTTTGCCTCTGTATAAAAGAAGTGTCTGGGTTGTCATTTGATTTATGTTCTTTTTTTCTTTTTCTTATCAAATTCTAAAGCTCAGTGTGCATCCTTGTCTCCTTGTCTTTTTTTCCTCTCTGTAGTAAACT
Organism: Tautogolabrus adspersus; assembly: GCA_020745685.1. Classification (NCBI taxonomy): domain Eukaryota; kingdom Metazoa; phylum Chordata; class Actinopteri; order Labriformes; family Labridae; genus Tautogolabrus; species Tautogolabrus adspersus. The sequence goes on from CM036550.1 coordinate 13,855,058, forward strand.
GGCGCTAAAAAAGAATGATAAGTGCTTCATGTCTCTGCAGGACTTAGTGAGCTGTTTCCTCCATGTCCACACGGACATCCAGCTGCGGAGCGAGGCCACAATGTGTCTTGCTGGAGTTGTGGATAAAAAACAGAAAAGGTGAGTTGGTGTTGTGGCTCACATCTCTTCTACAGATTGGTTGAAGACAGAATCCAAAAGGAACACAATTCTAAATGTGCAACCCATTTTCAATTTAAACACTTTGTCAACCACGTACATCCATGCTAGTATTAATGTTTCACTGCACACGTAGTCTCCAATATTCATCTGTAATGAATGTTAGCAATTGAATACAAAAGGCACAGTGTCAGTTTTAAGGATACTAACATGAAGAAGTTATAAACAAGAATACTTTCAGAGATTAAAATGAAAAGCTCATTTTGTTCAACTACTGATTTAGAATCGGAATTGTGCCCCCTCCAGATCAGAGAATACTTTCCCCTTGTGCTTGTGAAAAACTACTTTTCTAGCTATTATTATATGTGGAGAGATGTGTCACTCATAGATCGAGGAAGAATACAGCAATAGATATTTGAGGAAGTGTCTAATAAGGATTGACATCATTGCTGTTGGAAAATGTTTGTTGCAGAAGTTGCTTATCCAAAATGTTTATGTCTCCTCTCTCTTTAATTGAGTCTCCTCTCATTAATATCGAGCCAACTGCGAAGTAGCCAGCTTATGAAAGACTCTTATTAAAGCCATCAATACATGTATTATGCATCCCTTTGATCTCGTGGGACTACCTTGTGAGTGTTATTTAGCATTTTGTAAACAAACCTATGACTGAATCCTTTGGTGTCAAAAATCCACAGAGGGATTGTCATATTTGAATTATATTGCAAAAAGACATCAAACCACCAAAGGTCTCTTTCAGGTTTTTCCTTCTTTGTAGATATACCCCCAATTTCACACTTACTCCTCCCCCATCTCCATCACCCCTGTTTTTTACATTAATATGTATGTATTTAATGATACATAATGACGGGTAATAAAATGTTAGGGTAAGTCAAAAAAAAAAAAAAACATTGCCATGGTAACCACCTGGGCTTCTACAAAGAGCAAAGTGCACATGGCTGTGTAGTTTCATGTTATTACATCTGCTTTAAGGTGTGTGTGTGTGTGTGTGTGTGTGTGTGTGTGTGTGTGTGTGTGTGTGTGTGTGTGTGTGTGTGTGTGTGTGTGTGTGTGTGTGTGTGTGTGTGTGTGTGTGTGTGTGTGTGTGTACAATCTATGGTGTGCGTGTGTGTGTGTGTGTGCACGCTCAGAGGACAGTGAGATGGAGTTGTGGGGGTTTGGAATTGGAAAAGAGAGAGCAAAGCACCCTCACACACACACACACACACACACACACACACACACACACACACATTAAACACACACATGCACTGTAATTGCCCATGCTATTCAGGAGCACTCCGTTGCATTGTGCGGCTTTGGAGCGGGATAAACGGCGGCCGTGGCATCAGGGTAAATCTATTAGGAACCCATGGCCCAGGCTTTGTATCTAAACCTCATTTTGGTTTTGTGGAGGGGAATGGAAACGATACAGGGGCAAAACTGGGGGAAAAACTCTGTTTAGACCTTGGTTTGGATGTTATTCTGTTTTTGTTTTTTTTTACAGTTGACATTGTATCGGCCTTATAATGCTCATACTTTGTGATGTGTTATTTTCCTCCTGAACCTTTCCACAAATATGATTTGAAGAGACAAAGACTTGAGGTGATTATTCTGCAGACCTGCGTTTCATGAGCACAAAACAAATGAATACAGAAAAATAGAAATGCGACAACGTCAGCGCTGGCTGGAAACACAAAAACATTGTTTTTCAAGCACGTATCAGTGCAAACCTTATGAAAAGAACATAGAGCAAGACAAAACAAACCACTTTCGAGGCTGTGTCTTCCTCCTGCTCCATCAATCTCATGCAAATGGGTCTGAGAACAATACGTTTCAGTGGGTATATGAGTATAGTATATTTGAAGCTTGTGCGAAGGCTGCTGTTTTTGCCAGGTAGGACTCCATTTCAGCAAGATGAGGCAGGGGTAATAGATGTAGCAGGGGGTCGGATGGCTGGCAGCGTGCTTGCTTACTTTTCTGTCAGAGTGTGTCTGTGTGAGAGAAATTTTACTTAGAGGCCAGTGTGTATGTGAGTGGGTTTCGTGTGTGTATGTGGGGATGTAAACAGTGAAAATGCATTTGCCTCCCCCTCTGCGCCTGTGTAAATCAGAGGATATAGTGACAGTTGTAACAATCTGTTATGTGGAAATCACTTTTCTGCCTCTTATTCTCGCGGCTCTCAATGTGACAGAGAGACGGATGGATAGATAAAAAAAGAGAGAGAGAGACTTTGGAAAGTGGAGATATCTCAATTTCCATGAATCAAATGTTTTGTGTATGTTGGCACTGACATACAAAACTACTAGACAGTTTGGAGATATTTCTCTTTCCCTCGACTTATTTATGTCCCTTCTTTTTTCCTCTTCCGACTTTCTTTACATTCACCTGCTCTGATCATCACTTTCTTTACTCTCTCATATACCGTAATGCACTCTGGGCTCCCTCTATGTACTCCCTTGTACATTTCTGCTTCTCTCTTCCTTTTTCCATCTGATATTTTTTATAGAAGCATCTTTTCAAGTGTGAAATAATCCCACTTCCCACATAGCCTCTTAAAAAAAGGGGGGGGGGGAGGGGGGGAACTTTGTTAAGGGAGCATGCTGGGAAAATAGCAGTCTGCCAGCTGCTGTGGGCATTCTGGACTCAGACTGGTGGGTGTCCGCTCTTAGAAACTGAACAGATACTGGCAGCTAGCGCTCACCTGGGTTTTTGTGTGTGTCTGTGTGCAAGCATGCCCTAAGTGGGTGGAAGGCTGTCAGTAACAATGCCAAGAAGCCAGGGACAGGGGATTATTGAAGCCCCTCTAGGCCGCTCTCTCCCACTACTATCAGCGAAGGAGAGCTGTCTTTCTATCAGCCGGGCTAACCAACACCATGCATTTATGTTACTTGTAAACAATGTTTCTAAGCCTGTTTTTTTCAGTTCAGGGGAGTGTATTCAGATGCCTGCTGAGAGGAGACAGCTATAAAAGCTGGGTGATGATGATAAGATAAAAAAACAAACAAAAATATATGGATATAGGGTGGAGTTTTTACCCCAGACAGACGTATCACAGACAGTTTAAATTGCTCTGTATTGGCTTTCTAGCAAAAACATCATTCAGCTGTCATCTGCGGGAGCACATGCCAGAATCAAGTCTTTGTTTATGTCTTCTGCGTTGCATCTCTCGTCTGATACATGTCACGGATATGTCTGAGCCTGTTTAAAGATTTAACTAAATCCTGCGGAGTGACGTAAGAGCGCAGTAAACTGAAGAGATGCCATGCAACAGAAACACATTAGCCGTGTCTCCAGAGTTCATCCCAGGCTGTGTACATGTAGCGGGCAGCTCTGGACACATGCCATGACAGTTGATGGTTGGGAGATGCTGTTGGTTGATTTGATTATTGAGTCTAGAAAAAATGGCTTCCCCCGCTCTCTGGATAATCATTTCGCAGCCGTCATGGCGCTGCTAATCAACCATCATAAGCTTCATTCCCGGCTAAAAAGCTGTGTGCAAATGCATGAGAGTACGAGGAATGTTCCTTGTGTGTGTTATGGAGATGCCCCCTGGATCTTGTCCGGACTCTAAACCTTGGTCCAATCCCTTCGTCATCAACAACCCTCTCAGTTACACTAATATGTTGATTATCCAAGTCTGGGAAAATGCAAGCTGGACGACCAGTGTGCATGAAAATTGATGCGTGTGAAAAAGAAAAATCCAACTTTTTCCCTCAGCTCTGTGTGGGAACAATAATTCTCTCTTTGAGTATTTGCACTGCAGCCATACCTGCTAAAACTCCTTTCTCACATCTCTCAGGTATAATTTCAGAGTGTACTATACGTCTGTCACAAAATAATGATCATTACCGGAGTGTTTGGTAATATTCCAGCAGCGTTAGCGACGATGGTATTAGCTTTGTTTTAAACAGTGGATCCACGGTAGCAGCAGTGTGCTTTTGTGCCCCCTTCCAACTACTTGCTATCAGCAGGGCCATGCTTTTAAGAACTACCTGCTTAGTTAATAAAACAATTAGTCTTGCCTTGAAACAACGACAGCTCATTTGATTTGCCACTGAGGAAAACTGTATGCTCACTTGTATTCCCCCTCAAAATGTCTCTTCCTTTACTCTCTGCAGCACACATCTTCTTTGCAGTGGAAGGGTAGTAATGCCATGTTAGAGGTACATATTTCTGAGGTTCTTTCTTTACCCAAACCAAGTATTAGTCTGAGTTTTCTTTTCACTGTCGGATGAGCGGAAGAACATATTTGGGACTAACATTCAAAAGACTTCAAAGCCAGTAATCTAAACATGCTTTGCAATATGTAGACATCTCTGGCACTCACTAATTTACTCTTTTCTTGGTATTAATATTTAGCACTTTTTCAAACATACTCTGTTCTCCTTCTGAGTCTGTTTTATATCAGTATTTTTTTCTGCATGTAAGTACATATAGGGATGTACATAAGCACCCACATGCAAACCTGGAACAATTCCAGCCCAAACAAACACCTCTAAATTTCATCCGTACCACAATTAATTACAGAAAACAGAAAAGTGTAATCATTGCTCCCCCCCACCACTCCTTTGGAAATTGAAATAGGTTTAATAGATGGATGCTCAGGGATGGCTCATTAGCATTGACCCCTCCTGTAATTATCAGACCCATTTGTGTAATTCATAATGGACCTGTGGCAACAGTGAACCAGGGACTACATAAAGGCTAGACTGCGTGGTCCAGGTCCACACAACAGGTTTCCCCCAGGGGGGCTCTCACTGGGTTTATACAATGGCATTGTTGTTCGTTTGTTTTGACTGTTGATGATGCATTTGGTTATTATGTTGCTATGGAGAGACTATAGAAGATCAAATATTACATATGCGTACCCTGAAACAAGAAGTAGAAGAGAGTAAGTGGCATAATAACAAAACGAATCTGTTGTGTTTATGTTAAGCTCATAACTTGTGTTTCACTCAATTTCCATCATTTTAAGTCTTTTCCATCTTCGGTTGACTTTCACCTTAAACCGCATATTGTATTACGTTTATATTAAAGAAAAATGATATTTCCTTGACTGACTTCCAACTCCCTCCTTGCCTGTCTATTTGTTTAAAATGGCACAGTAAAATATAAAACTCTGTATAATTTTTTTTTCTATTGGTGTAAAGCCTCTATACTGGCTGCCAGCTCGGGCCGGGATCACACACTGAGCTTTTAAAAATGTTTTATTTTCTCACTGTCACACTCGATGAGTTTATGACATTACATATGTAATAACAGACTACTGGATAAAGTGCTGCTTGAATTACGCCGTGTGCAGATTGATAGGTTGTCTGAGTTTGCTGGTTTGCCACTGTGCAGCCGTGATTACAATGGAGTTCGTAGTTTTATGCAGTGTTAAAATAGCTTGTTTTGAATTCAATATTTATTTCTATTGGGGTTAATTAGTCTTTTTATATGTATTAAATGACTAAAGGAATGAAAGACTAAGTGTCTCAGATGTGTAGCTGATTAAGTATTTATGCAGAGGACTTGAAACATGAACACCACATTGATCGATCAACTTAAAAGACAGTGTTTAACAGTTTGAACAGGAAACTCTCCTCCTTCTTTCTGCCCTTCTTTCCTCTCTCAGGTCGATCTCCTTTCAGGAGTTTGTAGCGCTTGAGTCCGAGCTCTGCACCCTAAACTTCCTCTCCACAGTTGCCTTCCTGCTGTTTGAGAAAGCAGGCAACAGAGTGACCACTTTTGGTAAGTAACTCTGCTGCTGATTTACAGGGTTAGATAAAGTAATACTGTAGTCAGGCTTGCATGCATGTACTTTGCTTCTCACTCAACCATTAGCATGTATAGGGTAGGTGCTGTAAAGTGCTTTACAGGAGACCTGGAATTATGACTGATCGCTGAAAACTAAAAGCCTCAGAATACCATGGTCACTTATGTTACGTAAACACAATTCTTGATCACTTTTAAATATGTGTTTTATTGTTTTCTCAGATATATGTATAGACCGATTACTTATAATGGATTTTATCTTATCAAAAAAGCTAGGTTTTTCTAATGAATAATAAGGGAAACCTAGTGTCTAAGATGTACAGATTCTTCATTTTTAGGTAGTAAACATCTTTACACATTAATTACTCTAATGGTATTATGTAACTTGACATAAAAGTTCAAGTTCTGGCTCTGCCTTCAGTTCTTTGCGTTTAACATTTACCAAAGACTTATTCAGCCGGGGGGGGGGGGGGGGGGGGGGGGAGCCTGTTCCTCTTAAATGCACCACTAAAGAAGTTTTCATACAAACTCCTCTTTTATTTATGTGACGCCCTGACCTCCACTCACAAACAAAAATACTGTACAAGGTCCCATATAGAAGATAAGGTCAGATTTGGAGGTGGAGAGGGCTGGTAGCAACTAAAAGATAGAGCTGAAGATGTTGCAGGGGGTTGGTAGCTCTTTGTGTGAGTATGTGTGTGTGTGTGTGTGTGTGTGTGTGTGTGTGTGTGTGTGTGTGTGTGTGTGTGTGTGTTTGTGCATGATTGGCAGCAAAACTCTGATGCCTGGAAGCTCCGGGGTGAAAGGGAAGACATTTGGACTCGTTGCTTATTTCACATTTGCCTAATTGATTTAAACAAGTCTAATGCCAGCCTTCTGTAGGTGTGCGAGGCGTTAGCGCATTAGGCTTGATTTGAAATGCAGCGCACACATCCCGCTCACAAGCAGGGAAGAGTAAGTGAATTTCATTTTAATTGTTGCTGCCGACAGGGTGCAAGATCATTGCGGCTGATAATATATGCACATATGTAAATTTTCATATTTAAAAGGATCAATTAGAGTGACGCTGTCTTGGTGGCAATTAAAAGGTCTGCTGTTTTTCTGCGTCTCCCAAAGGTTAATGAATAACCCAATGCCTGTGAGTTATGAGCCTGGCATACAAGTGGAAAATTGCATGAAAAACACAACTCACATCATGCCATGCACAAACACTGACGACAGTGTCTGCCACTTGCATCGGGCAAAAGCAAATAACTTGTGACTCAGATTATAGACTTGTCAAAGTGGCTTTATTGTGATGCATTACAGAATTCTCCTTTTTTTCTCCCCTGCTCCCTTCTTCTCTTGGCCGGTCATTAGATTAAAGACCAGAGCTCAAAATACAGAACACCCTTCTTTATAACCTATTAAAAACATTAATAGCTGCAGCTCCAGTTGCATTAAAGGCCCGTTTGTTTTCACATGCAATAAACTGCCCATACACTGATTTCTTTTTATTTCATCTTTCTATAAATCCATTTTTTATTTGATAATAACCAGAGTAATTTCTCTTGAGCACAGGCGGCACAGTGGTCTGAATTTTTAGCACTTAAAAAATAAATGTGTAATTTGGTGGAATGTGGAGTTCATAAAAATTGCAGCATGAAATGCAGTTGTGCGTCAGCCAGAAAGACAAAAAAAAAAGAAAGAAGTAAAGAGGACTGAGTGTTGACAGGTCTATAAAAGCTGATAATATAAACGGCAGCGGCCTCTCCTTTAAAGAGTTAAAGGCTGTATATTTATTGCCTCATTAAAGTGTAGAAAAACAATGCACAAGCTGTCTTCCTTCAGAAGGTAAGGCTGAAGTAAATATCACCTTTCTCTCTCTCGCGCTCTCCCTCCCTTTCTGTCTTTATAAAAAATTGCTTTTTCCTCTTTCCCTTTCTGCACTCGTTCAGCGCGGCTTGTTTGGTAATAAGAAACAGGTTGCTCTATTGGTTTGTTTTTGTTTCTTTAGTAAGGCTGTAATTTAGGACTCATGTTCAGTGTCTCTCCACTCCACTGGCTGCAGAGGCTTAGAGGGTTCAGGCAGGGGAATGCGAGTGAGAAGAAAAGGCTTTTCTCCCCTGAATATAGAGCCTCCACAGCTCAAACACGTTCTGCCATGTGTCATTCAAGACTGATTTAGAGCGGAGGAACTTAAATCTCAATCAGGGCAGAATTGTATTCTGGAGATTGACATTGACATTTTGTCACAAACAGTTACAGACGTTTTCTTTTCTACCCAAAATCAAATAATTACTAATGTTAACCACAAGATAGGAAACACATGCTGTTTGTTAAGACCTGACTCATTCGACTTTGTAAAAAAAAAAAAAAAGACTTTAACTTGATTAAAATACGTTGGAAGTATTTGATAATTGCTTGCTACAAAAACAGGATGAACATGGGGGACATAAAGGAGAGGATTTGAATGTGGTGAAGGCCTCATACTGTACATTGTTAGCATACACTCATTAGCCTGAAAAGTGCAGTGTAATCTGTAAAGACGTCACAGACATGTTTTGCCTAAAGCTCATTGCTAACTAATGTATGTTTAAATTATATATAAAATACATGAATCTAACAAGGTTTACTTAGACTGTACCGGGTTTACTTTGAAGGTACTTCTGCTTTATTGGAGTGCTTACGAGTGTTTTCACAAAACCAGATTTTTTAACTTCTACATGATTCTAGTACAAAAAAAGAGACAATAAAGAGACATAAATACAAGTCCAAGGCAGCCAATGTTGGGACATTTCTTGTGTTTAATGACCAACATTTTCAGGCAAACACCTGCACGCTGTCTAAACTGCACATAAATGTTGACGTAGTTTTTCCAATCTAGACAGTTCTCTTTGTTTATCACTTGGGTCAGCTTTTGGTTAAATGTCTGGATGCAGGTCTGAAGTTATAGTGATTGTAAAGTTTTAAAACATGTTGTATCGAAAGGTATCAAGGTATCAAAAATCTTTCACAACCTTTGTGCTTTCCATTTTTGCTAATTTGTTCTTCTCCTCCACGTAGAAAAAGGAATACTTTTTCCATCATAGATTTATTTGACAGACATGGTTGCTTTGCTGATTAAAACTCATTATCCAAAATATATCATCAATTCCTTAAAATACGTCTTATTGTGACAGTCTAAAAACGATCCACAGTAGGTCCGGACTGACCAGCTGAAGTGTAACTCACATAATGAAATGTATAATTTAATAACATTAAATAAAAACAATTACACGGGATGTGTCTATGCATAAGAAATTACCTTTATTTGTAGTGCTTTAAGAAGAATTTGCAAATAATACTTCTGTAGGTCTACATTATCATGTCAAGATATTGAATACAGAACTTCATTCTTCCTCTCTTACATTCTTGTTTTGAGTTGTTGCATCCTTGTAGTTAGGCTAACAAGAGCAACTAGTCACCATGTAAAGCCGCTTGTCTTTCTTGTCTTTGTTTCCGAGGAGGTGAAGCAGGTCTTCATCAGACAACCGTCCAGCAGCACATCCCCGTCAGGCTCAGCTAGGACTGATGGAGTTCACACGGCTGCACTTTCACACAGAGAGATAAGACGCTCAGCTGTGGAGAGTTCACTGTCGCTTCTGCTCTACTTGAATCTTTTGCCCCTCACTCTTCACATTTTACTCTTTTCTTTCTCTGTCTTTCTAGCTTTTCTTCCATTCTCCAATGACCATCATAGATAGTCAATACATCTCTATCAACTGATATAAGTGCTTGCACACACTGCCCTATCTTAACATGTTGTTTACAAGTTGTTCATACAATCCTGTCATGTAGCTGTAGATACTTGACTTGACTTTGCCAAGACAAATATGCAGGCTTACAGACACGCTCCTCTCCCTCTCAAACACAGCCCTCCATATTGACCAGATTAGTCATTAATGAAACACTGAGGTTATTTATATTTGGTACATATTCTGCATTTGTTTTCCATTAGCTGACGTACACTACTGCTTTACTCTGCTCCACATAGTCCGATCAGGTAGATTCGCACTTCTACCTTCATAAATAGTGTAGCTGGAATATTCCTAGCGTATATGTGGTGTGGGAGCCATTTTCCAATATGATGTCTAGACTTAAATCAGGCCTGAGAAGGCAGAGGTGGGGTGGAATGGGTGGGAGAGAGGGCCTGAGCTGTGCCAAGTTTGCATCCACACTCACCATGTATCTGAATGAGCTTTTTATATTACTCTTAACTTAGACCAGATGCTAACACACAGTGGGCAGCAGCGCATGGATATTGGGACATTGTTATAAGTGCATGCTTCCTTGTGTGTGGATGTGTTTGAACATACGCTGTGTGCCTGTGTGTGTTTATCTTACTTATCTGCTTTACAGTACGTGTGAGCGGAGGCGTGCAAGCTTTGTGCATCTGTGATGTCTGTTTGTGTATTTGTGGGTTTCATCCCTTGTGTGTGTGTGTGTGTGTGTGTGTGTGTGTGTGTGCGTGTGTGTGTGTGTGTGTGTGTGTGTGTGTGTGTGTGTGTGTGAGTCTGTGGCACTGTGGCGAGTGGACGCTGCACTTTTGCATTGACAGCGTGCCCAGTTCTCTCCCAGTCCGTCACTCAGTGGTTTCCAGCTCCTCACAGCAGCAGGCCAGCAGCCAGACTCACTCCTTGCTCAATATGAAATTCACATTTCCTGCTCATGCTTGCTGTATTTGATCATTTCTCATGGCTTTTCCTTCATGCCATAATAAATGTCAGAAGTAAGAGAACGTAACGTTATTGCAGGATGCCTCTCTGTGTAGGTAAGAGTAAGGGATGTTCAACAGAGAGTCTGTTCAAGAGGTTGCACTTACCAATACATTTCATCTTTTATCACTTGCCTCACTGGTCTACTGATATTCAATACGAGAGTGTTCTAAATATTTTAACTTGACACTTCTTATGATGTCTAGGCTGTCACATTGATGACACGTTAATACCAAACTTATAGTACTTTGGTACAAGCAAAATCAAAGGTATTGGCAACTTGTTTCTATAGTGAGGTATCAGCTGCTGCAATGATTGATGACAGGCAATTAGTAAAGGCACAATGTTTTCTCAATCAGAATAAAAACCTGTGTAATTACTACACACTCCTGTGATCGCACTTCTATCCAAGGATTTATTAATAGACACAGCATTCGTAAATGTCATGCAGACAATAGAAAGCACACTCCGGAGCTGAAAAAGTTCTCAGAGTTGTGAAAACCACCGCACACTCTCACGCACCATATTCTAAATATTTTTGAGTTATTTTTATAATTCCCTACCACCCATCTCCCCCCGCTGAGGAATGTTCCCATCCTTTATTTCCTCCTCTTCCTGCCGAACATGCGTGTGTTTATTGTGTTTTTTTTTCTGCCATTGTAACCATGCCACTGCCAGATGCTCACAAGATGGGATTATCGGGGAAAACGTTTGCACCGCATATTTCTCACAAGGGCTCTCTCTGGCCAATTACTGTCTTGATGGAAGCCAGAGATTCTCACCAATTACATGCATTTTTCCCCGTCTCACGCGTGGACGCTGGCCAAGGCTCAGCTCGCACTGTCAGCGTGGTGTTGTCTCTGGTAGAGGCATTACTGATGGCACATAGTAGCCCATATTCTAAACCCTGGCAAGTTAAAGGCATGTATTACAGAGGACCCAACATGTCCCACTTCTTTCATAAGCACTAAAACAAAGTGCATTTTTTGGCATTTCTTAAATTTAAAAGTCACAACTATATGTTTGGCTTTCTTAAGATCGATAAGCACATTGCTGTGTAAGGGGCGCACTGGCACAGACTTAAGTGGACAGTTGTGTTTAGATCGTCTTCTCCTAAGAGTTGTAGCCCTGATGAGAGTCCGATTAAAAAGAAAAGACGCTCCTGCTTCACTAATATTCATTTTTGTTGTTTTGAAGGGAGTGAAGAGGAGAATGACAACCTTTAAAAACAAACAGAGGTGGCTTGTCTTGTGTTTTTATTCTCTTTCAAGGACTTTAACAGTGACTGTGAATGACTCAGTGGTCTCTTGTTGTCAGCTTTAAGTCTCCTGCTTCCCTCACTCCTCTTCCAATTAAAAACCATGTCCCTGCAACACTCATACAGTTGAATTAAGTCAAGGTTTTAAGATGCTGAGACTATAAACTGCTCCATGTGCTGGACCACAGTTGTTTTGTTGCTCTGTGTGGTTGGTGTGTGTGGTTTTTCAGACGTTCGACTTGTCCAGAAGATAGCATTTTTTTTTCTCTCTATTTGGAGATGGACACAAACACACAAACATAAATCTAAACTTTTCTGTCTCGCACATGCACACAGTCGTGTATGCAAAACATCATATTTCACTGTGGCTGTAAATATTCATCTCCCCTCCTCCCTTTACTCTTTCCAGTTTATTTCACACCAAAATGGTTTGACCTACTCACAACTGACCAGAGAAGTGAGTCACGACACGCAGGATGCTGACACCAAAATATCTCACCTTATTTACTTTGGGAGTGTTTACATGCGTCAATCTCTCTGCGTTTCCTTGCCTCTCCTTTCACTCGTACACTCTGCGGAGCCCCTGCTGTGCTCAGGTGATACTGACACATGGCTGCTGCATTTGCTGTTTTTGCAAATCTGGCTCTTTTGTTGCAATGTCTATTCTTACTCCCCTCCGGTCTCCACTCAGCTTTGTGTAAATGTCAGTCTTTCCCAGTTGTTTCTCTTGGGTGCCGCAAATTTAGAGTTCGATCAGTTATGCTGTCAGTGAAATATCACTCAAATTCAGCACAACAATAAGTCATAGCCTCATAGGGTTTTGTGTTGTGGTAATAACACTTTTTTGAGTTCCACTTATAACAATAACGTCTGAATCAATCAATTGTGCATTTTCAAGATTTAATCAGCACTTTTTGGGGCTTGAAAAAGAATGTCCATTCTTCTTGGACAAGTTGATTATCATTCTAAAGCCTAACTAAATTATTTACTTGTACTAATACTTCTTGCCAACTTCTACTTGCTACAAAAAAATATATAAAACATTTGCCCAACATGACTTTGCATTAGGATTATAAGTTCATACAAACTATTTTTCTATCAGTTCCAATATTCTTCTTTCCCATTTTAGGGAATTTGTGATATTCTGTGTGTAATACATAAATATTATGCAAAAGGGCTTTTATTTTTAAGATTATGTTTGGGCTTTTTGCCTACGATGGATAGGACTGCTGAAAATAGACAGGAAATGTGGGAAGATAGTGGACTCCCAACTGCGACCAGTGCGACAAGGACTGCAGCCTCTGTCCACTAGTCAAGCCAGAGCTCCAAAACAGCATTTTTAAATTGAAGAATTTTCAAAGTCTTGTTGGCAACAACATCTTTAGCAACATCTATAGCTCTTAAAGATTATTTTCATCATCAATAAATGTTCAAATGATTTCTTCAAATTATAAACTTGTGATTTGGTCCTAAGTGATCACAAATCATGAAAGAAAAAATCCTTAATTTTTTTCATTTTGCATGTTGAATTTTCGCTTGTTTTGTCCCCCTGCAGGAGAACCTGGAGATATTCACTTTGCTGTGACGGAACCAAAAGCATTGCAAAATATCTTTACTTTAAAGAATCTGTGAGAAATAAAGAATGCATTTAGAATAAACTTATTATCATCAATTTACCATCAATTAATTGACTGATAGTTCAAGCTCTATGTATGCTGGAAATAAGAACAGAAAATCCTTAAAAACTTATATAAATAAATGCTCAGAAGTAATTTAAATAAAGCACACTTAACATGGTCATTTAGGCCGTTGGTATTGTATCAAAAACCTGTAAACTCAGGATGTCATGTTTTTTGACTAAAGGCCATGAAACACTTCAGGTGAGTCAACATCCAAACCAACTCACTGCTCTCAATCTTAATTCACAGACACTGATTTTGGAATATTAGTGTTCTGATCTCCACGTCTTTTGAGGTAACTGAGTGTCTTTATGTTATAGCTTGAGGAAGCATCTGCAGCAGCGGTTTGTTTACAGCCTCTCTCTGTAGACTTGTGGTTGCAGGTACTGATAATGGCTGCTAATTTCAAAGGCCTTGCGGGAACTGTCCCCACCGCAGCCTGCTGTTGTCCCTGTGGACCTTTGTGTGTACGTGTGCACAGGAAGAGAGACAAAGTGAGCAGTTGGGTGATTAGCTGTCTTGCCTGTGTGTTAATGTTTGTGTGTGTGTGTGTGTGTGTGTGTGTGTATGTTTGTATGATTCTCCCTCAAGTGGGTTTAATGGGGATTTGGGGAGGGTGTGAAAAGCCCAAGCAACGCCTCACAGAAGGCAAGCGGCTGTTGGGAGAGTAGACGAGAGTGGAGTCTGGCCAAACGCTGGTTCCCCTGAAACTGAGAGGGGGACCCTGCATCAAGGGGCCCATCAAAGCAAATACTGTGTTTTTTATGCATATGTGTTAATATGAGCCAGTTTATGTGGATTTAAATTTATGAAGGCAACTTAAAGAGGTGTATGACCCGCATATGTGTACAATAATATGCATTTACTGTATGATCTAACACCTCAGACTTCTCTGCTTTCTTCTCTGTACTTTCTCCCACAAGAGATGGAGCTGGAACATGCACTGCTGGCTTTCATCCAGTGAGACCGAGCCTGCAGCGGCTCCATCTCAGCGCCGGACTTCAGGGACATTATGGTCACCATCCGGCCGCACATGCTCACACCCTTTGTGGAGGAATGCCTCGTGGCGGTGGGTTTTTTGCTTGCTCTGTGTCTTCTACTTGATTCACTGTCAAGCACAAGAAACAAAGTACACCTATAGCAGATATGATAGATTTTGATCATTTAACCTCATATTTTAGCTGCATTTTTTTCTATCATGGAACATGTGAATGTAGATCTATTTAAGGTTATTAAGCAATGTTTAAAAATAGTAAAATACCTAATAATTTAACAAGTGTACAATTACATATAGGATGAATATATTGGAGTTTAATTCTGCAAAGCAATGCTTACACATAGCTTTATAAGCTATGTTTGCCACATATTCAGGCAGCTAAGAAGCCTAGCAACCTAACATTACTTTTTTCTCCATAACAGAGTTAAAGCCAAGACTGTTTTCTTCCATCTTACCACTTCTTTTTTTTTCTGTTCCCTGGGTTTTCTTCTTTCTCTCACACCCCCACAACCGAACACCATGGCTTTCTCTTTCCCTCCATCTGTCCATCTCTCTTTACCCTTTCTGTCACCTATCATCCCTCCTCTGTTCTTCCTTCCCTTCATTTTTTTTTTTTACCTCCCTCTCTCTCAACTGTCCCTCTTCCATCTCTCTCTCTCTCGCTCTCTCTCCCTCCCTAGCTCCCTGCCTCCCTCCCTCCCCCATGTCTCTGTCTTTCTCCCAACATGTCATTAAGTCTAACCTCTCTGGCAGTGTCAAAGCCGAGCAGGCCAGCTGAATGGGGAGAGATAGAGACAGAGATAGATGGAGACTGGAGCTTTACAGTCCATCATCTCTCTCCCTGTTTGTGTGTGAGCAGCTGTGTGCGTGTGCTCTATTTGTTTTGAGATGTTTGACTTTTTTGTATCTTGTCTTTGCCTTATGTGTGTCAGTGTTTTTATTGAGCGTGTGTGTTTCTCTTGTGTGTGTCCATGTCTTGCCCCATTTCATAAACACCCTGTAGACTCTGTCATTTTCTCCGCTGTGTTTACCTCACCGACCAGACATCTTGGTCTGCTGTTAGTAAACTCTCACACAAACACACATTCAGTCATGCGCACACACACACACACACACACCTATGAAAACCCCCGTAAACACCACAGACACATTAAAGGAGGTATTATGCCAGAACACATACAGAGAAACAACAACCTTTAATTCACTCACCACACATTGTTAATGATCAGCGCCACTCTTTTCACTCAAATACTGGTGTCTTCTTGCTCTCTGTGAAAGACTCGGTGTTATATATGTCGGGAGCATCCATGCCTATAGGCTCATAGATAAAAACAGATACAAAAGTGTTTGTCTTTTAGGGCAGTTTCACCCTAGTCATAGCCTCCAGCCCTCGATACAACTGGCAGGGCTGCATGGCAACCTTTCCTCAATGTGTCTGTAAAGCAAACAGTGCCATCTAGTGAAAGGAACCTCTGGATTTTCTGTTGCCTCTTCCCTCAAGTGAAGAACTGCAAAGCCTCTAGGTTAATCTAAATAATACTCTGGCCTAAACTGCCCAAAGACAGGCAGCAACATTTATGAAATGTCCTCTTGAGCTGCTTCTCTCGGAGTGTGAGAACATGATAAAAGATTTTGCGTGCAGTCTGGAATGTCCTCAAGAGCCCAGCGTCCTATTTTTAATCTGTTACCTTTTTTTTCTAGTTTCTGTTCTTTTACCACTTCCTCCACCTCATAAAGAAAGTTAATTAAAGTCCCTGAGAGTGTTGGTTATGTGATGGAAAAAAGTAGTGGTTGAAGCAGGTTTATTTCTCCCTGTGGAGGAACAGTAAAGAGTAACGCTGATGATTAACCACTGGTGTTTGTCAAGGTTTCTTCTTCACGTCTAATCTCTATCTAGCATATTTCTTGCGTGTGTACGTGAAAGATAATCATGATTTCAACATGCTTTTGTCCTGTGTAGAGTCTAGTGTGATTGTGTATGCAGGTTTTTTTTTTATTGTATGTTTACATGTGTCACCATCCTTGCCTAGGTTGTGGGCGGCAGCACACCTCAACAGGTCAGCTCCTCGTACTTCAACAGCTTCAGCTCGCTTCTCGACAACATGGAGCTGATCAGGGAGTCACCAAAGGTACACAAAAAGACAAAAAACAGCCCATAATAAAAACTGATAACACATCTGTTTAGATGCAGTATGTGCACAGATTGATACAGTCCCTTCACCACAGGAATTATAAAATGTGTGATCGCGATGCTGTAGTTACGTCGTTGATTTAAAGGGAGAGTGGAAACTGGCTTTTGTTTGGTTTTCTTCCTTCCCTGCGGCATTTCATGGGCTTTCTGGATCAGACTTAGCACACACATAGGCTTACTGTCTGTCTTGTGTGCCAGTCATTCTGGCACTGGTCTTAGGGTAGTTTGTCCTGGGATGTTCAAAATAACGAAAAGGAGTTTTTACATTCTTCAAAAATGAGAAAATTGAGATGGGCTTTATATGTTAGAAAGTTAAAAAACATTTTGTAAGTTGTATTCAATGTCAAAATTACTGTAAAGCAAAGATGTTCAGCTCCAAGGCCACAGAGATTTGGTATTTTTATCTATTGATCAAAAGGCCTTTTTCTTTGCAGAATTTATTCTTTATTTTCTCACGTCTGTTTTCTTCAATCCATGTCTTACATTCCTCAGACCTGAGCTTGATGGCCCTGTTAGCTTTCCCTTTCTTTCTTACTTTCTCTGCCTGTTTTCTTCCTGACTCCATTTCTCCTTCTCTGGTTGTCCAAAAAACCATTAGGGCCTCTCTCCTCACTGCCTAAGGCCACTAGTGTAGCCTTATGATACTATCTGAAGCCTTATCAGGGGTGCGGACCGTGGCCGACCCAGACCAAGTGCCCATACGCTCCCCAGGCTGTTCCCAGCATGGGTACACAAATGCTGGGCTTGGCTCGACTGATGGTGGCCTGTAGCCAGCCAGACCTCCACAGCCACCACCCACCCACCCTCCACCCTCTGAGCCATTAAGACCTCCTCTGGGACTGTAAGTGCTCAGCTCTGTGTACCACTGGCTGGCAGAAAAACACATACTGTACACACCATCATGTATCAAGTGTGTGCGTATTTTGTAACGCACTATTTCAAACATTTCTCACAAATGCACAACTATTCAGATACATTAACACGGCCAAGCATGCGCACATGCGTAATAATCCTGATTGATTCCGTGTGTGCAACAAGGCCACTGTTTTGCCTTGGGGACGCCATTACAGAGCTCAACGCCTACACAAAAGGGAGCACACAGGCGTGTGTGAGTATGAGTGTGCGTACACGCATAGAAGACCTTCACAGAACATAGCTTTTATTTAGCCAGCAGTGTACATGACAAAGCAAATCATGAATTTGCTAATTACGAACAGTTTTTTAAATGTATCTTTATAGGTTTAGTTGGGCCTAAACTGATTATATTTTCACAAATCCATGAATGAAGGTCCTTTGGCAGGACACAGGGGATTGTTACAATTATGTAAATTACACCAATCAGATTTCTACCAGTAGGGTTTCTTAATCATGTCGCTATTTTTTATATCAGGGATTTTTAGTCATGTCAGCAGTATGGCTCGAGGGTTTGGCCCTATAGGCTATTCCCTTTCTTTCTTGGTCCTGACTGAAATACCTCTGTAAAAATATTAAAGTTCTCCTGAGGAAGAAGTTTGTTAATCCTCTAACTTTAAAATTATGTCATCATCAGAAACAAATAATCTCATGCTTGCAAATAGTGTCAACACTAATGAAAATCCCCATCAATCTCAGATGAACGTTGCATTTGGGGCTAATTTGCTAATGTTAGCATGCTTATATGTTATACAAAGATGGTGAGTTTGAGATCTACTGAGCCCCTGAAGTCCCAAAAAGTAGGTATTATCAACTTATTAACTTGTGACCATAATGTAATTATCTTGTGCGCTCAACATAATATCTGGTACACACAAGATGACCTTTAACTTGTGTAAAAAGGCATTATGTTGTGGGCACAACAACATCAAATCTTGTGCGAACAAGATATACTGTAGATACTTTTTGGACTTCAGGGGCTCAGTAGAAATCACCAAAAAAGCAATGTCACTTTTAGAATTTAGGAAGAAGAGTTTGACTTTTATAACTCTTTAATATACACTTGTTTAAGTGTCAGTACTCACACTCAACGGACATATTTTTTCATCACGACACATACACTGTCAAGGAACAGACAAGACCATTTTGTAGATCTGTGCTTGTCATTATAATAATCTATTGGCTAGACTAGTTAACAGAGAGGCAGGTAGTTATTAAATGTATGTAGAGGTCAGTAAGGGATGTGTGTACTAGTGACCAAATGTATAAGAAGATAGGTTATCAGCAATGTGAGCTCTCCAGCTAGCTCTGTGTATATGCGTGCGTGTTGATGAGTTATTTCTTCCATAGTAATGCTCTCTCAGATGCTCGTGGGCATTACTTGCATGCACCCATGGATATGTGTGTGTATGTGAGAGAGAGAGAGAATCAGAGCATGCCTCAGGGGTAAGCTGAGCCTTGGCGGGGTGAATGGCTCCAGTGTAGGACGACTTTGTCACAACCCCAGCCTGCTGCTCTGTGAATAAAGCAGGTCAAACAATGCTGACTCCTCCACTGTAAGCCAGCCTACAGTCAACCTGTTCTTTATTCCACCAACAATAGACCATGTCTTAAGTTACTGCATACTGAGGTGGCTCTGAATAACTCCTAGAGTCCATAACTCTACATGGACATATTTTCTATTCCATTTTCCTATGATGAAGTCAACATGCTTTGACACTTCTTGCTACTTGCAACAGAGTCACAGAAGGTAACCAGTGTGAGTGACAGGGCTTTAGGGATCAAATCACCCAAAAACAAAAAAGCCTAACATTTAACACAGCTACTCCCTACAGCTTCTTTATGAATGGAAATTGTTCATTTCTTTGTGTGTGAATTCACACTTTGCTAAATGTTGCTTAGTGCTGTGCTCATCATGGATTAATGTTGGTTCTTTGTAGATAATATAACAAAGCGTAAGGTCTTTTTCTTGCTCTTTTGCACAGTGTTTTGAGATTTTCAGTTTTCAATTTCTCCATCTATCTATATGCAACATGCCCACCAACATCTTATCTAGAATCACATGATATTACTGACTGATGTATATATTGTGGGCGATGGGAAAAGACACCCAAAACTGAAAAAAAAAATTATTTGTATTAAATGCTTACACAGCAAAACATAGAATAACTTTTTTGCTGCATATAAATCATTTTAATCTGTTATTGAATTTGCTCACAACACATTATAATAGCTCTAAATGTGCAAATAAGCACTTTGTCTTGTGTATAATATGATGTATGATATATTGATTATTCTGAGCATATTATACCGTATCATGATGAGTTAGTAAAAGAATAAAGAGGTGTCAGTCACAGATGTCAATCATGGAAACTGCTGGTGTTCAGGATAACAGATATAGCCTTAAGCTAATCATTAAGCTATCTGCTAAATATTTTGAATGATTTTCATGGTGTAATAACTGTACACGTTAACAATATATCCTAACCAAGTGAAAGTTCCAATTGTTGATCTGCAGATTTTAAAAGCAGCGTGTGGTGGATATTCAGACAAGCTGTAGTTTATAGAGGGGCATCTTAAATGGCATTTAACGATTTTTGTTTACTCCAGTACACATTTTTCTTCTGCTTTATACCACATATCTACAAAACAAACTAAAGTAGATGAAAGATCATTTTCCAAAGAATGAACAAATACAATATTAAGTTAATATTCATATTACATTTTTATGATAATAATAAAACATTTAATTAAAGGGAGTCTTACAGAACACTCAAAGTCACCTTTTATAAAAACAAAACAAAAAAGCACAACACTTTATTCTTAAACGGTCCTAAAATGTAGAATTCATATAAAAGAGATGATGAGTTATTAAGCCAATGGATTTAGAAAAGCAATGCTTACTACATCCTATCTGTGAAACAGCGAGACAGCTAAACTGTAGCATTAAAACAGCTGCTACCCAATACATCCGGTCCTTTTATGACTATACTGAGATCTAGAGCATTCACTCTAGTAGCTCAAACATATTCCCCTCAGGCTTTTGGATCCACCAAGTCTGTTCCCTATCACTCATAATTTTCATGGACAGAATATAACAATACAGCCAAAGAGTTGACAGTGTTTAGTTAGTTAACATCCCAATTGTATTATCACTCTCTGGTGGTGATGTCCTGTTGGATAAACTCATACCTGCACTGATTCCGTTTGCAGTCAACTTCTTTCTTAACTTGTTGAGTTAAGAGAGTAGCTTCCCTGAGTTAAAGAGCTGAAGATAAGAAACTGCAGGTGAGGGTGTGTAATGAAGCATGAGATGAACTAGACTGGATGGACTGGATCTCAAAGCTTGTACCGTGTTGTCATTGACGAGGGGCCAGTCATACTATAATGATTCTCCCTGTGTGCCTCACTGTGGAGGTCTGCAGACCCAGAGCACACTGGAGGAATTATTTATATTCCATCTGACCTGGGATTACCTCAGAACCCCCAGGTAGAACTAGGGGATGTAGATGATGAGAACAAGGTCTCGACTGCTGGAACATGTGCAACAGATATGAGCTTTTTTTGGCAGTGTTTTCAGACTTTTGAAGCTACATTTGTAGGTTTTTTAGTTATTTAAACCAAATAAAAATACATCTTTTCTTTGTTGAAGACTGATACCCATGGAGGTCCATGTCCACTTCCAACTCCTAGACCTGTCAGAGCGCCCTGGGCTTTGATTTAATTTCTAAATATGACTTAGTTTTGGGTAGAACTTGGTGCTCTTTACCTAGTTTCAAGCTGGATGATATGATCGCTAAGGAAATAATCATTAGCAATGTGGATGTGATGGTCTATTAGTTACTGTATATGTAGGTATCAATTGTAATGTATGTTCATTTTTATTCAGTTAACTGATCCCATGGTTATGGAGGAATTGCATCTCACAATTGAATTCATAACTAAGTCTGTGAACCTGAGAATGTTTCTCCTGTCAGTGTGGGAGCTGCATAGAGTAAGTCTATCCCACACTTGCCCCTGAGAGCACACCTTTAGCCCTGAGGTCCATACCTCAGAGAGACGCTTTCTCCCTCCTCAAACTTCTCTGCCAAGGATCAAAAGAATCAGCCAAGACTAAATCAGTGCCAGAGAATCCTCTTTTCAGTCCCATACCAATCCAACTCCCATTTATCTTGTAAAAAAATGGGCTATTCCAGTCGCTATGATCCTTGGTTCACAACAACTGTGTTCATCTCACATTCCCTCGCTTCCTTTGCGTCTGCCTGTCGGCAAAACCAGCACGATCATAATTTCTAACCCTGGCCTGAGACACCACCTGATTATTATTTCTAGGCAATGGGATACTTTAATAGCTCTCTCCACTCCCCTTGATTGGAGATGCAGGAGATAATAGCCCCAATATTCAGAGGAGAGACTTGGAGGTTGTGTAGGGGGGGATTTGGTGTTCCCCTGTTCTCTCAGCCTGGGAAGTCTGGAACCATCATAGAGACGCAATGGAAAGACCCAGAAAGGGGGTAGATTTACAATTCAAAGGTTTAACATCTTTGTTATACTTGGATGAAAGCATAAAGGAGGGGGAGTTCCTTTAGATTGGTTGTCTCACTCAATCATACCAACACATGTCTGCATTTTTGAATGCCACAATACTTAGACATGGAACGAGGGCAAAGTGTCTGTATACATTGAGTAACTTCAGAATGACACATGGTGCTTCCAAAGGTCAATGCATTGATGAAACAGTACAATTCTCTGAAAGTTTTTTCAACAGTTGAAAGTTACTTAAAACCTCTCACTCTCTCTGTTCTCTCTCTCTCTGTCAGACATGTTGGTTTAGCAGACATTGAGAAGATCCCTTCGCTGGAGGAAGGCGCCCTGACCTAACACTTGGCCAACGTCCAGACACAGGTACATAATATGAAGACTTGTTGATGGCTTTGGTTTCCTCTTCCACACTGGCAGCTCCTTTTTCATCTCTGAACATTCTCCGGGGCTAGATGTCACAGTGTTGATAACAAAGATTTATAATTAAGGATAACGATATCTCCTGTTCACAAGTAATTAATCCGCCAAACCAAAGCATCTGTTGATTTGTGATTCTGGCATAAATTGCACAATAAATGTATTGAGACTTTTTTTTTTTTAACTGAAATTGACAGACAGAAGTTCGCCAGCGCTTGTCCACCCTGCTCATATTCAAAAGTTCATACCAAGTTTCAGACCAACTTGTGTTCATGTAACTTCCCATCACAGGCTTAGATTTCAAGAGACCTTCTTGAGAGAAAACACCACTAGACCTCTCCCTGACTCGAGGTTGATGTCTTAAAAAAACATTCACACAAAGCTCACAAATCCAGAGAAGCAGAGCCATTCTCAAAGGACCTGACGAAGCTTACACATGCTTCAAGTTTCAAATAATACATGCATGGAGATTTTGCAGGAGCTAACGAGAGTAATTTGTTTTCATGAGAGAGGAAGAAAGGAGGCAAGGACAGCAAGAAAAGATGAGCTGAGGACTGTTTTCCTTCACAGGCTTTTTGGTCAGAGTTGTGTTGCATGGTGGGTTCCAGCGCTACAGTTAAAGCTTGGCCAGGCCATGTTGGAGCAGGCGGGGGCTAAAGGGGAGAATGCAAAGGGGCCCAGCACTACACAGACGCCAGTCCCACCACAATGAGCCACTTTAGGCCCTTGTGGTTTGGACTCGGGGCTGGCCGCCAGCTTGCTGGAGCTCTCTCTCATCTCCTGCTACTTCTCTCCATTTCCTTTTTTTGATCTACTTCTCGCTCTCTCTTACTTCTCTACTTGTTTGTCAGTTGGCCTCTTCTCTCTTTGAATCCTGTTGACTTGTTCCCTCCTTCTCGCTCAAACATCCAGATAGATTTTGTCCCCAAGTTTCAGCACTTGTCAGGAAGACAAGAATGATAGGATTGGAGAAGGTTGTGTTTAAAGGAGACATTAAGGCAAAAACCCTTGGGATGACTCGTATTGGGGGTGGAGCTCACTCTGACAGGTGGACTTGTTCTAGAGACTCCCATCCCCCTAATACACACACACTCACATGCAAACACACACTACATAGAGCACTCCACCCCCTTCTCCCCAGGGTGGAAAGGCGAGAGCTGGGCAGACCAGACAAGGCAACAGGTACCTTAGGTCGAGGGGGAGTGTTGCTAATTATTCTGTGTGGCTAATGCTGCAGACTCACACTATTAGGCACTTTTCATGCTGTAATGACAAACTGGTCACTTCAGTCTTATTGGACAAATGCTCTTACACACTCAGTGTTGAGACCAACCACAAGTTAGGCATGATGGAAAAATCTTCTCTTGCTCCCTTTTGACTTTTTATGATGTATTTTTGGATTTTTTGACTTTATTTGGATAGGACAGTGGATAGAGAAAGAAACCAGGGAGAGAGAGAGAGAGAGAGCGAGTGGGGAATGACATGCAGGAAAGAAGCCACAGGCCGGAGGACTACAGCCTCAGTTTATGGGGCGCAACCAAACCGCTACGCCATCTTTGCTTCCTTTTGACGTTTTATTAAACTTTATATTAGTAGAGGAAATTTTAAGCAAAGGCACTGAGTTTCCATTCTGTGAATCGCTTACTGACATGATGACAGCAATGACAAACATTGAAAATAACTCTTATAGGTATAGTCACAATTCTAGCTCATTTTGAGAAATCCCCCTTAAATTGAGATTGTTCTACAACCTGTTAAAAAGAATCAGAGTAGGTTAATGATATTATATACTATCACTGAATGAATGAATAGTAACAGATTGCTATATTAGCTTCAAATCTTCCCTATTTCAAACCACAACACGGAATACTCTCAATTGTTTTCATATGTTGTGTTCCACTTCTGCCCTGATATCTTCATTGTCTCCCTCTCATTATGTGTGCAGCAGTTAGGCAGCGACAGCTCCCTCTCCATCTTCCAGTTGGCAGAGTTGGCCTACAGGTTCACCCTTGGCTTAGTGGTAGAGGGTAAGAGTCACACCCCATTGGCTCCCTGCATACCTACACCCCAAGCCACCCATCTACCTGCTTGCGCGCCTACCTGCCCCCCGCCCTCTTCTGTCCTCATGAGAAAAGGGTGAGAGAGAGAGGACAATGGCCCCTCTATTGCCCTTTGCCTTGCTTACAAGAACAAAGATTGTTCCCCTGCTTAAAGAGAAGTGCTCCCTCCCTTTTTTTTTCTCGCTCAATCTCTCCCTCTCTATCTCTTTCCTGTTCTTCATCATCCCTCTGTCTCCTTCGCCTCTCTGCATGCCATGGGAAAACCCTTGTGTGTGGATTCTTTTGTACCTGTGTGAGTGATCAGAAGAGGGAGGATGAGGGTGGGGGCCGACGGGTGGTGCCCAGGCCTTGTGTTTGGCTTCAGACTCCCTACTGTTTTCCTTCGCTGCCGCCGCCTCCTCCTCCTCCCTTCCTTCATTCCGCCCTCCTCCTCCTCCCTTCCCAAGAGAGACAGCTTAATAAGGAGGTATGGGTCCACCATCCCTTCTTCTCTCTTTGACTCTCTCTAATTAAGTCTGTCGCCTTGGGTCGGTTCTTTTTGTTTGTGTCCGTCTGACAGACTGAAGATACCGGGACTCAAAACACTTCAACGTCTTTTTTACCATTACCCCGACAAACTTACTTCCCCTTCCTCCTCCGCCCTTTTCCTCCTCTTCCTGTGAAGAGATCGCCGCAACAAAAACACACATTTTCATATTGCCTTCTTTTGCATTCGTTTTGCAGAAATGTGTCTTTAACATGTGATGATATGTGCCATTTCAAACACAAGAAAACACCTTTAAGATATGTGACACATTAAAAACCATTAAACCGATATCAGTGGTAATTAGCAAAGCAATTGTTGCCAGCCCAATACTGGAGGTGTTAGCGCTGCTCACATTGTTATATTTTAACCCTAAACTTCTCAGACTCTTTTTATGTTTTCTTAGGAGATCCATAACCTACAAACTAAATTAAAGGCACAAACTAGTTGAATCAAGTATAATATATGATAACTTCAGTTCATTATATTTGTGCAACATATTCAAACTTAAAATTCATTTAGATTTTTGACTTACTACTCCTGAAGAGAAGTCATTTGTTTCTTTAAGAAAGGTAGACGATCTGTTTGTGAGTTCAAGAAAAGAGATCAAATGGGATAAGTTAAGTAATTGTTTGTGACACTTAAATCTAATTAGTGGTTCTTGTATAAGTCTTGACAGCACCATCTTCTTTTATGTTTTAAAAACCCTCTTCAATGGTTTTTAAATTGGCTAAGGTAAAATATGATGAAATACGAACAAGGATGGAATACAGATGCTGGTTAATGACAGCGGTTGCACATTCACAATATTAAGTCAACAATATGTAAACTGAACAAAACAAACATGTGATAAATATCTGAATTAAAGTGTCTTCTTATTCTCTAAAGCTGTGGGTGCTACAGCACTGCCCCCCATTGATCTGATGAAGACCCGATGCAGAGTCATAGGAGCAGCCCCTCTGGTGGGAGAGCACATATACAAGAACAGCTTCAAAAGCATTAAGAGGGTGATGTGCTATGTGGGCTTCTTCAGCCATTACCAAGGTCAGTAAGCATGAATAAAAATGAACCTCCATGTTTTAAAAATGCATGGCTAATCTTAACTCCTGTATAATAATGTAGCAGCTACTGTAGCTTATTTGAGATAATAAAGTTAAGACACTATATTTACTCTCCAGATCTTTCTTTTCAGCCTGTAGAGATGGACATGGTGGTTACCATGGTTATGTTTAAATCAATGTACCAAATACATTTTATTTATTAAAGAACACCTAAGATAAATTGGCCGAACATCAATCGCAAAAATTGGCATTTAAAAACAGAGTTAGAGAGAAAAATTTAAAAAGAGCTGAGATTGAGAGAGAAGAAAGGAGACATATAGTGGGGACAATAAAAGAGACGAGAGAGGAGAAGAAAAGTGTAGGGTGGACGGAGGGCGGTGTGAGTTCACCTCTCTGTTGACCTGTCTCCTTTGAAGTGATTACCGGCTGGCCGGGGACTTTCAGAGCAGGACAATGGACGTCACACGCAAGGCAACATACCTTTAAGCCAGTGTCACGATGTGACGATGCCCCTCTTCAGTACTTACACACTCATACAAACATACACAGACACTGAGCAGTTGCACAAGTATGTGGGCGTGCACGCATGGACAGGCAGGCGACTTCTTGGGCAGGCAGGTACGCACATACCAGGCCACGACTAATGACTACCTGCCCTGTCTACAGAAACTGGGGTTAGGGTGTCTGTGTCTTTATTGTTGGGGTCAGATTGAAGAAGAATTGAAAAAAGGCCCCCTGGAATGGTGGCAGGGCCTTTAAAATAAAGAAAAAAATCCCATGTTTTTGATTGACAGCTCTGGGCTCCCGAGAGGAAACTTGAATGCTTGAATTTCTGTGTGAAACACAAAGGACGTCAGAAGTGGAAAGGCTTCACAGACACAGAGACAGACAGGTCTGGCTCCAGGTAGCTGGCCAGACAGGTATCCCTACTGCCCCGACTGTAGTTATGTAATATAGGTTGAAAGTGCCTTCACTGAAAGCCTCTAAGAAGTCACTTGAGAAAAGAATCTAGCAGATCTAGCAGCACAGATTTGGCGCAATTGTTTCTGATTCTGATATAAAACAGCCCAAATAGAATCAGAGCATATTTATTCATTCTTTTTCTTAATTTGATAACTTAACGAAAACAAATTAGGTGTTTCTTTCTCTTACTGTGTGTGTATGCAAGTCTTTTCTGTGTTAAAAGGAAGATTTTTGTTTTGAGATCCCTTCCCAAAACTCAAATTGAGTATATGATTATGTGTGTGTATTTGTGTGTATAACAAGGCCACACACACACACACACACACACACACACACACACACACACACACACACACACACACACACACACACACACACACACACACACACACACACACACACACACACACACACGCACACACACACACAAACTTATAGTAGATTATTAACAGTGTTTGTTTATTTGAGTAAATCTTTGTTTGTGTTGTTTGTGTGTGTATGTATGTATGTATGTGTGTGCTTCTTGCCTTGGTTCTGGGTAGGGGGCCAAGTTTCATTGTGCTCTGTTGTGATTATTTTGTTTATTTTTATCCTACTCTGGGCTGTAATTGAGGTCTGCGTAAACTTTTGGTCGGTTTGTTTTATACTCTGCCTTTTTTTTTTTTTCCTATTCTGGGAAGCAGTTCCCTCTCTTCCTCCTCTCTTTTACCCCGTCTTCCTCTCTCTTGTTGCTACTCTGATGTCCCCACACTCCACATCAATAGATTTCATTAGAGCCTGGGGGATCCTGCACGGTCGGACGCATGCAGCGGGAAGCCGCACATCATGTGGAGTGTGTGGAAGTAGTATATGTATATCCATGTATGTGTGTGTGTGAGTAGGGGTACCACAGCACTCTTTTTTTCTAATCATCTCGTCGTTTTCTAATGATAGGTCTTATACCACAGCTACTGGGTGTGGCGCCCAAAAGAGCCATAAAGCTCACAGTAAGTCACTGGGTTAGAGAGCACACAGACACATGCATGTACATGCACAGACAGAATTTCTTCCAATGCTTCAATCTTTTAGGATGGATTTGATAAGCTTGTGTGTGAACGCAGCAGGAAAATTCATCATTAGTGAGCAGGTGGGGGTGATGACATTTATATCACGCATCCCATTGGCACAAAGCAAAAAAACTGCAGACTTTGGCGTGTAAAAGTATCCGGATCTTGCACGTAACTGGGCCCATCCTTTTGCTCTTGTAAAATTGTCTTCAATGGTCGGCACAATTCCTGGCAGCTTGGGTGCATAAATGAATAAGTAACTCACAAAGATTTCCGGGTCAGTCTGTAATGAACTTTACGAGAATTTTTCAGGTGTGCATCTGTGAAAAAGGCTAGAGATAGATGCAAACATTGACCTAATTTATAGATAAAGTAAATGCATATAACAGGATTAGCCTTCCTGGAATAATGCATCTATAAAATGTCAATCAGGTATTTGAATAAAAAGTAATGACATTATTTAGTGTAAGTGGTTTACACAGTGGAATGCAACACGAGCAAGTATGTCAGTTTATGCTGATTTATGCTGTGTGCTTGTCAACTCACAGGACAGAGTAAGGTGTAGCATGGATATTGATCCTAATTGTTATATAAAACAACTGTTCATACCTGTTCCTCTAGGCCAGGTTAAAAATCCCAGTCTTATCCCGCCTCTATGTTTCCAGGTGAGTGACTTTGTAAGAGGAAAGACCAGAGAGACAGCAGCATCACAGTACTGCTGGTGGCAACGATCCTGGCTGGTGGATGTGGAGGTCTGTAGCCAAGTGGTAACAAGTGGAACAAATTTGAGACAGACCAACTATGTGTACATTTAGGAGCTATGTTCTTCTTAAGAAGTTTTAAAAAACATTACTCTTCATAAAGTTAACAAAGAACAGGCCAAGAGCCACCTGTGCTAGGATATATGATAAGCAGGCCTCCCCAGAAACAACTTAAATATTGTCAAATCCAGTCCTTTTAAACAGAGGTGCTCCTCATTATATTGGTCGTATGGATACTGGCAGATTATTCAGTGTTGCTTCTTCGTTATGCTGCGAGCTAAAAAGAAGGGAGAATCTTTGTTAACATGAAAGTACTTAGAAAATGAGCATAGTAATATATGTACTGCTTATTTTTTTCCAATGCATAAAATGAGGACATCACATTAGACATCAATATAAGATTGAGCTGTAACTTCATGCGACAAACTTTATGCAGCTATGATGACACAGATGAGGGTAGTGTGTGTTTGTATATGTGTATTTATTTGAATTCTGAGTGTCTAAAACGTTGGGCAGAAGGAGAGCAAGAGTTTTTTTTAATCAAGTGAGAGTGTGTAATTATAATCCTCAGTGTTTACATTTTCCCCATAAAAGCTCAACATGAAGCCTCTCTCTCTCTCTTTTTCCCTCTCTCTCCCTCTCCATCCTCCTGGCTCTTCAAGGTGCACTGTGCTGCAGAGATGCTGTACAGTACACAGACAGTGTATACAGTCCTCTTCGTACAGCATACATCTCTTAACTATGTTTACCTGTGATCTGAGTGCCGCCTCCTGACAGTCAAGCAGACAGACACGGAGCTGTTTGGAGGCCAGAAGTCGACGTTTGTTGATGGAGCGTGTAAAGATCACACATGAAAGAGAAAATGTGCATACTGTACATGCTCACAGGAGTGTGTGCCCGTGACAGACAGAACAGTATACAGGTGCATGGACACACAAACAGACATACACACACATACAGGGAGGAGAGGAAGATTGACAGAGGCTGCTACCTGAAACCCCTTCCCCGCCCCACCAGTCTCTTACCTGCTCCCCTCCCATCATAGGTTTTGATCACTGAGCTGTCACAGTCTTCCCCCACACACACAGAGTCCACCAGGGCCTGCAGCTTCGGCCTCAGCAAATGAAAGAAGGTCTTTCACTCAACTCTCTTTTGATGCTGATCACTAAAGCAAAGTATTCCAGGATACACAAGTCATTAAGGGTTTAGCTCCACTCAGGCACATTCAATTGACCTTATTCGTTCTGGGAATATGTTGAAGAAATGTTTTAGTTGGTACATTAACTACTTGAATTTAGCTTTCTATTTTGGATCCAGATTTGATCTGTAACAGAGTCAAAAATTCAAAAGGAAGATAAAGTAACTGCACGAAAGCTAATTTACCGAAAGTGTTCTGGGTGTGAAAAGCAGTGGTTGCCTGTTTTATACACCTCGTATGGATTCAGAAGCAGAACCATAAAAGATGCATAGAGAGGAGGGAATAAATGTAGAGGAGAGGAGTGTGGACGGATGGATTTTTCCTCTTTTCCTCCATGAGCCGTCGTGACAGCTCCTTTCATCCTGGCTGAGGCCCCGGTGTTAGTGCTGGCACCGCACTCTGCCTGACACTTTATCTTACACACATTCACGCACACACACACACACACACACACACACACACACACACACACACACCTACACACACCTACACACACACACACACACACACACACACACACACACGCACACGCACACGCACACACACACACTCACACACACACATACACACACACTCACAGACACTCACACACAGAAGTCGAACCCTTCTGAACCCTGTTTTAGTCAGGCTCCAGCCACAGCACATGAAATCTGTTTATATCATTTGGTAGCTGTGAAAGTGTCGGTTTGGACCACAGTGTCAGCCTCACTCTATAAAACAAAAGACAGAAACAGAGCATAAACAAGAGAATTGGAGAGTAATGTTGTTACATGTTTGCTATTAGGGAACCTAAATAATCCTTCACAAACGTTTCTATTGGTGCTGATTTGCTGTTTTACTCATCCTTTCCTTATCTCTTCTCATCCCTCATGAATATGCCTCTCCTCTGCTCACTTCTCGTCAGTCTTCCCCCCTCTCAGCACCATTAAGCTCTGGTACAGGTTGCACGTGTCTAATAATTTTTTTGGTAAGAATGGCATGCTGTTAGGGCTTAGCTGGCTAGATGCTTATCTGGCCAGCATTTTAGGACTTATGTTTCAGGAAAAAACTCATTGGGTCACTGCCGAGAGGAGGAGCGAGTGTAACTTAGGGGCAAAATACAGTTATACATTGTGCTCATTGTGAAGGTTGCACAGTTTGCATGGTTGGTTTAAGTCTTTGTAATGGGTTTCTAATTCAGGCCTGATGGAAGTTAAAATAACGTAATTAGAAAATCTAACACACACACATTACACACACACACACACACACACACACACACACACACACACACACACACACACACACACACACACAGACCTGCAGATGAAGCACGAAGGGTGCTAAGTCCAAATAATTGGTATTTATGGATAGCGGCTAATGTTTTCAGTGGGTGCTAATCTCTTGTATGGCCATAAGTGAGTGGCTGGCGTAAGTTTTCATGTTGAGGTGGGGATCCTCAAACTTTCCTAAGCTTTTTCTTCAGCACACAAACACACACATACAGCCAGGAGCTGCGATGCGTGCATAAGGTGCTGATGTCCCAGGTTTCTAAGGATCACCTTGCCTTGTAATTACTTGGGAATCATAAGAGAGCCGCCGACGCTGTCACTCCATAATCACAACCCTCCACCTCTCTGCCTCCACCTCGACCTTCCCTTGCTTCTCTTGTTTTGACTCCCTCTCTGTCTGTTTCTGTCTCACCGTCCTCTCTCATTTGCTCTTTCTGTTTTTTTGTCTGATCCCCTGGATTCCCTCCTTTCCGTCCTGCAATGTTTTTAGTTGTTTTCAACATTTAGGCAGCCGTGTGGGACGGGGAATCTCGCTAAAGAGCCTCCACATTGTCCCTCCTTTCATCTCATGTTGTCACATCTAATTGTCAGCTCATCTCTCTGAACAATCTCGTTGTTTACTCCTCTTGAGTAAACAACATCTCCATCTCCTCCATCTCCAGTCTCATTAGTATCCAATTGAAGCAGCCAAACGCTGCTAGGGACTGGAGCCAATAGCCTCTTAATGCTCGCGCTATTAGCCAGCATGTAATCAACTCGGTTATTTCCATAAAACAAGTCATAAAGAGTTTAGCTGTGAGGTGTAGCAGCTTCAGAGCAGCAGCCTTCCTGCTATTCACAGTCTGTCATTGGGTCTGTAGCCTACTATACTCTGTGTTATTTAAAAAGCGGCTGCACACACCTTCAATGAAACTATTATGATCTCGGTCTCTCCAAGCAATATATGGTAACTCTTAAAACGTATTGACATTTAGTGAAAAGAGAAGCTCATGTTTTAGAATGGAGCTTGATGCTTTCCTGTAAAGCAAGAGGGTACAAGCACAATCCATCATTCATAACGAAGCCAATGAAGGAGGGGGAGACAAGGAGAGAAACAACAACAAACAGACCAGGCCTATTTAAGACAGAGTTGGTGCCATGGCAACCGATTGCTATCTAATTTTGATGTGCCTCCCTTTTGCGTGTAGCCACAGTAACCACTGGCAACCGTAGGAAGAGCGAGACATAACGGTGAAGAGGGGAGGTCAAACGACAAGAGAGACGATACTGAAAAAAAAACAATCAGAGGAAGAAGTCAGAAAAAGCACACGTTCCAAATAAAACTCTTCAAATGGTGTAAACATTTCTCAGAATCCACTCGGAATGCCGTCGTCATGTTCCCCGACTAGACACAGTTAACCATTTGTCTTCCCACAAATGTGCCACAGTAGCAAACCTCTTATAGTTAAAAAGCCGTGCCGACCTGAAAGGCACAGAAACCAGTCTGAACTCGCTGCAGCCTCTCTGCCCTCCCCTCACAAGTACAGGTTTGGAGAACGGTGTGAAGTGAAGTGAGAGGTTAGAGAAAGAAAAAAAAGAAGTCAGAGTCCCCGCAGGGTCTTTGTGATGAAGACAAACAGCTGACAGATTCAACTGCATCAGCTGGATTTCCCGGTAGTCTCTTCTTCTCTCCTCCTCTCTGTGTTTGTTTTGCAGCTGGTTGCTGAGGCAGCACCAATATTGAGTTGCATCACTTTCAGCAATCTCACAAAGTGGGATAATAGTAGAATCTTGATTGTATTTCAATGGTTTTTACTTTACATATTTGGTGTTATTTGAAATAAATACTTTGCCCTCAGTTGTACTTAAAACAAAACATTTACAATGTAAATTAAAAAGACACAATTTAGATTGAAATTAAAATTACTGCAGCTATCAAGACGGTCTCGTGTTTAACTGAATTATCAGATTTCTCTCTTCTAAGAGTCACTTGTTTTTTTTCTTTGTCTTCCTCCAGGCTAGTGGCTCTCAGGTGATCCTCACCAACCATCTGGAGTAAAGATTCTTCTAGAGGTGGCAGGAGAGATCGTCACGTGTCGAGGGTCTGCAGTGCACCCTGTACATCATCAGAGACCTCAGCTTCTTTTGGACGTTACAGGGTTAGAAACTTATTTATATACAGCAGTTACAGAGAAAAAAATAACTACATAAAAGGTCATATGGAGTGATCAGAGTCAGTTTCAGTGTTTTTCATAACCATCTTAAAACCTCTTACAGGAGCTTTAATATTAGGGACATTTTCAACAGTTCAATCAAGAGATATTAAGCTATCACAATGGTATCATACCAAATGTGCACAAGCAACTAGTTTGAGCTAGGTATACACCGAAAGAAGAGCAGAGTAATCAGTCAGTAAACTAAGATCCTACCAACTCAACATGTGCTGTAGATAAAATAATGTTCTCAGTCCTCTCTGATCGTTTCTGCTCTGCAGTAAAATTGGCTCTGTGATTACTTCTGAATTCTTTCTTACTTCTTCCAATTCCTAAAACCCTTTGACCTGTATAGTGGAGATGAGAACTTTAATATTTATGTTGGATGATGCCTGGATTACAAAGCAACCAATTGGTTTAATGTGAAAATGGAAGCATGTTGCTTATTAATGCCAGTCCAAGAAGTTGTGGTGGTGCATTTTAAAGCACTCAAATCATGCTTCTGAAACAGCTGAAGAAATAACTGCTGAGTAGCTACAATATTTTGTACATACACTATTTTGATCATAGGACTTTTGGACAGCAGACATAACTACATTCTTGGCATTTCTACACTCACAGGAAGTCCAAAGCTGTGTTTTTATGTAACACTGACTCGAAGTGAGATTAAATTATTTCCAGACGTCCAGTATTCGTTCTATTGTGTTTTCATCAGCCTCACAATTTCACAACAATCCATTAATTCTCATTACTGTTATGACTAATCGGGATTTTTCTATTAACTATACATATTACCTTACCCCACATCAGGTATCATTGAAATCAACAATTCCATGTGGTCCTCTGTTCAAGCACAATTTATGCTAAAAGCTGTATTTAACCTTAATTGCCATAATTGATTTTTTTCAATTGAACTGGGCTAAAATTACAGTCCACTGTGTGAACATATAAGGGTCGTATGATATTATGCCACCAACACATTGTAAAGGAAGCGTGAAAGATTAGAGGGTAAAGCAGAAATATTGTTGCATTGGTGTTTTTTTTTTCCTCTTATTTTTATAAACATTATGACTCCTAAGATAAAGCTGATTGTACTCGGTTTGAAGGTGAACAGCTGCTAGTTTTTATTTTATGCCTCCTCTTGACAGAAGACTTGTAGCACTGAATGACTGAGCGAGTCGAAGGCTTCTGCTAACATCAGTAGCTTAACTGGCTTGACGAGGACATTAGCCTTCAGGGTGAAACAAAGCATGTCTAATTAAATTACATAAATAAGTGCTAATGAAGCTGGCAGGGGAGATTCTGATCTGAATGTAAACACAATCAACCTTAAAAATGTCAACCTCATACCTGTGGTTGTTTTCATTTGCAAGTAAGATGATTAAACTTGTGTTGGCAATTTCCACAGTTTTTTTTTTCTATGACGATGTAGCCCTCCTTCGACAGAACTTAGACTTAAAAACTGCTGGTTTTTCACAACACTGGGCCATTATCACTTAAAATTGACCAGGCTTGTCTGCGTGGTTCGGTCTGTGTCTGCTGGTGTGACCAGCTGTCAGCACAGACAAGTTCCATGTAAACCTGTAGGTCATCTAACGAGGCTGTCAGAGAATGTGGAGCCTCCTTTTGTCTCTGCCTACCTGTCTACCTGCTCATGTCTCACTCTTTGTCTTTTATGACTATGTTTCTGTGCTTGTGTGTGTGTGTGTGTGTGTGTGTGTGTGTGTGTGTGTGTGTGTGTGTGTGTGTGTGTGTGTGTGTGTGCGCGTGTGTGTGTTTGTGCGTGTGTCCCCATAAAAATGTTGTCTCCATTTAACTGTCTGTGAAAAAGCTGCACAATGTTCTTGCACATACATTATCGTTACCGGCCCCTGCTCTCGATACATAGAGAGCAGACAAAGTGTGTTGAGAAAGTATTAGCCGTGATGATGGTGGAGGAGCAGGAGAAGGAGGGGAGGAGGAGACGAGCTGCAGCCTGCAAGCCCCAGACGGGCTGGCTCCGGAGGGGCTGCACCCAGGCACAGAGCTGCCTTTGTCAGGGTAATTATCCTTACGCTCACCCTTCGCTGGAGGAGCTACACGTTGGTTTGGCGGCTAACGCACTAGCGCCACCTTTCATCACTGGGGGAAAGTTTTCAGTGTTGAAGTTTCTTGTTTGTGGTCATATTGTTTTTAAGTTATCAAATTCAAGATATTACATGCATTTTGCGAATTCCAGCTCAAGTCCTTTAATTGCATCTTGGTGTTAACACACACACACACAAACACACAGAAAAACATGCACAAGCACACGCACGCACGCATGCACACACACACACACACACACACACACACACACACACACACACACACACACATCCTCTCTTGAATGCTGATCTTCCTGTGCATTACCCTGATATTAAGACTTTTTGTCCCAGTCCCTGTGACGCTGCCTTTCTGTCCTACAGCGATAGAATCTCCCAGCTTTCAGCAGTTACCCTGGCCCCAGCCAGCCTGCACGAGGGACAGGCAGACAACACTTGTTAGAGGAGAGAGAGAGAGGAAGAGATAGCCCAGGTACCTGCCAGCCAACTCTCTCCCTTTGTGTTTATGTGTGTGTGTGTGTGTGTAGGAACCAAAAGATTATCCCAAAGGAGTTAAATGGAGCCTGTCAATAACAGGGAGACCCGGCCTGGCTCTTTATTTGTTGTAGTTGTTGTATCAAGGAGATGGCATCTGGCCAACAGGATTGAAATACAGCAAGGAACTCAATAGGTTTGATAATGTTGTGTTGTTTATTGTTGAAGGCAAGGAGTTATATTTGTCAGCAAGTCTGTTTTTTCCCTGCATATATCCTGAGTCTTTATGTTTTTCTGTTAGTTTTCCTTTCTAAGAGGCCTCCCTTACCTGCTGCTGAGGATACAAAACATTTACATTTAGAGAGTCGTGATAAGCCTGGCGTGTTGTGGATGATGTCTTTTTTTTTTCTTTTGGTGGTGGTTTTCTGGCTGTTTCATCAATTGATGCTTAAATAGCTTGTTTTTGAACAGAGTTGATGTTACCTAATGTGTCTAGAAAAAAGACAATCCATCTTAAGAGACCTGAGGCCCTGGAGTCAACGTTTGGACCTCACGAGGTCCAACACTGTTTCTCTGCTTTTCTTTCTTATTATCTTTGTCTTTGTTTTCTCTTTCTGAAAGTTTACCACTTAATGCAATCTTATGATCAACACATTGTCTGTCCCTCTGGCTGTCTTCTAAAGGTTCCAAGATCTGTTATTTTATGCGGAACATCCTGTTCTCCTTCCCCCGCTATGCATAAATCAAGACTTACCTCAGTGATGGGGACAGGAGGATCAAACCGACTGACCTCTGTTTGTGGTCTCCACCAACTCCTGAGAAAAATATCTGTTTCTTCAGCTGCTTAATGCTCCCTAAACTTAGCACGATAGTGAATGTCTTTCTGTGTTCCCTGTGATTTTTAGAGATTCCAAGCTCTGAACAGAAACAAAACAACACTGATGAGAGCAGTAAGAATGAACCAAAACTGTAAAGATGTGGCTTAAAAAACCCTACACAATGAGCGGAAAAACATTAAAACCCTTTTTAAAGGGAAGGGGGAACCAAAGAGTTGGGTTAAAAACATTCTCTGTGCGTTCGTCACTTGGAACTACCCATGTAAAAACCACACTACACTTACTGTGTTATTATTTAGTTATAGAGATACAAGACAAAAACCTTAATATGGTTCAAATAAATGTGCCCCATAAGGCCTTTTTGTGATGGCTCAATGTCACAGTTCAAAGCTGAGGAGAAGCTAGTCGGACTTGTCTTCTCCTGGTTTCAATTTCCATGCCCAGAGCTGCTGGTGATGCCAGGACATGACTTCATTACATCGTTTTAATGTTTTCTTGGTGATATTTCCTTGAATTAAAGCAAATATTAAGCACTCAAAGCTATTTAAGACACACCTAACGGACATTACAGAGGGAGCAGAAGCTAACTTTCATAGCCTAGCAACAACGAGTGCTGGTCAGAAGCGCTTTGAACAAGGGTTGTGGACACTGCCAGCGCAAAAAGCGCTGTCTGTGGATACGGGCCTTAAGCAGCTTTAAAATGTACACCTTTGCATAGAAATACTGCTTTTTTTTCTAAGATTTATTTTTGGGCTTTTTGGGCCTTTATTGGAGAGATAGGACAGTGGATAGAGATGGAAATCAGGGAGAGAGAGTGGGGATTGACATGCGGGAATGGAGCCACAGGTTGAATTCGAACCTGGGCCGCCCGCTTTGAGGACTATAACCTCCATATATGGGACGCGCACACTAACCACTGCACCACCAGCGCCCCAGAAATACAGCTTTTACACCAAAACTAACATCAAAAGTCGTTACAATCACACATTGGTTCTGTACTGTAATTGTCATCACTTTCGTATAGCATAGGTTCCCAACCCTTTTTTCTTCGAGCCTACCCTATTTGTAATTACGAAAAGCCTGATAAGTTCCGAAAAGAATAGACCTACAAACAAGTCATATATATGACTAGTAATCTTTGCACAACCATAGACTGTATGCATGCAACCGGTGTAATCGCTGTGTATGTAATTAAATGGCTGAGTAAACATTTTCTGTACGCCAGTATGTTCTTCTCCGCTCTTTTGTTGCTATTAGGACTGTTGAGCTACATGCACTAATATAAAGTCAAATATTCTCATAATAGCATCATTAAGCAGACTGTTTTGCTTTAGTCACCACTTCCACGTTGTTCTAAGCCATGCTTTAAAGACCCCCCCCCCCCCCCCCCTTTCCCCTCCGACAGGGATAGTCTCCCGCTGTGAGGTGCATGTGTGAACAGTCAGATCAGAGGGATTGCAACGGCAATTGAAATTTTCAGGATTGCAAATGTGAAAACGGGCTTTATAGTATGAATGGATGTCATGATTATGCCTGCCATTATTTGTAAACTGGTTTCTTTGCCCTTATATGTGTTGACTCTACAATCCCATGATTTAATATCTTAGTATGTCCATTACTTAAAGACAGAGTTTGCTTTGTGAAATATTTAAACATGCACAGTGAGCCAAAGAGCCTGAGTTACGGAGAAAGTATGTAGAGCACTGTATTTGATGAAATAAGATCTTTTGTCAAGTCCCGGTTTGAACAAAGTGTGAGAAGATGTCTCCCTCTGCTCTCGCCTCAGCCCTCCACAGACCTGCAGGAACAGTAGCAGAGCTCAGAGTCTGTAAGCCAGGCCGGCTCTGACCGCAGGCTCCATGGCGGTAGCTGCTAATTAGAGCACTGCTCACTGATTGGGGACTCAGAAGCCTGCCAACAAGACCAAATTTCCTGATGTATTCTACATGCATCGCACAAATGAAGGCAAGCACACAACCATGTCTGTGCATACTTTATGCATGTTCACCCTGAAAGAATGCATACAGTCACGTCTGTATTTTAGTAATAAAACTTAGAAAAGAGGCCAAAATCCACTGATGACTTAACTTTCTCTTCTACATGGAAACAGGATCCATCCAAAGCAGAGTTTTAATATTGGATTTATTCCCGAAAGAAAACATTAATAATAGAGCAGCCCTCTCCTGCCAAGCTAAAGGGCTTTAGAGAATTTGCATAAAAGACTTAATATTTGTGTTGAGTCCTCGGAAATGTGTCAGCAGCACTCTCTTTTTGAGGCAGAGGAGCAGCACAACACGGAAAAATCATAAATCCTGCCTTCCTCGTCCATTTTTTACTTTTGCTTTCTCACCGCAAGACTGGCAGCTCGAGCCACAGACTCCGAGCTGAAACCAACCTCATGATTTCTATTTTTTTTTCATTACTCTGACACTTTTATCATCCTCCCCTCACATATATTTATCAGCGGTTACAACATTCTGGCAATTAGTGTTTTACAGTCAGCACAGGAAATTGAATTATACGCTCAGTTTGTACAGCATTATTAAGCTCTGCATTAGGCAGGTCTGTGAAGAACACAGTGAAACCTCCATTAATGCTGCCTATGAGAAAGAGCTAAGACGTAAAGTTTGGCCCTATTAAATATACACTCAGTTACAGGCATAAGATAACAAGAGTATTCATGATCTGCAGAAAATTATTTCTAATGTTTTTCCTTAATCTCTTAAATTAATTGACAGCTTAGTGGTCAGATTAGTATTATACATTTTTCTAAAGTTGTAACAATTAGTCCTCTACAGAGAAGTCTATTGGCAAAGGTTAATCCTGAACCTTTTGATTAAAATTCCTACACACCTGCTGTCTCCCTTTCCTTAAATGTGACAAACACATTTTTTTATCAATGTCAGAGCAACTAGGGGCGGGACTTGCAGGGTAACTCATGATACAATATGTGATTCCACGGTAACAATATCACGATCCAGCAAGTTTGCGATGATTTCTCCATTGCAAACAATTCTTTTCACTGTTGTCCGACATGATGCAGCTGTTCTCTTCTTCCATTTTCCCGCTGTCAACTTTTTCTTTAGCTAGTTAACTTTGTTCACGTTAGCCTCACTCATGTCATAAGCGCCACCATGAGGAGTCATGAAGTAGTGACATGGTGAGTGAAATTGGCAGCGATATTTGTTTAGTGAGTTTTATTTATCAAATTAAAATATCGGTGTTTAGAACCAGCGATTTGATAATTGCATCACACCAGCCAGGAAAACGGTATATTGCTGAATCAGCATTTTGTCCCAATGCCAAAAGCAACCCCTGTAAAGACTTTGACCAGTTGTCTCAAAGGTGATGACTGTTAACAAACAGGTCCTTATTCTTTTGATTTTTTGTTAGATGTGCATGCCTATGGGTGTCGGGATTGAAATCATAATATTACTTTCAAGCTGTTCTGAAAAACCCAACAAAGTGGACAGTAATGAAGAAAACTTCTAGCTAGCAAATTTAAACGAGAAATGATTAAAAACATCTTTAAAAAAAGATTTTTAGAAAATTAAAAACAACTCACCAATGCAGCTTTAAATTAAGTAGTTTGGAGCTTGACCTGTTGCAAAAAAATCATGTTAACCCTAAAATAAAAATGTCACGGGAAATATTGAAGAGGTCTGAGGCAGGTGCCCTGATGAAGGCCAGTATGACTGAAACATGTTGGCATGTTTTTATGAATCTGTAGCCCTGATAAATTAAAGGCTTTTTATTCATACCCCTCTAAATGCCTCAGACCTCTTCACTAGCTTCTTAGTTGGTTCCCCACACTGAAGGGCACCAGAGGGACACATTCCTTTCAACAATTTGTCAAACATTTTTAACACCCATACAGCACTCTACTCATCTGTGTTTTGTCTATGTTATGGGAAATGTTTATATTTTGAACATTATTAAATTGTCATCTTTTTCGTCTCCACTCACTATTTTCCATTACATCCCCTTATAAACCCCCAGGAAGCTTTCATATGATCCTCTCCTCTCCTCTCCTCTCCTCTCCTCTCCTCTCCTCTCCTCTCCTCTCCTCTCCTCTCCTCTCCTCTCCTCTCCTTTCCTCTACCTCTCCTCTCCTCTACCTCTTCTCTCATTTACCTCTCCTCTCCTTTACCTCTCTTCAGTGCAGGTGGTCAGTCTCCTCCGGGTGCCAGTCTTCTACCTAACGCTGAGTTGATTAGGCTTGCTGAATAGCTCGTTTGGCCGTTACAAAAACCAAGAAGTCAGAGTAAATGGTGGAGAGGGCAGTTGATGGTAATGACCGAGCCATCAATGATTGAGTCCATTCACGGCTGAAGTGGCTGGAGTGGGGGCTCTGCAGTCACTCCCCTCAGTCACTTTCCGCCGGCACATGAGGCACAGTGTGCACTGCTCTCATTACCATCCATTGTCTGGACCCTTTCAAACGGCTGTAAGAAGAGTTGCAGAGAGAGGAAAGGAAGAAAAAGAGAGAGATTAAATAATGGCCTCGTTGGTGGTATGGATTGGTTGATGGTGAAGTGAGAGGAACAGGCCCATACTTGTGTATAGTGTATGAACGAGTCAGAGTTTCTGCAAGATGGTCGAGATCCAAGATGATGTGTTTTTAAAGAGGGAACAAAGACCGCTAAGGCCTTTCTATCAGACAAATGATTCGCAAGATTTCATTGGATAGCTTGTAGCTGCTTATTACACATCAACTCATTTGTTTGGCTGATTCTGAACTTGTTCCGTGACGTATTTAGAATCAAACACTTTGCTATAAATAAAGTGTTACAGGACGAAAACAGCTCTTGTACTTTCCTCCACAGGCAGGCCAGCAGCCTGTGACCCTGTCAGATGTGACCAAGATCAGGCTACAGGTGGCAGCACGTGCCACTCGGGCCATTTACAGCGGCCTGTTGGATTGTTTTCTGTAAGATTCTCAGAGAGGAGGCTATTGGGAAAAGAGCTGGGGGTAGAGTTAGCTTAGCCTTTACCATGTCTCACTCACATCTGTAACCAAACATGAAAATATGCTTGTGTAGATTAGCTTCCATTAGGTTGTAAACATGCACACTTTCTCCTCTCTGCTGTTGAGATCATCGCTTCAGTGTAGAGTTGCATAGGCTGACTATGAACTCCTGCAGTGCTGGTTCTTTATCGACTTTGAAGAACAGGAACAGGAAGTCGAAAACCAAACCAAAGAGTAGCCATTCTTAAACCTGAGAAAGCTGCAGCCTAATTTTGTAAATGAAAAATGCTTTGGGGCCCTGAAAAACTTTTACAACACAATTCTGATCAACAATTGCCATTAAGTATTTTCATAAGAATGTTATATTCAAAGGCAAAACACGTTCTGCTAATGGCAATATGGTGCATTTTTTTGTACAACAAAATATGTACATTTAGTGAATTGTTAAAGTTCAAATCAAATATATATACAGTATATATATATATTTAATGTATAAATGCCTTCTT
Organism: Tautogolabrus adspersus; assembly: GCA_020745685.1. Lineage (NCBI taxonomy): Eukaryota > Metazoa > Chordata > Actinopteri > Labriformes > Labridae > Tautogolabrus > Tautogolabrus adspersus. The sequence goes on from CM036550.1 coordinate 13,897,647, forward strand.
GTAGCGCACCTGCAGTACCTTTTGGGTCAACAATTTGGAAATCAATGCCATAGTGAGGCATGAGAAAAAGAAAGATGCTTAGCCTATTTTAACCCTTCCAGAACAACAGGGTTCATTTTGTATTACCTGCTTCTGGTGCGTGTCCTCTCTCCTCTGCAATAAAATTCAAAAAATGCCACTGGACCAAAAATGTCTATGCACAATAGTTGTCTCACTGCAGCTCACACTCAAATCTCTGCATATGAAGATTTTTTCTCAAACTTGAGCAGCTCAGTTATCAGGGCAGGCAGCACCCATTCGACTTGAACTCCGATTTCATTACTTCTTGGTTCAAACAAGCTAATTTTCCTCCTTGCATAGGGTCCCTCTTCTGAAAAATCTGTTTCTTTTAGTATTTTTCTTTTAATGGTCATGTGTTGCACTTACATGTGTTTGCTGGGTTGCCTGTTTCTTTTACAGTACATGAAGATCTGATAATTGCATTTTTTGTTGTTGCTGTTTTTGAGTTGCTAATTACTTTTTTTTGTTGTTTTTGTTTTTGTGTTGGCAGCAACTCAGACAGTTTGGCCTACATTCAACAAAGCAACAAGTTCCCCTCTTAGGGATGAGTGTTTTAACTGTTGCAATTTTGATTTTCGAGCATGTGGAATAAAAACATTGAGAAATTAGTGATTATGCTCTTTTTTTCCTGTATTTGGTCAAAATAAAAAAAGTTGTTGTTTGACTGTCTCCCTCTATCACTCTTCACATCTCTCTCCCTTTCCCTCCTTATTGGACTCTCTCACTATGCCTCTGGCTTCCTCCCCATGTGTGTGTCTCTCTCTCTCTCTCTCTCTCTCTCTTCCATCACTCCAAACCACAGAAAGCCTGCTGGCTTAGAGCCCACCCCCAAGTCTCGGATCAGCCTGCCGGCGCCCAACCCCGACCACATCGGAGGCTTCAGGTTGGCTGTGGCCACGTTCGCTGGCATCGAGAGCAAGTTTGGACTCCATCTCCCACGCTGTACTGCGGTGACAGCAGCAGCAGCAGCAGGGGAGGAGAGGGAGGTGGCCCCCTCCAGCATGAGCTCCCACTGAACCTCCATGGGTAGGGGGTAAGTGAAAAAGAGGACTCAAATGTTTCCACCAAGTCATTGTCGGTAGTTCACTTATTTTTATTTTTTCTTCTTAATATTACCAACATATATGTTACTCTTTATGCAACCATGAGGTCCAGCCTGAGAACTCTTTGTAGGACTCTTGCAGTTGTTGCACACATGTCGCAGAAGTTTAAACATTAAACTTCAGCAAATCCTGCTTGCTTTCGTAAGAAATAATCCAAAAAGTACATTCAGAAGCAACTTTTTCCAGTTTCTTCCTTTTTGCTGCTTTCTATAAAAGCACATCCCTCATATGGTTACAATGCTACATAAGAAAGACTGATCCTTCATGTACATGAACACTTGACATATTTTCATACATGTATATATAGTTACTTTTGTCTGAGTTTCCCTTTCCATTGTGTGTTTATTTGATCTAATGTATTCACAATTTGACCAAAAAGTACTTACACGTAGAGACACAGCTTTGAAAGTGTTTGACATTTCTATTGTTGTAAGTTTTTTGGTTTCAGGTGTGTATGTTTGTAGCTGTGTAAATATCTCACGGACAGCTGATAACTTCTGCTCATAGTGTGTCAGTTTTAGAGTTTGTACTCAGAATGTAGGAGTTGCTTTAAGTGTTTGTGTACATGTGTACTGGGAGTAAAGAGAAATTTAAATTAGTACCTTTAAGGCGTTTCATTTTGGACGCAGCGAGGCAAAAAGCAACAACAGTTGATCAGCTCTGCTTTAATAGCAAACACAGCAGGTTTGACAGTGAGCACTCGGCAGAACAATAAACCTCTTGATGATCCTTAAAGTTCATGAATAATATACAGGTGTTGCTCCAGTTTAGAATCAAAATACAAAGTGCCGATCCATTTTAAAGTTTCTGTATTCCCTCACAACCACAGCATCCACACGTGAACACATCACCATAACAAAGCAACTCTCGTGTTAATGCATCTGTAATATTTCAGGAATGTGTTGCATGCAGGCATCATGATACAGAGAAAAGAAGCACAACATGAAGTGGACGTGACAGTTTGTAAACATGACTAGTCTATGGACCCTGCTTGATTTTCACAGTAGTGCAAAGCATTGTTACAGTACACATAACTTCATAAGGCTAAAAGACTGCCACTTGGTAAATACTGCAGGTTCACAGGTTGCAAGCAACACATCACCTTAAGTCATTAGACAAATAAATAGGTAGGACAAATCTGTAAAGATCAACGGTTTACCAATGAAGAGACAGAGTGCATTTACAAGACAGTAAACGCAGAAATACGACCTGACAGTAACTGCACATAAAAGTGAGAAAACAGAACTAAAGTGAGGGAGAAGCTCATGCTACAGTGACACCAATAAAAGCACACCAGGCGTCTTGATTCTTTCTGCTTTGGTTTGGAGTCCCGCTCTATGAAGCCAGCTCCATAGGCCCCTCCTCCTCGCCATCTGCCCGGTTAGCACGGATCTCCATCAGGGTACGAGCAAATCGTCCCCAGTCGTCAGTGTGAGCCACTGACAGCTGTAGGAAACAACAGGGAAACACGGAGGACATGGCATTACATGCTGAGGGGGAAAACCTGTGTGACCTGTGTGCTATGAAGCCACCACACCTGGATGTTGCTGGGACACAAAGCGCCATAGATTTCTCCTACAGTTTCTACTGTTAGCAAATCAAAGAATCATCTTATGAATGGTTTGCATGGATTAGAGCGCACCATAATTAAGCACCATTAAGCGCAAGCGGCAGATAAAATTGTCCTTTGTACAAGCTGCAATTGGCCGTGACCTGCATTCTTGTGTTAGCAGGCTAATGTTAGCACACTTTGGCTAACTCATAGCTTCATGTAAATTGACACAGAATGACGGTGATCTAAAGACACTAACGTGACATCCAAATAAGCAGTGAGTATGTTATGTCACTCTTCTCTTCTCTAGTCCTTCACTAAAGCAGCTTTATACGCCGTGTAAACACGGCTCAGACAACAATACAGCTGGCAGGACTCGAGCTTCTCACTCATCACAGACAGTCATGACTCAGAGAGACATTTACACATGGACATACCTGATTTCTGCTGTATTTGTGTTTAAAATGTCTCACATTCTGCCTTTAAAGACGGTTAGAAAAAAGTATTGTGGTCCAAAATCCAAATGATGAGATAAAAAGTCCAAAAATTGGAAGAAAAAGTCAAGGGTTTTATCTCATCATATCAACTTTTTATCAAATAATAATGAGGATTTTATCTCATAACTATTAACTGGCAGGATGCCGGTAGCCTGGAGGTTAGCGTGCACGGCCCATGTACAGAGGCTATATTCCTTCAAGAAGATGGCCGGGGTTCAAATCTGACCTGTGTCGTCTTTCCCGCGTGTCATTCTCCACTCTCTCGTTCACTGGTTTCTGGCTCTGTCCACTGTCCTATCTCTCAATAAAGGCATAAAAAGCCCCAAAATAAACCTTTAAAACATTTTAACTAACATGGGGATAATAATTTAATTACCTAGGCTAAGTTTTGAAGTCGTTCTTTTTTCCTCCTGTCTGAAAATAATACCATAGTGACACCATAATACTGCCAAAGGGGACAGTGATGGGAGATAATCAAAACTTACTATTACATAAGACATGTATAATATTTACATCTTAGTTTAACTTGTTGTGAAAAAAAGAAAGTAAAAAGTACGTCTGAAATAAATGTCATTATAATCCATCAGATACTACTGAGATATTTCCGTCCCACCACAGCCCTCATGGAGCTAAAAATGAGCTGCTCCGATCGTAAAGGGTTAATACAGGAAGTCAAATGGAATTGTTGCCTCGAGTTGAGCACTGTGGAAGTCAGAATGAGTGGGACAGAAGCCGCGGCCGCCACCCAAGCTGTCTGCAACCGCTTTGCGTGGCCAGGCTGTAATTAAACAGGAACCAGGAGGAGGGAGGCAGCCATTTTGAACAACCCCCCCCCCCCCAAACCCCCCACAGAGCTGGGCTGGCCACAGCGGGGGGCTAAGCCAGAAACTCATGTATATGCTGCTCTGAGTGACTTCAGCTTTAGCTGAATTTGAACAGAATACAAGAAGCTCAAATGTCAGAGAAACAATAAGGGATTTTGTGGAGTTGTGCTTTTAAAAGCAGCGGGTCCAAAACATTTATAAGTCATGGAGCAGCGGGAAGCCCCCGACCCTGATCTGCTGAGCTACTTTTGAGCAAAAATCAATAAAAGAACAAATAAATCTGTTAAGATCCCTGCTGATAAATCACCAAAAGCTTATTTGTACCAAGTTATATAATACTGAAATAAACGTCTTTTTTAACTCTGATTTCCTAGAGCTGCTCAAGGGTCTTTTTATTCACATGCTGTTCCTAATTTTAGCAATGTGGGGGGAACTTCTAGAGAAGTAAACCCACACACACACGCACACACACACACATTACACACACACACACACATGTCCTCAAGGTCATAAAACCGTCAACCCCGCTCACTTTTATTGATGACTCTTTGTTACCATCAACGCCACCAGCTCAACCGAGCCTCTCTCAAACGTACCACACTACAGAAAGATGCTAAAATTAGCCGAGCGGCTAGGCTAACATGCCCTCACATAGGGGAATCTAACCAGAGCCCTCTGAGCATCAGAGAACATACAAGATGCAGGCAGGGTGGTTGGCCGCTTTGTGGTGATGGTGGAGTCATGTGGAGGCTATTTTACAGGGACATGAAGCAGGGAGGGACAAAAATCAAACACATACATTCATGGCGATGCTGACAGTTGGGTAAACATACAGAGCTGAAGGACCTAAAATGAACGGTTGTGGTGAATGTGGAGGTTTTACTGTTATAGTACCGGTCTTTCACTAAAGTCAGTGGACCAAATATACATTAAACACAGGAATGGTAGCGCATGTATAAACATATTTTACATTATTTGTCTATTCGCAGCACTTTTTCTTTCTTCTTGACACAAAATCAGGACAGAGAGAGAAATCACTGATGAGTTGTGACGGATGCGCCAGCAACTCCAAAATCCGTCACTAAAATCTCTCAGTCTACTCGAGTGCTACTTAATATCTACAGTGCAATAAATTCTGGCCGTCGTCGTTTACTCAGGCTATTGGCACCTTGAGGGCAATTAAATCCTGATTGTCTGTAAATGAAACCAGCGAGAAACACCAGCTGCATGCATCACAGCTCGCACAGTGAATCCAGCAACAATGTACTCACCCAACATTCTTCTAACCACATCAAACTGCCAAAATATTAACATTCAAAGAGGCATAATGATTCAAACGTGACAGAGTGGATCTGTAGTGATGAAAACAATGCCTGAGAAAAGGAGTGCTCACTCTGCCCTTTTTTCTGAAGACCAATAAATAGATAGTAGTATGTTTTTCACACCTAACTTTTGGTGCAGCTAATTTTCATTACACACAGTTAGTATCTGTACCTCTCCAGTGTCGTATATCCAGACGCGACCCTCTGAGTCGCCCACCGCCAGCTCCTTCCCTCCTGATGACCAGCGGACTCTGTTGAGTGCCGATGCTCCCTCAATGGTCACACTGGCAGTTGGTACCTGGTGGACAAAACAATGAAAACAAATCAAATGTATTATTCATTTAAATGGTCTGCATATAAATCACATTGATTACACACAAATTTGACATGTACATATAACAAAGTGTAACGGAAGAAAAGTCCTGATTTTGAATGATTTCCACAGAACTTACTGCATGTGTTTTTCACAGTTCACTCTGAATAAGTTAAAATACTGCCTGATTTGCTTACAAGTTTTAAAATCCTTTATAAAATCCTCTTAAACATCCATAACAACAACAACTTCTCTGTGACAGCTGTTCACATTTGACATTTTAAATGTTCCTCATTTGTAATTTAACCTGCTGAGTATGAATGACTGAGGCTGTAAGTAAGTTACAAACCAATTCCATCTAATGTTATGCTTTTTTTCAATTTCCAATTAGATCACAATGAAATAAAAATGTAAATTTAGAGCATGTCTCCAAAGTCTGTTTCTTAACATTTAAAGGCTCTAAAGCCGTTTAAGCTCTTCTCAGTGTTTTCAATTTCATCTCATTTTAAATACACAGCTTTATCCAAACATTCTGGAGGTACGTCAAACATGTCGGTCTAATGAAGAACTTCTCTCTCTACAGTGGACTCACACAAGGACTTTTACTGTATAATAAGTGCATCCATGTTTGCTGTTGTGGCCAATGCTCTTTTTAGAAAACAGCAGTGCTCATGTTGCACCTTTTAAAAAAACCTAAAACCATCTGCAGTGTTTCCATAAACTGTTCCTGACATGTGGCGGGCGAGTCTGACAAATGTCACCAGTGGAGACAGAGGCCTTGGCATCATGTCGCCTCACACACCGAGCTTCTGCGTATTTAAAGCGGTGCTAACCACAGACTGACTGCCATTAGCCTGCTAGCTTCCCTCGCTCCGCCCGAGTGGATCTGAACTGAGCGCTTTAAATTGGCTGTGTATGTGTGTGTGTCTGTGAGTGTATGTGTGAGTGTGTGTTTGCTGGAAATGAGAACCAGGCGAGCTGCACTGCTCCGTTAGTGTCGTTATAACTGTGTGTTTTTAATATGATGGCAACAATGGAAGTCTGTTGCTATTAGACAGACTGTGTATGAGTGAATGTGTGTTGTATGTGTTCAGTACATCCATTTGTGTATTTGTGTGTGTGTGTTTGTCGGAGCAAATGTTTCTCATAAAGCACATTGTGAGCTGAGTTAGGCTGTCGATAATGAACTCTTCCTCTGTGGCTGAAAAGGCTGCTGTTGAGAGAATCATGGGAATCTTGTCATGTGTGCTGCAGAGGGAAGAAGCTCCCGATGAGATCAATGAGGGAGAGAGTCATAGTTCAAACGAGATCAGAGGAGAGAGATTATACGAGACACGACAGCTGAGATGTAACATAAAATCCCTGGAGTTGAGATGTGAATTTCATGTGGACAGCAAGAGAGGCCTGCCAGAAAATGAGAGAAGCAGAAGAGTGAAAGAGCATTATGGGAAACGAAGGAGAGCATCTTATGCTGACTGGTATTTAGGTTGAAGGCACTGAGTGTTGTCTCCATGGAAACCAAGTGCGAAGGAGAATGAAGGATCCTTTTATCTGTACTCTTACCTGAGTGATCAAAGGTTTGGTACTGACTTTCAGACATGTAAAAAAAGTATGATTTTCAGACGCAGACTTTCAGAAGATTGTCGACCAAACTGCAACTTTTACAGTTCAAAGTTTTAGGGACTTACGTCGTCTTCTTCCATAACAACAGAGAGGCACCAACGAGCTCAAAAGTTTTTACAAATAACAAGAAACAACTGAGATTTAGGAAATGTTGATAAAGAGCTTCAGGTGTGTTGTTGGACTTATACCTTCAAACAGAGGTAGGCAACTCCACCTGTTTCCACTTTTTACGCTAAGCTAGGCAGCGCCCATCGTCATTTTTCCGAGTGCTGCGCCTTTTTTGTGCGGCCGCTCCTTGCGCTCAAGTTAACAATCGTTCAACTTTTCAGAAAGGCGCTGTTGACGTCACCAGCGCTCTTTTCCAAATGTATGCTATTCCCTGTAATTTTGCCGCCTACGGAACATGTCTTGTAACCACATCCTCTTGGCTCCGTGTCTGATCAGGAAATAAACGATCTAAAATAAAAAACATACAGTATGAAGTAACGGAGCCGTGTCGGTCATACAGCGGCCATTGTCCACAGACTGTTGTCATAGAGACAGGGGCGGACGTGCAGCACTTTCATTTCCAGCACACAAACGCTTCATGCAAGCGCTCCCGAGCGCACAGCCAGCGCTTTTCTACTCGGAAAAAACGCTAGGTGGACACGGGGTCAAACATGAAAAATAAGCTACGTTGATTGTTTCCTAAAATGTTGAGGTATTCCTTCTATTAACAAGAAGCTGCAAGTATTTTAGACTTGATTCCATCAAGTATTGTTTTGTGTCATTTCTTCCATTTCAGGCAAAATATGTATTTTTTTATTCCATATAATAAATTGTATTCAATCAAGTTGAGTAGTAAGATGCCTTTCCTGCCGTGGCCTCAGATGCCCCCTTCTTAAAAATAAATCTCCCCTCACAGCACTGAGAAACTTTCTCATTTCATTATTTTAATCTTCAGCATGAGACTGCAGACTGAGGTCTCCTGCACATGTGTGCGCTCCACTGATGGGACATAGTGTGGGAGGCGGATGAGAGGAGGTGGCGGGGTCCTGAGGTTGCCTGAAAGTTGGACAGGGGTTGCAGGAATGTTAGCGGGACACATCTGGGTGGGGAGACGTCGCTGAGTGTGATTTAAAGCGAGGACTGCTGGAAACGCCCATGGGGGAATCTTGGATTCTGTGTGCGTGTGTTGGTGCATGGAGGGATGTGGAGGAGCTGGTGGTGGTTGTGTTGGGAATAAGGGGAGTAGATAAGTCTTGGGTGTTTGGTTGTGCGGTTCAGGGATGAGGCCCAACAACAGACAACAGCAGACACACGCGCACATCAACACACAGGGAGACGACACAGAAAACATGTTCTTTGTGACCTATATCCATGCACATACCTCTGTGTCGTTGTTGAGGTTCCACAGGTCTAAGCGGCCCATGCCGTCCACAGCGGCGAAGATAGCAGGGTGCACAGGCGACCACATGACGTCATACACATAGTCTGCGTTGTCCTCGAACGAGTATAGAGGCTTATTGTGCTGAAAGAAAGAAAAATTAAGATATGGTGTGTGAGAAAAAAAAAAAGAGTGAGAGAGTTAGGGATTACAGCAGATGACACACCAGAGATAGAAAGAGAGAGAGAGAGAAGGAATGGAGAGAGGGAGTGAGAGAGCTTCAGACAGAGTGGCGCTGCCTCAGCCTTGGGGCCTGTCTGGGTGCAGAGCCTAATTAAAAAGCCTTGCACATTCACACAGCACCATAAAACCACTGGGAGAGATGAAAGGGAGGGCCCCTCCACAAGGTGTACTGTAACCTCAACACAACAGCTGTCTGAGAGACAGAGAGAGAGAGAGAGAGAGAGAGAGAGAGAGGAAGGGAAGAGATGAGAGGAACAGGAAGGGTGGAGAACGGACAAAACACTGGACACAAGAGTCTGTGTTAGTGTGTGTGTGAGAGTGTGTGTGTGTGTGTGTGTGTGTGTGTGTGTGTGTGTTTGAGGATGCGACTGATGGACTTTTTAAAGCCCTGTAGTGATTTCAATATGAAAAGAGTCAAAAAGTTATTTAACAAAACGATATAAGCTTAAGTTTGTCTTTCAATGCAAACAAATATGATTAGATAAATTCAAAACATGTTAAGTTTCAAATGTTGCACATACAGCTCCGTGCTGGACGAACTATTTGATGATGATGTCATTTGAAGATGCATGAAACACATCCTTAACAGTATTTTTTTTTTTTTACAGTCTCTTGTTGGCTAAAATAGGTTCAAACTCCAATAAAACCGTGGATAAGCTTACATGGTTACATAATATCAATGTAGAAAATTAATTGGTCTCAAACACAGCCTCTGAAGTAGATAAATAACATGAATCCTGAAGGTATTTTAGAGTAGGGTCAGAAGTGAGAGAGCAAAAGTCTTTGTCTGATGAATGCAGTTTTTGCACTCATGGCCACCATGATTGTATGTGTGGCACGTCTTTTGGTCTTTTGCGAGGGGTCTTCATTTGTTGAGCTTTGACCTCGAGCTGCACTGACTTTGTTGGTGCAGCCAATGGTTGAAGACTTCTGCTTGTGCTGCAATTAAAGATGGAGGATAAATAAAAGAAGTGTGGGAAAGTGGCTTAATACAAATGTGTGTGTGTGTGTGTGTGTGCGCGCATGTGTGTGTGTGTTTGTGTGTCTCAGAGCTGCTGTTAGGATTCCAGAGGCTTACAAACTGCATTCCTGACAGGTAGAGAGGGAGGGGCGGAGAAGAGGAGACAGGTTGGCTGGAGGAGCAAATGAAGGAATGTAGTCCCCTCTCTCTCTCTCTCTCTCTCTCTTTCCCTCCTCCTCCTCCTCTCATTCCTTCTTTTTCTCCATCACCTTCACTCTCTCACTCCGTGGTAGTTTTTAAAAGGCTGTGAGACCTGCACACAGAGAGCAGGGCACACACGCACACACACACACACACACACACAAACAAACAGCCAAACCAATTTCAAGCCTCGATTGAACCTGTTTTTGAGACGGCGGGTGACAGCAGAGGTCATTTTACTTCATCACACAGGTTCAGCATTCGATCAGCTGGACGATTCTTGTTTATCTTTTCTTTCTCTCGTCCTCTCCTTGTTTTTGTCCCTTGTTATAACTCTTACTCTCATCCACTAATCCTCTAGCTTTTGAGTTTTTCTTTTTACCAAATGATGTTCTTTTTTTTGTTAATCTGCCTTGCTGGATGATCACCTTTGATGCAATTTCAAGCTGTCTTTTTTAAAATATTGTTCCATAAGCAGCAAAACAATCACAGATGAGAGGCCCTGATTTATCTAGTGATGCAAACTACTGTTTTACTGTAGTCTCTCCATAATCTACCTCTCTTAAATAAGGTGATTTTGGTCAATAATCGGCAGAAACAAGTCTACGAGTAATCTTAAAATGAAGCTTAATCCTCACGGCGCCACGAGTGCAGAAACTGCTTGTCATTATCTTTCCTGTGCTGAGGATCTGGCAAGCTTTAGCAGGTCTGAACTGTAAATCATCACATGAACAGTACACAAGAAGTAACATCGCAGAGCAATGCCAGTTCCTTTACTACAAGCAGATTAGAAAATAAAAGGATGCAAGTTAAATAAAGCTTTTAAAGGTTTAGATGATGATCACAAATTAAGAGCTTTTAGGACTCGTCAATTGACTAATCCTGTTATCACAATATAACAACATTGATCCTGATTATCGTCTTCAACGTATGACTTTAGATTGTTCATGACACCTGCCTCTTTAACTGTTTCCATCCAACAGCCTAGTACATAATGGTAAGCAGGCAGTAACAATGTTACATCACAGTGGTTTCATATTGACTCCCCTCAGGATGAAATAAGCAGTGTGGGGAGAGTTTAGATCCACAGACAGAGCACAGGCTACAAATAAGCGAAGCTGTTACAAGATCGTTCGCAGAAACTCTACGACCTGACCCGGCTACAATCAGTTTTGCACGCATGAACCTGAGAAATGTGGCCTTTCAGGGTCTAGATATCTGTGTTTGTAAGTTTACAATTAAAAATGTGGAATCATTTATTTGTTGTTCTTTGCTACTTGATATATATTTAACCGATCGTTTGAAATGGGCCTAAGATTTCGTCTTCCAATGTTGCTGAATTACATTTAATCAGAACTATATCTTGGCAGGCTATGTGATGTCAGGAAATCTCAAAAGAATCGATATGTTATCTATTGATGAAACCTGAGCAGCTTTACATCCCTCGTTAAATGATGTAAGAATCTTCATGCTAATAAAATCCCACTGATGACCTTTGTGTAACTTTAAGGTACTGAATCACTTCTCTCTTCTCTTGAAATGTCACCCACACTGGTCCAACCATCTCTTCCCTATAAGTCGTACGGTTTCTCTGGTTCCTTCCTGGCTGCATCCGGATCACAAACATCCCTTCAGCTTGATATCTTCAATCAAGAATATAAGAACCACTCACTGATATGACTGAGACAAACTAAGTAACAGAAACCTTCCCTCAAGATAAAACCATTTACACTTATCTGATATATTATCAGCACTCTGTAACAATCCTCTTAGCTGACAGTGATTTTGGCCTTTCATTAAATCAAACTGGACCAAATATGCTTCATCCAAACACTTACGAGATTTTGGTTTTGGACTTCAAGAGAGTGAGATATTTCAAGTCATGCACGTTCATAAACCCACTCCCAGCTGTCGCGACGTCTTCACCCTCTGGCCCACTCCAAATGTTTTCACTAACCACAATATTTGCACCGCTGAGTATGAAAACACCAGCAGACGTCTGTACGACACCTTTTTTTCCAGAACTGTGAGGGCAAACGTGTGTGTGAATGCAAAACGTGTGTGTCGGGTTGAAGGCAAACCTCGAGGGGATTTTAGGTAAACAAAGGCAGCTTGCTGAAGGTGCACAAGAGGTGTGAACACATCCATCCAAACACACTCAGGTGTTCTGCCTGCCAACACACAAATATGGGTTATATGGGATGAGAGACAGACACACATTCCTGCGGTGCCCCTCAAAGGAAAGGGAATTCCCAAATCCTGAAAAATAAAACAGTCCTCTGATGAAAAGTCCACAGAAATGTGTTTTAATATGTGTCACCGGAGTCTTCACACAAGACTCATGTTTGACCGGCTGCATGCAAACGTGAGTTACATTTATCAGCGTTTTACAGCCAAGTATGTAAACTGTAACTGGATCCTGCATAAAGCTGCAGTATTATGCAACATGCATTATGTATTTTTCTCATACTGAAATAGTCTCCCTTTGATTTTTGCCTGTGTTTGCTGTTTGACGGGCTGCTCATGCTGATCCCTCTGTCCTTCAAATTTAGTATCACCTCTACCATCAACCATGACATGTTTCCTCTTCCTGTGTTTGCATCAACTGGACCGATCTTCATTTCAACTCAAAACAATGAGTGTAACATTGAAATAATCTTACAATCACGTTTGAGCACACCACAAATGTACCTGGGAATGAATCCATTGTGTGACAGCCGCTCTCTGCAAAAGTTTCTTTGAATATATTGACTAACTTTTCTATTCTCCAGCACCCACTTTGGCAGAAAAAAAGTCAGTGTTTGCTTTTTTACTTCCACTGAAATGCTGCCAAACAGAATACATCACATGAGTGTCTGGGTAAGAGTAACTGAGTGAGTCAAACTTCCTGAGATTAATGATGTTTCACATCTTAAAAAAGCAGCTAACACAGAATTCTTGGTCTGATTTAACAATAGAGGGTATCCATTGACGTCACTCTCCACAGACCACGTCCACTCAGTTGGGCAGAGTGGAAAACCATTCTGCAACATGGCTGCCTTCAACAGGGGAAAATATGAAAACAGGAGTAAAAAAAATGATTTCAGTAATATAGACAGAACTTTTAGGTCAGTTTCTTTAAGGTTTACATGAGGTTCAAAAAGTCGATTTATTGCCACAGGCTTTACCCTGGAAGTCACACCGTATAAATTCTTAGAAGAAAGCCGGGAAGACAACGAGACGCCAAAGCGAAAACCAGACAGTTTATTTTGTTTTATACGAAATGGACCGTGCTGTTAAGTAGTCAATCTTTTCACCGTTGGACATGCAACCACTTTGCAGCTTGCTAACTTGTTTGTCGATTGTTTTGTGTGTGAAGTAATAGGTCAACCAGAAGAAGGTCCAATAGTAACGAGCTGAAAGGGGGAACCTACCGTAGCTGAGTCGGACAAACTTCCATCAATAAATTAATTCGTCCTCGGTGCTTGTATATTGGGACAAAGACAGTAGTTAACGTGCTTGTAAACGTTACGGTTCCAAACACTTATTTAAACACATAACCTCAGCGGAGGATCTATACTGCCGACAGAGAACATTGTCAAGAAATAATGACTGAAAAGACGGTCCTTGTTGCTGAATTAAAGCTGTTTACTGCTTAAATGATTTCTACGTGCTTTCTGCTACTCATTGGGCGTTACTGGGCAGTGACTCCATCACATGCATAAATTCTATTCCTGTTGCTTAATATCACTGTGTTTACACCTCCTTAGAGATTATTCTGTGTCTTCAAGTGACAGTTTTACTTTATTTTAATGTGAGGGAGTTGTGCCCTGAGCTTTGACTGGCAGGAAAATCCTCCACTTTTTTGTTCTTCTGTTCTTTAGTGTTGGCTATATAGACGTAGACAGTAGTGTCTATATTATTAGTACATCTTAAAGGGGGCAGATCACAGCAAGCCTGGCAGACTAAATTCACCCATTCAGTTTCCACACGCCTAGTGATAGAACTTATTCATGCCCGCACACACACAAGAATAAAGAGAAAAACTGATTTCCAAAGAGTTGCTCACCTACAGCACTCAGCTTTCTCTCTCTGACACATTTTCTCTCTCTCACTACAACCTCTCAGGGTCCACAATCAACCCCCCACACATCCCCCTTCCTCTTAAAACACCATACCTTTGTGCTCCAGAGTTTGACGGTCCAGTCGAAGGAGGAAGTGATGAAGAGGTGGGAAAAGTCGACGGTGCCCACGGCGCTGTGGCAGCTGACGCCCGTCACTGGTCCCTGGTGGCCCTCGAACATCTCACAGATACCGGCCTTACTGAGAGGACAACACAGAGGTGGGGTACACATTGCTAATTCAGTCAGCTCTGCAATGTAGAAATGTTCTAAACTTGTTCACATGTAAAACAGTGAAGCCTTTACTGGGGATGTCCAAAGTATAACTACAGCACAGCAAGGACGCTTTTTTTAAAAGTGAAACAATGAACTCCTTAAATTGAGCAAAAACTGCTAGAAGCTTTCCTTGTTTCATTCATTTGAAAGGCACAAGACAAAAACACTTAGTACAAAATGTAGAAAGGAATGTTTGCTGACTACATAAATGTAAAATCTTTGCAGAAGTATCTTACTGTGATGTTAAAGTTTGTAATTATTTAAGCTAAAATTTGTAACAGCATTTTTTTTACAAGGCAAAGATGAATGAGTGATCCAGCACGGGTTTGTCTGTAATGTTTTGCTCACACATGTTTTTAGTACACCCACCTGCCATGTCTGGATGCAGTGTACACAGTGCCCTCCTCACTGCCAACCACATAGTTGTTAACGTCCCCCGTGGGGAAAGCCATACCTGTCACCGCCACAGGTTTGGATTTATTGTACACCAGCTCCATGGTCTCCTGCATACACACACACACGAGGAGGAAGCTTCAATGTTTAGATAAAAAAAAAAGGCACATGTTATTCCAGATAAATCTACCCAGAGAACTAAGTACTGCCATGTTGGCATGTGTCTTGTGTGAGTGGTGTGCTGCAGCATTTGATTAGCATGTTGTGTACCTGTGGCTGAGAGAGCATGTCCAGACTCCAGGAGCACATCCTGCCGTCTGTCGACACCGTGATCAGGTTGTTGGCGTTCTGGGTGCCCACCACGTTCACGCAGTACACTGGGTGCTACACACACACACACACACAAACACAAACAAAGAGATAAAGCCACAAATATTTGAGATCACAATTCAAGAGATGGCAGAAGCACTTGTGGTGGATGAAGTAGCAGGAAGCTGTACTTGAGTAAAAGTACAGACCAAATCAAAGTCATCTCTTCTAATATAACTTTAGAGAAAGTCTTAAAGTATCTCATTTGTTTTGTACTTAAGTATACAAATTGTTATTGGGATATTAATTGTACTTACGTATTGAAAATAAAAGTACAAGTATAGGATGTTGATAAAAAAGAAAGTGGTCACAATGTCGTAAATAATGAACAATATTTTAACCGTCAAAACTGAGTCACTTAAAGAAGATCAAAGTCTTCACACTTTAAAAAAAAAAAATTTAAATCTCGTTTTTAACATGGATAATTAGTCCATTTGTTCAGAGTTGGTTTTAGTAATTTGGAGGCCACATGCAAAGACCAATATGAGACATTTCCTGAATTTGCTAAAAGCGATCATAGCTTGTGAACTAAACCTGCTTTGGGGACTTCTCTTCCTCAGTTAACTTAGCCACAGACCTACAGGACAGACCCAAAAGTGACTTACAAATACCCACCAGTAACCTCTTTGAAGAGTAACAAAAGAGCTCAAAGTCACCCACGTCTCCCCAGGGATTTTTCTTGGGATAAGTAAACTCTATTCTGATGCTATTTTATGAACTCCAGGCTCTGAATTAACATTCAGATTGATGTCGCAATCATTGAAAAAAAGATGAGATGTGTACCTCACGTTTGATGCACATTAAATATTCAATAATAAGAGTCGGAGAATAAGCTTAAATGCATTTAGGTTACTGCAATATTAAGACAATGCCACATTTTCAAACACTGTTAAAGCAGTGGGTGTCTTCATGATTTACCTCTCATCTGCTTCTGCTTTCTCGTTCTCCATCGCCTGCTGGAGTTTCTCTCTCCTCTCTCTTCATCTGTCTAACTGTCTGTCTGCCTGACTGCATCGCATAAAAGCTGTGTGATCACAAAGTTACTTCAGGGTCTAACTTCTTACCCTCAGCCTACGACTGTCTAGTAACTATCCCAAGAGACTGAGTTGTGTGTTTTTTGCAGGGACATGAATGCTGTGACATCTCTCCTCTCCTGCAGTTCCTTGTGTTGGAGAGTGCACAGTGGTTAGGCACAGGAGAGAGAGATGAGAGAGCGGTAAAGCCTAACTGAAGTGAGCGGAGCAGGGGGAGACCGTCGGGGAAAATAACGAGTAACAAAGATTCCTGGGGAAATGTATCCCAGTAGTACAGATTTTTGTATTGGAGCAAAAGTAGAAGTTGTCAAAAGATATACAAACTCAACAAAAGAACAGATAGTCACAGAAAATACTTAAGCACTGTTTCTATGAGAAGAAGAAACACCTATCTGCACATTTGGCATCTTGTACCATTAAGTAACATTTAAACACATGACATCATAAGATACTTTATGGACAAGCAGCTAACACAAAGCTCACATGCCACCCTGCAGTGAGACATGCGCTGTAGTGCAAACCCACAGCAGTATGTGAAAGCATTATGTCATTAAGTAACAGATCTGTGTAACGAGCAGCACAAAGAAGCTGTTCAGTAATCAACAGTCTGCTAGCTGGCTGGTCAGAGAGGATGAGAACGATGGCCTCATTATTAGAGTGTAAGCGTACATAATGAATGGTATGTAGACGTGTGTGTGTGTGTGTGTGTGTGTGTGTGTGTGTGTGTGTGTGTGTGTGTGTGTGTGTCTGCAGCCTTCTATAGCTATGCTTACAGTGGCCCCCTAGTCTAGAAGATATTGCTGTTTACAGTACAGTGGTCAGTAATTAGGTGAGTGTCTACGAGCTGTCTAAGATCTGACCGCTCAAGTCAAGTGTGTGTGTGTGTGTGTGTGTGTGTGTGTGTGTGTGTGTGTGTGTGTGTGTGTGTGTGTGTGTGTGTGTGTGTGTGTGTGTGAGAGTGAATTTGCCTGTGTGTGTGTGTTGATGTGATAAGATTTAACACATATATTAGATAACTTTCCTAATTCTTATCAAAAGCCCTACAGGGAAGAGATATTCCATCAGAGCTTATTTCACCAGGGGTGCAACTAACAAACATTTTTCTTTGTAATCATATTTCACATTAAAAGTCTTTAAACAGAAAAAAAAAGAGTGAAAAATGTCTTCAATTTCTTGGAGACCATGACCTTATAATAAAATAACTTCTTGTTTTTGACCAACTTTCTGAATCCACAAACTGGACAACAATGGAAGCTTTTTTCATAATTATATATAAAAAAGTGAAGTGAAGGAGCTGGAGTTAGCAAGTAAATCCTTTATTTGCTTAATAATTGACCTAATGGATTAATGATTATATTAACTGATCGATTTTCTTTTGATCAACTTATTCTGAAATCATTTTAGTGTTGAAGTACAAAACAGGGCATAAAAAATGTAAATCACAGACAAATATCTAATCATGTTGTTTTTTTTTGTAACTCTGTCAAAGCTAAAAATGTCCGTGATGTGCTGCCACGTCATCTATGATGGTTTTTCAGTCACTGTACTGGTTTTGAACTGTGTGTCAGACTGGTATTGGAGACCTCCTTACAGTGTGTGCAGCAGCAGATAGAGGAGTCCTCTGGACGGGGGTCCGACGGTGACTGCGGTTGTCCCAGAGGACGATCTGTCCCGAGTAAGTCCCTCCCACCACCAGGTTGGGATGAAACCTTGCAAAGCCCACAGATACTACAGGAGACTGAGACAAGCAAAGAGAGAAGACAGGAGGATGAGATAGCAGATTCACTGCGTTTCATTCTGGTGTGAGTATATTTTATAGGAGCACTTCTAAAAGAGTTATGTTGTCATGAACCAACAGAGCAAGGAACAGTTTTTTTTTTTATGATTAAGAGTGGCGATAAAATAGCAGACAGTGAGAAAAGAGCAAAAACAAAGAATGACCGAAAACAGTAACGCTAGACCGAGCATTAGCAGGAGTGAGTGATCAAGGCTGCGTGATGGGTGGCAGACATGAGGAGATAGACGGAGAGGGAAGATGATGAGTTCGGTTATGGTGAGGGTCCGCTGAGGAGAGGAGAGAGGGGTGACGCTAGGGCGGAGACCAGACAAAGAGGGGAATTGTAGTCCTCTTTCCACCAGCCGTTTCACATTACAGCATCAAAACCCCAGCAGCCACTGGAGCGCTCACTGTAGCCTCCATCATGACAAGCGCACCCTTGAACTCCCTCCCTCCCCAATGCCATGTTTATTGAGTTTTGGTTCCTCTTCAGTGCTTGTCCCATATGGGCTTCAGCGTGCAGCAGCTAGCCTTCCCTGACCCACAGCCACTAAAAGCATCTGTGCTACGATCTTATGAGAAAATGCCCCAGGAGGGTAAGTGGTGTTATACATTGACAAATTTACCCCTTCATCCTTCAATGTAGTGAAGCAGCAACAATAAATTAGATACATGACAGGGCCAAGAGAGCATTAAACAAGAAGCTCACAGGCACGCATCCCAATTAAAAACAGCCAAACTGTAAAAACATGCAGGGTGCATTTTCGCAAAAGCATTGTTGCCCAATACAATCATAGATTTTGTTTGTGCAATGGTTGACAGTTTGAGAGTTCCTGAAAACAGCATGTTAGGTCTGACACTGTGTTAAGGCAAAGTTAGGCATCATTAGTGTCCAAATTGAATCCCTGTATTAGCAGAGCATTAATTGTAAGATGTTATTGAATACATGAAAGGAGCTATATGTAAGATATCTACCAGATGAAATCATGAAATGACCTTACTATATCATCAGACATTAGTGCTGGCTTCTCTGACAACAATGCAGCAGCCAGTATGTCCTCCTTCTATGTTTCGATTCCGGTGCGTAATGGTCTATATTTGTTTTGACCAGAGAGAGTGGCCGGTTTTAAAGCACCCCACACGGCCGTTTCGGACACCCTCTGGTTTGCCACGTGAGACCAGTTATCACTGCAAACTACCCGACCTAAAAAGCCTGTTTTTTTTTTTCCGAATAAGCTCCAATACCAGAAATGTGGTAAAACTATAGGATAAATACTGGAGATACTTTTGAAAAATGGAGAGGTTAGAATGCAGAAAGATTTCAAGACCGATGCAGAGCTGGCTAAACACTGAAGCTTCGGTGTCCACGACATGGCAACCCACGTGTGCAATGATTCTAGAGAGGGGGCGCGGGGGAGATAGCTCTCTCCAATGTTTTGAATTCGGACTGCAGTAGTAATATTAAAGTTTTATCTTTTTTTAAGAATCCAAATAAAATGGATCACTTACTTCTTTTACATACAGTTCTGACTTTCATAAATCTACCAACATCCTATCTAAAAAGAAGATTTGCATACAAACATAACTGGACTAACTGTGTGGCTAAACAGTGTTCACATCACACACATGCTCTTTGCACATGTCATGAATGTGTCAATATGCAGTGTGATCATAGTGATTTCAAGGAGCAGCTGTTACCACTCCAACAGGTAGAACATGTGACTATGGGAGTTTCTGTTTAGGGAATGCATCCATGGTGGCCAGTATAGTAATTTTATTTTTCATCTCTGTTTAACAGCTGTGTTTAATATTATTCTTGACCTTAATGTACAAACCAACTCATTTAGAACAATGATACCTTAAGGTGTTATCACAGCATGAAACACAGTTGTTCTTGCTCACAGACGATTCATAAGAAAAGCCTACTGATGCCAAACAACTTACAAGCTCATAATGATAAAACAATTTTCTTTCTTTCCCAAACGCCCCCCCCCCCCCTCTCTCTCTCTTTGGCTCTACAGCCAAACCATGTGTGAAGCAGCCAAATCCAAAACCCCAGTTCATTTCAAAAAGAGACCGATAAACAAACCAGAGAAAAAGAAAACACTGCACACTCTCTTTCTCAGTTTTCTTTCTTCTGAGGAGTCACGGCCTCCAGACGAACCGTTCAGGGAGCTGCTTCAGATGACTTTAAATAACCTTCGCTGGTTAAAAAACAAGATTAAAAAACTTACAAACAACATTCAACTGCCCAACAAACCCTAGGATAGATAAACACATTTGCAATAGTATTATCACTGTTTCCATATGTATTTGGATGATTATCAGAATATTCCTTCCTTACTTGGCCTCTGCATACAGAGATGCAAATTCTAAAAATAAATTATTAAAAGGAAAGGCTAAAATTATAACGCACAACTCTGCCTTCAACTTGACCACTTTAAGTATCACGGACCTTTGTGATGACCTTTACACTCTGTGGTTGTCTGACGGTCTGCTGTTTGAGGTCTGTTTGTCATTCATCAGACTCCATAATGAAACATAATCCTGCCCTCTCTGTAATCTCTGCACTCAAACATAGACATCCATGAAATAGTATGATACAAGGAAAACATGAACAAGTCTTCAACAAGAAGTGAAACTCTAAATGATGTTAGACATTTGAAAGAGAAAGGAAGGCAATGGTGAAACAGCTTGGATAATATCAAAGACTTTGACTTTCTTAAAAGTAAAAGTTTGTCATTTAGATAAAAACACTAATGTTTAGTGATGTCAAATGATTTAATTTGTTTTCACGATTTTAAACTGAAATTCAATAGTGAATTGAATTTTGAATCACATGTTTTATATCCATTGGGGTTTTTTTAAGTGTTTTTATGCTTTTATTTTGTATTTGTGTACTGTCTTAAACTGAGGTTACTTTACTTCTGTTTGGAAAAAAATGCTTTTATTTTGAAAGAAAATAGGGAAGTTGTTGTAGACCTACTGTAAGGTTAGAGCATTAACTTACCACCAAAAAGGAACTTGTAAGAGATGGAAAAGTAAATGAAAACAGCTCAAGAGGATGGAAAATATAACGCATGAATTTCCAACCTTAATCTCATCGGGATTAACACATTAGGAATTAACAGTCCTACTTATTTTCTTTCTTACAGACTTAGATAAAGGTTGATACCACTTTAACATCTGTATATTGAATAAATAATGCTACAGTTTAGCCTAAAACCACAGCTTTAAAGGCAGTCTGGTTGTTTTCCCCAGTTTCAAATCTTAATGCTAAACTAAACTAAGCTAAGCAGCTGGTAGCTTCTTAACCCCCAACCAAAACTTAGCATGTAAGAAAATAAAAATGTGATCTTTTCCCTTCATTATTTCGGACTCTCTGAAAGCATTAGTATGTCTAACGATAATGAATCCACAAGACTGAGTGACTTTTTTTCATTTAAATCTCAAAATATCCTTAATATTAAAACTAATGGATTTCATACAACCACAAATATGTTCAAACTGTTCTCTTTCAATTCATGACAAAAGCTTTCACCCTTTTCATTCACATATCCACAAGCACAAGACGGACACAAATAGAAAACATCCCTCTCCTCTCAGCGCACTTGTCATTCTTCCACCAGTTATCACCCTAAGTAAACATCTCTACCCCACATGAGTATTGACAAAGAGAGGCTAAATCAAATCAAGAGCCGCCTTTATTCGCTCCATATGTTAGTTTAATTCCTAAAGCCCTATCAGTGTCCCCATCTTAAGGGGAAAAATCCTGACTAAACTCTGAATAGCCTCTTTGAGAAACCACAGGTTATGCCATCATCCTGCTAATGTACTGTCAGGCTTAGTGAAAGAGCTACTGAAAATTAGCTCGACTTTGTCCCCGTAGTGCACTTTGAGGCGCCTGCCAGCAGCGACTTGGATTTAACATGAAAGCAGATCTTCAGTTTTCCCTTAATGCCTCTTATCAAACGTCACATCGGCACATATGTTTAGGAGTTATGTGCCTTTTAAAATGCACTGTTTGTCATTTGATGCTGAAATAAGATCAATTTGTCCCTCACTATAAAGAAGTTTATGATTTAAGCTTAAAGGGAATTGCTTGACACTCTTCAGCACGTTTTCAATTTGAATGTCATGTATCAAATTAATGAGTGAGATTAGAGCTGAATTATGGAGGGCTTGATTAGGTTTCAGCTGCATTGCTGTAGTCTTTTTCCGTCTACTTTTTTTAAAAATAATTCATGAGCCTTTGCCATCGAGACTCAAATCCTGCTTTTGCATCTGCCAGAGGAAATGTATTTCATAATGTACAAACAACATGGCTGTATAACACATTTAATGTGTAAAGCTTGAACTCTGAATCAAAGAAAAAGTTTGAGCATATCTGGCTGAGATTATACAAGAAGATTTATTACAGGATAAATCTGAGGCTAACTTTAGCTAAGCGCTAAAACTGTGATAGGCTATAACCTACTCGTTTCTGGAGAACACAAAGTGACTTTATCTTTCTACTACTACTCCACTGGTTATGAAAAGAAGTCTGGTCCTATTTCTCAAATGATTTCTTACCTTAACTAACCATAATCCTAACGAGTTTATGGTCACAGTAATGCATGACATCCATTTTCCAATCCACTCATGGTCCCATTGAAGGACTACCAGACAACAGAGACAAGTATGTTTCAGCTGAAGCTACAATTCTACAATTCTACAATTCACTTAGCAGACGCTTTTATCCAAAGCGACGTACATCAGAGAGTAAGAACAACACAAGCAAGGATCAAGGAAAAAATAAAGGAACAATGTCAGTAAGGACGAACGATCAGCTTTGAGTCCGATTGCTATCTTTGAAGGACAAGTGTCTTCCAAGATAACTCCTCAAACAGGCAGAATGTTAGCACACATTTCTGTATCTGAGTGTTTGAGGCTATTCAAGTACCTTTGTAGGCCCTACTCACGTGAGGGTCCGTTATACTCTGTGCCCCTTTTTCTGACCACAAGACACTCCTGCAACAAGGAATGGTGTGTATCCAACCCATTGTTAAAATGAAGCCTCTACTGGCTCCAACACAAACAAACTAACACAAATAAACAAGTATGGGTCAGCCTTAATCAGTGACAATCTCAAGGCTTCAGAAAAGGTAGTCCCCAAAACAATGGGTCTCATTGCACACTTCTTTTATATGGTTTATAGCTTTAAGCAGAGATTAAGTTTTAGGCTGACTTAGATCAGCTGTTTTCTAAAGTCTCCGTCTTTATGCTGAGCAGTGCCAGTCTGTTGTTAGCTGTAGCTCTACTTATTGTAGTGTTCACACTTAACAATGGTATCATATAGACGGATTCATCTAGAATCGGTAGGAAGTGAAAAAGCAAGTTTTTCCAAGAAATGTTGAACGCTGCAGATTCTCTTCATTTAAGATTCGTAACTCTGAACATACCAGTCATACAAGCACCACATCTGACATCTGTCTAAATAACACCTCAACAACTCTCTGTGTGTCTGCAACACTCCCGCTATGCTTGCATCTCCATATCAGGCCTGACTGGATACCGAGCCTGACATTTCATTTCCAAACGCAGAGTGGCTCTGTGGATGGTTCTCATCTCACATGCAGAGCAGGTCAGACACCTGCTAAGTCATGTCCTTCCAGTCCAGACGGAGAGGATGTGGAGATTGACAGCTAACGGAAGAAAAAGCAGCGGAGAGAGTCGCTTCGGTATATTGGGCATGAAATAAATGTTGGAAGTTTTTAGAGGGAGACCGCCTCGCAGTCGGAACTTTTCATTTCTTTTTCCTAAGGCAAGTCCTGTGTGTTTGTATGTGTGTGTGACGGAGGGAGAAACTCACACACACACACACACACAAAGTATTATCTACTATATCTCACACAGGCTCAAAAGGCTAAGTGCTTCTGGCAGCCCTTATTATATTAATGGGAAGTGTTCTGTAGAGGATAATACACACATGGTAGGCCGTGATGAAAGATGGCACCCAGCGAGGGATTAGGGAGGTTCGGAGGAATGACAGAGAGCGAAAGAAAGCAAGAGAGAGGCGAACACTCCCTTCTTTGTTGCCTCCTCCTTTCTCTCGTTCTTACCTCAGGCAACAAACTGTTGCTTAAGTTGGCTTGGGAAGGAGAAATGGAGTTGGAGTAGAATGGTGAGAAGAAAAAGGAGGGGGGGGGGGGGGCTGATAATACTGTAGGGCACACCAGACAGAATATCTTCCCAAGTAGATCCACGCTCCACTCCTCCTCTCCTCCTTCAACCCCCCCCCCCCCCCCCCCCCCCCCCAATCCTCACTCACCGCACTCATCTGTTTTCCACTCTGCCTTATCAGGACCAGATGGATACGACTGTCTTCCCTCGCATCCCCAATTCTCAACCTCTCCCCCTCTCCTCCCAACCACCTTTCTCCTCCCTTTCTCCCCCTGGCTTTGCTCGTTTATGACACCCCACGGATTTTGTCACTCTGTGGTCTCTGGCAAGGAGAGAGAAATACCGAGCCGAGTCTCCATTTCATCAGGCAAAGAATGAGGGTTTGACGGAGCGAAGGCATGAGGAGGAACACAAACAGGCCTTTCTCTGCCTCCGAGAGCTCCTTTTCCCTTTATTTTCCATATCTTGTTTGTTTGCTTGGCTCATATTTTCACTTTTTTTCTGGTTTGTGGCTTTAATATTGGATTTGTGCTGTGAATTCTTGTCGCCTCAACCATACAGTACTCTATTGTATACTATTCTGACATAGAAACTTTGGATAGAGTCGAAATAAGTTATTCCTTAGGTATATTTTTCAAGCAAATTTACATCCATCCCATTTCACAGGATTCTGTTTCCACAGTCACTAAGAAGAGCTGGGAACAGAAAAGTTTTAGAAAATGAAAACAGTGCGCGCCGGTTTAGCTAAGTTGGTAAAGCAGGCGCCCCCTGAACAGTAACTATGGACCCCGTCACACTAGCTGCAGGTTAAACCTCCGATCTTGACACTATTTTGTGTGCGTCATCCCCCAATCTCTCTTGCAATATTTATTTTCTATCTTCAGCTGTACTGTCCAAATGAAGGCAATAGCACCCCATATTAATAATAGTGATTATAAAAAGATAAAAACAAATACATACATAAAATGTGCCAAAACAAACCTGCAGTTTAACTAGTGTTAACAAAATGTTACGTCTTTTTACAGATCATGTTTTGAGAAATGAGTTTATTTGATGAGAGTTGGCGGTTGCTGGCATCTCGAGGTAGCGACACCAGAAGAAGACACGTGGAAGAAGTATTCCTGCACAAACAGTTAACACCCACAAAACTACAACTGAACTGTTGGAAATCAACAAACACGATGAGAATAGAGAATGAGGTCAGTTGATACTTCAAAAATAATGTTTTTTCTACAAATCTCTGAGAAAAGCATCTAAAAGTTTTTCATATTTGAAGTTCCTGTTTCATATTCTGACTGTATGTCATCTTAAAGATTGACAGCTTGTACTTCTTCATATAATAACAACAAGAAGAGTGCAGTACATCTTTATAGTGTGTTCATGGAGCAGCTGGAGGACTTTTCTGATTTCTCTTCTGCAACAGCTAATATTGATTCACTATAACTTGTTATAAACACCTCACTTTCACTATTGTGGTCAGACTCCTATTCAATGAGCTAACCAGGAACTCATAAGAAGACATGTACGACCTTGACGACCCCTCTTAGCACAGAGTCACTGTGATTGGCTGCTTAAGTTTCTGACTCTGATTGGTTTGATTAATGTAGCTGCAATCTACAGCAACTGTTCTCTCCACCTAAATCTCTCTTACTTACCGCACTCTCAATCCCACTCCTCCTCTCCTCTCCTGCTTTGCTTCTCTTACTCAAACTTTCTGGAAGCGCCAACAGCCTAGGGACCAAAGCAAGGCAGCAAGATATTAATGAAAATATGACTGAGTCCAATGGGATATGACAGTAGCGGCGGGGGTTGTTACAGGGAGGCGTGCGGTTGGAGGGGTTCAGCAGAGGTTTCAAGTCAAACAGGCCCTTTAATGTGGTGTGACTTTGCCCACTTGAGAGGCTGGTGTGAAGTTACAAGATTGGACCCAACTGGGACGGGGTGATGATGGGTCCAACTGCTAGGACGGGCGTGATGAGGCGAGGCACGCTCAACTGCCTCGCTGAACCAGAATCCACAGCAGCAGCAGAGGCTTTCCTAAAGTACAAACCCAACCCACACACTGATGAATCACACACTTCCTCCCTCGTTTAGCAGATCAATGGCTTCAAAAGTTAGGTCATGAAACTGCCACAAGTCCTTAACGCGATTCTAAAAGGCTACCAGGTCTACTGACAAACTGTTAATTTTTAAGTACTTTTTATATAGTAAAGAAAATGTGGTTTTGTTTGGTGCATCTCATGAAAATCAAGACTTCAAAAAACAAAAACAAAGCAGCAGTTCATAATACAACATCAGAATAATCGCTGAATGACAAACAGCCATAGATAACAAGGAATATGCATTCAGAATAACCTGTTTATAAACCTGTATTTCTGTAGGAAGATTTCATGTTTCTAGTTAAGCTTAACATTTTATTAATTTAAATTAAATGGATAAAACAACAGTGAAATTATTTTAAAAAATCTGACTTTTACCAACTATTAAAGGAAGGGTTGGTCATTTTCAAAAACTAGCATGATTTTGAAAGTAGCATTGCCTCAGTGCTTCGTCTACACCCGCCCCCTCCCCTCTGTGCTCCCTCAAAAGCCACGCCCCTCACTTACATGCACGAGCGCCGTTGCTCGAAGAAGTGGACCTCAGCTCATCCCTTGTATTGTGTAGAAACTACGTCTTCTCATGTCTCATTCAGTGGTAAGTAAACACTCAACTTTATTATAATACATGTAAAAAAAAAAAAAAGGGGTAGAGAACGAGCAGGGACACAGGGAGGCATGATTTGGCTCATCAAAGTGGTACCTCGTGGCAGACATTGGTCAAAGTTTTTACAGGCTTACAACTGCTACAGAGGACGGTTTTTCTTTGTTCTTTTTTCAGAGCACATGAATTATTCATTTCTGTCAGGACCTAAAGACAATTTCAAACAAAATCTTAAGAAGTGTATCTGGAGAAAATGACCAACCCTGCCTTTAGTGGTTTTCAAATGTTACTTCTCAAGAGCCAAAAATCATCATTATGGAAATAAAAATCAACTGTAAGTAACCAGTGACAACAACCTTGAAAGCCACAGTATACCTGTGTATTGTTCTGACAAACAAATAGCTGAATGACATGTGAAAAGCTAGAAAAGGAGAAGATGTGTAACATTTAATGCATAACTTTCACATTTTTAATATTCCGCAAGGGAACAGTATCTATCAAACCAGGACCCTGTCTGTCAAACTGTCGCATTTGAAGCAATATTACAACACTGCTGCATATTGCCAACAATGCTAGTGCACAATCTTCAGATTGCACATGCCTGAAGTCAGACACAATAAGACTCCTCCCAAAGTGAAACCAACACCAGTCTTCAGTTGTCTACCTTCCCACACGCCATCAAGAACCCTGTAAAATACACGATAGCTAATTGTTCTTTAAAGCAGTATTTTGAATAAACAAGATATTTATTATTCAATGTAATCTGCCGTATTCTATTTGGAGTTAAAATGCATCTCCAAAAGGTTACAAATATATATTTTATACAATGCTAAAGTTTTTTTTTGAGTAACGTGTTTTCATTGCTGAAACCATTCTCCAGACTGCACACAGGCAAGAAATGTAGAAGTGTGACCTGACCAAAACCCCATCTGAAATATGAAGCCCTCTATAAGCCATTGCCTTATACAATAAAGCCCCTGCTGAAGCAGACTTTAACCACAAACCCCCAACCCTCCAATACCAACCAAGCACTGTCATTCTTTTGTATCCTACACACACACATGCACGCACACACACACACACAGCTAGCTACCCAGTAAATCTGAAAGGCTGTGGTCGTGTTTATCAAAGTTAACATGGAGAAACAAAAATGGCTGAAATGAAGATAAACTTAACTGCTTCCTCCGACTTGTGTGTGTATGTTTGTCGTGCATGTTCACAGCTAATAAAGATTCAAGGATGACGCGCATCTACAGCTTGCTTTTTTGTTTCTCCAGCTTTGAACCCTAAGTGTGGAAGGTGAAAAGAAACACAGGACAAAGTAGGGCTGGGCGATATATCGAGTGTTTGTGATATATCGACATATTTTCAAACAAGATATAGGGTTATACGTGTCTTCTGTAGAGCTGCCAGTTCATTCAGCTAAAGAATACGGAGATATGAGTTTTGGTCCAGATCGCCCAGCCCTAGGACAAAGTAGAGAAAGTGACCGCCCTGTGGTTTGGGGGGTTAAATGGCAGAACATGCTGGCACATTAAAATCCATCTGATCCACGGCTAAATAGAGAGCCCCCACTGTGTTTTGCTGAAAAAAAAACAGAAAGAGCAAGAAAAATGTCTCTCCTCCTCTCCGCTCTCATCTAACCACTCATGCAATCCTTTCATCCAAATCCAGCAATGTCAGGAGAAGTCATGGCTGATTCAAAGTGACTTGCAACTTCTTGATTCCCTCTCTTTCCACTCTACTTACTTCCTATCTCCACTTTATCCTGCACTCTTTATACGAGTGATCGATTTCTTCACCTCCTCTCATTGGCTCCTCACTCTATCTGTCTTTCTTTCTCTGCTCTTCTGTCACTCACTCTCCTTTCTCCCCTCATGGAAAGACCATGGCACAGACACACTGACGGGGGGGGGGGGGGGGGCACTTGGGAGTTTCTGTTCTTTCTCAGTCGTTCCTCTGTCTCATCTCCATCTGATATCACTTCATCTGATGCACATCATTCCAGTAAACACTGACTGTAGGTAATTCTCATGTGAACAAGTCGACTGTTTCATAGAAGTGGTTTGAACTATAATAAACGATTTGATGCTTTGCTGTGTTGCATAAAAAAAAAAAATCTGTTTTTCAATACAAACAGGAGGATATTTCTTTGACCGCATTCCCTCTTGAATACACTCCACCTCAGCTGGAGTGTATTCTTTGACAAATAGAGCATTTCATCAGCTGCTCATTCAGACAACGTAGATCCAAAGTGTCTCAAATGAAACACTGATAATTCACAGATCAGCATGCTCAGAAACCACATTGTTAATGCAGTCTGATGCACTGTACACGTTTCCTGTGGACCACATGTAAAAAAACGACTGAAACCTACAGCTACAAGATGCATAGCTGTAATCTATCTGTAAAACCACAGGGATTTCAGCGGCAGCATAAATTATGGTGTAGTGAAAGAGCGGAGTGCTTACAAAATCCATTATGGAGCTACAGACTTGTATCGTAAGCTTTGTTTAATAATATCAGAATATTTCCGAATGCAAATTTGGTGTTTGTTTGGGGAAAAGAGAAACAGATCGATGCCCCTCTTTTTTTTCTTTCTGGAACTTTGAATGTTCGAGTATGTTTGTGCCATTCTAAGCAGGCACACTAACACATGAATACTATTCGAGGAGTAGCTCTTCGTTTACAGGGATGTGTGAGGGAGACTTGTCAAAGATTGTGAAACTCAGCACTGCTGACAGTTAGACACAGCATCCATGTGGGTGGGCTAACGCACACATGTGGCAGCGTCGGATTAGGAAGCGGTAGGCCACATCATATTACTACCAAGACGTCTCTGTATGGCCTCGCCTGTCTCATGGGAGCCGGGAAGCCCTCACACCCAATCCTTCCATCCCCTCTCTCCTCCTCTCCCTCCCTCTAACATTTTTCACCATGTCACTTGCTATTAGCATCACGCCCATCAATGGGTTTCTTTCCCACCAAAACTTCGGATTCTTGCATTTAGAGTGGCCTACTGTGGCAGAGCTCAGCTATAATCCAATCTAGAGGGTCAAACGGATGCATGTGGAGCTGCCTTTCATTTCCCTAACCTTCAGCCTTTATTTGTCTGTCCCAAAGGTGCAGTTATAGGGTACAAAAGAGGAACAAGCTGTTAATGGATGGCTTGGACAAGAGGAGAAGAATGATGCCTTCAAGTTTGAGATGCAAGGTGTTTCATCAAGGGTGTTTTACATGAAAGTCATACTTGAGTTCATACTTACAACTTGCAGCATCTCATTCCATGTAATGCTTTATAATTACCACATACCTGACAGTGAAAGATGTACTCTGGTGTGGCTTTCTTAAATTTGATGTTCCATACAAGGGCAACACCATCTGGTTCATGTGGAGCATCTTCATTATTGTTATACGAGGCAACCAGCAACTCGGGATACTTGGAGAAAAAGGGAGGAGAGAAAGATCTCAATTAAAACAAGTTTGGGGAAAGCATACTTTTGTAAAATGGAAGGAAAATCTCCTTAATGCTTTGTTTGAATTTGACCAGACAAACAGAGGGCAGCAGGGATCACCTGAGTGGACCAGTCGAGGCAGGTGATCACACGATGTTTTGACCAGTGTTCATCATAGAAGAGTCTGCTGAAGGAGAGGCTGGAGCCGCTACCCAAGTCTCTGAAAGATGACAGTGGAGGTAACGGTCAGGGGTTACTTTCAGACTTTAAAACGACAGTTTTGCTCAGCTTGAAAAGTGACATGCCGACGTAGAAAAAAAGGTACCTGCCGAGAAGGACAACCAAAAGCCTGCATGGGTCATGAATCACAGCAACAAGGGAGGTTCAAACAGGATTTTTAGTGTCTTATCCAAAGTGAGTAGGGGTAAAAGGTAAATGGACTTGAGCTTGTAGAGCGCTTTTCTAGTCTGCTGAGTACTCAAAGCACTTTTACACCGCAGGTCACAACTACCCACTCACACCCATTCCAAGTAAAGCTTTCACCAATATTAACTAATCCATTCATACACATTCTTTCGCCTCCATCAAAGCAGCGGGATTGCTCCTGTTGGTAGCCCAGAACACTGTTGCTGCAGGAACTGGAGATCGAACCCCTGACCTTCCTGTTGAGAGACGACAGACTCTACCACTGAGGCACAGCCGCCATCAAAGCTTTTTTTTTATAAATCCTTTAAACAGCTGACCCTAAACCCTGATTCAAAGAAGAAATATCCTTTACTGATTCCCTTAAAAAGTTATTTTATTTCATATCATGAGATATAAAAAATCTGAAAGATACAATTCTGACAATGAATATTATAGTGAGGTCAAGTCAAAAGCAGTCTTTAAAAATACATGTTCCTAGTTTGAATCCAGCTTTCTTGTGTTAAATGTTCATTTATCTGCTGTTCAAGGCCAAAAATGATACAAGAAAGCATGATCGGAGTATTTTTACATCAAAATAACCCTCTTTTCTGACATCTGATGACTCATCCTGCACTCAGTGGCGGTTACTCATTTTCTGAACAATTAGAATACTTGTCGGAGCTTACGATCCAAACAAACTCATCTCTGCGTTATGTCCCGCCTTCTATCTTGTGATTGGTTCTATCCCGTTTCAGCAGGAAATACGTCAGGTCAGTAAGATACTGTTGACGTTGAAGTCATACATGGAGACTTGAAGATAAAAAGTACACCTTTGTTCCAAAGTTTAAAAAGTCTTCAGTCACACAAATGTGAGAACACGCGCAGTTTTTACCGATAATAATCAGTGGTGGAAAAAAAAAAGACTAATTAATACAACAATAGGCCATCCATGTTTGAGATGTTTTTGCCAGCTGTCCTTGAACACTAGCTATCAGCTCCTCCAATTGATCCAACAATTCTTCAACTAGCGTGTCAAAAGAGAACTAAAGTAGCAGAGGAGGGATTTAAAGCAGAGGGCCTTCACGTAATCTCTCTCTGACCACAGGCGTGACGCTCCTGTGAAGCTGTGGTGGTCAATGTTGAAGTGAGCTGGTAAAAGCAGCTTCCTTCTTTAATAACAGAGCGGCATATTCAAGCAGCTTTGAGCTTCAGACTCTTAAACATTTTGATAACCTTAATTTGAAGGCTTCACTTCTGATAGCAAGACATTTCTTTATGACCTCCTCAGACTTTACCTTTTGTGGGGTTTTTTTTTTTTTTTTAGCTTTCTCCCAGCTATTTGGTTTTAAACGGACATGATGAGTATCAGAAATACACATTATGTCTTTAAAGAGAAGAATACAAGAGTTTTAAATTTAATCTAGCATGAACGATCAAATCCTTTTTCCTCAAACACGTACTTCCTATTTAGAATCATTGTTGCTTATTTCTACAGACAACATTTGTCAGACTTGTGTACCTAACTAGAAATGCAAGGTATTATGTTTTAACTCTAAGAAATGTTACGGTTTTGTAACAGTTTACTTTGTCTTTTGTCAGGCTGGCTGTGAAATATCTCCTGTTTTTACACAGAGTAGTGTGCTGTGCTTCATCTCTATAGTTTGGGAGAAGAAGGTGAAGGAAACTCAAAATGTTAGATTCCCAGTTACAATGCAGGGTCATGTGAGGTTAACAAATGAGGACTGTTTGCTTCCCCTGAGTGTGACATCAACAGGAAGAAATGTATTTTGAAGAACAAAGGAGCCCCTAGAGTGACACAGTGGGCATGAGTCAGTACATTTCTTAGTTTGAGGCATCCAAGTAAACGCTCACATGTGCTTTCATTCCTCCCTTCCTCCTCCCTGCTCACCCCTCTTTGTCCTCCAGGTCCCTGCCGCTGTAGTCGAAGAAGATGTTGCCTTCTTCCGCCAGAGCTCTCTCCATCACCCTGATGCTGCAGTCGAAGAAGTTCTGAAAGTCAGAGGAGTGCAGGATCTGCTGCCTCTCCTCCTCCGTCAGCTCCCTCAGCATGGGAAATGAGCCTGTCGGAAGGAACAAATACATAAGTACACACGCAAGAGATAAGCCAGGACACTTGTTTCAAATGTTAAGAACAAACCTACCATCTTAAAATTCCCTCCATCTTCAGACCAATAGTAATAGTCTCAAAGACATTACAAATTCAGCAAGTTCCCCTCAATGAGAAGCTGCAGCCAGCTCATTTTTGGTCTTTTGGTTTGAAAATGTCATAAAAATGAGAATTTCAAAGAACTGTATTACTATGAACAGTTTCTTATAATACAGTAAAAATAACTGTGCAATTGTCTTAAACACCCTTACAAATAATTAAGGGTTCACCTGCATCTCAGAGTAACATTCATGTCATCTGTATCAAAACCAGAATCCCACGCAGAACATAACAAGCTCCAAACAGCCCCTAATGCACCTTTTAATAAAGACTACAGTAAAAACTTCATAAACAAGAGAAAAACAAAGCCCTCTGAGCGACCCGCCTCCCTTTGAACGTAATGGCTTGCACAGCACGTCGTCCAGTTTTTGAAGTCACTGTCCCCAAGCACATAAAGCAATTTTACCCGCACAAGCACGCACAGACACACACTTATATATCGGCCTTTATCCTGCCTCTTGACTTTGATCCCCCCACATCCCTTTGTGTTTGTTACGAGTTGTCAGAAAAGACCCCGTGAATCGAGTGGCAGAGATCAAAGGCCAGACCTTCTAATAGGCTGAGATGGAGAGGAGACGGATGACTGTGTGTTTGTGTGCAGGCGAGGGTGCATACGCGTCTGAATATGAACACGTCTATCCATCTGTGTTTCTGTCGTGTGTTGCGTTTTAACCCAGCCAAGAACTTCAATCCATATTTTTTTACGACACGAATCCTCCACATTCGCATTGCACGCACACACTTCTTCAGTCCTCTCCACTTTGAAGTGTGGTCAGGGGGTCGAGTGGCAGGTTTTTAATCAGGCCTGACCCTCACATGCCATGGAGCTGATATGCCAGACCCGCCTTAACCCCCACCCTTTCATCTGATACACACACAGACTGGAAGAGGGTGTCACACACAAGTGACAGAGTTTCGTGACACTTTGACAAACAACATGTGCAAAAGTTACGGGGTAAAGAAAGGGAACTTGTGTTTGCTACATACCAGTAGAGAATGTTCATTTACTAGATTTAAGAATACAAACCTGAATTAATTTGGTGATTTAGGATGATTTCATGCTTAAAAGGGGACCAGTTTTACTTCTTGCAATCATCCATCCTTACATACCGTCTTTGGTTTCCCTGTTTTCATCGTCATCCTGCTGCTCCAACTCAGGGCCTGGTTTTGCCTCCATCATTTCCTCGTCTTCTTCCTCCTCCTCTACTGAAAGAGTACAAAAAGAAAGAGAGAGAGAGAGCACTCATGTTAATCAACAGCTGTTCCAATTTTCCACGACCTCCTGCTGTGCATTACCTTCCCCCACTTCTTAGCAAAATAATCATTCACAGACAAGCACCGGTACACCTGACTAACTGACATTTGGTCCAAATGGGTTTCATTTACATACACACGCGCGTGTTCCTTTTAGAAAACACTAAACCGTAACGCATACAAGTTTCAGTATTTTCATTACTGTTGCACATTATGTTGGGAAAGTAAATCACAGGAAACAAGTCCTTGTTCTTACAAGTGTTTTAGCTGTAACATGGTCCACATGTGGAGACATACAAGTCACTGTGTGCACATGCACACACACACAGCAGGAAATGTCAAGTTGCATGCACTCTCCTCTTTTAATATCACCTTTGACCCCCAGCCAAAAAGATCCAATGCTGTGTGGGTAAAAGGGGATTCCCTCTGCATTCCCACCAATCAGGCTCTGCAATTATGCTTGACTCTACAGGATTTATTGAAGTGTGTGCAGTGTGTGTTTTCTTTGGAAGGAGGTGGGGTTCAAGTATGAAGGGTTACTGTCAACATAGGCACCTGCTTGTCAGCTACTGCCCACCCCCTTTCCCCAAAAAACTGCCCGCCACCCTTCAGGGTATGTGTTGGTAACCCTCGCTAACCTCTCCTCCCCATACTGCTGCCCCCTCACTCCAGAAACAGATGCAGAGAGTCAGAGGGGGGGAAGGGCTCTCAAAAGACCTCTTAACACCCTGACACCGTGACCAGGCACCTGTGGTCTGCCAGCACACACGCTACACACACATACAATCTGTCTTTCAAGTACACACACCCGGGGCACTCGCCTGCAGTGCCAGAGGTGGTGAGGGGTTAACTGGCGCAGGGTCAAGCTGACAACAGTGGCTCAGTCCAGTGGGAGGAAGTAACTATATCACACCCTCAGACGTGTCATTTCTTTCTTTCGCTCTCTCTTACACACATGCACACACACATGTGTAGGGGGGGGGGGGGGGGGGGGGGGCTGTTTAACTCAGCTGGAGTATGGCCCAGGGCACTGTTAAAACCACTTGCCTATGGGGCGCTCTTACACCAGTTGAACTGTCCTTTTATCACTTGCTTCAGCTTTTGATGAACTCACTGTTGCTTTGTAAAAAGTACAAATACAACTGAAAGTTGTGGGAAAACTGTGATTTTATTTTCATTATTATAAATTTACATATACAGTAAAACAATGTCTAGCCTTGTTCATTTGGTATCAAAGATATCCTTCCCTCATCCTGTCTGAGTATTCACTTTCTCTCATACTTCCAAGTTGATGTTTTTTTGATATATGACTTTAATTGTCATACTGTGTGTGTGTATAATAAATGGCTTGGCTAAATCAAACACATGCCGGTGAGGCTCAATCCAAGTCAGTGGTTAACAGAAAGCTGTAGTGATCCAAACACCAGTGACCCACCAGTATGGAGGAGAGACCAGAGAGGAATCAGACAGGCAGACTGCCAGACTAGCTCCATATCTGAGCTGCCAAAACAGACAAGCAGCAAAAGAAACCGACAGAACTACTCTTTTTTGAAGCCCCTTTGTCTCTCCCTCCATGCTTCATGTGTGTATAGTGTTGTATTTTGCCATCTATCAGCCATGTTTGCCCTCCACAAACCGTGGTTGTTAATCTGCAAATGCTTCATTATGTGAAATGGGAAATTTGGACTTGCTAACCAGCATAAGGAAGATGAATTACAAAAAACTGTTCTGTTGGGATTCTGTTCTGTTGTATTTTATTTGTTGACCTTGCGTGACTGGTCTGGTGGCTGGAATGTGTGGCGATGGGGATGGGAGGAGTGTGAGCAGAGAGGAGAGAGACCGCATTGAAAAGCGGTCAAACTGTCAACCCCCGGACCACAGAACTCTGGAGCAAGGCAACGTGATTCATGGCTTATGGGTTACCTCACTGAGGGGGGACGGTCCAATTCCCGTATGAAGATACCGCTCATGTAGTTGCCAGCATGCATGCATCAACTTTTCTGTCAAAGTCCTACACAAAAATATCTCTAATATTTCCTTTGAATTGAAATTTTCAGATATATGTTCCTGTGTGCTCAAAGTAAAGCAACAGCTATATCGTCATTAATGACATTGGAAAGTAAGACTCAGGGGCTAAAACTTATCTAGCTGTTTTCACACATGTTCAGAACTCCTGAAAATTTCAAAGACTTTTTGGGGTAAGCAACAGTCGACTTTAAAGATTAATTTTTGGGGGCCTTTTTGGCCTTTATTGGAGAGATAGGAGAGTGGATAGAGTCGGAAATAAGGGAGCGAGAGAGTTGGGAACGACATGCGGGATAAGGAGCCACAGGTCGGACTCGAACCCGGGCCGCCAGGTTGAAGGACTGGAGCCCCCATACATGGGGCACGCACACTAACCACTGCGCCACCAGCGCCCCAGCAATAGCCGACTTTAACCGAAATTTTGCCAGACCTGCCCTTTGTACATATCCGCAAGAAATCAGGGTGAGTCGATGTGAGAATGCAGCGGGAAATATACAGAAAAAGTCACAACAAGCGAGCAGGCTGAGGTGATGACGTTTATATCCTGCGACCTGTGGACAACGACCTCTGTGATCTTCGTGTACGAATTGTAGCTGCTTCACAGTCTCTGCTGCTTGCCCGTATGTATTGACCACTCTTTTATTGATACTGGTAATACCTCTTATTACATGTAGCATTGATATAAAGGCACAAAGTGTCATCATAG
The DNA here is from genome assembly GCA_020745685.1 of Tautogolabrus adspersus. Taxonomy (NCBI): domain Eukaryota; kingdom Metazoa; phylum Chordata; class Actinopteri; order Labriformes; family Labridae; genus Tautogolabrus; species Tautogolabrus adspersus. The sequence continues at coordinate 13,934,595 of CM036550.1, forward strand.
TGTCAGACATCATAGTGTTGCTTCATGTGCCATTTCAATGCTGTCCTTTTTAGGTGATGTCTCGTCTCCTGAGACGCCCCACCCACCCGTCCAAAGGTGAAAATCTCCCGCCGTAAAGGACATGTGAACAGGCAAGACAGAGAGATGCAAGGGGCAGCCTTTCAGGAGTGCATGTGTGAGAAAGGCTCATGCCTACACACACACACACGCTCACACGCACACACACATATACACACACACACACATTCTACAGGGTCTCCTGTTGAGTCACAAAAGAAGCAGGGAGAGAAACCAAAAGAGACAATCTTCCACAGTGTGAGTGTCTGCCGGCTCTGCTTGTAAGTACCTGCACACCTTCCTGTGTCCACCTCATTCTAGTCACGGGATGCTTTCTTTTTCCACCTGCCGCTTAATACCGCTCCTCACTGCGGGACAACAGGTTAACTGGTATCCTCCCCCTCCCCGCAGATGGGGGTCCACCTTGATGAAACTCCGGTTGGGGGCTCCTGTTTTGGTCGGCTACACACCCAGAGTAATGATATCCTCCGTAGCCCAGAGCTGCTGCATCTGGCTGCCTCAATCTTCCCCTGGCTGCTTACTCATGCTGACCGGGCCCAGTCAATTCAGCACCACGCAGCAGGTATGTGGGCACACACATTCACAGTATGCAAGTACACACACAGGCACATAAATGTGTGAAGGTGTTTTGTTAATGGACATGCACTTACACAAACAGAGACATGTACACACCAATTGAATCTGTGAAATTGTTTGTAAGTAAAAAATATTACACTCTACAAGAATGGACAACAGAGCAGTCTAACAGAGCCTTTCAGCTGCTCTTTCAAGCTCTTCTAAACCAGCACGCTATAAACCAGCTAATGTTACTGTCAGTTAGAGCTTGGACAATAATTCAATGTTATCAAATATTTTTAGGTTACACCAAACGCATTTTCCCAGAGCTGTCACTTACCTGATCGTACTAATACATAATTGGACAGATCAGGACAGATATAGCCAATAAGTTTAAGCGCTCTAGGCTATTCACACACAGACATAAATAGATGCCAGAGGCTGCCATGTAAGCTTTTAATCTACCCCTCAGGATCTTAGCCATTCACACACTCATGCTTACACTAATGGAAATGCCTTAGGGAGCATTTTGGGGTTCATTGTCTTGTTTTACTGTTCCTGAATAATGGATGAGACGCTCTACCTCAGAGTCAAAGCTTCCACCGTTGAACTTGGTAACAGGCGTAGCACCCTAACGCTATGTCACAGCTCCTCTTTGCTCTGAGAGATTGTAGTGTCCAGAATAATTTAAGTGAGCGTAGCTGTTAACTTGCGTGGAAAGGGAACATAAAGTGAGAGGTTCGAGAATCATTAACATTTCAGATTGGTCTGGCCAGGCTAGGGAAAAGAAGACTTGGTAAGAGTGGATCCCCAGTACTCACCAACTTTTGTCGTATTAGTGAGTGAATGTTGTTATTGTCCCTCCGAGTCAGCCAAAGCGGTTCGTTATTAATTACAATGAAGGAAGGTATTGAGGCTAATAAACACAAGGTGGACCCCCATCTGTGGGGAGGGGGAGAATACCATAAAGTGAAATAGTTCAGGTGAGAATAATGGGCTCATCTGTTTGTTGAGTAAAGAAAACATAGTCCTAATGAAGGCTGATAGACCGCTGAGAGTTGCATTAGCTTAAACATTTTGTATTATTTCACAGTAGGCTGCTACTATCAAGCATGTGGAGAGACGAGCTGTAAAGATACTGAAAGCAAATAAAAGATGTACACGCTGTCCTCTGCCTCCTACAGCTAGTACATGAAACACAACGGCTCGGTGTGTCACAGCGATAACCTGCTAGCATGTGCTGTGTTTTTTTTTTAGGATCAAAGCCTTAGCTGACCTTTTATTCTGAACCCAATCTAGTGTACTAGTGGTGGTGAAATGTGTTTGTGCATGCTTGGGGTGATGTGCAGAGTTATCAAAGAGATGCATGCGTGTGTGTGTGTAAGGAAGGATGAGACCAGGCCCTGGATTTGTCATCAAACTAGATTAGAGCTGCAGACTTATAACAGCAGTATGGAGGTGATTACTAAACTGAGTCACACACACTCAAAGTTGACAGTACTCATCATTTTGGGAATTCTCTTTTGTAATAATAACAAAGAAAGCCAGATACTGATATGAGAGAGACGAGGCGGCGGAAACGGGGAGAGGGGCACAAAAGAGAAATCCAGCAGGGTATCAGGGGATCCCACGCACTGGGAATAACCCTACAACATTATACACATATTCATATGGGGGCGCGCATACACACACACACACACACACACACACACACACACACACACAGATCGCAGGGGTTTTGAGAGGTTGGCTGTTGAGCAGACCACAACACAAGCACTATGCAGAGGAGTAGGAGGAGGCCGACATGACTTAAAAGGCTCCTCTAATGTGGCCCTGGCACGACACATACACACACACACACACACATTCACACACACACACACACACACACACACACACACACACAGACACACACACACACATTAATATGCGTTAACTTCGTAGAAAACAAGTCTTTTTGTCACTGCAAAACACAACATACACAACACACTCACACTCCAACCAATCCTTACCTCTCCTTCTTACAATCGCCCTGAGGCGTCAGGGGAATTTCTGCATTTTTATCCGTCCCGCCTACAGTGATATAACCCTTGATGTCAAAGAATCTTAAAAAGATTTCCATAACCACAATGATTTTATATGTCTGAAATAATGATACAGCTCACAATTAAAGTGAAGCAATTCTTGGATGAATACAAAGTGATACAGTATGATAGGTTTGGAAGAAATCTGCCTCGCCACACATCAAATAAAGATATTCTTGTTTAACACATACTGTGAATATTATTTTAAAATAATTATTTTTATCTTTATTTGATAGGACTCTCACATGGGGAGAGAGAGCGGGGCATGACATGTGGGGAAGTAGCTTGAACCCTGGGCGTCAGCTTTGAGGACTGTAGCCTCCGTACATGGGGGCGCGACCTGACTGTTAGCTAGGCCATCATCGCCCCCAAACTGTGAACTATTTTAGTGAAAAAGATATGTATACCTAGAGTCATCTAATGGGATATCAACAGAATGATTCTGGGTAAAAACGGAATAAACACTCCATGGAAATATTGTTATCTGGGTCCGTTTGTCCTTTTGGGCCATTTAGCTTAAAAAAACTCAGATCTAAAGTATTAGAGCATAAACAATGCTAATGCATTGCTCTTTTCTAAGCCATTTGCACACTAACACGTGTCTTTGTGAACTGTCTTGTCAACCTAAGGCAGATTACTCGTTTTTCTTTTTGTTAATACTTGCATAAAAACTCTTTTTCTGTACATTGACAAAAAGGTTGACACATTTCAGAGATTGTGTTAGTCAATAGATGGTTAAGAGTCGGTCACACAGTTAAGTCGTACAGATCTTTTGCTGAGAGGTGAGAGGGAAGGACATCCTGCTGAAGAACTGACGGTAAAGACAGAAAAGACTGGAGAGAAACAAAAAGTTAAATACTTGTGCAATATAAAGCGAGAATTCACTAAATCCTTCTACTTTAGCGTGTTCATTTATCTCATTTTTCCATGCATTTAAACAGAAAGCATTGTTTAAATTCATCATGGTTCATTAAGTCATGGTTGCCACAGTGGGGGGGGGGGAAGTATTCACTCCCTTCACACACATTATCAGCAAGGACATGGTGTTCAACTAAAACCTGCCGGATGGTTTTGATTAATCCATCCATTCGAAACCCTTCCCCACATTTATCAAACATTTTGTGTCTTTGTTTGTGTGTGTGTGTGTGTGTGTGTGTGTGTGTGTTAAGTCTTTGTACACCCAAGTTTTAAACTACAGTGTATGTGTGCACATACTGTATGCATGCTCACACAAATTCAGCTCATGTAAATGCAGCACATTCGGGTCTGTGGAGGTCGAGGGTCAACTCTGCTGTGTGCTTTGGGTGCAGTGTGTTTAAATTCTCTCCTCATCTCTTTCTCTCTTTTAGTCCCCCACCCCCCCCCCCCCCGCCCCAATCTCTTTCAAGCATTGCCACCCAGGCTTGGCCCTGACCCAGACCCACATCTTTAAACTGAGCCATCATGCCATGCCATGCTCAGAGCCTGGCCGCAAGGCCCTGATTAAAAACCATGACTTCAAACTTTCCAAGCTGTCAAAATCCCAGTCAGAGAGAGAGAGACAGACTAAAAGGGAGAGAGAGAGAGAGAGAGAGAGAGAGAGAGAGGGAGGGGGGAGGAAGAAGAAGCTGAGAAATAGATAGAAAAAAGTCTGACATAAAATCACCACTGTGGCATGGACTAACTTTTCAATGCGTCATCTGAGCGAGGATTGGTGTCACTCCGATATAGGTCTGTGTGTATCTCTGCGTTTAGTGAGTGTGTGTGGCTCAGATGGTGACTGGAGGTCTGTGTTTGTCTCCTGGATGGGGATGGTGTTTCATTAACTTTTAATGAGGGATGGACGGACAGACAGAGGGGAAAACACTTTTTATAGGCCTACTTTACATGAATACTTGGCGCTTAATCCTTTTGGCTTGTACTAAAATAAACAAATGTGTGCACAGCATATAAACATACAAACACACATGATTCCTTTAATAAAGAAAGCACTTCCCTTTAAACGAGAACTTAAAAACAAACGTGTTTGAGATGATCTGTAAAACCATGATTTACTGATTACATAATTTAATTTAATCTGATACTTTTTTTTTTTTTAAATACACTTTTGGTTGTTGAGACTTTAAGGAAGACTTGAAGTTTATGTGCCAAGAGTGCTCCCTGCTGGAGACTTGAAGTATAGCAGGCCACACTGCAGCCAAGCAGGCTGCAAAATTTCACCTTGATTCAACTTTCAAACCAAAAGTGTGTTAATGATCTGGAAATGTAAGATGTAAATCAGTTCATTTAAATAAGGTATTGAAAAGGATTTGATTAATTTATTAGTAACCCTTTGAAAATAGCTGTGTAGTCTTTTTTTTGTCTTGAGTGATTATGCTTTGGCTTTGTTTCACTGTCATTTTCAAAAGACTTTGGGTCAGTTAAAAGGTGCCAATGTTGAAACTCAAAGTGTTGAAAGTAAGAGAGGCACAACAAAGACAAACAAGGGGTTAACAAACATCAAACCGAAACAACTTAAAGTGAAGCAGGGCGGTGAGCTGCAGGCTAACTGTGGCAATGAACCGCTACCCTCTCAAATGAAAATCCCTGGAGAGTCGACGGGATCTCGGAGTACAAGTCAGACCACCCAGGCAAAAGTTCAAGTCTTACTGTTGTTTAAAACAAGTATAAAACACTCAACAAGAAGGAGGGGGGGGGGGGGCACACGTCAAAAAGTCAAGTTCAACTTAACGTGAGTGAAAAGAGAGAAAAAGACAGCCGAGAGGAGAATGAAGGGGGACACATGAAACTGTAATCCTACATGTCTCATGCACTCCTCATGGTAAATATTATTTTGGATGATAGCCATTTTGCCAAAGAGAGAGAGAGCGAGAAAAAAACAGGAGGCAGGGCGATGAAGAAGGGGTTCATGTACCTTATTATACGCTGGTCAAAATTGCAATCATCTGTGACTCTTTTTGGAATACCTACTCACTGAAAAAAACACAATTATTCTCTAACATCAAGAGTTCTGAAGATTTGACTATCACAGGCTTTTTGACAGAGACCGCCTGGGACTCTACATTACTTTTTGGAGTGAGAAAAGGAGCGAAGGCTGTACCATTTTGAAGGCGATGACGATGGAAGCCAATCAGAGCTGTTTTATGAAGAGAGAAAAGTGAGACGGGTCGGCCGATTATGTCTGTCCGCAGGGAGAAGATGTAGGGAGATCCTAACAGCTAAACCCAAGACTAATCTGAGATATGAGTCTGGTGCATAGAGTGTGTAAGAAGGGGAAAACGTTTGGTTGAAACTGGATCCATAAGCTGCTATCTCGTGGAAATCACAAATCACAAATCAAGGTCCAAAAATCACCAAAATCTCAAAGACATGTCTTTATTGTAATTTCTAAAGTAAACAACAGAGTACCCTGTGTTCAGAGTCCTTGGGGTTAACTCACTGTGTTTCTTCTCTATTTGGATTGAATTTGGACCTACACACACACACACACACACAAGCATGCACACACGCACACACACGCACACACACACACACACTCTGGTCTATTCAGTCAGTTGTAGCCGCCCGGCTAGAACAACAACCATGTACGAGACAAGCACTTCCATATGTGGCTGCATACACATTCATGCAAATACACCGACCCATAGAGAAACACACAAGAACCTAACCGTGCAAAACACACACTTGTGCAACCACATTCCTCCTTCCATAACCTTGACCACTGCCCACAAACCCCTCAGTCCTCTCTGCTTTCTTATAAACTGGGAGAGTGTTACACTCACTGTTTCATATCTGAATGCATCGTTTCTTTTACTGGATGTTAGACATCACCAGAGACAGACACAGGATCAATTGGCTTCTACCTAAGTGGTGTATGAGCCAATCACACAGTGATACTTTCCCTCCTGATGATGACTTTTGCATGTAATCAGAAAATATCGTCAGTTAGATAACTCGTCATTTTACTGTATTTACTGATTTGTTGACTTGAGCACTCCTAGCTAAACCACCAACCACTAAACTCTCTCTACTCTGTACACTCTCACAACATCAACACACGTCTTTAAAGCTTTGGCAGCTTGTGGAATATGATCTCTGGCTTTGTTATCCTTAAACTTGTGTAGCTCAATATTTGTAAATGCTAATGCCAACGTGAAAGCAAAACTTTACTTTTGGGAATATAGACCTTTTTACATTTTTTAACAAAAGAAGCAAAGACCCTCTTAGATATTAAATGTAGGTTGAACATACTCAGCTTCAAAGAAGACTGCCTGAACAAAATAAACTAACACACACACAAAACTAGATCAGTGAAAATCTGATTAAAGATGATACAAGACTTCATTCTTCTTCTTTTAGGTATGTCAAGTGAAAGATGCTATAGCTAGCTCAAATGTTGCTTGCACAGCCACAAATTGTAAATACTCCAGGCTTTAACATTCGGCTGACTTCCTCGTATGACAATTTAAACTCCAGTTTAATGTCTGGAATCTTATAAAAGGTCAAATATGATGTATCAGGTATTTTAAGAAAGAGATTGTAGGCTCTGTTGGTTGTGCTAGGACTGGCAGTGGTTGATCTACTGTGTTTATCCATGCAAACTCAAATGAACAATTCTAACTGCCCCATGTTTCTGAGCGCCAGCGTCTTTTTTTAAATCGTTTTCAATGTGAAGAGAGCGGTCGCAGCAGGAAGCGCGCGCCCCGAGAAAAAGCACAGCGCCCGGTGTCTGTTTTCCGAGCGCTCCGCCTTTTTTGTTTCATGGCTCTGAGCGCTCAAGTTGAAAATCTTTCATCTTATCAGGAATGCGCTGTTGATGTCGCCGGCGCTCTTTTCCAAATGTGATATTCCCTTTATTTTTTTTGTCTTGTACCCACATCCTCTTTGCTCCGCGTCTGATCGGTAAATAAACAATCTAAAATAAAAAAAAACATGCAGTAAAAAGCAACGGAGCCATGTTGGTCATACAGCCGCCGTTGTCAACAGACTGTTGTCATGGAGACAGGACAGACATACAGCGCTTTTATTCTCAGCACACAAACGCTTCATGCGCACAGCCAGCGTTTAGCCAGAAAATGCTAGGTGGACAAGGTTGCCTTAAGCAGCACATGAGACAACTTCATACTTAACTTGTGTTTAAAGCTATGATGAATATCAACCTGTTCAACCACAGTTAAGAGTTTGTGACAAATATGCAAAGTTCACTTTGTAATTGGACCAATGTGCTGCCAATGGTCAGGATCATTTCTAAATTGGCAGTTTTGTTTCTTAACTGCTCCATCATGGGATTATGTAGAGCTCAGGTGACGTGTGTGTGTGTGTGTGTGGTCGCTTTGTGCTACATGTTTGTTTCTGTGTACTTTTCTGCTTTCATGCATGTTATTCCAATGTATGCTACTTCATATAATGTGTGTGCTTACATTGAGGAATCAGTTATGCTTTTGTTTATGTGTGTGAGCGCACTCACGCAAATGTGTGCCTTCTCAGATTAGCACTTGGAAGCTGTTTTTTTCTCTGGCAATTACAGACCATTACCAGTCTACCACATGTCAAAAGAAAGCCACTTATTGCAGTAAATATACTTAAGGAGTGAATTACTGACCAACTTTATACTCGAGTTGTACAGATCCTGAAAACTAATGGGCCAGAAAATACTGGAGGGGGAGAGAGAGAGAGAGAGAGAGAGAGAGAGGGAGACGTACGCACATTTTTTTGCATACAGATGCACAAACATTAACACATACTTGTGACCCTATGAACTTTGAACTCTAAAAGCGAGGGGGTTTTCAAAAGTTGCAATACAAAACTGTATATAAACACACATGGAGTTGTAAAACTGGAGGCTGACAGACTTGTGGTTCACTGGAAACAATTACTGCAGTAATACCATGCTGCAACACTGGCCTCCTCTGCTCTCCTCAGTTTGTTCCTTTCTTTTTTCTTTCATTGCCCTGTTCCCAAGTCACCAAAGGTTTTTCCTTACCTTTTCATGTGTGCCTTTTCCCTTCATTTTTACAACAAACTGGGTCATGCTCACACCATACAGCCGTGCCAAACAGCGCACATGTACACGTGCTCAAGCACATGCACTAAATGTCTTCAATCCCCTTGACCTATCCTGCTCTTACCAACATCTCAAGCGGGCAGACACACAAACAATCACAAGCACACACACTAAAAAACAAACACACACACACACACACACACACACACTGATAGTTATCTTCAGATTTGGATCTGTAAAGTAAAAGAGTTGGTTTGTCAGGGTACTGATGTTTAAAACTAAGTGGGACTGGCCGGTCCAGAGGAGGGATGCAGGCTCAATCAAAGAGAGAGGCAGAAGGGTTGCCCACAGGCCTCTATTATGTATTTCCACACAGCGGTGGAACATTTCAGTCGCTGGGTTAAAAGGTGGACATGAGAGATGCTCGTTTTTATTTAACACATTCATGACAATAGAGTTTTTTAGTTAGGCTATAAAACATCAGTTAAACTTCACTTTAGTCTCATGAGAAACGCTGTCAAAGCAAACATGTTTACCATACTGGTGATATTAAAATATTTATCTATTGATTGTGGTGATGTATTTTACATGAATGCCTCTGCTCTGAGTCTTAGTATGCTGGACAGTGTGTATCATGGTGCACTGAGATTTATTACAAACTGTGGATTTCTTACTCATCATTGTACTTTCTATTCTAAAGTCAACTGGACTGCTTTAAGTACACGCCGACTCGGACATTGGTATATCTTCTTTTACAAAGCTATTGTAGGAACAGCTCCGGACTATCTTTCCTCTCTTTTAATTCTGAACGATGGAATCCACAACCTTCATTCGATGGACTTTGTGCGATGTGTTGCTCCCAAAGTTAGAACTGAGTTGGGAAAGAAAGCTTTAAGGTTTTCTGCACCTGTCGCTTGGAACAACCTGCAGTCTGATTTTAAACTACAAAACTTAGGTTACCCTGACTGTTGTTAAATCCTCAGTGAAACGTCTTGAATCCAAACATTCTGTATGTACCTGTTTGAGCTGAGGACTTTCTGATTAGGAAATGTTTAGTTCAGGAGTTTGAGCGTTTTGTTGTTGAAACTGGGGCCCGACCGATATAGAATTTTTGTGGCGGATATCAATATTAAGAGAACAGAAAATCTGATAGCGACTGATATCTTTCTTAGATCTATGTTCCATCTGTAGAGATAGATAGATGTAGATATACACATGTTTTGCGTTGATCCCTCAAATGGAAAAGATATATAGTAAAGAAAAGATGGTCACTCAACTGGAAAGTAACTGCGCATGTACGTGTGTCACAGCTTGACACTCTGGAGAGACAATGCTCGTTTTAATCCATACAGCGCCCTCTGCTGGTAACAGCCAGAAAGAGAAATACTAGTATAATACGATGAAGCTCAAATGAAAAGCTATTTCACTGGTTAATAAATGTAGTAATATCTGCGCTTATCTGCGATAAAATTAGCCGATACTGATAGTCACTGGCTATGCTCGTATCAACCGATATTATTGGCTGATTAATCGGTCTGGCTCTAGTTGAAACTGTGTGTTGCTGCTATTCTTGGCCAGGTCTCCCTTGAAAAAGACATCTCTGATCTCATTGGGAGTAACCTGGATAAATGAAGGTGAAATGAAAAATACAAAACCTCACATATCCTGGCTATTTTCCACTCATTTTATGGATGGACTGGAATGCCATGGATTTGCCCTTGTTGTCTTTATATGTACAAATATTCAGATAAATGATTTTCAGCTTAAAGAAACTCTTTAAACTGCAAAAACTTAAAAGTACATTTCAGGTTTTATTTGTATCCAATTCTGTTAGGGGTGAAAAAGCTACTTAGTCAGAGAGCACTCTAACTGCAAGCAAATGTTCCCTCTTGAGAACCTGTCAACATGGTTGGGTACACGATAGACGCATGAAATAGTACAACTAAGCAACACACACTTAGTTTGACCTCAGTGGGTTAGGTTACTATCACACATCACATTAGATCCTTCTTTCTTTCACTGTTATGTCCTGAGACAAAGCATCCATCCCTCACAACAAGCATGTCCATTCATACTCATTAAGATAGCAGTAAATAGCTGGAGCCAACCGTGACTGGGGCTAATCCGATTGAGTGACACAATGGGCGCTCAGGACAGACACATCAGTGAGCAGCCAATGGGAAAAAGGAACATACATAGACGTCTACACATCACAATTATAAGAGGGCAACTGGTCAGGAAATGAAAAACCATATCATTAAGTGGTTTAAATGAGAGTCACACACATACACAAACTCTGTGGGAGTTGAAAACACAAACTCCTGTGTAGCAGACGAGCACCACACAAAGTCCGATCAAATCCAATTTGATGAAGCTCAGTCCCACACTCACGTCGCATATATGAAGCCAGCCACCCCGTGCATTAAGGGTTAGATATGAGACGTGGGGAGGTCAGAAGGTCATTAGAACAAGAAGCCGTGACAGAATCCCTGAAACGTCTGAAGACAAAATAAAGTCATTACTATGAAAACTGAGAGGCTTTGAATCACTGTTTAGATTTCCCTTAAACACAACAAATGTACATTATTTACATACACACACACACACACACACACACACACACACACACACACACACACACACACACACACTATTCATCCTAGGGGGAAATTCAGTAAACACAATGGTAACACACCACCATAATTAAGACAACCTTTTTATTCCTCCGTTTATTCCTTCAGAGCAGCCAGATGGGTTTCTCCCGCACCGTATCCGTGTCCTTCTTCTCTCACTCTATAATACATGTTCAACATATCACAGAGGCAGCACTAGTTGCTGCTTTTAAAGCAGAGTTTGGCCTAAAGGCAGGGTGAGGAAGATGGAGGATAAGGAAGACTATAGGGGTGAAGCCAAAGATTAAAGAAAGAATCAAAGTGAACGAGAAAAAACTAAAAAAATGATGACAGCATCGGGATTACTGGAACATTGTACGGGTGTAAACAATAAGGCGGCTTTCAGTTAACAGCATTTCTAGGTTTATTTATGTCTTATTTAAGGGTTAGCTAGTTGTAGAAACACAGGGAGACTATAAAAAGGGTATTAAAATGAGAAGTTATCTCTCTAAAACAAAACAAAATCATAAAGAGTGACAGTCGGTATTTTTTGCATTCATTCCAAACTAATAACTTAGGTATTTTGGGTATACAGACATTACCAGGGACAGCTGGTATAAACGGTTTGGTAGTGCTAGAGATCCTCCTTTTGATTTCAAATACAGTTAAGGAAATAATTCTTCAAATAACTTACAACAGTTTGTTTTAATTTTGGTGGAACCTAGAGAAGCATCCGGACCTAAAAGTTACAGGAATGAATGAATGAATCTTTTATTATGGGATTATTCAGACACATTTAGAGAAAACTAATGTCAACAATTCAACACTAAAACAGTAAAATACATTATCTTTAACTGGGATCACAGCCCAAGCACTGCAGCATCCTCCTCCGTTAACTTCTACATTGTAAATGAGTGACAGGTGTCATGACCCGCCCCCCTCGTGTTACAGACTGTAAAGATGCTGAGAAACTAACTCAGCATCACTTAACCTAATATATCTGAAGTTAAAATGATCATTTCATTGAGTAAATATGGGGCGCCAATAGTGTACAGTAGTGTTTGTATGGAGGCTTTGTCTTCCAAGCGGGCGGGCCCAGGTTTGAGTCCCACCTGTGGCTCCTTTCACGCATGTCATCCATCTCTCTCTCTCTCTCTCTCGCCCCGATTTCTGACTCTATCCTCTGTCCTGTCTCTAAATAAACGCATTAAGGCATTTTAAGTAATAAAATATAATTAATTAATCTTATGTTAAAATGACCACAATCGTGATGCTTATTCTGGAAGCTCGTTAACAGCAATTTTCATAGTGTGTTAGCATCAAGCTATTTAAACTAAGATGTACGGTCCATCTGTGAGAAACTGGGCCAGCCACCAATGGACATCACATTATAGGGCCTTCTGTAAAAATAAACATCTGCATTTGAGAATGTGAGATCCACTGGGAGAACACACTGATTTCCTTAAGTACTGTACATTAGGAAAATAAACACTCACACTCACTCACTCACATTGAAGGAATGAGCTCAAACAGACTACTTGGTTGCAATCCTAACAGTCTCTTAGCAACTTTGAATTAGCATTAAATACATCGTGTCCACCACCTAACCTCATAATTAGCAACAAAAACTCCAGTCTTGGTTGGCAAGGACAGTAGAAACATGAAAACGGAGACAAATCCAAGAAATCCAAGCCATGTGCTAAAAGACAATTTCACAACCTGTAGCTGCAACCTGAAAATAAGCGCTGTGTTGTGTGCATGTAAGGTTCAGTAATCAACTAAAGGAATTGGCCTGAACAAACACAGAGCCAGAAGTGCAGGCAGGTGCTACCATCGGCCTCTTTTCCTCTTTCTCCAAACACACAACCTTTGTGGTAGCCTGCAAAGGAAGGGTCTCCTGAGGCCAAGGTCACCTCCCTGCAGACCACCGCAGCTTTGCTCTGGCTCCCAGATGTTCACCCCCCCCCCCCCACACACACACACACACACACACACACACACACACACAAAGAGAAAGACAGACCTCCAGAGCCGGCTTTTGGAGGCTTAAAAAAAAGATTTAAATTGACCGACATATAGCATAGCATGTCTTCAGGCCATAACCAGTTACAGTGTGTGTACAACACACTGCATGACCTCTGCGCAGTATCTACCGCTTGTTTGCTTGGATGTTTGATTGTTATTATTTTAATTTTATTGAATTACTCTGTACAGTAAGCAACAGCTGCATTGTCTGTTTGAGTGTCTGATTGTTTGTATAGGTTCTAACTTAAGTTTCCCTTGACAAGCACTTGACAACAGGAGTCCTCATATGTACGTTCAGACCTGTCCAAAATGATGATTGTGCTCCGAGTGTCTTAGTCTCTGTGTGTACATGCATGTGCACATATATGCGAGTCAGTGCCTTTGCACTTGTTGAATAAATGATCTATTTCTGGGTCTGCCAAGGAAACAGGGGGAGTGGGGAGAGTTTGTGTGTGTGTAGGGGTGGAGGATGGGGTGGGGGGGGGGCTGAAGGAGGCAATTTGGATGTTGATCAAGACAGACGTGTGTGTATGTGCATGGTGGTTGCTAGTGGAGGAGGGCAGTGGAATCCACACCAGACCATCTATTATAATGACAGGAAGCAGGAAGTACAGCCCCTTCGCAGTCACATGGCTGCCAGCTGTCTTGGCAACGAAAAAAGGGAAGATAGAGAACATGATAGGGAGCATGTGTATGTGTTTGCGTTTATCTGTATACACATGTTGGACTTGTCGGCTTGAATGGAGAACCTGTAGGTGGAGTACTACTTGAAGTTGCATTCCCACATGTGAAGATGACATTTACAAAGGGAATATCTGCTGAAACATAAAGAGGCTCAAAGAGGAAGCAACAGCAATCGGCAACAATCCAGATCTTCATCTTCTACCTTAAAAACACCACCACTCTCGAGCCAAATCCAGTGTGGGCTTACTTCAGTGTTCAACATATGGATGTGTTTAGCAACTGCTGCTCAGTACACACGAGCACACCCACTTATGAGACACACACATAAATACACACACATGCACAGGAACATACATTTTTTTGTTGTGTAACCTGATTTTTCCCAGGCAGAGACATAATGAAATTAAATCTAACACTTAATAACTTAAGGACAACAAAACACACCACACACACACACACACGTGATGCTAGACATCCATAAAGAATCATGTCGGGTAACTTTCATCCGTCAGACTTTATATCACTCCAGGTTTATCGGCTGTGTGCTGACTTATTAAAGGAGTATCAAATTCAACCACACAACGAGGACAATCATCGCAACTTAAAACCTTCTGTTGCCTCTTGTGACCTTTAGTGCCAAGACCCCTAAAAACAGACTCAATCATAGACTACAGATGATCAGACGGTTCAGACAAATACTCACCTTCAGACAGGTGGGCTGTGAGCGGTGTCTGTGTCTCCTTGCAGTAAACGACCACCTCTTTGGGAAGGAAGTCTACCTGTGTGATCTTTGAGGCCCCCAGTCTCTGCATCCTGCGCCTGAGTAAATAACACAAGATGCTCCTATTAGCTTTTTTGTCCTCCAAACAGCACATTCAATTCACATGTTTCTAAAGGTTTAAAGCACTGGATAATAGGTGTCTGTGGCAGAAAAGTTTCTTGAAGAAATCAAAAAGCTCTTGGAAGTATGAAGATCAACTTGACCCTGATGAAAGACACAAGCCGAAACGCATCGTTCTAATAAAGTTAAAAAGTTGATCTTCATATTATAAGTGTTGCTGGAGCTTTTTGACCTCTGCTTAAGCAGAAAAAAGTTGCTTAACATTCAGATGATTGGGCCGTTAGATCGGTTTACCCATTATGTGAACTATATGACTTAAACAATAAGTGACATGCATGCCAAATAAGGTACTTAGTATGTTCTTTAGTCGAGGAGAGAAGAAAGACGTACCCAAGCTCAGAATCAGCCTGCAGCTGCAGCACAGAGGGGTCTGTGTCCCACTGCAGGGTCCTGATGTCACCAACAGGGGGGGCAAGAGAGGACATGCAAGTTTACAAGCAGACCCACTGGAACAGACACTTGCACACATGTATCAATGGTGCACAAAACAAACACACATTAAAACATGAATGCACACACTCCCTAACCCCACTTATCTAGAGAACGGCTTGACACGGAAATTCCCATCGAATTTTGTGCAGGCACTGTTGATGGAAAAACGTTTAGATAAGTGGATATAGCGTGGGAGGGCTATACATTAGGGAGACATTATATTTCATTATACTTCAATGTACAGTATTTATTTAAAGATCTCTGCTCATCTCTTGTAATAGATTTCTTGGTCTTCTGCCCAGGAATCTTCTAGATCAAAATACCTTTACATTTATGGCCAAGAAATGTTCTATTGTTGTGGGAAGGAGGGTCAATAATAATTGTGTTCAGTGGGAAAACGATTTGACCCGAGGACCCCTGCAGAAATCGTTCTACTGATTGTTTAATCACAGCACCAAAAGTTACCCACATGTATTATTCAGGTCGCCATCTACGTACTTGTGCATCCTTTGTGTTGTATCAGATTCTTTGTCTTGATGCTTCACATGTAAATATGTAGGCAATGACACATTAAAACACGAACAATGTATCCAGCAATATGACTTCTATTTCACACCCAAAGCGACGACATAAGCATCTATGTACAGTTCACATATTCACATGTTTACAGCATCTGTAAATCAAGTAAAATATGACTTCACGCTGGACATACATGACACTGAAATATTCGTGCATGATCATGGAGTTTGACAAATCGTGACAAAAAATGCTGCGCTCATTCAGTGCATTATCCTGGTTCCAGAGCTAATATTAAAGGGGTAGAAGCTAGCAGCGGAAATAAATCAGCGACTGAAAACTAGTTTTATGGCAACTTATGTTGTAGTCAACCAACTGTGAAAGCACAACACTTCCAGCATCACTACACTTTTTGATAATACCTTTTAGGGCCGGTGAGCACGCCCGTTAGAGCTGCAGCTTGTGCAGCACGGCACCAGGCGAGAGTGGCAAGGTATTTCTTTAGTCTGACAGAGCGGCTGTTTTACAGTAACAGGGATGACACTTTAAGCAGCAGATTGTCAACTCTGTGGAAGCTGAAATTACTTCTGTGGCTCAACTCATGCGAGCAGAAATCTTTGAGGTGGCATTAAGGGGGACGGTGGGGTATCAGACAGAAAGTC
The DNA here is from genome assembly GCA_020745685.1 of Tautogolabrus adspersus. Classification (NCBI taxonomy): domain Eukaryota; kingdom Metazoa; phylum Chordata; class Actinopteri; order Labriformes; family Labridae; genus Tautogolabrus; species Tautogolabrus adspersus. The sequence goes on from CM036550.1 coordinate 13,951,127, forward strand.
ACCAGAGGAAAGAAAGATGCAGGGGCAGCTGTTTTGATCTTGAAAAGCGCGATGCCTGGTCCACTGAGACCACTGACAACACTGTGGGTGCCTCTCTGAGTAAACTCAGCAGAAGAAGTGTGTGTGTGTGTGTGTGGGGGGGGGGGGGGGGTAGGTTGTTCCTGGGTTTGATGGGAAAATTCTTACCTTGAGGTCTGTACTTGGGACTTGTTTTTAGAGAAACCTGACCTAAGAAGGGACACACATACACAGCCACAGATGGAGAAGCTCAAAATGACATGCTATGATCCAGGGCAGAGTTGGGGAGGAAATACAGTGGTCATACCAGGCATCAGAACTAACTCAATAATTTGTTTAAATCCAACTTTTAGAAACTGAAAGAGTGGCGAGTCTAATATATCCCCAATTCCACCCCAGACCATACCAGAACAACACATTAATAATGACCCCTCAGGGCAACACACACGCCCGACCTATACATTCAGCTGCCATCAGAAACAAATGGAAAGCAATTGATGACCACTCTCCTCTCAACTGCAGGTTTAATTCCCCAAAGCAGCCATATGCAGAACTTAAAGTGTTATAGATGTACAAGTTGCACAGAGGCAGGAGCGTGCATGACACATGAGCACTGAGGATACAACTACAAGAGAGTTGCAGGAGGGGAACAGCTCACATCTTGTCACTTTGCCCTCACATCATATGCACATTGGATCCTGCTCATTTAGCTCAATATTGAAAACTTAGTCCTGAGGCTCACTAAGGCTACTTTACAAGGTTTTTTTTAAACAAGACACTTATTTGGATTCTACTAAAGCTGAGACTTACCTCAAGCTTAGCTTCTCAGAACTATCTGTTGTACAGCTGTACAGTGGTCATCAAAACACAGTAACACAGTATGGCATGACGACTGACAGATATGACCTAAGCACCACAGCCTCACCATTAGAGACACACATCCTTACCTAAACCTGTTGTAACATTGACAGGAGAAGAGACAGAGTATGCGTCAAAGGTGTCCATAAATATCAAACAGCCAAATCAACTTCAGATATTAAGTATTTTTCAGCCACATGGCATCGTCTACTTGGTGTTTATTCTAATTTAACGTAGAGGAAGGGGTACGTTTGCTCAGATTACAACACGTTTCTTTACACATGCCGGAATAAAGGCAGAAAATAACTTCTGGAGGGACTCTGTACTTGAACTTTGGGGTGAAATCCAATATTTTGGCGTACCTGCTCGCTGCTGCTCCATCAACTGAATCCTGGCTCCCGGTCTCACTGGGCGTGCTCACCGATTTGGAGGGGGACACAGGGGTCGGCACTAAACAATGAAAACAACATGTATGTAACATTAAAGGCCGCAGAGAATGCACAGCTAAAAACAACTGTGATGGAAAGCAACAGAATAAAACAAATGAAATAAAATAAAGGGAAACAGGACGAGCTGGGCATCAAACTACTCATCTGTACTGAGAAGCTGAATTTGAAGATGCATTACAAACGACTCCAGCTAATAAAAGCATAGCAGTGACCCAATTTACCCAAGTGTTGAAAGTGTTCTTACGATGTCAGACCACTAGAGAACAGTGCTTCCAACAGCTTGATGAGAGTGGCAGACACCCTGGGGACACAACCTGCACTTATCATGCAGACTTGTACAGGAGTAACAGGGACACATCCCTTTGGCCAGAATATGTTTTTAAATGCATCAGGGCTAGTACATAAATCTCATTTTAGAGAAATAACAAGATATGATACATTCAAAAGTACAGAGTGAGACAGAAGAAGATGATTAAAGGGAGCTCTTTCCAAAGAGATACATCGAAGAAATCATGAAAAATCACAATCTGCATAACAAGTAATGGAAACTAATTCAATTAAGAAAAGTTTAATCTGATAAAAAAAACAATAAATAGTCCAACTGTAGATTTTAGTTCTTTATGTATAGGTGGATTAATATCTATTTTTTGAAATGACGCATACATTAAGTTCCTTTCCAACCATGAAAGGGTCCCTGAGAAGGCTTTCTGCAGCCGTCTATCAGATTTGGAGTCGATTTAGACCAATCTGGGTCATTCCCAGAAGGTGTTGTAACACTTAGCTAAACCTTTATTAGCTAAATTACCAGAGAAAGACAAGCAGCAGGATTTTAAGGGTTTATTCATTGCGCATAGTTTAAGAGTATTATGTACCTAGTGGAGGCTCCGGGGAAATGCCAATACTCTGTAGGAGGGCCTCGGTCTCTCTGCGCTTACGGTCCAAGTCGGAATCTTCTGGGGTCATTTCTCTCTTCTGCTGACTCTCTGCCTGCGCCAGTACACAGAAAAAAAAAAGTAATCTTAACTATCATGAGCTAAAGAACAAGTATAAACATCCAAACATGCAGTACATACGCATTTTGATCAAAAAGTCCAACACTGACCTTCTGCACATAAATAGATGAATGTATGCACGTATGGACACACACAACCTCTGCCTTTTATGTGTAACGGCCTGACAAAAAGCAATCAAACACACTAACAATACACACTAGAGTGCGGTGCAGTATGAGTGCCAGGTGCGTGAATTTACTCACTTTCTTCCTTACCTCTTTCTTCTTCCTCTCCTCCTCCTTTCTCTTTTTTTCTTCCCTGATTTGGGCAAGGCGCTGCTTCTTGCGCTCCAGCTCTGCTTTGAGATCACTTTTGTCTGACATGGTGTCCTTTGGGGGCTTCAAGGCAGAGGATCAAGCAGGAATGAGTTACATTTGACACTTTCACAATATGCTCTGATTTCACTGTTACATGACACAATAAAGAAAAGTATGGGTTTATTCTGTGAGCCTTGGTGGGGCCTTAGAAAACACACTGGGTGTGGCAGTTATTTATCGATACACACTACATCCATAACCTTTCAGGTCCAGCAACAATAAAGACCTTAACATTGACAAATGCACTGTCACTACTGGGCCACACTGGGCTGAAGGGTTCTACAAACTGGAGTGACACCTATTTTTATAGAACTAGTCCAGTGTATGCTAATCTTGCCAAATTCCTATTAATTATCGTTGGGGTTTACTTTCCATTGGAATATTCTTAACACTGTTGAAAAGCTAAAACTTCTTCAGTAAATGCAGCAGAATCCTTGCTTAATTTAATAAGTTTGATATTTAAGCATAGAGTAGGACAATACAGACTACATGCAGCTATATGGTTGGATCTTGAACTAGGCTCACTGGCGACGATGGGGAGCTACTACCTATTTATAGCAATCTGCATCCTAATTATTTGCTGAGTAAAAGGCCATCGTCACATCTCTGAGACAATGCGCACGAATAGATGGCACTTGACCCTAGGGGTTTAAAAACGACAGTCAGAGCTTTCACAACATCTTATAATGATAATAATAAACAAAGGGACTGACATATGCACAATGCAAGCATCACAGAAAACACAGGCTACATGAATATAGGGAGAACAGCTAGTGTTCGTTTTCTGACGTTAGCAGGGCAAAAGGCAATCGTAGCTAGCTAATCACACATTCGTACTTACGTAAATACGTTCAAAGGCCTTTCCGTGAATACGATACAAAATGTTGACCCAAATATGGGATAATAATAGTCAGAAATGACGATATCACTCTCTCTTATTGGTCACTCGTACCTTGTCCACTCGTACTGATAATGATGTGTCACCCGGCAAAGATGCTGTCTCACTGCTGCACCCCGACAAAAACAATCAGCACATCCTGAACCTTAAAACCAACAAAACCAAGGTTTCCCTGGACCCAACGAGCAGGGCGTTTGAACCTTGTCGTTTTGCTAGTGGTGACACTGGTTAAAATAAAACATTTTAGCGGTCTAATATCCCAAATAATACATAAAGCAGGTGCACCGCACGCCTTTACATCCCTAGAAGGAGCAGATGATGTTGAGAAGGAGGAGAGGAAATCCCACCTCCTCTTTGACACGCGCTGTCATCGTCTCATGGCTTTTGCAACGTCGCCATCTCGTGGCCGTTTTAGATTAGCGCGTGGGTGAAAACAACATTTCTAAATAAGCACATTATGTCTATAACTTGAATATGTTACCGACCATAATTAGTTGTTTGTTATAGTTTTAGTCAAGGAAACGGATCTTACACGTGGCTTAACATGTGTTGAGTGTTTAGTTGATGGCCCATTAATAACACTGTATTTGTGGAGTAAAAAAGCGTTTCAAAACTTTGTTTTTCAATTATAGGCTAGATTAATATTTTAATGCAAGAGACGTTCCGTCTAAACTGTTCGCACAAATAACATTTGGATTATTGCTGAAAAAAAAAACTGAAACAGGACTCATTGTGGGAAGTGTGGCAGAGCAGAATTGTTGAAAAAGTGTGCGATCCTAATAAGGTTGGAGTTTATGATTTTTACCAGAAACACTGTAAAAAAACAAAACAAATTAAGTCAGTTTACTAAAATCTAATTTTGTTTAATATAAGAGCACTATCCACCTTAACAAGCAACCTTAACAAGCAACTTTTTGCATACAGGCTAATCAAAATGTCTTTATTTGTTAGAACAAGATAACTACCATATTTCTAATCCCCGGCCACAAACTGAGGTCATGTTCCCAGAGAAGCATAAAGACATTTCAATCATGTTTTTTTCTTTCTGTCTTATATTTTCTCACTTTACTGCATTAACCTTTTTTTGTCATTTAACCCATTGGGAAGAACTCTTTTGAACAAAGTAATGGTTGGTTTTATTTACAGCTGATATTATACATTCTATTTTCCATATTTTATTTATTAATTTGATTAGGATAATCATCCCTATCTTTTTTTAAACTGAACCCAGTTTTCCCCCCCGTCTACTACATGCACAATGAAGCAATGATTTTTATTCTACATGAGACTAATGTTCTCTTCTTTTTGCACCTGTCTGGTAGGCTATACATTCCCGATACATATGCCTAGCTAGTTTTTTAGTTTATCAATGAAAGACTCAGTGAGGCTATAAATTGTATTACTCCCCCCTAGTACTCGATTCTTGCCCTACTATACCCTAATTCAACTTTATTCAACTGGTTTTCTCTTACAAATTCTATTCTTTAGCAATTTCTTGCAATAAACCCCTTTTCTACCACATACTCTCGTGTTAGATATATCTTGGCTCTCATTGGTTGATTTTAATGTCAATCCCTTCTTCTCCCCGCCCAACAACAACACGTCTCTCTCAGCCCTGGAAGTTGCATTTGAAGGACATTTAACAAGTTGCCAAGATGAGAGGGAAGTGTTCAAGAGAATCAACGAGGGGGTATCCAGCATCCTGAGAGATGTTAGCTAATTTAACCAGGGGTCTCTTGTAGCTACGTCGTCGAGCTTTAGCCTTGCTAGCTAAACAGTCGACAAGGTGGATCGTGCTGGAGAAAGAGGGGACTGTGTGCCTGTTTTACTCTGACCGTTTGGGTCTCTAACGTGGAGGAAAAATGAAGTTCGCTCAGTTTCTGCTGAAAAATGGCTCCGTTGCTGGGATACCGAAACAAGTGGACAGGTTTTCTAAGTTCTCCCCCTCTCCCTTGTCTATGAAGCAATTCATTGACTTTGGTAAGTGTCTCCTCGTAGTATTGATTTGGTTTCGGACATTGAACGTTACCTCATACTGTCTCTCACATGGCAGCTGCACAGCTCACGTTGTTGTCTTTGTGTGCGGTGACAGCTGACTTTTTAGTGTACAGGTTGTTCACAGACAACTACTGTAATCGTACCTTTAAAAATACTCCTGCACACAGATGTGATTGCAGCTTTTGATGCCTCCTAAATGTGTAATTGTGTCTCTTACTGATTGTGAAATTACGTCTTTTGTTTTGACGACTTGATCTATAAAATGGTTCCTTACAATGACCAACAGGACAGAAAGCTAATGTAGGTGACTACTGTAGGCCTATGTATTGACATATGAACTCTAATTTGACTTCTTACTAAGCATAACATTCATCATAGTATTCCGTTGCATTTTTAGGACACAATGCTCAAGGGGAAGACATTGATCTCAAATAGTCCTTGACATACTGCCTCCAAGTTCGAATGTCTTTGTAAGGTCAGTAGGTCACTGTTTTTTCCTGTCTCTGTCCCTCATGTGACTGCAGGCTCAGCCAATGCATGTGAGAAGACCTCGTTTGTGTTCCTGCGGCAGGAGCTTCCTGTCAGGCTTGCCAACATAATGAAGGAAATTGATTACCTCCCTGACAAGCTCCTAAACACTCCGTCCCTAAAGCTCCTCACAAGCTGGTAGGATCTCCACGCTACAGCACTACTGTAGATATCTTTCTGCCACCAAACTCTTGGACAGATCAAATATTGATTTAGTATTCCTGCACCAATCCAAAGCAATGAAGTGCCCCAAATCTGTAGCCAGAGAGTCCTACTTTAAGTTTGTTGTAATTTAATGTTTGTCTTTCCAACACGTGGTTGTACAGGGATTTATCTCAGCAGTGGATTATCATGAAACAGCAGCATCTGGATCCTTTACACCACCTCCCTTTTTTCTCTCAAAGCATACTTCCCTTGTCTTCCAGCCTTTATGTTTTTTGCCTCAAATGTAAAATAGACCCACAGATCTGCAATTTAACACTTGGATTTCAATCATTTCTACTGGTTACAGAATCACACATGGATATGATGAGAATATTGCTCTTGAAGTTGTCGGAGGTCATATGAGGTTTAGTCTTTTCTGTGTAAATATCTGTGTCAAAGCCCCTCCTGCCTCGCTCAGCTGCTCTCTGTGCATCCCATGGCTGTATGCTATTAATCAGGAAACCAGCTTTACAGTGAGATCTTTGTCACAGTTACAGAGAGGCTAATGTAATAAAGCCCCTGTTTTCATGTCAATATGTTATACTTATGTAACAGGCCCTTATAGGTAATGTACATGGGTATACTTTATCTATGTATGTTTGTGGTCAAAACCGTCAGACAGAGTCTTACCAGCATGTGTAAATCAGCGTGAACACACATGACGTTCAAGTCTAGATCAAATGAGGACCTCTGTTCCTTCCTTTAAGCTGCTTAACAAAATGACTCTCATCATTTTCACTTGTCATGATGTCACAATAACAAAACACTCCCTGGGTGTACAGTATGTGACATGGTCTACGACCACGTAATCCAGACTTTTTTTATCTGCAGTTTGTATCAAAAACAGCAAAGAATAAGAGCTAACGTTACAGGCTTGATGTAGGAGAGCTGAGCCTTAGCATGATGATTCTCTTAGGTGTTCAAGTCATGTTAAAAATGAGGTCATTACCCCACCCCCCACACCCACTCTTTTCACAAGAGTCACAGTAATATCTATATTTGGACATGCACCTCTTGTACTGTGACTTTCTCTTCCCACTACTGCTTCTCTTTCGGACGCCAGCAAAAGAGTTCATCTATCACTGTTTAGAGTTGTTGTTGACAAGCAGAGGTACCTCTTTCAGTTTCCTGGCAACCTTATGAAGATAGCAGCTGCAAAAGGGTTCACTTCAACGTGCGTGTGTGAATGACTAGACGTGACTCTAAAGTTTGAGAGCGGAAGGTCAGTTGAGGGACAAAAGAAGCAAACATGTAGGAACTAAAGCCACAAACACTGCTGTCACCTTTCACCCAGTTTTCCTGCAGCGGCACAGGCAGCGCGAGGTAGTGTGATTCAATGAGCTCAGAACTCCAGTCTTTCACATCAACTAAACTACAGATAGTCAGTGTTAAAAAACAACAACGACAAGTAACTCCTGTCTATAGAGGGGACAGTGTAATGCTAATCACGTGGAAGCTATGTAGCTTCTTTATCATTCTGTTATGAAGAGAAATAATGTTACAAAGCTTAAAATGTGTGCTTTTGTGTCCGACAGGTACTCTCAGAGTTTGTTGGAGATTGTAGATTTTTTAGAAAAAGATCCAGATGATAAGGAAGTCCTGACAAAGTAAGTCATTCTTAATGCATGTGTAGAGCTTGTGTTTAGTTTTAGACCTGCAGATCGTCTCTGTCTTGTCATCTTGTCATTTTGTTTCTATAACCGTTCCTGTTTGCTCATTTTGTGACAACTAACAACACTAATCCGCTAAGTCTGCATTATTTTTAACAAACCAAAACTAACTTAATCCACCTCAAACTGCAAAGCCAAGATTGTCCTGAACGTCGGAACAACCTAAAGCCTGTTTTGAAAACATGTCTCCCAGGTGAAAGCCTCTATCAGATTCAAAGAAAAGCGGTTCTTTACAGTGTTGCTCTAAAGGCCACAAGTGATGTGTGGGGGTGTCGGACATACTGGCTGCTGCATTGTTGTCAGAGAAGCCAGCACTTCAACATAGCATGTTTCCTTAATGTCTGTTGATATAGTAAGCTCATATTATGATTTAATTCAGTAAATATCTTACATATTGGTCCTTTAAGATTTCCACGTCATTAAAGTTGAATTTGGGGATATGTTCATAATGAGATTTAATCCTTGTTGTATTTTCCAGCCCTGTTGTTATGCAGAAGCACAGCAGTGTCCTATGTTTAGCAGGCATTTGTTTGCAATGCCATGCATGCTGATGTGTAGATACCCTAATATTACAACCACTCCTCTTCAGCTTCACGCAGACTCTGGTGAACGTCCGAAACCGGCACAACAACGTGGTGCCCACCATGGCTCAAGGCGTGACGGAGTACAAGGACACCTTTGGTGTGGACCCCGTCACCAACCAGAACGTCCAGTACTTCCTGGATCGCTTCTACATGAGCCGCATCTCCACACGCATGCTCATGAACCAGCACAGTCAGTATAGCACTCTGTGATTGACTGTGAGTTAATCAACACAGTTCCTCACTCACAAAGATTAAGTCATCAAATTGAACTCAAAGTGGTGACGATGCACATCTGTTTTTTTTTTTTTTATGCTCTGAGTATGTCTTCAGTTCAATCGCCAATAAATGTTCATCTATCTTTTTTGTCACATGTCTAACTGCAGTGAACTCACTGAACTTGATATCTAGTTAGTATGTGATTGAACATTAACAAAAGTACAACATCTGTGAACATTGAATTGTGTCTATATCTTTGCACATGTGTGTGTTTGAGTCACAGACATTTGTTGCATTGTGCCCTGTAGCATTAATCTTCGAAGGCAGTGTGAACCCAGCCCATCCTAAACACATCGGCAGCATTGACCCCAGCTGTGACGTTGTGGAAGTTGTAAAAGGTAATGAGTGATCGTTTGCAGCCCGACAACTGCTATCAAAACACACACACACACTTTCAAACACACTTACACACATACTTGACTTGTTATCTATTTTCCACCACCAGTTTCACCTCTGTTTGACCTTTTAAATTTCAATATTTTTTCGAGTCAGCATACAGATAAGGAAGTGAAAACATTTCATCATGGCTGTAATAAACGTTCCTTTTGAACATTGTTTAAATGGGTTCCCCAAATGTTCCCTTGTGTTGTTCTCTGTTTAGCATGAGTCGCATTCCTTTCTGTCTTTTATTTCTCATGGTCAAAAGTAACCACAGATGTTGTTTCTTTGTGTCTCCCTGTATAGACGCCTATGAGACGTCGAAGATGCTGTGTGAGCAGTATTACCTGACCTCTCCTGATATGGAGATTAGCGAAGTTAACTGTAAGTGATACGACACAACCCAAATGTTTCTATTTGGTGCCAAACCGCTATATTCTAATTTCAAACAAATACAGTGCCCTTAAAAGTGGAGGTGGGGGAAAAAATCGATTTAAGTAAAAATCAAGATTATTATCTTCTGAGATTTTAAATAGATTCATAACTTCCAAAGATGGATTTTTTGGGGGCTCATCAGTCACTCCCTGCTAAGTGCTAAGGCTAGCTCTTTAACTCAGTAGAATGCCAAATGGCGCAGCAAGAAATTCAACCAGTCCCACAGATGACTGGAGTAGATCCTGAAGAATGTACTCGTTCAAAAATAGACTTTGAATCATGAATTCAGAATCGTTCTGAATGGAAAAATAGATTCGGAATCGAATCGTGACCCCAGGAATTGAAATGGAATCGTGAGACAAGCCAAAGATTCCCAGCCCTACTTAACAGATTTTCTCTGGAAATTTGACTCACTGCGTCACTACTTCATGACTCCTCACAGTGGTGCTTATGACATGAGTGAGGCTAATTGGCCAAAGAAGAAGTTGACAATTGGATAACAGAAGAAGAAGAAAAAGATGGACTGTTAACGTCAGACAGGTGAAAAGAAGTTAAAGGATGACGCGAGATAAGGGGTGAAACTGACACTAAATTGCAGAGAATACATTCATTCTGCATTCCTTTGATTTCCACGTCTATTGTTCTGTAGATGAGAGCTACAGAGAATGTGACAACCAAAGCAGATAAAAACAGGAAAAAGCTTTATTTGATCATGAGCATACATTTAGCATGTACGTCTACGGTTTGACAATATCTCGATGAATCATTTTTAAAACCTCATTTCCATGCAGTACATCAGTCAGAACATGTACTAGGGCTTTTAATAAACACTCTTCATGTTGGGACAGAATGTTCTTGGCAGATAATGACTTGAAACTATGAATCTAAATGATGAATGGGTTTTATGCCTCTTTTGGTTAACAGTTCTAATCTTTTATCAGCTGGTGTTGAAAAGATGTCCTACCTCAGGGAAGTTTTGTGCGTCTAACATGAAGTCAGGGTTTCAGGCTCATACATTTTTATTTATTTTTTATTCTACAGCCAAAAACCCCGGTCAGCCTCTCCACATCGTCTACGTGCCATCCCATCTCTACCACATGCTGTTTGAGCTTTTTAAGGTACAGTCCACGAATCACCTGAAAAACATTTTTTTTCCTCACCGTGTTTTCTCACTCAATTTGGAACTCATTGTTTATTCTTCTCTGTCAGAACGCCATGAGAGCTACAGTGGAGACCCATGAAACTAGCCCCACGCTGCCTTCGATCAAAGTGCGAGTCTCACTGGGAAGTGAAGACCTCACTATCAAGGTTCAATGAGGACACTGAGATTGCTGAACTTGAGCCTGCTGCTAAAGCAATGAGAGGACTACAGTAAATCTAACATATCTCTCCTTTATTGTTAGATGTCTGACAGAGGAGGCGGAGTCCCGATGAGGAAGATTGAGCGTCTGTTCAGCTACATGTACTCCACGGCTCCTAGTCCGGTCCATGAAGATAACTCTCGCAATGCACCACTGGTGAGACTAAACCTGTTGCACTTCACTGCTCAAGTCTTTGATAGTCAGTACAGTTATCTCCCAAGACTTAAGGCATGCTTTTTGACATTTTAGGGAAATGGTCAGAAACATGTTCCTGTGCTGTTTCAAACTGCGATTAGAGAGAAAATAAAATTGTAAACCTCCTGTGTTAAACAGAGACTCACCCTGCCATGCATGGTTGTAAATGATTCTATTACAAAGAAGAATGCAGTCAGCAACATTTCAGTGGATTGAACTGTAACCACTCGAGGAGCTGACGCAAACTATCTCTAGTCTCTTCTTCGTATTTACAGTGTTTTAGCATGTTAGGTAACTAGCCCAGATAGAGTGGAAAGTATCAAAACTCACTTTGTTATTTGTCCTCCCCTCTCTCTCTTTCCTGCAGGCTGGTTTTGGATATGGCCTCCCGATCTCCCGTCTGTACGCCATGTACTTCCAGGGAGACCTGCAGCTCTACTCTATGGAGGGTTATGGCACATCAGCTGTCATATACTTGAAGGTGAGAGAAACACAACCTCCAAACTAGGGCTGCCCAATTAATCACAATTTCTTACAGTCTTCTGACTACTCAAAGCACTTTTACACCGCATTTCACACCTACCCATTCACACCCTGATGGCAGAGGTTGCTATGTAGTAAGACCATCAGAAGTAACTAATCCCATTCATTACGCATTCACACACCGCCCATGGCGGGAGCAATTCGGGGTTGAGTGTCTTACCCGAGGACACATCAGACATGTTGCTGCAGGAGCTGGGGATCGAACCCTTGACCGTTCGGTTGAGAGACGACGACTCTACCACTGATCCACAGCCGCCCCCATGCTTTCACATCCATTTGATGCAGTCAAATTAAGTAATTGCTAGCTATCAGCTATCATCAGATGAATTAGTACCAATATAGTGGGACAGAAAAATAGGGATGTGCATTAAATCTGTGAGAAAATAAAAAAATCGGATTTTTTTCAGAAAAAATGACATAGTTATGTAGCTTATTCAGAAAAACAGTCCTGCCTCTCCTGATTAAAGACATGAGTAACACTTGTTAATAGATTAGAAACAGAGAACAGAATTTACATTTTCTGGAGTGAATGCGCTGTGCTTTTGTGAGAAAAAAAAAAAAAAAAAAAGCTTTATGGTTGATTTTAAACTAACGAGTTACAGTATGTTGTCAATGGTTGTGTCAAACATCACAAACAGATGATAGACATACAAACTGTGACTTATAGCTTATGGGCACTCTTTGATATTTGATTATTCATTGCATTTTTTATCATTATTTCAATTTTCTACAACGTTACCATATATCGCATATTTTTCTCTTATCATGCTGACCAACTCCACACACTTGTCTCTCTACTTAAGCACTGAACAGAGTTTTAACCAGAGCTCTGTATGAGAAACCAACTGTATCTGACTCCAGACTCATATGTTTCCTTCTGTTTGCTAATAAAGGCCTTGTCGTCAGAGTCAGTGGAGAGACTTCCTATTTTCAACAAGTCCGCCTTGCGGCATTACCAGACCAGCACAGAGGCCGACGACTGGTGCATGCCGAGCAAAGATCCAAAAAAGCTGGGCAAGTATGACAGGTGATGGTGAACTTATGAACAAGAGAATAAAAGAATTAAGGAGAAGACGGTCCATGCTGGAGGAAATGAGTAACATTTGTAGTCTAAGCAAGAGAAGGCACTTACAGGACCTGGACTTGTGTTCCACAATTCCTGCATCAAAATAAAAGTACTACTGCCAGCCTTCAGGCCATTTAACCCAGCAGATGCTCACCACTTTTAATACCAGTACACGCTTATGAACTGAGCAATAATCTCTTTTTGCCTCACACATTACACTCTAGGTTCACGCTGTTAAGTTTTTATACGAGGGGTTCACTGTGGAAAAAAAGCATACACGCTGTGTTTGTGTGTGTTTCTGATTTATTTTCTACAATTCTACAATTCACTTGACGATATTAACACCGACATTTGGTATTTGGTTGATCATAATTCTGGGTAAGGTTTAGACTTTGCATTACATTTAACAAACATGGCAGCCAAAGCCAGCTAAAGAGGGATCACTGTGGTCATGTGTCTGCATTTCAGCCGTTCATCATTTGCAGCCCTGCTTCATGCACACAAACTTCTCTTAAAACAGCCGCATTTAAAAGACACTATGACAAGAAGCAGAGGTGTTTGGCATCGCTTACATTAGAATTTGTTTTTCTTTGATTACATAATTGAACGATCAAGTCTATATTTAGTCTTTAATCTTCTTTGGTGTAAAATGAAATGTGATCCTTGTGATAGAGGATTCTGCATATGCGTAAACTATGTGTGCCTTAACCTTCAACACGTACTGTATAAGCTAAAGTCCCTTTTTAATTTTAAAGATGTATCGACACTTGTTGGCATGCTATGGGCTTCCACAGATTGAAATGAGGTGTGTCTATCTAGAGAAAGTGAAGAGTTATGACACAGTATTTCAACATATTTGAGAGCTAATATAAATGTACTGTTAATGATTGCATTTGAATTGTAATGACATCCAAGCTAACCTCGACCTGTACAACCATATTCCTCTGTTCAAAGTGACGTCAAGTCAAATACACTCTAGAAATGTTTGTTTTTTTCCGAGTAGGTTTTAAGTTTGTATTTATGCATTACTTGTATATTAAAAGTTTTAAAGTGTGAATTGTTGATAATCAAACACAGACACAGAAAGCCATTGCACGCTGTTTTGATCAAATAGATATTGACTGATTTTTGTGTAGCTATTTCATGAAAGCCATGTTATTGGGTTTTGCCGCCAGAAATTGAGTCAACAAATAACTCCCTCATTTTAGGTCTCCATGATATGTGAATTGGTGAACTCTTTAACAATTATTTTTTTACGTCTAAACCTCGCTCAACATGCAGACTATTTCTGTACCGAAGCTGTGGTTCACCAATGAAAAGACGGGAGAATGTAGAAAATAAACATTTCATGACACTTCTTAGTTCATGTGGTATTTTGTGACAAAGTAATATTCAGTATCGTGACATCACAGATCTGTCATCAGATATGAAGCTGTCATTGTTGTGTTAAGTTTGTCGTCATGCTGCCCCTGCCTCATCCCTCTCTCTCCACAGCTTGTTTGAGTAAACTCTGCTCTGCTCCGTCTGTCACCTGCAGACAGTCCAGTGGCTCTTCATGGCCAGCTGCTTAAAGCGGCTGAGGACAGGCTGGTCTGCTCTGGTTTTGATTTTTCATGAACTTGCTCGCTTGTTGCAGCAATTTTGTTTTCCCTTCTTTGTCCTCATTTTTATTTTTTTAGATTGATGTTGGGCTTTTTATGCCTTTATTTATAGATCTGACGGTGGATAGAGTCAGAAATCAGGGACAGAGAGAGTGTGGAATGACATGCAGGAGGGGAGCCACAGGTCGGATTTGAACCAGGACCGCCCGCTTCGAGGACTACAACCCTTGTACATGGGACGTGCGCCCTAACCACTCAGCCACCAGCACCTTCCTTTGTCCCAATTTTGTTTGAAGCTTTTTTTTTTGCATCTTTGGCATAGCATTAGAAGAAAGTCAGCATTATGAAAGCTCACGCTCATCATGGGAGAATAAGAAATACAAATCATAGTTGGTTTGCAGCGTTGAGTGAGTTCCAGGAATTGAGTCTGGATCACAATTATTATTAAACCTTTCAGTCATGTGTAACACCACACCCATGCATAAGTTAATAGAACATGCTTTTTCTGAATCATTGGAGTATTTCACCCCACTACTGTCTTTCACACCAACCACACATCATGATCATGTTGCACTCCCCAGAGAAAAGGTAAAGGCAGATTTTAAACTTGTGTCTAAAAATTCAGCTACCAGGACAGAATTTTGAGAACTTGTGTTATTCGTCTGGACAACACAGTTATGTGGGACGACATTATACTGACAATACCTGAAGGACAGATGAGATAAACTAGCAGGGATTTAAAAGAGCCAAAATCACACACATCATCATCTTTAGTCAAATTATAAAAGAAAAATGTGGCTTCCTTTCTTATCAATGGCTTAACATCTGAGTCCCCTATTAGCCCTGTTTCAAATGAAAGTGTCCTCTACTGCATAGTTCCATGGGTGTTAATCGTTTCCAGATTTACATTTTAAATTGTATCTCTATAGATTAAAAAAATATTGATTTTTATTTCATTTAAAATGTCATTGCAGCCGTAAAACATTTGTTCACCATTGATTTGCAGCTGGAAACACCTGTCAAGTATATTCAGGATGGAAGTAGTTTAGTTTTGACACTGTTGAATTCTAAGCTCAAAACGAATCGTTTATTGCTGTATCTTTAGGTAAAAGTGCGTCTGATCAAAGTCTGTCCACTGAATATTTCGTTTTTTTGTCCCTGAGAGGATCAGGTTGTTTTTTCTCAGGGTCACTCTAGCTGGACCGTTTTCTTAAAGAGAAGGAAACTTTTTAAACCATAAACAGAACTCTGGTCAGACCAGTATCTGGTCTGCTCATCACTTCGTTTGTATTACTGTTTAAAGGTTAGTTCAGATCCAACACAACATTTATGGAACTATTATTATTCACACGTTTATAATGCAATTTTAAAAAAAAAGCCTTTGCATAAACTTATCCTAACTCAAGTTTAAACAAGCTCCCAAAGTCATCATATTCATTTAGATGTAATGTCTGTTTTATTGAATTCAACACAAAAGCAGCGTCTTTAAAAATGTTTGTGGATGGTGATTGGTTAAAATCTTCACTCAGGGCCCCCTGGATTTCCGGAGATGAATAAGAAGTCTTGCCCTATAAAATAGAAGAAAAAACAGGTTGAAATGTTTGTTCTGTTTGTATTGAAAGCAAATATAATAATTCATAACACTGAAGGATTCAGTGTCAGCCTGCAGAATAAATCATCTCTTTTATTTAACATGAATAAATCACAGGTAAAGCTTATTTAAGTCTATATTTTTCTGCTGTCTACATGAGCAGTAAAATATGTTTAATGGTGTTAGCTATCAGAAATATCACCTCTATTTGTTCACATGAAATATCTCTATTGCCATTTTGTGTAATCTTTAAAACAAACTTGTACTTACTGAAGTGACTGAAACACGGAGCAGTATGTCTCTGCAGCTCGTCCTGTGGTCGGCCGTCTATCCTGCCTGATCTGGTCTGCAGAGTGTTTGTTGGTGAACTTTTCTTCTTCTTCTTCTTCTTCTTCTTCTTCATGGTGGATCATCTGCACTCACTGTCCTTGTAACCTCCTGTTCTTCCTCCTGTTGCACCGCTGTCATCCACAGTGAACGGCAGCAGCTCCTGTGATGAAATGAGAGAAAAGAAGAGAACAAAAAAAAAAGGTCAGTAAAACAAGTAATCTTTAATAAAACGTATAAAAATATTTCTCTCTCTGTCTATATTAAAGAGTTTACTCAGAAGCTGATACTCACCTCACCTGTTGTTCTTATCCTCCTCGACCTCCGGCGGCCGAGTAGGATAAGAGAAGAAGAATGGTTAGTAAGATGAAAAAAACATACAAAGAAGTACAAAACAATGAATGTGATATGGTTAAAGACAAACTAAAAAGATTTATTAAGTCATAATAATGAGTTCAAATGGAGTGGCATTTTTTCCAAATCACTTTTACTGTAAGTCAGAAACTCGTACTCACCTTGTTCATACCTGAAAGAGAGAGAGTGTGAAAATGAACGTCAGTAACTCGGTCAGATAATCTTTGAATGACTTAAAATAATCCTGACATGAATAAAAAGGTGTCGGGTACAGTATGTCGCTCGGTTACACATTCTTTGTTGACATAAAGTTTGTGCTTTCTTCACCTTTGTCTTCAGGAGTGAACGACAGCAGCTCAGGTGATGAAGTGAAATAACAGTGAGGTCAAATCAAGAATGGTAAGTAAGACGGTGATTGAGTGTTAGTTAAGAAGAGGGTTAACAGATTAATGCATCAATACTGTAAAACACATTTTATCACAAGTAAAGAGTTTCAATATTAAGAATGAAACAGTTAAGAAAACAAAAATGATGTATTTAATCAAGTTATTTGTAGAATACAACACATCATGTTTTTTCAGAAATGATAATAAAATCCAACAATGTCCAGGTAAATGAGTAAACTTACTGCATTCAGATTAGAGATGTCTTCAGATAAAATCCAGAGATGAGAACAAAACTTTCCAACTGTCATCTTGGACTGAACTCAACATCAATAAAATCAACTCTGAGTCGTTTTGTTGACATGTCAGAGGCTCGTACTTACCTTTTTCACAGCAGCTCAAACAGCAGAGGAAGAGAGAGAATGGTATATAATGGTTAGTAAGACAGACATATCATCTTTGAATGACTGAATGAGTGATATTATATGAATAAAGAGAATAAAACTGGTTTGTAAATAAAGTAGTGCTGTTGGTACAACTCTACACAATAGCATGAATCGCTTTCTGTCTTATTCTAATAAATTATTTGAGGCCAAAAGCTTGTTCTTACCTTTTTCATCCTCAGAAAAAAACAAGACAAAGAATGGTCGGTATGACAGTTCTTTGAATTGTGAAATAAATGATGAGATTCAGAAGCTCATACTTGCCTGTTTTTCAGTGTTGCATGAGGGGAGGAGTTTGTCCAAGATATCCTCTATTAAGTCAGATTGTTCCAGGGTTTTGTCCGTCTTCTCTCCTCTCTCCGCACAGCCACACTGAAGGTTCCTGTCCTTCTTAATTAAGGCACGAGGTGTCGACAGCCCTGTCAGACGCAAGGGCTACCTGAGGCATCACCGGTCCTGCCAGACGCAAAGACCGGCCCTCAGGATCCAAGAAAAGTCGATCCAGCCATCGTGCCAAAATGAAAATAAAATAAAAGTCCTGGTGCAAGATGCTACCTGGGACATGAACTGTCCTGCAAGATGCAAAGACTCCTTGGTGGTTAGCTTGCCCAGCCAGACGCAAAGGCTTGCTCTCAAATTTCCAAAGGACCCTGCTCCTTGCAAACATAAAGAAATCAAATGCCCAGGTGCAAGATGCTACTCAGGAATTCAAAGCCCTGCCAGACGCAAAGGCTTTTCCTCAGGGTTAAAAAGGGTTCATTACCCCTGCCCTGGAAATTAAGAAATAAAGAAATAAAGTTTCGGGTGCATAATAATGCTATTCCAAGTTTTGAAAGACCTTCTTGGAATTTCTTCTTCTGCCAGTTAGAGGAGAGATGTTGCTGCACCAATCCTGCCAAAGTGGTCAGATGTTACCAGAAGGACTACAGAATCATTCTGAGTCACTGTCATCATCCCACCTCGGAGCTTCCGGGTAGCCTCGCACGGTGCTGTCACAAGGACCAGAGTTGGAGTCATCTGAAACAGAGAGAAAAAGAGGACAGTTCGTGGAAGCAAAAGCAGGAGGATATGCAGGAGGACAAGCAGAAGGATAAGCTCGAACATAAGCAGGAGGATACTCAGATGGATAAGCAGAAGGATATGCAAAAGAGTAAGCTGGAGGATGAGGAGGAAAAACAGCAGAGGAATAAGCAGGAGGATATGCAGAAGAATAAGCCAGATGATGAGCGGGAGGAAAAGCAGGAGGATGTGCAGAGGAAAAAGCAAGTGGATAAGCAGGAGGAAGAGCGAAGGAGAGATGTTGCTGCACCAATCCTGCCAAAGTGGTCAGATGTTACCAGGACTACAGAATCATTCTGAGTCACTGTCATCATCCCACCTCGGCCTCTTGGCAGCAGCCCCCTCCTCCTCGCTGTCTTCCCACGCTCTGCGCCTCCTGTGTCCAGAAGTTGAGGGAGCTTCCGGGTAGCCTCGCACGGTGCTATCACAAGGACCAGAGTTGGAGTCATCTGAAACATCCCCGTAAGCAAGAGAAGGGACAGGACTAGCATTCCCATCGTCATCCGCAAACTGTGAGAACTCGCTGCCAGACTCAGACTCCTCACCATGTTCTTGGAGACGCTCAAACTGCCGCAACTCAAGCAGCCGATTGATGTCAGCAAGTTCCATGGGAGGGTTAGGGTCAGGCTGAGGGACAGCAGGGTCAGGACGAGGGAGAGCAGGGAAAGGATGAGGAAAAGCAGGGTCAGGATCATCATCAAGAGGAAGCCCATACTGGCACAAGAGAAGGAGCCGATCGATCTCGGCGAGGTCATCGGGATCAAGGTCGGCATGGGGAAAAGAAAGATCAGCATGAGGGAAAGAAGGATCAGCATGAAGGAAAGAAGGATCAGCATGAGGAAAAGAAGGATCAGCATGAGGGAAAGAAGGATCAGCATGAGGGAAAGAAGGATCAGCATGAAGGAAAGAAGGATCAGCACGGGGAAAAGAAGGATCAGCATGAGGGAAAGAAGGATCAGCACGGGGAAAAGAAGGATCAGCATGAGGGAAAGAAGGATCAGCACGGGGAAAAGAAGGATCAGCATGAGGGAAAGAAGGATCAGAACGAGAGAAAAGAGGACAGTTCGTGGAAGCAAAAGCAGGAGGATATGCAGGAGGACAAGCAGAAGGATAAGCTCGAGCATAAGCAGGAGGATATGCAGGAGGATAAGCAGGAGGATATGCAGGAGGATAAGCAGGAGGATATGAAGGAGGACAAGCAGAAGGATAAGCTCGAGGATAAGCAGAAGGATATGCAAAAGTGTAAGCTGGAGGATGAGGAGGAAAAACAGCAGAGGAATAAGCAGGAGGATAAGCAGGAGGAAGAGCGAAGGGACGAGCAGGAGGATAGGTGTGAGGATAAGCAGGAGGAAAAGCGGGAGCAGCATTGGGCAGAGCATAAGAGTTAGCCAAAGGGAAAGCAGGAACAGCAACAGGATCAGGAGGAGAAGTGGCGAGAGGAGCTGCAGGATCAGCTGGAGCAGAAGAGGGTGCTGCAGGAGGAGCAGGAAGAGCAATAGGCTCAGCAGGAAAAGAAGGAGGATCTGGAAGATGAGCAGGAGCAACAAGCTGAAGGACACCACCTGTAAAACAACAACCATCAAAAGGTTAAAATCTTCACATCCATAAAATAGACTGAAACAGGAGGCTAACATGCTTAATTAATGAAACTTTAAACCACAATAACTACACCATGTATAAAAATCACTTTAAAGAAAATCAGACCACAAACAATGTATAACTCTTAGCTTGTATAAAATGCAGAAAAAACTTTTTTTAAACACTCAAATCATCATCATCTTAAACCTGAGAGGAAAATATCTGTTTAGAGCTTAGGCTTTGCCGCTCTCCCATGATAGGCTATAGAGAATGGATTTTCAAGGAACTGTGGACATTGTTGGTTTCTAATAGGTTGCAACTTCCCTGTAGTTTGAAGTGAACAACGTTAAATAAACGTTAAAACGCCAAAAAGTTCAAACCGACTCATTGCGTCAGTACGCACGCCAAACCGTGTTGTCATTGATCACCGTACGCAGTTAAAAACAGAATAACAGACACTACAGCAAGGAATGTGCTTGTTGGCGCAACAAACTAATTGCACATGTATTGGCTAATATATTACACATCAATCATCTGCCAATCTTGCGCGTGGAGGAGACGGTTTCCTACCGGACGAAGTATGCGCACAGAGACTGATTCACCAACTACTCTCATCTCTTTCCGAAAAATTAGCCAACATCATGCAAAAGCAAAAATCATTTTTAACACATATCTGACGAAACGAACAGACTTAATGATATTTCTATGGCTAAACAACTATGCTGTAAAATAGACCCTCCATAGAGAAACGGGCCCCAATGTGCGCATTGACGTCCTGACGTTCGCTCCAAGATTCCATCGTCTCCATGGTGCACAAGAAAAATTGTTTTTGGCATTTTTCGAAAAATGGTCCGGTCGCCATTATTTTTTCCGAAAATTGCATGAACTATTTAGAAAATTGGTATGTCCTCAAACAAAAATAACACATTTTCAGATCATTACACAACCTTTGACACATTCCACAGTTGTCCCGCGAAATTCAGAAAATTCCCACCATTTAAAAATTGTTTTTACTATAAAAAACATCAAATAGCCTATCACCAAAAAATGTATTTCTTAACAAGCCAACATAAAGTCTGTCAACATTAACTGTCAATCTCTACGTTTGTACAGAGACCATATTTAAGGGTTTAGTGGGAATAAATTAGCCTGCTAGCCTACATTATTCAAAACTTTAAAAGATGTCTTACTTGCGAAGTCGGACAGCCATCGTCTGAGTCTGGTCAGCGGTCGCTCCTCCACAGGGGGTCCCTCGGAGGCCATCTTTCCAGCAGGTAACTTTAAAAAAATGAGGATGTGTCCTTCAGGTCAGTTCAGGTGTCCCACTGTTTGTTTTCTAGAAGACGATTCAGGTTTTCCAAAATAATCCGGTTTCTGCAGAGAGGTTTTGCAATCAGGCCAACAGGTGTCAGGTTCAAGTGCAAATGAGAAATTAAAAGGTTATTAAGCTCTAACGTCACCTCGGTCAAACGTCACCTCGTTCGGTTGCCATGGCATTTAGTAGCCTAACGTGCGTGCATGAGAATGTGAGCAAGTAAGAAAGACCAAATACATTAAATGTTGTATGTGTTCATTTTTGGACAAAGGTGCGTTGGAAAACTGAAATATAACATTTGTTGGCTTCTTATCTGTAACTTGAAGGAATGTTCAGCAGTAAAACCATCACTTTAAAGTTTTCTTTCAATAAAACATTTACTAACAATGAAACATTTGTTTCCAAACTGACAGACCTACAGAAAAAAAGTGCTCCTCCAGTTTTGACATCTCCCCAGCGTTCCCATACATTACCTCAACCTTTCACACAGGATATCTTACTGTAAGAAAATTAAACACATTTCCTGTGCACATTAATGTTCTCATGAGAACTCAACCTTTAGATTTTTACAACACCACCCTCTCTCCTTTTATAATTCCCTGAGGATCAACTTAACATTTGAACCCCCAACAAAACATCATTTCACTCAATATTTTTGTATTCAGGGTTTTTGGTTAATTTTCAGCTTCTAAAGAGCTTTTACTAATTCATAATCTGCAGGGTTTGTTCAAAGTCACTAGGAAGTCTTTTTAATGCTATGATGCCATGTTTCTTCTGAGGTTCTGGACCTGCAGCATGTATCCTAAACGACCATTAATAGAAGCCTTCACCTTGGACAGCTCCCTGTTTAGACATCTCCAAACTGTCCTCCTCCCAGAACTTTAACAGGAAGTACAACACATAAAACAAATGTCTTTGAAAGTAAATCAAAAGTTTTATTCTTATAGATTGTAAAAGATCACTAACACTTCCGAATACATTTATGACTACATTTGAAAATAGCCAGTGGACTGTATATAAGCAGCTTGTGGCAGCACTGAAAGTTTCCTCTGTAAATATGGTTTTGATGTAGACTCATAATATGTGTATTTTCCCCATTCTTTTTAATTAGCATTTTCAAAGTTGAACAAACAAAAATCGGTCAAAATGATCAATACATTAACAAAACAGATACAAGATACAAGTAGTAACCAAACGAGATATCCAATATGTAAACCAAAATAAAACACCTACAAATACAGACACACAAAAACACACACACACAAATACTCTCACACACATACCCACATCTTAATGCTGACAATAATACCAGTCATACATGTAGCATACAGTCATTGTCAGTCAATCTACCGCCCATCATGTCTAAATTTAATGAAAACAGAACTATTAAACAGCTATTCAGGGATTTCTTGGAGGTCCAGCTCTTGTACAAGAAAAGGGTCCCACACCTTGCAAAATCTTTTTAGGGAGCCATTCACAGTACATCTGATTCTTTTATCCATAATGCATTCAAGGGGGGTGTCAAGGATTTCCACTTGAATAATATTAGGCGTCTGGCAAGGAGGGTAACAAAGGCTGTATAGGCTGCTTCTAGGGAGGAAAGTGATGCTGTGGATGGAGTAACACCAAAAAGTGCAGTCAGCATTAGGTGAATCGGTTTACCAGTAAGCCTTATAATATGTGTATTTAAAGGTTCTGAGTTGAAGCCAATTGATACAAATGATCATTTATCATTTTCTAAGTACTTAAGCTGTTTTGAGTAGGATTTAAGCCGTTTTTTTATCGGCAGGTTTCTACAGCTGAATTATTTTAAATAAATTGAAGTCAACATAGTGTAAACTACTTACACAGAATATAATTTATGGTGATCCAACAAAATATTTGATTTTGTTTTCATACATTTTTATTTGTACTGTCAAAACAAAAACATAAAAAGGACTTATCCAGGAATGTTGCTTTGACATGTGAAAGTGTAACTTAAAGTATCAAATCAAGAAGGTTTCTTTTAACTCACAGGATTGAGTTGGTGTCACTTAATACTTTTGTTGTTATCGATTTCAGCTCTTCATGAAAGTAATTTAACCTGTCAGGTTTTGCAGCGAGCTGGATCTGTTCTCCTAGCCCCTTCTGTTCTGAAGGGGCTCGGAGAAAAAGCTTTAAATACTTGTGCCCCTCGTGCTGGGTTATTTAGCATTTCTGGATAATAAAACATCAGCTGATACAGACGGCTACACGTTCAGTCCACTGGAAAAACAAACACTTGTTGTGGAGTGCCTTGTCAAGTGTTTGCTCTGCTAATAGTGAGCTATGAGAGCAGAGGGAGCATCAAACAGGTTGCCAGGTGGATTTGGATACCCTGAAGTATACGAACTCTCTAACAGAGAGACAGGCTGACGAGAGATAACTGCAAACAAATATATACAGACTATTGTGTCCTTTTGATTCATTCTTATTTTTAGAATAAGTCCTTTAAAAGAGACGGATGAGTTCTCAAACATAGACCCTTCATGCCCTTGATGTCGAGGTCAGTCCTCAGACTTCATCCATTCTGTAGTTCCTGCCCTAACATTAACACATTTTGATGACTTGTATTATGGATGCCTATGTTCACATGTGTCAGGAAGACATCCCGCCCAATCCCATGTGTGCCTTATTTGGATAAAGCCACGAAATGACTCAAAGGCAAAGCTAAGTGTTATAGCTTTTAAACACTTTATGCACTCCTGCAATCTTTAGTTGATCGTAAATATTACTGTACTATAGACTAATGAGGTTTGTGAAAAAGTTCATTTGAATATAAGTAAAACAAGGACTTCAGAAAAGAGAGGTCATTGTTGTTCCCGTTACACCCCTAATAATCAGGGAACCTAACACAGGAAGAGGAATTCTCACTCGCCATTAACCATGAATATTTATTCTTACAAGAATTAGCACAGCGAATATCTTCTGAGCGGTCAAACACTAAAGAGGGATTTCTTGTTCAAAGCAAAAGCCTCTAGGAATGGTATGTCTGAGAAAAAGTTCAAAGAAGCAGCATTCAGCAGCGTTATCACTTTCCATATTCTGCAGACAGGGAGTGAAAGTTCCTGTTAAATCTTTTAGGTGTAGGTTAGGATTTAAAAAGTCTCTGATGACCATCCTCAGTAGAGAATCCCCTCAGGCTCCAGTAAGATATATTTCTTCATGGAAGAAGGCAGAGGCAGCTGTGCTACACCTCCGTAACAGAGCTCAGCCAGGCTGGCTCTGATGGCACACCGGGTCAGGTGAAGCAGGCTGCGAGGAGTGTTGGCGCAAACGGCAAACAAAGAGTCGTAGAAAACTTTATGTCTCTGAGGAAGAAAGACACGCATTACAGTAGTCGACATTTAACTGTTAGACTGTGTTTATTCTATATCTTCTATTAAAAGGCCTACATTTCAAACATGTTAAGTCTTTTTATCTATTTAAGGTCAATTATTTGCATCCTTTTTGAATAACAGACAGAAATTATTTCCTCTTTATGTTCCACTGAAGACACATTTTACCATCCATGTACAGCAGAACACTTTCCAACCTTGTAGCAGTCATCAGGAATGGCAGCTCTCCACTTCGTTGTTGGCTTTAAGCGCTCATAAGAGTTGACCATGATTTCGACAGCTCTGGGCAAGTCGTGGCAGGACTGCAACACCTTGCAAAAAAAGCACAAACATCATGACATTATACAGCACAGCAGTCTCACACAGGGTGCAGTCCACATGTGTGTACCTTGTGGAACTGTGGTGGGTAGACCCGCGCTGCATTGTGGTTGAGCAGCAGCTGGTAGCAGAGCTCAGGTATGGCAGCAGGCCTGACATCAGTCACTTTGAGCAGATACTGGATGGGTGCACAGCCGTTGATGTCCATGGCTCTTGTGTTCGCTCCAGCCTCAAGCAGCATCTGCATCAGGACATGATCGCAGTTCCAGGCTGCTTTGTGAAGAGCTGTTTTATTATCCTCTTCTTGGAGATTTGGATCTGCAGAAGAAGGAAATTCTTGTTGTAAACACACCTCACAGTCTCCATAGTTAAAGGTACAAGCGCTCACCCGCCCCGTGGTCCAACAGGAGGCGACAGACCAGATGGTGGTCCTCTCTGTAGACTTGTTCTTTGGTGTCAAAAGCCCAGAAGGCTGCAGTCATCAGCGGAGTCTCCTGCAGAGAGTTGAGAGCATCCACACAAGCTCCATGAGCCAAGTAGAGAGCCACAAGCTCCGGGATGGCGAACCTGGCTACTGTGTGTAGAGCAGTCTCCTCTTCATTGCTGTGGCTAGGCATGTTGACGTCTGCACCTTCATGAAGAAATAAATGATAATTTTATTGTCCTTAATTACACTTTAATCCATCTTATAGTGCACCTCTCCCTCCTGACCTTTGAGGATGAGCTGCTTGGCACAGTCCACAGACTCCCGGCGAGTGCAGTGGTGCAGCGGTGTGTGCCCGCTTAGTGACAGGCTGTTGACCTTCGCCTTGTGAGACAAAAGCAAAGAAACAAAGTCGCTGTTGGAGACCTCGCAGGCCACATGCAGTGGAGTCTTCCCGTTGGGCGTTTGGTTGACAGATGCCCCTTCCTGAAGGAGAACCAGAGCTGTTTCCAAAGCGTTGTACATCACACACACATGGATTCCCATCGCCCATGACTTCTCCAGTTTGTGTACTGGGAGCCAATAACCTGAGAAGAATAAGACAAGCAAGGCAGCTTTAAGGTACTGTAAAACTATTTTTTCTAATCAGGATTCTATTGAGTCATGGGGCTCAACTGGAACACAAAACTTTTTTTTAGACGTAAATGACAGGTCTCTATAAATGCTTTATGCTGTTACAGATTTGAAACAGGAGGGACCCAGTTAAAATAGAAAGGTCATGTCATGGGCAGTGATGGCCCGGCGGTTATAGGTCACACCCCATGTACGTAGGCTGTAGTCCTTCAAGCTGGTGGCCCTGGTTCAAGTCTGACCTGCCGCTCCTTTCCTGCATGCCATGTCCTACCTAAATAAATCTAAAAAAGTCAACTCAATAAATGAAGCTATAAAATGATTCATTAATTTAAGCCTTTTTTTAAAACAAATATTAACTGCTTTAGTTCAAAGTTGAGTATTTTTTAAGGCAATGAACACATTTTTAATAAATAAACCACATTTTAAGTTTAAAGAAAAATGTCAGGGAGGCTCACTGTAGTTTTACATCTCATTGTGGCTTTGATTTGATTCTTTTGTGATTCTTCTGTAATATAGTGTAAGTAGTCACATTTAGCTGAAGGATCCATGGTTATTAGTTCCCCCTAGTGGACAAACTACAAAACTGACCACACAGCCGTGACAGTTTATCTTTTTAATGCTTTTCTAGAAGAAAAAAGTACATACACTCTTAAAATGTGTCATTTACACAGGAAAGAATGTGGAGTCACGTGATAACTTCTCTTTCTGGGCCTTAAAACTTGATATAAACATTCTTAAAGTCACTATTATATTTCAACAAATGAGATGTATAGACCGGTGCCCTCCCCCTTCCTCTTTACCTTGTTTGTATGAGGCCAGTATCATTCTGGGGTCGTCCACCTCCAGCACTGCGTTGATATCTAGTTTCCCTGTGTGCAGGATCTGCAGGACCTGCTGAGCATTGTTGGCCTGCAGGGCCTCCAGGAACTGTTTCTTCAGCTGTTTGACAGCCAGCTTACTGGGGCTCAACTCTTCCATGAGCTCTGTAAGAGAAGAGCCTCGCTCCTCGTATGGCACTAATGTTCTCCAGACAGCATGGAGGAAAGAAGAAATAAACCAACAAATGAGGGTAATCAAGGTTTCAACCATACCCACAGTGGAAGGCCTCCATGAGCTCGAACATCAGATACAGGAGGTGTTTGAGAAAGGAAGACGGATATAAGGTAGGAGAAGCAACAAGTGAGAAGAGGGAGCCTTGAGAGGGGAAAAATAGTGTTGGAGTGAAATTAGGCTGAATATAAATAGAAAGGAGAGAGGGAGGGGACTGAAGAGCTACAACTGACTCCAGACCAGCCAGTCTGCAAGGACAGTGAATGGTAACATGGTTAAAAATAGCAGGCAATGAGAATGTAGTCTATTATTCTAACTTTTTATGTCTAAATCATGTCTATATTTCATTTGCTTTTATGAGCTTTAAATATCTTGTTTTTGGGACAAAAGTCTTTTAAGAGTCTAATAAAAAAAGGAACACATTTAAACAGTCACAACATAAGTTTTGCACACCGGCTGCACAGATTTGTGTCTCTAAAAGTTTTTTCGAAGAAGTCAGATAAGTGTTGAAACAAGAAAAAACAAACTGTGGACAGTGGCTGCACATTTTATTCAGAGTGACAGGTAGTTGCACTTTCCAACTTTTCAGAATGCGAAAAAAAAAAAAGAGAGCAAGGTAATGACAACGAAGGAAGAGGAGAATAAGCAGAGCTTTTAAAACAGTGAAAGCATGGCTAACAGTTTGTGGTGATTTTCTTTTTTGCTCTTTGTCAAACAGGCCCAGACACGACTCCTACATTTTGTATTCTCGCCTGCCAGGAGCACCAGGGTCTCATCCATAGATGGGGTTTCATCATGCCAGGCAAGCTCATAGAAAAGATTTTTGGCCTCAGGTGTGACCTTTAAGCCTCCTCAGCCCTCGTACAAACTGTGCATACACACTGACACAATATAAAACAAGGCTTCTTTAGGATTCTTACAGCGTATTGCTCCGTGTTTTACTTGAAATACAAAAGAGTCGAAAGAGCGCAGTCAGCAGTCTGACACAACAGAGAGAGGGAGAGAGGGAGAGAGAGAGAGAAAGAGAGAGAGTGGAGGATATTCACAGGAAGGTTCAAGTGTTACAAAATATTTCATAAGAATACATCATGAGCAGATTATTGGAGGAGCACTGGAGCAGCTCTATGGTTGTATTTAATTAAAACTACAAGCACAATGGGGAGAGTTGTAATGTTTTCTTCACACGTTGCATATCTAAACATGAAGTACTTCATTTGATAACCATTTGAATCTAAATCACCTTTAATGAACAGTTTTCATTATGTTTTGGCAATAGGAAGTCATCATACAATTCTGGATAAATCATCTAGGTGTTAATAATACTCTTATTTCGTATAAGTTATCATAAACAGTAGTCAGTTTCTTCATTAAATACAGAAATAAATAAATAACATTAACAGATCAGTGGTAGCTGTATAACTGTGGCTTTTCATGGAGGTATCTGTAACTCGTACTATTATTCCTGTTTATGATAGTGCACCAGGCAGGGCCCTTTAGAGGAAAGGGAGTCCTAACAAAGCTGCCTTTGTTTCTAAATCACGGTGACACTGGTGTCTCTATTTTTAAAGCTCCTGTGAGGAGTTTTTACTTGGATATGAAACAGATTTAAATTAATACTGATGCTTCTATATGACCTACAGAATCATACTAGACAATTAGCGTAAAGATAGACAATTTCTATGTAGTTATTTTAATGCCTGAAACCTGTGTCGTGGGGTAGGTGTTAGATGAAGTGATTAACTGTACATGGTTGACTTTTTTTTTCTTTACATATTTCACAGCAAAGATTCTCAATCATTGATATTTTGACAGTTAAAGAAAGCAGGCTCTAGTAAGGGGGGGGGGGGGGGCAAAATGGACACAAACTGAATGTTCCTCACAGGAGCTTTAATGTAAACCTACATAAGGATTCACAGGAATGATAAAGAAGTGACACAGGGCGCATGTCTCTCAGTGAGCCTCTTAGCCTTAAAACAAGAATTTCATTAAATACATATATCAAAACTCTATTTCCAGTGTAACATCAGTAGTATCAGGTAACCAATCCTGGACTCACTGCATCAGTCCTTGATCACAGAAAAGACCGATCTATATGGCAGCATTCCAAAATATGATTTCATATATTTCAAAGTATTTTGCATGGTGACGTTGACCTGTAAGTTTGAGGGAATAATTGGAACATATTTAGTCTACTGTATGTGTTTGGACACTCTCACAGAAGCGGGTAGAGTTCAGAAAAATTCTACATTTCTAGAATTTCTAAAGGCAGCGGCGGGGTATTACTTTGTTATCGAGTTAGAATATAAAAAGAGGTCAAAAGCAGGTCACAAGCGGAGTAAAAGCAACATTATGCATATAAGCAGACACTTTCAATTGAACACCTTTTTGTCATACAGGTTTGGTAAATTACAAATCCCATGATTACATTGTACCTGAATTTTCCATTAGAACCAGTCTGATGAGAACAGTGTGTCCCTGTGTTCATTCAAACTTTGTGGTACATGTTTACTTTAAGGAGAATTGGAAAAGCTAGTACAGTTTAAATTTACAGTGTTTGCACTTCCAGTGTTCTTATCAGCACTGAGAGATGGCGTTTCTCCCAATGAAAAATGTTTCCCACTTCGGTTTCAGTGTTTCTTCTTCAGTTGTTAAAGTAAGCAGCATGGGGACACCCAGTGGTGGAAGAGAGGTACTGCTTCATACAGTATCTCTCCACTCAAAAAAGTCTATCAAAATGGCACATCAGACATTTTTGTATCTGTATTTATCACTGTACATGTACATGGTTGCTATAGCTAAAGGTGCTGTGATGGATTATATTGAAGGCTCAGAAGATGGTATTGGATGAGGATAAGGGAGACTTTTAACAGACTTACTCAGGATATGAATAAATAAACCCAATTTACAGCTAAACATATAGAACTGAGTAAATTCTGTTATGGCGAAAACCACAGGATGGGTGTAAAACCAGGCAGACAAATAGGGCAGCACTCATTATCCAACTGCTTGTTTTGGTTTAATTTACTTGGGGATAAAGTCACCCGGCAATCTCAGACAGCTGGATGTAGCTCCACCACTGAGAACTTTTGAACTACTTAGGAAGGCATTCCTCAGGGTTCATTTTGAGGCCTCCTGAAATTCTGTTCCTCCAGATGCTACGTGGTGGGGGTGCTACGTCAAAGCAGGGGGTGATCTTTCAAATCATATCACTCTGTAACGCTTTCATTCTGCTGCTGCTCCAGCTCTCTCTTCCGTAGCTTCTCGCGTTGTTTCTCCAGTTTCTCTCGGTTCCTCATGGCCTTGTCCATCAGAACTTTGAGGTCTTTGATCTTTTTCTTGATCAGGGCACGGTCCTGGGAAGATGTTACTCCAAGGGCCTGAAGCAAATAAATGAATGAACTTAGCTTCTGTCATTATAAATAAACACGGGGAATGATCCCTTACTGTTTAATAAACATGTTTTATGTGGGAAAAACCTGTGTAATGGTAGCATAATTTCTAAAACCCATCAAACATGGTCAGCACTGCTCTAATGCAACCTTGACATGGATGCCAATAGTGATGTATCTGTGGGCTTAAATATTTATGTTTGAGAGCACAATATATTAAAAATACATGTAAGAAAAACCTGCTGTTTTAACCAACCTTGAGTTCAGCGCTCTCCAGTCGCAGAAGCTGTTCTCCAGCTATGTTTTTGGCAGTGAATTCTGGGATATGATGTTCTAAGTTGAGGCCTGTGAGCCAGCGGGCCACTTGCTGAGAGGTCCACTCTGCGACGCTGCGGTTTTGCCACTGATATTGCTTTGGAAGCTGTCCCTCATCTAAGATCTGAACATTAACAATAGAGGAAGACAAACGGGAACATAGAGAGAGAGAGAGAGAGAGAGAGAGAGAGAGAGAGAGAGAGAGAGAGAGAGAGAGAGAGAGAGAGGAGCAGATTAGTTGCAAAGCATTAACATAGTGTATATTTAACCCTTTAAAAATGAGCTGCGCAATGAAAATGCTAAATAAATGTGCATTGAGGTCAGACTTGAAGCAAGGTGACAATTCTGTGGCAACACATACTACTACGTGGGTTATGCAGAAAGCAATCATTCTTTTCCTTGAATGACGTGTGGTGTGGAAAAGTACCACAGATGAATAGCTTACACTCAGCAGTCACAAACACATGCATGCAGTAGGACACAACTCTCTCACCTCATCATCTATCATATCCAGGCTCTGAATGAGGCAGCATTGAAAAAAAGAGAAGATAACTGGTTTGTTAACAGAGAAAAGAAAACACTATGGATTCCACTACAGCAGCGTAGACTAACATCTGAGAACAATGAGCCTTATCTGGTGCATTGATTTTTAAGCTTGTTGTTTACTGTCTGTAGGATATGAGCCAATCTGATTCCTAAAGTATGATGTGTTTTTTTGTCAGAGGTATCCATTAAGATGAAAAATGGGGGCACTGAGAAAAAAGAGAAAGAACAGAAAAGGTGCATTGTGCAAGCAGTTCTTGTGTTTTATTTGTTTGCATTGAAATGCATTCTTTTTAATAGAATAAATAGCAGAATCCAACATTTTTACAAAGCTGCCAATTAGAAAAGTGGATGTTGATTAAAGCTACTTATTGTCATGGAAACTGATTGAGCATTTGGTTCACATTTGTGCTGACAAGGTATTTAATCGCTGCTTTTTAGTGGGCATGTACTTTTATGTGTTGAAATAAACCTCTTGAATATTGCATCTTATCTTGGAAACTATCATCACCCTGCCCCATGGGAGACTTCAGGTTCAAATACAGGAAATATCGTAAATTTGTGTGTGTACCTCGTCTGAGGAGAGCACCAGTGTGTGTGAGCGTCCCGACATCTTGGCTTCACTCAGCCCGCTGATCTCCACTGAGCTGCTGCTGCTGGCACTCAGGTCATCGCTCAGAGATGGCCCCTGACAAATCAAGAACACACTTATTAAACTTACAGTGAGAGCCGTCTGACTCTGAAGCTGGATTAAGTGGATTAGATTGTGGTTTAATGGTTTCTTGTTCTTAAACAGAGAGACTGGAGTTCATAAATCAAGATGGGAAAAACGGTACCAGAATGATTCATGAGCTACTATTAAGGATTTATGATATTTGATAAACTGCTGGAAGGCAGAATTGTGCACATCCTTCATTTTAAAGATGTCACATTGTAGCACAATCTGTGAAAATGATTAGTGGTTGGAAGAGATGTATCTGGATGCTATCCAACTCCAAAAATCTATCTCTGTGTCCTTGTGGAAATGGGAGAGCATAGACATTAATGGAATTATAGGATTAATATGCAGATCTGTAGTCAATCATCCAGACCTACATCTGACTATCAGCAGGAGAGAACAGCTTTATGTAGTGTCACAAGTCGGATCTCCCAAAGAAAGGATAGCATTATTAAGTGTAACATGACGTGATTTTCAGTTTGAAGTGCAGAGCTTTGGCTTACATTCAGCTTTATAACATTCCTTAAGGAGCTCTTTGAATTTCAGGACTCTGAGATAAAAGCACGAATAATCTTACAGGTTCAGTCCATTGAACTATTTATGTTCATTCTTCCTGCAGTGATATATATATTGTGCTCTCTGAGAGTGTGTGCTAGAGAGAGATAAGAGCTGGATTTATGCAAAATCAGAAATAATCTCCTGTTGAATCCAGAGGTCACCACATGCGATATAACACTGAATTAGAAATCATTTCATACGAGCTCTTACGCTGCAACAAAGGCCCATGTTAACACCATTAATCTCATTGTGCCAGAAGGACGCATACTGACTTATTTAAGTGATTCAGGATGTAATCGAGCTGATTTACACTGGGAACACTTCTCACAAAATTAAAACTCAATAAAAAAAAGTGATTTCCACATTTTCTACAATAATTACAAAATGATCAGGTATGTTTAGGATTTGATTTGATTTTTGACAGCAACGTGATTGATTTGTTGCCATAAATAATGATTTACAAATTCATTTACTATCAAACCTTTTTACCTCAGAGAACCAACTTTCATTTCAGTGGATTGAGGTGTAATCAGATAAAATAAATGAATTCATAGATATACAATACCAAATAATATGAATAGGAGAAGAAGTGGGGCCATGTAAGAGAGTTCTGTTCGACAGAAAAAAAAGGAAAACATCAAAGCCAAAAGGAACAACATAAGACAATTAACTTAAAGTATGCAAGTTTTAGAGTAAGGTTCTGGCAGAAAGCCGGATCAGTCTCGTTATGACATTACATAGGGCAGAAACAAAGTGTCCTTAATGTCCTCACTGTAGAGTCAATCATTATTTGGTCATTGTACTGCTGCCAAACCTCATGTACCTTGGCTTTGAGTTTCTGTGGACTGTCCTCTGCTGACGGCTCTGTGGAGCTAAGAGAAGAGGGGAGGGGGGGGGGGGGGGGGGTTAGAAAGAGGCCAACACATTTTTCTGGACAGTGTCCCTGTTAACAATCAGGTAATCTGATATATTACGTTTCCTGTTTTATTCTGAAATCTAACATACATCTCCTGTCACATCCGATCCTGCCTCAATGTCTCTCCCAGTCACTTGATATCCAGCACCTGTCCTCATTACACACCTGAAGCTGATTCATATTCTCCTGCATCACTGTCCAGTAACTCTACATTTATATAAGGTTTTGACACTGCCTGATAGTTCAGAGATTTGGATTTTTGCCTGTGCCTTAACTGAATTTGTATTCCATTTTGGACTGCTCTTAAAGAGTCTGACCTTCATCTGTTGTCACAGACAAACCCTTTTTCTGAACTCTTTTTTGCCCTGTCCATCTCTCATCTCTGAGTCTTTCAGTACCTGATACTATTACAATGCCACATTTATCAAACATCAATTTATGCCAGCAAGATAATAAACTCAAACTCTGATGAAATGATCTTATACCTGTTTCCAGGTGAGGCTCTTGGATCTTTCTCCCTCAACGTGGTTTTCCTGAGGGGGGACCTGAGGGAGTAACAGGAAGACTGAGAAAACATACTGACACATGTAGAGCCATCTTTTCCATTCACATTTAGGAGGAGTTATTAAGTATTGATACACTGTGAAATGTCTATGTTCTACTGATTATTGATTGTAAGGAGGCGGCTGTGGCTCAGTGGTGAAGTTGATCATCTTTCCATCACAAGGTTGGCTGTGTGATCCCAGCTCCTGCCGTTCATATACTGAGGTGTCCTTGGGCAAAACAAATTGTCCCGTTGGCATGACCAGTGGCGTGTGAATGTGTGTTAATGGAATGAATGAATATGTAAGAGCATCATCTGCCATCAGTGTATGAATGTGTGTATGAACCGTTGAATGTGACATGTAGTGTCAGAGCGCTGTGAGTGGTCAGAAGACTAGAAAAGCCCTTTATAAGTACAGTCCATTGACCATTTGAATATGTCAACCGTCTATTTTTGTTTCTCCATCATTGGTACCACTCTAACCGTGTCACACTTTTAAATTCAGGGATTACATTCCCATCCAACACAGAGAATAATATTGTTTTTTTACTACTTTACATTGAAATAGTTCTTTAGATTTTCCACCTGCAATGCATTATTAAAAAGTGTTTAAGTCAACATTAATTCCACTAATCGTCATCTCACCCGGGGTCCAGAGCTTGGTTGCGTTCCTCCAGACTGCGAGAGGGGTTCGACTTCGCTGGAGACTGAGAACCTGTGATCACAAATAGTCCAGTGAGATCTCTTTAGGTTTAAAGATTCAATCCATCAGTAGATTGAGTTACAAATGTTTTAGTGAACACTTGATCATTCATTATGGGATGTAATGAGGATGTACTAACCGTCCTGGAAACTTCCTGTGCCGAACGGAGGATTCAGGGATTTTCTGGGGGAGCTTTCGGCACTGCCAGGGGCCGCGCTGCGAATCGAACCGGAACGACTGTGGGCTGGACTGCTGTGCCACTCTGAGACCTGAGGACAGATATAATGCTAAAAAATTAGGCGAGTTAAGATAGAAGGAGATGTGAGAAAGAGAAACAGAGTGGGTAGGATGAGGCCAGGCGACGAGAAGACGAGAAAACCGACAGAAGTGGTCTAAAAAAAAAAAAAGAGTGACTTCAGTGCAATCAGGAAGGAAAATTGATGTGAACATCCAGTGCTCCAGACTAATCTGAAAGAAGTCACTTGACATACTTTCACTCTCTCCAACTCCTCGCCCTCTTTTCCCCTGGAAGCCACACACTGCCTGCTTCCTGTTCTCCTGCCAATTCTGATCCAGTTCTCTGGTTTTTATCCAATCTGAATCCGCTCCTGCTGCTCTGGCTGAGTTAAGTGACAACATTAGCCAGAACGAGAGCCTCTCATCCGGAAAAGACTGTGGCTGTTATTATCACGCTGGGAGAGACAATAAGTTGTGACAGAGTAAATCAGTGTCTCAGAGAAACACACGGCAATTAAACCATTAAAGGAATAAAGTGGAATGGACAGGGGTTAAAGACATAAAAACAGGCCGGTACATACTCACACTAATCAAACACCCTGTGGTGAAATTAGAGTCATATTCAAAGAGTTGTTTCATGAGAATAATGAAACTTGTCTTATTAAAAATCACATCTGTCAACACTCCGTTTGGTAGATTTTTTAAAAGAGGTGTTAACTAATTGTGCAGATGTTTGCGTGTTTTAACACCAACCTCTCCCTCTGTGGAGCTGACGCTGTCTCGGGCGACTCCTCTGAAGCTCTTCTTCTTGCTGGGTGAGTGGGTCGAATCCTCCCTCAGGTCTGGAGTCAAACAAACGCAAACACAAAGATTTAAAAAAAAGCTAGAGTGTAAAAACAACTGTGATTTAACTTGACAAGGTACAAAAATATTCTGTTCTGTCCCTTTGTTCACAATAGGCATCAAACCTACAGTATGTTGTTTTGGCCTTATTAAGAAACACTCCTTGTTGGCCTTGTCCCTGTGTGAACAGCCCCATTAAAACAAGTCTATTTAATAACAAATTAACTCCGTTAAAAAATCAAGTCCTCCACAAAAGTGACACTCTTGATTAGGCTGGTAATTATCATGTTCTTGCACATTCCCTAAGTGCACATGAATAAACTGTCAGAGGAGACATACACTGAAATAATTTAGATTTCACATTCATTTCAGCAGATTTGTCATCTCCTCCCACATGCTTCTCCATCCCTCCGCTTTTTTCTTATTGCATAATGAGCGGTATCATTCCCATCAGTGCAGATAAAATCACTTTCTTATCTGATCTGAACTCTAACTGTAGAAGATGTGGCACTTCTCCACACACACTCCCTCCTGACAGCTGCAGCTTCTGAAAACAGGCCAGCAGAGCTTAAAAAGACAGGGGGTGGAACAAAGGCAGGCAGATGTGCTTGAAGGGGATTATGTGTTTGTTTTTGATTGTGAAGGGCAAAAGTGAGGCTACAGTCAGGGGCAAAGAGTGTGTGAAGGTTAATGCAGCAGAGTTTATGGCAATGTTGTTGAGTTGAATCATGTGTCATTTGGGAACAAAACAAATGTTTAGGGATTTACTTGAAATGTTATTTAACCAAAAAATGCAGAAGGGAACTCTGAATGTTGTAAAGGACATATCAGACATGAATCTGAGGTTATTCAGATAAAATGTTCATGTGTTTTATCTCTGTGGTTTCTTAGTCAATACTGAACTTCATAATTTCATATTTTGTTAAAAATAGGATTCTGTGCAAGATGAAAGTTTGATGTAAACTTCAATTATACTCTCAGTCGGTTAAATTTGAAGCTAACGTCAGGAGACAGTTAGCTTTATTTTATTTTATTTTATTTTACTTGATCTAATTTAAGTAACACTTTATTATTTGTACTTTATTCCCGCTTCTCACATAAATAGGGCCGAAATACACATGTGCACAAACAGGACCTGTGGACATGCATTAATGAAAAGATGTCAGAGTGCGGGGGCTACACACAGGGGGCGCCCCTGAGCTGTTTCGTGTGGGGGGCTAAGAATCCCCTTGGCAGAACTCGGACTTGAACTCGCAACCCTCCGGTTTCCAACTTCAGTCTCTGAGGACTGAGCTACTGCTGCCCCACAAAGGCTGGGAACAGGAAAGCTTAGCTTTACTGACATCAGCCTGCCAGCACCTCTGAGGCTCACATATTAACATTCAGACTGACTTGAGACTAAAATCGGCCAACCATGTTGAATGCTTGGATAGGAAGTCAATGTTCCCGGTCAAGAAATAGTTCTGCACATAACCGATATAAAACCACAACTTGTTTCTAAACTTTCTCTTTATTTAAGAACAAAAAATAAAACATGTTAATTAGTGAGCCTAAGAGGTGCTGGTTGAGGATTTTTACCAGTGGACAAAAAGCTGTGTCAGCCCTTTCCTCAGTTTTTATAATAAGCTCAGTAAGCCAATTTTTCTTCACCCCAAAAAAGTCAAATGGTTCTTTTAAAAGAGAGCTATCATCATTAGGATCCTGTCAGAATCCCCTCACAAACATACCTTTAGCTTGCACTGCAGCTCTTTTAGGGCTGTTCTGCTGAGCACTGAGCCTCTCGGCGCTGTTGCTGTTGTTGTTGTTGACCTGGATGCCGTTCTGCTTCATCAGCTGCATTAGCTCCGACTCTAACGTTACAATCTGTAGAGAGACAGGAACCGATCAATGCTCATCACCTGTAGGCATTTACCTGTCACAACAGCTACTTTAAAGCAGTGAAACACTCTGTCTGCATGATGGATGCACATTATTCGTCTTTTTTATAGTCACTGAAAACGTGTATTGTACAGAGCAAGTAAAGTATAGATCTAGCTTTTTTTTACCCAAGAGAAATGTACCATTTCTTTTTAAGGCAGCACAAGAGTAACACTTCCTTCACCCATAACAATGCAGTGCAGTATGAACGAGCGCTCAGTGTGCAGAATAATAGTAGGGGACAGTTGGGTTGACTGCCTGTTCAACTGAGGGGCACGGCCTGAGACTTGAGGAGAAAACAACATGACTGTCATGTTTTAAGAGCAGGAAAGCAGAAAATCAATACAGAGTTTGACAATAGAAGAGACTACAAGCCCCCTGGACAACAAGTCTACCAGCTGTTACTGTCTTAGGAGGAGAACACCTTCCCCGTGTGTCATTGAAGACAAACAGCAGTGAGGGGACAAGACAAATTGATCTGTATGATCATTTTGTTATTTCTCCAACACACTGCAGTGATCGTCAGTTTATTTTCACTTAAGGCTGTGCTGTTTTCTTTACAGGCTATTAGGATTATTTTGCAGACACTTACTGTACAGGAACAATGAAGCACAGAGACGTATGCAGAGAAATATGGTGGTTAACTGATCTGCTTTACCCGGATTTGCAGGCCCTGGATCTCAGCCAGGTGAGCTTTCTCAGCCTCCTCCAGCCGCCTCCTCTCTGCATCCTCCTTCTGGATAAACTCCACCTCTCTGAAGAGACAAGAGGGAGGGCAGATGGGATTGTGCTGAGTAGGTGCGTGATGAAAAAAACATGATGCATTTATTTGTGAAAGTGCCTGTGTTGATGAGGGAGTTGTGGCTGTTCCAGGACTTTAATGTGACTTACTTTTCTCTAAACACAAACACACACACAAATATCTGCACCTAAAAAAAAAACACATAAATTGAAAACCCTAAGAATACTAAATCAGCCGTTCCCTGTTGCCCGTTTTGCCCTTGGTCTCTGAGCTGTCTCTCCTCTGCAGGCCACTAGATCAGCATGGAGACTTTTTTTCATCAGTTTGTTTCCATTTGGCCTGCAGGGCCGGAGCCAATTAGAGGCAGTCAGACTGGAGCTGAGCAGGAGTGGTAGTGATGGGACTGACCAAAGAGATCAGCGCACAGAAAAGCAGGAGCACTGTGCTGCATACAAATTGCAACAAA
The DNA here is from genome assembly GCA_020745685.1 of Tautogolabrus adspersus. Lineage (NCBI taxonomy): Eukaryota > Metazoa > Chordata > Actinopteri > Labriformes > Labridae > Tautogolabrus > Tautogolabrus adspersus. The sequence goes on from CM036550.1 coordinate 13,990,280, forward strand.
GCTCTACTACTGAAATGGGATAAGACTTGGGCTTTAAGGAGAGCTGCTGTGCCTCAAAGATGGAATTGCAGCATTGTCTTTTTTTGTTTGTTGAAGCAAGTGAGGCTGTAAAAAGGAACTAATAATGTTTTTTTATTCAAGCTGTTAAGTGCCTCTCTTAGCCAGTCATGCAGAGTACGTGTTAAAAATAAGTTCTCAGAGTGCATTAAGCTACATTAAAATATGACAACTGAACAAGAAGAAGAGAGACGAAGGAAGCATCAAACGTCAGTTCAGTCTCGCTGCCTGAGATCAAATCATTACAGGTTCAAGAGGAGATCAAGGAGGCGTTGAACCTCATGATGCCCACCTGTTATTACCCACTCAAAGTCCCATACTGACGAGGGAGCTACTTCAATAAAACACAACATGATTAACACCTTCAGTTGTGATAGAAAGCTCTTGAGGTTTATCAAATAAAAATCCACATCATTCCATTATCTTTTTCTCTCCATAAAGAGGCTTTAAATTGTTTTTGAAATGGGTGACGGTTTGTCCAAATGATTTGTACCAAATGATTCTACAAGACTCTCTGTGTTTCTTCTACTAAATATATGAGTGAGAAGTTTCATAAATATCAGGTAAATTACCTCAATAACAGAATTCTTAACAATGTGTAACCTGTATTGTCAAATCTGTTTTAGTCTTGAGTTTATTTTGTAATGTCACTTGTGTATTTGTTGTTGATCTTTCTGTTTTCAAAGACACATCTAGGGAAGCCCATTTGTAAATTAGCTTAAGCTATGAATGACGAGTGTGTAAATGGTAAATGGGCTTGAGCTTGTATAGTGCTGTTCTAGTCTTCTGACTACTCAAAGAGCTTTTTACACCGCAGGTCACACCTACTTACGTACACATTCACACACTGATGGTAGAGAATGCTATGTAAAGTGTCCATCAGTAATAAACTAATCCATTCATAGGCCGCTGCCGAAGCAGCTAAGTTAAGTGTATTGCCCAAGTGCACATCAGACATGTGGCTGAAGAAGTCGGGCCTCGAACCCCCGACCTTCCAATTGAGAGATGACCGACTCTACCACTTTGCCAAAGCTGACCCTAGACAATGTGGCAATGGTTTACTTGCTCCGTACGTGTCCCTTTACAGTTAAACATTACATGAATAAATAAATGAAGAATGAGCTGTAGTAACTACAACTTCAAATCCCCTCTTTATTATTCACTAACATGAACAGAAAAGGTTATAATCTTACATTTATTGCTTAAATGCCTCTTACTTGAGCTCAAATGGTGGTTAACTTCCTAACAAATCTGTAATTCATTCAGAGAAAACATTGTGAAATGTCCTTTAATTGCCAGATTCTATTCTTCCCCTCACGCCCCAATGGCAGATTAGGATTTGCAGTTTGAACCTGCTCACTCACTTCTGCTGGAAGTCTTTGATAAGTTTCTTGGCTTTGTTGTACTTCTTCTCCAGAGTCTGGTACTGTGCCTGGGCTTCCTTCAGGTGTTCGTTGACCGTGTGGCAGAGGGTCTGTGCTTCGATCCAGTAGCTCTCCAGCTTCAGCATCCTCTCCTTGTTCTCCTCGATGCTGGCCTTCAGCTGACTCTTTTCCTTCTCCCAGCGCTGCTTCTCCCTCTCTACCGAAGCCAACTGTAAGTGGAAATGTTTTTGTTTTGAACAGATTTCATTGTTAAACTTAGAAAAAAAAGCATTAGTAGATGTATATTTGCTGTAGAAAGTTAGAAAATATTTGAAAAAAAGATGTCTTAAAATATTCAGCAAGTGGAGACAAAAATAAACCCAGACACAAGCTGCATGTTATTGTAAAAGAGGTCAATTCTTCTCTATTTAAAAAGATGACTAGGTTCCACTAATAACTAAACTTAACGGTCAACACATACATTTGGAAATAATCATATTTGACCATTAACATTCACAGACTATATCATTTATACGTTTCAGATTCACATTACAAAAGCTACAGTGAAACGGGCCTGACTCAGTTACAACTGTTTAACAGCAGGTTCCTGACACAAACAACAATCAGACTGAGGTCGGTGTCCTGATATAATGTGGGACCTCATTCCAGATTTTAGAGTATGTAGTATGTAAGAACGACCTCTGACCAGAGCTGTTTCTGTAAACTGGTACTGGGATTAATGCTTGCGAGAGTGATCGGTGGAGATTCACACATTCACAAATGTGTACGTTAAAAAACAGCAAAAGACAAATAAACCCAAACTCTAATAGATGCTCTCATTTTCTTTCTTTGGGCACTGAGGAAGAGAATATTCTACAGGACAGAAAAAGACTACCACAGACTATGTGTGATTTCAAAAGTGCAAAGATAACTACTTACAGCATATTGGAAGGAGTTTGGCTGTTTTGAAAGATATGTCATAATTAAAGGTACTTTTGATTTTAAACACAAAAAAAGACTCTTATGAAACCAATGTTTTAGTGAAATAATCCATTAAGAACAAACTATATACCTAAAGCTTTCATAGCAAACGTGAAGTCCTGCTCTCCTGTCCTCCTGACACTACTTAAGTCCCACATCCATTTACAAATCATGTGTACTCCAACAAACCTTTGCCATTTGCACCCACAACAAACCTGCCCACACACTGACAGTTTTAAGCTCTTACCTTGTTTTTGAGCTTCTGGATCTCGGCCTCGGTCACTGTGTGTTTGATCTGGAGCTGTAGGGAACAGAGGCGGAGAAAAAAGAGAAGACAGGAGAGAAGAGAGAGGGCGGTCAGATAATCAGATGCATAGCTGCGCAGGCTCTCTTCGCTGTCGATACAGCGTGACGGACAGAGGCAGTCGACCCTGTCCTCCCCTGACAGCGTCCCGGCTGCAGCACTGACACACACTCCCAGAGGATGCACGAGATGGACAGAAATGGGAAAATGGCTCAATATTTTTTTAAATGCTTTTAAAGCAAGAGTTAAACATGTAAAACAAGTATTCCTTTCTTTCAAACCAAATTAAACTGAGAAAAAATATGAAATCTAAAAACAAAAAATATGGTCTATGTTCTGAAGTGTAACATTTTTGATGGATCGAGTTGGAAAAAAGAGGAAGAGTGACAAAGATTTATCCAAGGAAGTTGAGATGAGAAGATATTTTGGCAGGGTGGGAGAGGATTAATGACATGAATTAGAGAAGATGGAGAGAAAGAACTGGATGTGAAACAAGAGATGTGGAAATGGGAGCAAATGAGGTCGAAATAAAGAAAAAGAGAGGAGTGACACAGGGAGCTGAGAGTTTGAATTATACTAATATTATTACCATATATTCTTTTTTGGATGTTTGTCTCCTCAAAGGATAGTTTCACAAAAAATGTTGTTGGTACAACATTTGGTTCAAATAGATATTCCTTTCTAATTCAATTTCATATTAAGTGTTGGAGGAAAAACTGGTGTTCAGTCCAAAAACGCAATCCAAGGCTTAGCTCAAGTTAATATGAGTTTACCTCAAGTTCAATAGTCCAAAATCAAGATGGGATCTTTTAAATATGAACCATTTCTAGTTTTGAAGTGCAGCTAAGTGAAGAAAAAATGTGAGAGAACAACAGAACAGGAGGTCTAAAATGACTGAAACATTTGAAGATACCAACTTTGTCTAACTTGTCACCTGTCACCCCTGCACCGGGGAGGGTTTTTTAGAGGGAGATATAAACAGCATTCTGCAGTAATGAGCCCTTTTAAAGCCAAAGATTCATTGTAAGTTGTAAATAGGACATTTAAATAAAGAGGAATATGACGTTTTTGACGAACACACGACTTAAACATGTACAGGAGCACACTAGCAAAGAGAAAAGATTCTCCTGCTTTGTCCACAGGGGGCGCCAAAATTAACCAGTAGATTTAAATCTTTTATTCACTAGCGATATAACACTGCCTTCATTTCTAAATTGAAGCTTTCTGACACTCTAAAGTGTGTGCGATGTCTCTTCAGGCTCCACCATCATACCACACAAGAATCTTCTAAATGCACTGGCATTATTTTAAACACATTAACGTAACACTCAGCGGAGAATATTTGGTATTGGTTGCCTTTCTTCATCATCTCTTAAAAATTTAATTAAGATTTTCCTGATATTGTTTTCATTTTCTCAAAAGTCTGGAAACACTTTACAAAACAAACTTAATTTATTGCAAGTCATGATGCTGATGCTTTGTGCTCTTATTATACAATTCCTGAGGGTTAGATTATCAGTCAATACTGCGTCTGTCTAGACTGTGCCATTAATAATTTCTCCAAGACATGTTTGAAAACACCATCAAAGAGTAAATGGACTTGAACAGCAGCCTGTTGGGGAATCACTTTTTTTTTACAAAAAGGCATTAAGAAGATAGAAAAGCTTATTTCCCTTCTGCCTGGGTTCACGTTTCCTCGGGTGTGAGTGAGCAAAGAGAGACAGGGACAGAAATCTGATATGGAGAGCCTTTGAATCAAAAAAGTTAAAAGCAACACTATTGAAGGGAAAAGTCAAGACAAGGAGGAAATGAGGAAAAAAGGAGCAAACATATACGTCCTGTGGACAGGGATTGCATTTTAGTTCCACTTGAAATACCCTGCGGTGTCTGCAGGGCAGCTGAACACCGCTGTTTAAAGTGTCATACACACATTGTGGTAGTCTACAGAAATGAAGTAATTTAGTACTGGAATTTTCAGTCAATTTTGCACACTTCCCACTTCGAGCCCGAAAAGCATGAACAGTCAAAGAACTAAATATCCATTTTATTGTTCTTTCCCTTGCTTTCGTGTTCAGTAGCAAAAGTTCAACAAAGTGGGTTTCTATTCTCAGAGGGTGGCTGTGTGAAGAGGTGCCAACATCGGGATACAAATCGATTCAAATGCAGGTTTAAAGTGTTAGCCGGTTCTCCTCATCTGAGGGTTTTAACCGAACATGGGTAATTCTAGATGAAATGAGCATATTAAGGCTTTTTGTATTCGTGCCTCTAATCATCCAGATTAGGAATTAAAGAGAGTAAGCGGATCTTAGATCTCTACAAAAGAATAAAACTCTGCTTAGTAAAGAGGGAGTGTGCCAGACTCTATTGTGTTGGTGGCTTTTGTTGTTTGATTACTTGGACTTTTTAAGAAGTAGGTGGTTGGGTGTATTTATTCTTTAAAAGAATAAATCCTGACAGAGAGAAATGTGCCAGGCTCCCATCCATTGTGTTTACTTCACTGTCATTTTTCATGAGGAGAAATAAAGCGAAATGAGAAAGAAGTTACCTCTCTGAATTTCTGGTAGAGTTTATTGGCATCTAACTCCGAGGGAGACAAGATGTCCTCTGACTCTGGCAAATCAAACACCTCGATGCTCTTGTCCCCGCCAGCCACTGTTGTCCCCCCGTCCTCTTCATCTGTGGCGTACTCGCCAGTCTGCTGTGAGGGGAAACAGAGTCAGTCACATAGTTGGTTTTTCTGTATACGCTCCATAAAAACAGCACAGTGTTCAGATGTAAGGAAGAACTCGTCTTTCCATCCTGCTAGCCAAATGGAGAACTGTATTTCACCAATCCAGGTAGCCTTAAATAACACTTGTCCTTGCTAATTTTGTGGCGAACAAGAAAAACATTAATACAAATATTATAAAGAAACAGATTTTTTTTAAATCTTTTTGGCTCATGTTGTACAAATGGCTCAAATTGCAAATTAACACTAAAAGGGTCAAAGCTTGGAAAAAAGGGCTAAAACATTACATATGTTACCTTGGAGAAGGAATGTTTATTCATCCAGGTGGTTATAAAAGTCTAAACACTTTTGGTAATCACTTCATCACAACAGAAAGTCTTCAGTTGCTAAACAACCTTTTTTCTTTTTTTCTATCATGAAACTTGAAGTACCGGTAAATATTTCAGGAGAAGCGTATTTCGAGACTTAGAGCAATAAGCCATAACATTATGACCACTAACAGGTGAAGTGAATCACACTCAGGATCTGTTTACAATGACACCTGTCATTGGGTGGGTATATATGTGTACAGCAAGGCAGCAGGAGAATATTTTGTCCTTGAAGTTGACGTGTAGGAGAGCTGGACAAATGGGTGACTATAAGGAAGTGAGCGACTTTGACAAAGGCTAAATTGTGATGCCTGCAGCTCTAGAGGTCAGTACCTACCAAAAGTGGTCCAATGAAGGAAGACCTTTGGACCGGTGACAGGGTCATTAGCAGCCAAAGCTTATTGATGCACGTGGGGAGCGAAAGCTGGCTTGTGTAATCACTACTATGTTTTGCATGTTTTTCTGTCTCTCTCTCACTCTGTCTGTTTGCAAAAGAGTCGTATCTGTGTGAGTGCCCTATGTGTTTATGTGGTTTATCTTCTGAACGCACAGCATCTTTTGCACATTTTGTCCATCCTCATATAGAGATTTATCCTCTGTTGCTGTTTTTCCATGTTCAGGATTTGTTTTAATGTTGAGTCCTTCCCCCTCCTGGTCTAAAGACAGATGCTATACTTGTCTATAAAGACCCCTGTGGCAAACTGTGATGTATGATTTTGTGCTACATAGATAAAATTGTTCTTGAATAAGGATTTAACAGGCAGCCAAACAGTCTGAACAGGGACACCAGCCTGCCAGACATCCAGCTGTCACACATGAGCTCACAGCTAAGTCACAGTACATCACGTAGCTCTACCTGCTGCTCATAGCACGTTAAGAGGCAACACAGACCTCCATTTCACTCATGTTATCCTCTTCTTTTTTTAACTTCAATTTTACATAAATAATGCTGTTTTAATGCTCCCAGTTATATAAGAGTCAGGGCAACCCATTTAGTTGTCTAAAACTTTGACATCGATAAATCGGTTTGACAGCCCGGTCAGCCACGAGTGTTGTTTCTATAAAAGATAAGCCAGAAGAAGAAGTGGTACTTGCCAAATTTGACTGTCACTTCTGACTCTTTTGAAACATTAGTCACCATCTTGCCTCAAGTGTAAAGAGGTTTCCGCTCATGTTTAAGCCTGTGATCCTGTCTGTATTAGAGCTTATTTTCCTAATTTGAAATCCAGGAATCATAATAAAAATCTTGGACTAATATAAGTCAACCACAACAATTTATTCCACCTTTAACAGGATTTAAATATTGAATATTTTCCAGCTTGACATTAATGTAGGTCATGCTGCATGTTTTTCATTTCTCCAATCTGAAAATACAGCATAATGATTGTTGGCTTCGGCCATTAGGCATTGGATAAAAATGGATCGGTTGATTCAGTGTTTGGCTGTCGACCAACAAGGCCTGATATTTTCAGAAGAGCTTCTCTGGGAAAACATCTCTGCCTCGCTCTCAACATCACGCAACAATCATATCACATCCCCCTTTCTCTCTTCCCATCAATTATAAGTCCAAGATGTTGATATCAAGCTCATTATGGAAATTGGAGTATAGTAATACTACATGTGAATATGAATTAAAGACAAATATAATTACATTGTTTTGCACAGAGGATAATTATCATTATTATATGCAAATTCTACCACATTACTTTTTTTCTTTGTATCTTTAATGCATCTTTTCATAGTTACTTGTTTTTCTATCTTGATTTGTCAAACACTTCTCAGACACACTACACACACACACACACACACACGCGCACACACACACACACAATCCTATCTCCCCTCTCATCATCTCGGCCCATATCTTTCACTCATCTCTTCCCCTTCACTTCCCTCCATCTATCTCTGCACTCAGATAACAGTTCTCAGGCCAGATTTGTTTGCATGCATAGCCGACACACAGTTCCATTTGCATAATAGGCTTGCTTGTTGCCATGGTACCAGCATCCTACATTAAGGCCTATTTTCTGAAGGTGGAGTTTACAATTGAGCGCATGGGAGGGCAGTCAAACATCAATTTGCATGTGATGAATGCATCTCCTCCGTCAGCCTGCAAGAACTGTCAGGAGAGGAAGGGACAGTTTAGGGTGAAATTTTGTTGTTGTTAAGATGATGACCTGCATGATGAATGTCTCATATGGCATAATGACTGTCAGGCCTTATAGAGGAGAGGGCTGGGACTTGTACAGGAGCATGTGACTTTTCAGGGCTGTACCTTACTCTGAAGTCAAATTGTATTGAGATAATTTCTTACTTTTTTTCTGTTCAGCACCATCCCCAATTACAGCCAACATTACAGTTTTGTTTATTACTTTTCCATGTCCAGCCTCCAACTGGACATTCATTTTCCTTTTTAATTTCAATTTCCTCTCTAATACTTTCAAACTGGTTGACATCACATTACAGTCTTTTTTTAAGTGTCTCTTTGGATGAAGGATTTAAGTTGGCCAGTGAGCATCACAGCAACCAGCCCCTGGGCCCTGAAGCCCTGCAGAAGAGCACAGGACACACACTGATTTAAAAAAATAACTGAAACAGCCTTTGTTCTGTGTTTATACTGGTTTTAAATATGAAATCAGTACGTTTGTAGGAGGAGACATCTGCAGCTCCCATAGTGAAACATTTATGAAGAACACTAAAACACTACACAGAAAGAAACCAAAGCTAACTAGCTTCAGCTAACAACATCTCCTAAATTCCTGTGTCTGCGTAGCTCAGGTTCAGAAAAAGAATGATTAACAAATAGTTTTAAAACAGCTTTATTTGCCGTTTTACCAATTTAAATAATCTTCTGTGTTTGTTTTAGGGCAGAAGAAACGTATGCAGAGAACTGCTAGCTTATGAACGTATGCAGATAACTGAGCTCAAAACAACCTTTTAGACAAACACTTTAGAGGCCATTTGAGCCTTGTTTTGCCTAAATTAAAAAGCCTGTCATGCTGGTGTTCCTACGTGGCTCTGTTTAAATTACCATCTTATAAAAGCTAATGTGCTGAGATTCAAAGTTGCATAGAATACTTTAGTGAATTTTACTTTAAGCTAGTTTAAGAAATACTCTATTGTCAAGTCTATACGTCATATGGGTGCTACCATAATTAGCAGGTTGCAAAATGTATGTGTCAGTATGGTACTCAACTTTTGAACGTTGTCATGTGTCTGACTGATCATGTGATACTCAATAAATCAGAAGTCACTCTATAAGTAACACATTACAATGAATGACATCAGCCAAAACCAAGATTCAGCATTTCGCAATTTATCAACATTATGGATTGAAATGGTGCGCAACCATCCAGAGAAATCTTTCTAACACCTGATCTAAACGTGTGTTTACACACAAACGTGTCTATATGATGTTGCTGAGAGCATATATCTGGTAGTGCAAATCAGATAGTTCTAGTTCTATCCTTTTATTGTTGATTTTAGATAATCAGCTTTTATTCTGTCTTCACATTCAAATCATTTTTAAAATAACTGGTGTCATAGTGAACAGCTATAAGTGAATAAAGAAATCATTACACTTAAGGATTTTGTACATGTGTGAGTCACTCTACCTTTCCCGTGTGTGTGTTCTCATTTAACTGAATAAGCAAACACACAAATGGACTGATATGTGTGTGTTTGACGTCTTTTGCTAACTGAAGGAGCATCCCTCCCTCTTGGAGCACTGATAAAGAGCTGTCTGTCACATCTACGCTGGCAGCCCTCAGAGTGAGAAACAACCTCCACCCCCGCCCACCCGGTGAGAACTCATTCTAATATTTATAGAGTTATTAATATTGATGAGCTTCTTTTATTGCCCCATAGATCTCTGTAAAGGTTTTGTAACTATTTACCCTGTTGGCAGTTACGTGGGGTGTTATGGATGGTTTTGTGCTTCACTACGCAGATTTCAAGTGTGTTTTTACAGCTGTTTGTAATCTATGTATGGATTAACAATTTCACTACAATCTCCATTCTCATGTTTATGTGACCTTCCAGGGATTTGGAGCACGGTATGAATAAATAAAAAACCTTGAGTTGTCCTCCTACATATATTTAGATTTCCACATAATTCCCTGGATATGAAATAATGTCAGGCAACAGAAAAACAAATCAGATTTTTTGTGTGTTACAGAGTCTGAAATCGAGCCTCAATTCTGTGTAGGAGCTTTAATGAGAGCTGACAGTGTTACATGTGTATTGGGATGTGATTATGGGACAACTGGGATCGGCTTCTGGGGCTTTGTGAGGAGTTTCTTCTGTATGAAGTCTCTGAATCCACCAACCGTAAGTACATGAAAGACTTCAAACAACAGAGAGAGAGAGAGAGGGGGAGAGGCCTGAGTGTGTAAGTAAATCTATGCATGAGTGCGGCAATCCCTGTGTATGAGGAGAATAAATTGCATTGATTTACAGTACTACAGTGTGTTATTTCATGTGTATATATAGTGTAAGTGTCTGTATAGGGCACACACACACACACACACACACTCGCGCGCGCACACACACACACACAGACACACACACACACACACACACACACAATTGTAAAGCAGGAGTTGCAGGGCCATGAGCTCAGTGTGTGCTGGATTAAACGTGCTGTGAGTAAGCAGCAGAATCAGAGGGGGAAACGCTGAGTGATGCTTTCCAGGAGCAAAGCTCACATGGCATCCTCTCAGTCTGTTTGTGGGTGTGTGACAGAGGGAGAAAGTGTGTGTGTGTGTGTGTTTGTGGGTGTGTGACAGAGGGAGAAAGTGTGTGTGTGTGTGTGTGTGTGTGTGTGTGTGTGTGCCAGCATCAAAGACTCCTGTCAGTTTTATGGAGTAATAAGCTACAAATTGCAGTCAGCTGTCATGAGAAGGAAGCTCATTTACATTGAGACGACAACTTGAAGCCTTATTTTCCAATAAAGTGTCATGCATGAGAAGTGTGCGTACCAAAGCAATTATTATGATCTCAATTAGTTTAATATATTACTCCTGTTATTAAGGGGTGACATAAAACCATAATTAGATATATTAAATATTTTAAAAACCACACTTTGAGGGACTAAAACTCAATTTCGCACTTCTCTCTCTGCACAAATTTTTCGGATTATAGCTTCCAGCACGGTGGCCAGGGTGGTAAGTGGGGTCAATACCTCGTCATCATCAGCGTCATAGTGGGCGTACTGTTGCTCTAGCAGCTCTCTCTGTCTCCTCTCCTGTTCCAGGGTCTGCTGGATGAGTGTGGCCACCTCGCTCTGCTGGCCCGGACGCTCCCGGCCAATCACAAACCTGTAACAACATGCAATGTCAGAAAACATTCCTAAAACAAATACAGCCTGTGATACAGATGAAAGCTTACAGCATCCTGGGAAATAGGAAGTAAAAGGCCTTGTGGGAAATAAAGGCTCTTAATAATTATTGTATGAAAAGATATTAATATCTTTTAAAGGGTATACATTTTGTCTCTGCTTTTTTTATTGGTAACTATTAATTATCCAATCTACTATACAGGTTTAAAATGGTGATGACAACACATTTGAATATATGAAAACGATCTATAAACCCTTTTTTTGTTCAAGAACTTCCCCTGGGTTTGCTCCTAATACCTGAGAGTTATGTCTCTTTTTAAAGGTTACATAAACATGTAGATTTACTTAAACTCTGCTACAATTTCTTGTCTCTCCTGCACATATGGGTGTGTCTTTGTGCTGTGAAATGACCACAGAAGTGACTGTGTGAGAGCAGTGGAGGCCCACAGCCACAGAGCAATGACAGGGATATATCTGCTGAGATATGAGGGCAGGGCTGGGAGAAGGGATACACATAATAATGTGAGCAGACAGTCTGCTCGGCCAGGCAGCCTGATATTTGGCTGGAAAGGAACAGAATTGAGAAAGCAGGCTTTGCCTCTGAGCTACAGATAGCTAGCTACTGAAGCTACACAATGTGGATAGTTTACATCCAATCAATATAACATTAAAAAGGTGGACAAGGTCAGAATGAACTGTAAAGGAGAAAGGGAATAGGATGATGTAAGAAGAACTGAAAAACTTGCAATCCCTGCCTTAAATTCAGGTCTGTCCTAAATGAAATCTTCCTTTCTTCAAATATTGTGGTTTTTTTTGCCATAAGACGAGGACAAAGATATATTAAATTTAGGCGCACAAGACAAAAATAAACACAACATTACGTACTACTCTTTCAAGTGTTACTTGGCTCAATAAAATTCATCAAATCTTCTCTATTTTCTTTTTCTTTTAACTACAACAATGAAACCAAACCAAACAATGCTGTATGAGATTTTTCTCTGACCTTTTCTCCAATCTCCAGCCCAGCAGGGGCCCTCTGACTGTGTGTGTGTTTATGTAAGCATGTTCCTGTCTACTTTATTTGTATGAGAGTGTGTAAATGGAAAAGAGGGAAGCTGACAGACAGAAAGAGAGAGAGAGAGAGAGAGAGACAGAATGAAAGAGAGGGAGTAGATTCGAGGTATTGCGCCTAATCGCGTGGATTCTGTTTCCTGAGAGCTCTTTCATATATTTCCAAAGGCGATGTAGAAAAGGGCCTTACGCTCCAGCAGAGAGGAGGATTTGATCTACATGTGAAGGAACAACTGAAGGGCGAGAGAGAGATAGAAAAAAAAGAAAGAGGGACGGCCCTGCGTGACCTAAGTAGTAAACTGTATCGAGCGTTCGGACAGCAGGGAGGTCTGAGGAAGAGCTGACCTGGAAACAGCCTTTCTCCTCGCGCAGAGGGACTCGGGCTTGGTTCCTCCTCACCTCCTGCTGTCCTGAGGCTGCCACACACAGCGCTGCTTCAATTCAACTGCAGGAACCTTCACTTCTGATCTCATTTACTCCCATTTATACCAGCAAGACTTCTGTTAAATATACAGTATTATGCAGGAATTTGAAGGGAAAAGCTTTTGTTTTACTTTTGCCAGGCGACTTAAAAATAAAAATAAAGTGCTCAAAGGAGAAATCGTGTAAAGGATGTCAGTAGATTGCTACAGGACACTTGTCTCCCCATTTAGGAAGCAGTGGGTTGACGGGCATTTAAGGATGTCAGCAAGAGTTCACACATTACAGACATGACTGGTCGACCATGATGGAGACGTGTTATCTTTAGGGTCAGGTCAGGAGTTCTGATTTTTGTCAGACTTTTATTTTCCCCTGTGAACACTGGAAGCATGTTGCATGATTTACAAATACTCTATTTAGATAACTTGGTTTTAAACGTACTTATTTTTTAGTGAAAGTCCGTGAGTCAATATTTCCTGACTTTCCTTTATCTGTAAGCTATAAGCCCATTTGTTCCACAATAGCCATACAAACAGGTCTTCAATATAAAGTTTGTCTTTTGCAAAAATAAACAAATCCTTTCCTTAAAAATCTGGACACTGTAGGTTAAAGAAATGTTACCCAGGGAGGAGTAAATATTGCCTCTGTTGGGTACTATTTTAAGCTGTGAACTTTACCTGAACATTTATAAGAGTAGGATACTGAAGTTGGATGGCCTTACAAGAAAGTCAGTGTCCATCTCCATAATAATGAAGGAACAGTTTGGTTTTGTGATTTTTTTTGGTACAAAAAAAACCCCCAGACTATATCAGGTTTGTTTCTAGAGAAAAGTCTTAGCAGTGAGGTTAAGATGAATTAGTAGTTTTGCCCTTTAATGGCCCAGTATAAGTAGACAACAAACTTAATATAGAAAACTTTATTACTTCAAATCAATGGAGGAATGTGTTTTTTGGAATTGTGTCTCAAAGAATAAAAAACTGAGCTAAGGAAGTCAGCTGAAAACTCATGTATGTTAGCTCCGCCTTTTATAGACTTTAAATTAATTATTTATCGAACTCTCACACTAAAACTGTGTATTTTAAGCAAATATAATAAAACTATTGTAGTCAATCAAACCAGGTTCATCTTTAAAAAAGAGGTTTAAAACATTGACTGTAAATGAAGCTCAAATATACGTCAAATTCTTGTCAAACACTAAATCTGGTTTAACAGTAAGTTATTATCATGGTGATTTATGTCCACGGGTTTGTTTCTTTGATTACTTTTGTTTTAGTAGCTATTTGATGACAAAAAAAGACCGGATGTAACATCATGATTGACAGTTCTTTTGACAAAAACTTTCCATAATCGTGAGGGCGGGCTCCAAACCGACAAGAATCTGTTCTGCTGGCGGCTCCAATAGCCAGCGCTCGTTTGCACATGTCTTGTGTCCAAATAACATCATCATTGCAATATGTCATTGCCCGTCGTGGTTTTACTTCATACAACTGAATGAGACACAGATGTGCTGTTTATATTTATAGATATTCAATGGTTTAAACTAAGAAGCTGTTTTTCAAAAGTAAGACAAAGCAGTTCATTTTATTTTTCTAATAATGTAACGGCGCACATACTAGTAAAAAGTAATCCATGAAAAGGCCTTTTGAGTATACTCAAAACGACACTGTCAGGGATGGTCTTCTGACTGACACCTGGAGTATTTGCTGCTGGAAGTCAGGGTTAAATATAGCGAAAATGGCTAATCTAGGACAGTCGGCCATAAAATCTCTGGTGATCAGATGGAGAGAGAGGGAAGGATTTACCGAGGAGGAGGAGGAGGAGGAGGAGGAAGAAGAAGAGGAGTGAGTGGGTGGGTGAGACATGATGAAGACAGACTAGAATAGTGAGAGACAAGAGAGGAGGAGAGAGAAAGTAGGTCTGACAATTCTGTTACAACCTGCTTTGACATTGTTACAGTGCTCTTTATTTTGTGCAGTGGATTTAAGTTCAAAATGTCTTTTATTTTCCTTGTTTTTCAGTGTTGTTCCAGATCTGCAATAGGCAGATTAGATGTGACTTTATGAACATGCATACTTATCAACATCCTAGATAGAGAGACAGGTGATAGATGGGAGCTTTTCAAGGCTGCCTCACCTACAGTATAGTGCCACATCCTGGTATGTGGAAAACCCTCAGTCAATATTAGTTAAGCAAACAGCATCTGTTCAGCAGACAGCCTGCTTTGATACTGTTACATGTGCTTTTGTTCAGCCACCAGCTTCTCTTCCGCACACTCATCTATCTCTCTCCACAGCTGAGTCCCACAGAGGAGGTGTCCACCAGAATAGGATGAGGTTGAAAACCACACTAAGGCCACATAACAGCTGCTCCACCAGAGTTTGTCGAGACTGATGGGTCATGAGCTAAAAAAGAAGCGTAAAAAAGGGTGAACAAGGCTTTACAAAAGCATCATATCTGTGTCTTTTAGTGATTTTTATTTTCGTATTCACCCTGTTTTTATTGGGTTTTACAATTTTTTTGTGTGTTAAATTTTTGTTTAAGTTATTTTTAGGGCCATTTTCGGCTTTATTGGAGGACGGCTGAAAAGAGACAGGACATATTAGGAGGAGAGAGAGAGGGATGACATGCAGCAAGGGGCTGAGGTCAGATTTTAACCCACTTCAGCCTCTGTACATGGGGTGGGGGTCATAATATAATGTTTTCGGATGTATTTTTTTTGCCTTTTATGGGTTTGTATATTTCAGTGTTATTTTAATTATCTGTGCAGCACTATGGTAAACTTTTTTGTTTAAAAAAAAAAGTGCTTGTACATATAGTGGACTGGTGTCAAACAGAATGTGAGATGAAGGAAGAAGCAAAAAACAAACCAGGAGAAAAGGAAAGACAAGAGCAAGAAAGTGCAGAAAGCTGAGATAGTAGCATCACAATGCTGCCAAGGATAACGCTGGCTTTCCAAATTAAAGCCCTCCTTGCCATGCTCTGTGTGCGTGTGTGTGTGTGTGTGTGTGTGTGTGTGTGTGTGTGTGTGTGTGCGTGTGTGTGTGCTGTCTGCTCCCCCCTGCTCTATATGGACCCCTGCCAAAAACTGCTCGACCATCACACACACAAGACTTTTACCACGGTGTTCCCAAGTCCTCACCTCCTTTAAATCAGATATGGTAATGAAGCTGAGGACCATGCCAAACTAAAAAATCACAGAGCCCAGCTGCTTTAATTTGATGCTTTTACACTATGACATCAGAACCACCAACATTCAGGATTATACTCATTATCATCGCTGAATATAAATTTTATGTTTGACTGATTTTGGTTGGTTGGTAATTCTGTATGATACATGATGGCAGTCTGGTCCTTGGGTCTAAAAGCTGCTTGACACACTTTGGTTCTGTAATCTTATAATCCAAAGATCCTCATCAGTGGAAGAAACAAATGCAAATCTGATGTGTGTATATATACAAAAAATTACATTTGGTCAAGCATTGGAGCTTAATTTAATGGTCAAATCAACACTTTTGTTCCCCTTGTTCTTAATTCTTGAGGCAAAGTTAACTTCTTTGTGGTTTGCAGGTCTTACCTGACCACTCCTGATGTGTTTCTGAGAACGGAGGCGGCAAAGCTCTGTGTGACGCCCACCAAACTGGTCCCATCCACCTCCACGATCTGGTCGTTCACCTTGATCCTACACACAGGAATAACAGCAACAGTCAACACTTTGTGCAGCAATCATTTGTGCTAGTAACACTTTACGAGTTGAATTAGTAATTCTGGTTTCTGGTCTTCATGGATTTGCATGATAATGATGTAACAAACACATTATGTCCCTATTACAAACTGATGAGTCGACAGAAATACATGTTCAAATTTTATCATAACTTATGCAGCAAAACTACTACAAGAGGCACAAATAAACTGTCCTATCATGTATATTCACATTATCTTCAAAATGACAACAGTTCCAGACAGTCGTGTCGCAACACATTCCCTGTGCGAGAGTCCCAGACTGTTGCCTAACCGGGGGACAGAAGAGATGAGTCTCAAAACAAACTCGGAGGGCTAATGAGGACCACAGGCGGCATTTTTTTCTCTGCTCCAGACTCATTGAGAGGTCAGCTAAGTTGACCTGAAATTAAACTCTTGATGATCCAACATTCATGACTGGAGGATTGTGAGCAAATGCCAAAAATAGAAGTTCTTACTAAATATTCAGCTAAAAACAAAACCATAGCAATCTGCATGAAAAAACCCCCCGACAAAGACGAATACCTAATCTTAGTTTTGAGTCATTTCTTTCTTATAGGAATAAATCACAAACTAGCTCTCATTATTTTTCAAAGAATCACAATATTGTTTTAATAATTCACTGTTTTAAGGCACAACACATACATCACTTTCATCTACAACAAACCACTTAGGTCTCCACTGTAAATCTTCTGAAAGTCCTTCAAATCAATATAGCAAAAAGCCATCCAAGCTCTTCATTATCAGTGAATACAGAACATATAAATACTCCATCTTTTTCAATGATAACTCTTTTGGTTATATTAAATAGTCAAATTAAACCATCATAACTAATGGACTCGGATGAATGAAGAGTGATGACATTTAGAAAAATTGAGAGGGTGATGAGTGACTCTTTCAGGAGAGTTTTTAACATAGAAAAGTAATCGTTCTTTTACTAAACATACTACATGATGACTTTAACTTCTCCTGAACCCCGTTAGGCAAACAAAATCTGCCTAATGACTCGATAGTATTTGTTATGAATGTTAATGAATGCTGAAATTTCAGTAACATGTTCTCGTTGACTGATGAAAAGCCTCTTAACTCAATTTTTTCTTTCTTGATTTGGATGAAAAATGTCCCCGGCATTGAAGGGCCCAATTACCCTAAATAACATCACAAGACAAGGATTTCATTTCAACATATTTTAGGGACAGTTGTTTTTAAAAAGTACTTTGAAAAACGTGTTCATAAGAGACACATGAATTAAATGGTGATCACATTCAATGCACAAAAGGATGAGATATCCTTTATTTCAAATGGGGAAAACTCGGAAAATACATATACATGCTACATATCCACATTTCCATACTGAAAAAAATACTCATCAAAATTTCAGAATATTCAATAATTTCTAATTAAAATAATAACTCTTATTATTAATACATTTTCCAGAGATGACATCTAGATGTAGAGAGACACATCAGCCTGAGAAGAAGACACAGGTGGTTGTCTATCAGTCAACCAAGTATCTATGGCTAACACTGCTGGACTTACAGTACCTAAGCAAAGGCATCAGAAAAAAATGACAACAAAGAAAGAAAACCGTCTCTACAAATAAACCAAAAGCACACAAACACATCCTCATCTCATACCCTCCTAATAACATCTCATCCCATTACACAAACACCTATGGTCATCTGTTCCAGACAATACAGTGATCCACAGCCAAGCTCATTTATCTGTCTGTGTGTGTGTGTGTGTGTGTGTGTGTGTGTGTGTGTGTGTGTGTGTGTGTGTATGGGTGGGTGTGTGTGTGTGTGTGCGCGTGTGTGTGAAGGGGGTGTATGTGGCTGCATCAGACCATTAAGTCTGACTCTGCAAAAGATAGTGAAAGGTAATGATGGAAGGAAATTACATTCTGGCTCTTCCCCTAAGTGTGTGTGTGTGTGTGTGTGTGTGTGTGTGTGCGTGCGTGCGTGCGTGCGTGCGTGCGTGCGTGCGTGCGTGCGTGATAGTGCTTTGAAATTAAAATTAATTTAGCAAAAGTGATCCAGTGTTGATACCTTATTTCTAATGTCTTCAGTTCATTTCTCTCATATTATGATCAAGACTAGCAAAAAGCGCACAGGACCAAGAAGGATGCTTCTGTTTCCACCATCGCGAGTACTAGAGGCACTTATTGTGTGATGTAACATTTAAACAGTGCATTTAGCCTAACAACACCATCAAAACATTTCTAAAGCATGCCGCCGTCTTGCCCTGTTTTTAGAAAGAAGGTCAGCAGCAAATGGGATCAAAGTTGAGACTGAGAGAAATGTTAATGGAGCAACTTAGAGCGACAAGGGGACGACTAAATTAGAAGGATTTGAATGTTTTGAAATAATCCTTCGCAGTATCGAGCTCACTTTGCAAGGTTGTAAACACTTCAAAACTGTTTAGTTCGTTTCAATAGAAGTTTCCCCTCTGCAGCTGCAGCACTTCATAAACTAGCTCAGTAACACTGATGTAAAGATCCAGCCTCATCATTTATCCAACCAACCAACCATACCCTGTGTATTCTCTGTTTGATGTTTGGTCAATGAACTTGAGCTTTTCTATTTTCTGATCATTCAAAACACTGATCATTTTGTTTAATTTTAATGTTTTTTATTGTACAATATCAAACATACATTTTGCCTTAATGCATTGTACCAGATTAAGCTCATTTACATCTGAAGTCCCCTGGCAGGTTGACACAACATATTCACTGTTTCACACACTTGTGGCAGAGGCTGCAATGTGACCTTCAGTATAAACTAATCACAATCATACACATTCACACACAGCCTCTGGAGAACATGAGTGTTACTGTGAAAGATTCTTTGGCAGTCTTGACGAGAGTAATGTAAGCAATGTATTTCTAAAAAAAAAAAAAATACAGCACAGCCCTTTCTTTCGAATCATGCATTTAATAATGACTAACAAAACAGCAACAGTACTGGATAGACTGTGGAGGCTTGAGAACCAGTCTAACTTTAATTTAAATACATGAAAAGAAAGTTCAACTCTTGAGGCTCAGAAATGAACTGAACCTTTGCTTTACCACATCCTGCCTCTGACCTCGTCAACTTTTCATACTCACTGAAGGAAATGACATGTTTTATAGTCGGTGTGTCTTACGTCTTAGAACAGGATCAACCTTTGTCACTTTTTAACAAGCTGTGTCTCTCACTCACTCCTCTCCCTCATCTGTTCGCGACACTTCAACTATTCTCTCTCATGTGCTTCTGGCTGCTACCTAAAAAATAAAAAATAAAATCCTCGGTAGAAAAAAAAACTACCACAAACAACCCTGGTGCACTAGAGTTCCCAGTGTGTACATAGAGCTCACAGTACCTCATACCCTCATAATGCGTTTGATGGAAGTGCTTATCGTTTTTTAATCTGTTTATGGGGAACCTGAACCACACACATATAGCCACAGGAAAAGGCGGCTGGTTTAGAGGCAGACTAACACAGTTCGCCTGCTGGGAAGCTGTCATCTCCTCCTCCACCCCTGACTGAGTGCTTACTCTGCACTGTTCACGCTTATAATATAATGCACAAAGACACACAGCACAAACACAGATTCCTCATCCCGGCAACACACACAGACGACCAGGGACAAAGATGGAGACATGCCATGAATACAGAAGCAGTTTTTCATTTTCTGCAGCCGAACTTTTGCAAAGTAATACAAAATACTTAAAGATAAAACTCACTAATGCAATGTCTCTGTCACACAATACCCACACAGCACACACACCTTCACACAGTGCATTTCTCTGTGAGGCCTCATGTCCCATACTGCGCCTCTCCCGGAGGATTTAATCCGAAACCCTGCTGCTAAATCTGACAGAGACAGAGTGTTAGTGTGTGTGTTTGTGTGTGTGTGGGAGAGAAGGTGGTGATGGAAAAGTGGAAACAAAATTGCTGATTAACCGCATTGTGTAATTTTGTTTCATGGGTGACAAATTCATCTTTTTTTTCCTTCAGCCCATGCTGGGATATACTGCTTTTTTTGTTCTGCTCTGATGTCTTTACAGGCTCAATGGTACCTAAATTCAACATGATCTCCAGCGGCCATTTTCCTTGGACCTCACACCCAGGGTGGAAGCTGTGGTACTGTTGGAATGCTGCCTTCCAGGTTTTCAAATAGTATAACATTTGAACATTCAAGATATCACTAAAAATTCAACCTCATTTCTATCAATAACAACTTATTTGAACACACAATAGCTAGCGTAAGACAACCGCTAACATTAGCATTCAACCCATTCCTAACAAACATTACTGTTTAACGGTGTTACTGTAAACTATAGGAGAGGTGTATATTTGCATGTCAATGATAACATAAGCTAGCAAATGGTAATGTAAATGTAGTTTATTGAATGCTAATGTTAGCTTTTGGTGGCTAATGGGTTGTTTAATATGTTGTTTAGTCTTAAAATATTGCCCAATGTCACTACAAGATTTAACTTCCTCTTGTCTTTTAGTGTTTCATCGTTGTAGAAGGGGTAGAAGGGAAAACGAGTTGTCAGTTTCCTACAGTTTTCTAACCTAACATACATCAGTGAAACATTATAGTAGCATGTTTCAGCCTCCCACTCTGAGTGTGATATCGGTCAAAAATGGCCGCCGTGTGAATATGGTGTAAAGGAGAGCAGCTCTCACCTGCTGTCTCTCTCTGCAGCTCCTCCCTCGATGACAGTCTTGACAAAGATTCCAAGTTTCTCCAGTCCAGCATCAGCACCGACACCCATCCCGATGATGCTGATCCCCAGACCGTCCTCATCTGGAAACGTATAGACCACATACAGTTGTTTAAGCACTGGTGAGGACCTATGTTTCCCTATTTTCAAATCAAAGCCAAAACGACCCCAAGTCCACTTTAGCCAGTTTAGTTTGGGGAAACTTGGAGAGTTAAATGGATGAATACACTCAAACAATTGATTTACTAATGAAGAAGAGGAGAGGATATTTACTTGGGTATGACGCCCTTCACATAAATGGGAAATTCCCTTCTAGTGTCGCATTCCTCCATCTCCATCCAGAGTTAAATATTCATGAGTTTGTAGGCTTGCATAACATGGAGTGGATGGTGAAATCCTACCATTGACATTCATTCTATTTTAGGTGTTTTGGATTATAACAGAGGAAAACCTCGACAGGAAAAAGACAAGCGAGGCAGATGAAAAATCACCTCTCTGTAGCTCAGGCTGGGGAATTGGAACAAAGAATGTCTTTAAATGTGATCTGAGGAGATTTCCTGTGAGCTGCTGCATTGTAACACACGGCTTAGAACGAGCAGACATTATATAAGGGCTTTTAAAAAATTTGACAGCTTTATCATTAATGGTAAGGCTGGAATCAAAACTTTAAGTCATTCTGTGGGAAAGTGGACAGACACACTGACAGTGGCAGCGGAAGAACCTAGATAAAGAGAGGAAAAATAAAAATATCACACTTTAATTAGAAAAAAAAAGTGACATCCCACATGTGGGTGATTTTGTCTACTGGGTATAACAAGTAACTGACAGGATCCACCTCCACAATCTAAGATTTTCTTTCTCACCTTTCTCCAGCTCCACAGGGAACAGCTCCAGTTTCTCCACCCTCTTCTCCAGCTCGTACTCTGCGGAGGAGGCAACTGGATCCACCTCTTCATTTCGCCGGTCGTAGTCCTCATTGGAGTAGGTGTTGAACACCTAAAGAGGGAGAGGATAGAGTTAATCAAAATGGAAAATGATATATCTAAGGTTGCTCACTTTAGAGGGAAAGTGAAATCAGAAACACTTTATTTTTCCCAAAGGAGTATTGCACAGCTGAGGCATTGAGTCAGATAGTAACATCACAGTTGCACAAACGGTTGTGAGCCTCTGAAAGCATCTGCATGCTCAGTTGAGTTTCACAAAAGAGATGTTGTACCTGATGGCTTCAATAAAAACAACACACAGTACAAAAAACAACACTTATCAATTATTTCTATTCTCTGATGATAACAGTTGTTGATCCGCAGGCGGAGTCTTGCTACTTTGGAGGTTTATGAATATGAATAGACGCTCATTGGAGCCATTATGTTCCCAACCATTACACTATTTACAAAATGAAACTAATAACACTTTGGTTAATAAACTACACCAACAAATCAGCACATAGACCAAACGGGAACCTGTAAAAAAGGGAAACATATTGTGTACATGGGGGATAGGGAGGCCTCTCTCTTCCCCTAAGCTGTGTGGAGGTTGTAGAAATGTCTGTTCCACAGCAAGAGTCGACCGTCACTTCACATCTCATCCCTGCCAAGCGCTCTCACTGCTGTCTGCACCCGAGAGGAAGAGGAAGAGAGGAGACATAGATGTGTACGAGCACGCTTGAACGTGCATGCTGTTGTCACGTCGTTGGTGCATCTTTCTGCAGAACACTGGCTGCTGCTGCTGCAGAATAAAGTAATGCATGGGTGTTGATAGGGTGAATGTGGATAGGTAAAGATGCGTGCAATACACATGCATGCTTAGATGAAGATATAGGTGACATTGCAGCTGACTTATCAATACCCAGTGTAATTGCAGCTGCTACCATTAAATTGTAATTGACCTTGTCCACATGGTGTTCTCTCCTACAAGCACAGATTCATTTGTAGGATATCACACCTTTAGTTTGATGGCATCAAACATTATCATAGCTTTCCACCCACTGCATGCAACTCAGTAGACGAGGGAAATACTCTGTGACACTGCGCAGAGGATGCAAAAACCTATTCCCACAGATCTTTCACATTAGTGACACTTCCAACAAGCCTGCTGCAAAGTTGCTTCCTATCTTAGTGCCCTGACCTCTCTGAATAGGCTGAAAATAGGAAATATGCTCTCAGAAGGGATCAATAAGGCATCATGTCACATCACATGTATTGATTAAAGCCTAAGGCCAGATTTATGTTTCGATACTTGGAACCTTGCAGAAATGACAATGGGCAAACAAGTTGAAAACATACAAAAAACATGTGTAAAATAAAGTGACAACAAACTGTGGTGAATACATAAATATATAAATGGCTGTCTTTTTCAGAGACAGTGTGCTGGTTGTACACACAGCTTGGGCTCATTGATGTGGCGTGATGCTGCCAGGGTCGGTTTTTCATCCTTTCCTCTGTGAGCCCGGGTAAGCTTTATCCATGACCTAGCTGTCATCAATCATTCACTGTGATCAACAGCTCTGCATTATTAACGCTAGAAAGAACACAGACACACAGGAAGTTTCACACACACACACAAATTGTCTACATGTAAAATAAATGTGTACATAGAATAAAACAAATATTAAAACAAAACATTTATTATGTATAGACACATAAACACATTGACACATAGACACACACATACACAAATGAGTACAAATGCTGATAATTTCTTACAACAGCACTGTCCTTTATTCCCTGTATGCGATGCCATTGTTGGCAGTCAGAACCCTCTCTAATGGTCTCTCTCTGTCACTATGAGCTATGTACAAACACATTAGCATGTGGCTAGTCACTTTAGAGAGGGAAAGCGAGGGCCATGAGGAGAGATGAGGACAGATGAAGGTGGATCCGTGAGAGGAAGCATGTGGGGAAGAGGTGGAGCAGGCGCATTGATGGAGATAGATAAGGGCAACAAGAGAATTCTTTAAAAAAAATTCTGACAGATGGATGAACTGAGAAAAGCAAAGGATGGACAAGAGAGCAATGGTGACCGAGAGAGTGAGTGACAAGATAAAGGATAGACCATGCACAGGGGAAATAAGAATAGGAAGGCAGAGAGAGAGAGAGAGAAAGAAAAGACTGACTGTGGTGTCAAATCATTTACCCAAAAGATAAAGAAACCTGTCTGGCTCTAAACAAGAAAATACATTACCTAGTTTCTTTGGGGAGGACAGGCTGTGATTGGTCAATTTGGAAAACACTTAGGCAACCTAAGAGAAAACACACATCTGAGCATAACTGAATACCAGAGGTAGAGAAGCTTGCTGAAATTTGAAGGTCAACCTTTTCAGGCTGATAACTAATTCTGATTGTTTGAGGTATTCAATAATATAAAAATGTAAAATGCATATTTCCTTTGTTAAATACAATGTGAATTATCCTCTTTGTTTAACCTTGCCAGTTTGGTTGGACCCTCCCGTCTGCTGTTTTTCTAGCAGGTCTGCAGCTGCCAACCGCTGGTCTAACAGCTGTGGAGCAGAGCTACCGCTAACCACAGGCACAGTGTCTTTACTAGAGGTGGGGATTGTTCATATGTATGGATTTTGATACCCTTATCGAGACTCCTTATTTCTATTATTTGGTGGAAAGACAAGATGACAATATGCCAAAACTTATATTTATCAAGTTTCTTGCCAACACCTACATTTATTTCTCTTGATCACATATAAACACATCATGATGACATTTTATTTAGGCCTACCTTTGCCTGATAGTCATTGTACTGCCCCAACCTGTCATCTCATGTCCGTTGTGTTAGTATGGCTCACTAGCTTTTATTCTGCCGACTTTAGCACAGATTTCAACATTGGATTACTATTTTTAACTGAAAGGACTTGCCCTTAAGTTTGGGTGCACCTACTTTAGCTGCTTTGACTTTAAGAGGAGGATGAATGATCTCATCTTGTTTGTCTAACTCATAGGCACAGTCTGGGCCGAGATCAGCTCGGTTAGAAATTCACCCGAGATGGAACCCCCACCCTGAGTCTCCCTCTGCCCGGCCTCCAGTCCATCCTCCCAGACCGGCACATCCTCTTACACCATAATCATTATCTCAGCATACATTCATCTGTCTCAACATTCATATGATCTATCATTAAATATCAAAAACTCATATTGTTGTGGCATGCTTCATGCTAGTGAAGTATTTTTTATAAACAAGTGGAAAACTAATGGATGAAGGATGAGGAAATGTACGATAGGCATCATTGGCAAAGAGAGGATGAACTGTCAGACTTTTTGAAATCAACATGGTGGCATTGTTATTGTGAGCATGTTAGCTAAAGTTAAGGTTAACTCAAAGCACCAGCGAGCACAGGCTCACAGAGCAAGCAAGGGAGTCTAAGTATTTTAAGTCCAACAGCTCTAAGAGAATTTGTCTGGATTTTACACAATGTGTAGTGTGAGTCACACAAACACTTGATAGAACTGACATAAGCCAACATTGTCTGTATGTAGTGACAGACTCAAGAGACTAAACAAATGCTGACAGCTCCATCAAACACTAGATGACACATATCAATATGTGTACCCAGCTTAATCCATCAAAACGATTCCCTGGAAACAGCAACGTCAGAGATTTTCAGCCTGAGTTTTCCAAAATCGACATCCTCATCACGACAAAATGACAAACACAAAACTTCACTCTTCACACACTATGTAACATCATTTTTTTCTGAAGACAGCACACAAGGAAAACCACTTAGTATGAGTATAATATGTCATCTTCTCATGTTGCGTCTCTTTGAAGGATTTAACAACACAAACCATTTACATGTATGATATCCCTCTACACGGCACTACGCTGAACAGAGAAAAAGTCAGAGTTTTAGACATTTAAAAGGCCTCGATCATTAAGTCGTGTTTTAATCAGTTATACCGACTCTTGGTTAATGGTTGTCGTTTGCTGAACACATCCTGCTTCCTATATTTTAATACAGCAAATCTAAATCCAAATGTCCTATAGGTGTTTTACATAATGTAATACATGAAGGAGAATCATCACTTCCTTTGACGTTGTGGGAGTTAGTGAATTCACTCATTATCTTACAGAAACGGTTTTGGTGTAACATCACTTCTGATCCACCCACACACACACACACACACACAGATACACACACAGGAACACCTCCTTCTCTGAGATCTAACACACACACTGTCAAGTCAGATAATGTCTTCCTACACTCTCTCATTGTGTCATTCCCTGCTTTTTCAACCGATATCTCTCCTCTTCCTCCACGTATCTATCAACCATTCAACCACTGATCAATGCCCCTGCATGACACCAAACCCACATACACACACATTTCTGTGTTTTGACAGTTATCAAACCCCTGTTAACAGACTTACTGGAGCTGAAGTGCAGACAGCAGTTCTGCTTGTGCCTCCACAGATTGTCAGTGTTGTTATCTGATCTCCAGGCCTCGCGGGAGGATGGAGGGAGTTTGGTCTAACTTTTCAGAAAAGCAGTTTTACTGTCATTTGTGGATGCTGCAGCTGCTGCAGCTGCTGGCACTGCAGATGCCATCAGCCTGTAACTTCATTAAAGCCGAGCTCGCTCACTTAGTATAAGTGCTTCTTACTTTCCCTGCATATGGAAAAATGCAACAAAGGTATTCAAACACTGATATAAAGGCAGACTTTTTTTGCACATTTGTGCAGTTTGTTTAGGTTCAGAGGTGGCATAAGTACACGCAGTCTTTCCTAAAGTAGAAGTATAGATTTGGGGGAAAAGTACAGTACAGGCTCCAGCATGAATACGTAGAGTAAAAATAAAATGTAGAGCTCTGAAGGAAACCTCTATCAGCTGTTTCTGTACAAAACTAAGTGAGCCTCATATTGTGTTTGGGAAAATAAAAAACTTTAATCACTTTTAATTCAAATAAAATAATTAATATACTGAAAACTTTTGCTTCTTTGAAATCCTAATCTTCTCTGACATCCTCTGAAATGATTCTTGGCTCTCTTTCATACACGTAGCTACAGGTTCTCCACGTCGGTCGCATTCATTTGAATAAATGAATTGCTCTTATGTTGATTTCAAGTTTTCTACTCTCGACTTTTTGACTTGGCACATCTGTAATGTTATTTGTGTCGTGTTACATCAGTCCAGCTAAAAAAGCTTTGATGACGTGATGCGATAAATAACAAAAATTTAAGAGTTACTGTGAGCTATAACTCGCAGTTTTTATGTCCACTGTACTTGCTGTTCTTCA
This sequence comes from Tautogolabrus adspersus, assembly GCA_020745685.1. Classification (NCBI taxonomy): domain Eukaryota; kingdom Metazoa; phylum Chordata; class Actinopteri; order Labriformes; family Labridae; genus Tautogolabrus; species Tautogolabrus adspersus. Next base: position 14,017,605 of record CM036550.1, read on the forward strand.
TGTTTGACACAATACCTGTGCAACATGTTTCTCCTGAATCCAAAATGAACAAAAAAGCATCTTGTTTTTTCTGCCACTTTGACACAAATACATGTGAAGATTGCAGACAGCCAGCTTTAGCATCACGCATCTGACTGAATCATAATGGTACGAAAGCATGGCTACTATAGGCTACTATTCAACAGGAAAATGCTGTGGAGAAAGCATTGCTTGTTTACAAAGAGTATTTTTTCTTATCTTCTACCTTAAATCATAGTTTTGAAATGTTGCATATCAGGTTAAAAATGAGATTCAAGTCATCGAGCAGCCCCAATATATGGCACACAAATGATACAAACATAACAAATCTATAATTCCCTCCAAATGCACCAAAGCTAAAATAACATTAAGTTCAGTATATTTTGTAAAAGTAAGGAGTATAAAGGAATATGTGTAAAAATGTAGAGGGAACACATTTAAAATGGAAATAAAATACCCATCAAAGTATTTATACGTCTTTACCGACCTCTCCTGAGTTTTCTGTTTGCATGTCTGCGCTTGTATGCAAACTCATCTTACTTCCTGTGGTGCAAAATAACAAACCCTCCGCCAAAAAAATGTCTGTCTGGATAGTTGTTGTGGTAGCCTGAAGGCTCCCCTCTAGGACAGTGGAGCTTGGTTTAACCAAGGACCCACAAACCCTCAAGGGAGGAGAAAGGGAGAGGGAGCCAATTTGCGTGAGGAAATATATATACATGTATATGATACATTGGGACAAGAAAAGACAAATGAGGGGACACAAGAAGAGATGCAGGAAGCTTTAAGATGATGAAAAAAAGGAGTATTAAATGAAAAGGAAGAACCCAGTACAAAGCATGGGATGCATATCCACTGAGAGAAACAGCGTGACTCATATGATTCATGGGTTAGAGCAGCAGCAAGGGAGGCTATTGAAGAGTGAAACAGGCATAAGAGATAAATAAAGAAAAGAAACTGAAGAAAAAAAAGGAAAGCCAAGGAGCGTTTAGGGCCAGGGGTAATTTGCTCCAGGGTTTTTTGAGTCCCTGCCTAAGATGTCACGGCATGGCGCCCATGCCGGCCAACCGCCTCTGATGGTATTAAACTGGGCCTTTCAGTGTGTCCGTGCCAGTGAGCTGCCCACCCTGCGCCTTCCAGACAGTGGACACTGCCCTGGGCAAAAAAAAAAAAAAAAAGGCTGGAAAACCCGGAAGAAATGTTCCTACTGCTGTGGCACGAGCCCAGAAGACCCTACAGTGGGTTAACTACAGCAGACTGGCACGAACAAACACACGAAAAAACACGCTCCACATAGACACACACTGTCTGCTCAGCACATTTGCATTCCATTACTTCTACCTGTGGCCACCCACTCTCACTCACAACACTGTGCTAGAGAGCTGACAGGTGCTGAAGAAAGTGTCTGCATGCTTACGGGACGAGACATTTGCTGATGATGGAAATGACTTCATGTCTTGCAAGAAACAGACTGAAAGTGACAGATATACAGAGAGGGAGATGGAAAGATTTTGAAGTGAGACAAAGGGTGAAACAAGGTGATAAATGAATGAATATCTCTATATAAAGATAAGTGCGTGTACAGGATTTTACAGTGGATTCAAGCCTGTATGACCTTTCTGTCATCTCGACACATCAGCCATCATCAGAGGAAGTGACTCTAACTCTTGACATCTTGGGGAACGCCACAAGCTAGCATGTCAGCATTTCTTTTTATAGCTTCAGATGGAGCTGCTGCATACAGAGTAGACACCCCGACTCTTCGTACGATTTTGAGTTGAAGATTTGATTTTTGAATCAAAGTGAGCAAAAATCTTACAGTTTTTCAGTTTCTTTGTAGCCTGCACGGGGTTTTCCCCACTAAAAAATGAACTTCAGTCCACTTTTTATGCCATAATACCACTGGGTGCCATGACTCCCAGAAACAAACAAAGCCACAGGCCAGCAGGACATACGACACAGAGAGGGAGGGCGAGAGAGAGAGAGGGAGAGCTTTTTACATGGGGCAGAGCATAGTAAACAACTAGTACTGAATAGCTGCAGACAAAGGGCTGCTTTACTTCATCTCTTGGTTGTATACAGTGAGTGGGATTAGAAGTAACACAATAACAACATGCTGCTTGTTACAGTACTGACGCTCTGATGCCCACTTTTAATGCTATGCAGTTCATTATACTGCAACAACAATGACTTGGCAGCCTCAGCACTCAGATTTCTACATAGCTTAATAACCCGCTCTATGTGGTCTGGAATAACTCTGGTTGTGGTGCACATTACTGCACAAATGTGAGACAGTAGAGGTCGGTTTTTCAGGACATTAATCCATCAAAGAGTTTTATGTTAATTCAGACAGTTCAACCAAATCAGGTTCCTGACTCACTCTAAACAAGTACGTGGTGACAGTGCAGCAGTATGAATCTTCCTCAGCACCGGATTAGTGAACGCTGAGAACATTGTGTCACTCTGCAGTTCTTTTCAGCAACAAAAAAAAAAAAAACTACAGCAGCAACCTGTGATATAATACAGGGGAGGTCAGGTGGTGAAGGTGGGGCTGGGGGGGTAGGATGAAGGTTTATGACACAGTCCACAGTGTGGCAACTGCCCCACCTCAAAAAACCGCAAGGAACGTCTCGCCTTTCCCGGATCATTAAAAATGCATCCCCCAGGGAGGATCAGGTGGCTCCGATACAAGCAAACAAAAACACCCCTGCATTAATAATGGAGTGACTAAGCTTCATGCACGCACAAATGTGCACAAACCCAAAGACAGAGTTTGGAGAAGTTGTACCTGTCAGAGATCAAAGAGGGAGGAGGAAAAAAATGGTGACAGTTTGGTTTTGATTATAAATTATGGCACCACAATACACTTCTGGATTATTTTCGGTGAGGTTTTATTCAAATACCTACATGAGAGTTTCTACACTACGACATGATTTATAAGAAGTCTAGCTGTAAGTCAAGATTTTGGATTTAGTCGCCGCAAAAGGAGCTTAACCAAAATACCTAAACTGCCTCAGCTCAGCTGCTGTTATTTCTGCTCCAACCAAAATGTCAGCTGCTATATAGATGCTGTTACAAATTGTTGGAACTGTCCCCCAACAAAACTCTCTACTCTACTATTATACCCAGCAGCCACAGATTGCATAATTAGGAAGGTGACAGCAAGTTTCCCTCAGCCCTCAAAAATCATAAATCATGTTACCATCTGTGTATGGGTAGACACTGACTAAATCTTTGAGAATGATCGAGACAGAGAGTTCTTATTACGTCTGAAAAGGCCTCCACTGCCACACTAGACTACATTAAAGGAGGCTAAGCTGTAGCAATGCTCTGAAGACCTAAATTCTATTTAAGGACGACATTGCCAAAATCCATGTCAGCATTGGTTCCAGAATTTGAGCAACGCTGTTTAACATACATCATCATCCAGAGAGACAGACTGCCCTTAAGTAGAGCAATCCTCCGTCAGAAAACACGGTCAGGAAGCAAAGTTTCTGGCTGGAGGCCATCTCATTTAAGCCTGTGAAGAACACGACTGAATTTGGTGATGTTTCAGATAAGGACGATGTTTACTGTTCATTCATGAACAGATGTACAGTGTTGTTGGAGTTAAACAGTCATGTACAGCGGAGAGGACAGGCCAGAAGTTACATCCTGACAAAAAAAAGAGGCTTGGACTCTCTGCTGCTGTCATGTATGCTGTAAATGAGCTCTCAAACCTTCAGGAGAAATATCTGTCTCTGAACGCCGGGCGAGCCTGAGCAGCAGCACTTGGAGGCTTATAGTTGGCATTTTCTCTGTTTATGGCTGTTTCCTCTTTAAGCATCAGTGACTTTGTCTTTATTTTCTTTCATGCTCTAGTAAAGTACAAGATAGAACTTCAAATTGGTTTGAAATATTGCAGCCTGAGATACGAAGAACACAGAAACAATGTAGAAAATAAAGGAAAAAATACAGAAATAGAAAAAACTGTATGTGTAGTTTGTCTTTGCAACCAAATGTTTCCAAAAACAATATGATAAACAATATCAAATAGGACCCCATATGGAGATCATCGGATGATAACCATACCTGAACTTGTGTATAGGCAGGTATCAGTCTGATTCCAGTGGGATTGTAGCATCACAATGTTGTTGTTTGTAATCATCAGGTAATAATCTAACTGGTATCAGCTAATTTTTCTCTTCTGATAGATTAGATTAGAAAACTTTATAAATCCTTAGCGGGGGGAGACTCATTTGCCAACTGGTCAATTCATACACACAACGAACAATATGGACAGTACAGTCACAATAAACAACAAGTCATTAAATAAACACCAAAAGCATAAAAACACACCAAAACATGAACAACATAAACCACACGCACACAGTTGGCAAAGTCGACGTCAAGGGGCCGGCGCCTCACAACTTTGTAACAACAGAAGTTGGCTGTTACAGCCATATAATTTAATTTTAAATACTTTTATAAGTATTAAAAAAACTCTGACTCTAAAGGACAGATGATAAGACAATTGGCTGCTGACCTCAGAATGATATCCCCCATCCTTTATACATGCACAAGAACGCCAGACTGAGGGACCCTATGGTCATATGCACCTCTATGTGGGCGCCTCACAGCCCTGTAATTATGTTAACAGCTCATATAGCTGACCGGCCCCTGGTCACCTTTAGGACTTTTACATATCACAGAAAAAAGAAAGGGCTCAACCAATCACAGAAGCAAACAACACCCCTGTCAAAACATCTGGTAAAGGACATTCATAAAAATGTAAGAGTGTCTTAAGCTACAAAACATTGTCATACAGAAGAGGAATGAAAAACATCATATTGATGCTATTCAAAATCTATGGTATTCTGCATTCAAGTAACGGCGCAGCAGCAGAATCTAATGGACAAAACAGCGTCCTCTCTGATGCTGTGACACACAGCACGGAGTGTGGAGGGGCTGATTGCAGAGGTACTTCAGCGGCCATTTAACCGGTGCTCCACTCATCGCATCTGCTTAATACCATTAAGATATCACAGTGTCTCCGCTGGTGAGAAAACAGTTGCTCTACAGGCACAAAAAGTATCATTAAAAAGATGATATAAATGCCATTCACGTAGAGAGGGAGAGAGGAAAACAAGAGGAGACGGGCACGGCAGACTGCATGCGGAGGGAGAAGACTTCTTCTGTCAAACTCATGGGGTGCTGCTCAACACAGAGAAAGAAAAAAACACTGCAAAGTAAAATAAAATAAAAACTGCAACAAGTGTGAGAAAGTGCATCAAGGCTTCAAAACCCTGAGAGATCCACAAAAGGGGAACCAAACACTGGCAGAAATGTACGTGATGCCTCGGGATCAAAAAATCTGTTCTCAATGTCGTATCAGCTGCACAGAACATACTTTGACAACAAAACATCAAATGTGCGATAGAAGACTGAATCTGCTTTGATACTAGAAACAATGCTGCTGTCTAAAAAAACAGACTAGAGGTACTAATGTCAAGGATAAAACCGGTTGCTTGAATGAACATGAGATCTGATTCTCTCTCTGTAGGTCAGTGCCTTCGGGAGGGTAGGCTTGCCTTCGCCTTGTGTGGCTCAAAGCAGTCACTTCTCACTGGGTCTATCAGGATTTTACAACCGAGTGAAGGGATGTGGAAGTAATCTTTAATAAAGAAAAAAATCTTGTGTGCTTGAGAAACGCTGGGCGATTACAGACCTGGTAGAGAGTCCATAAGAATATACATGCTGTTGCCACGGCAGTCCTGAGCTAAATGCTAATGTCAACAGGATAACAGGCTCACACAGCAACAACGCTAATGCTCTAATGCTATATAGGTATAAAGGTTATTATGTTCACCACTTAAGTTTAGCAAGTTTTTGTTAGCATGCATGTGACGCTGAGGCTGGTTTAGCAGGTGTTTGGTCATTTACCATCTGGACACATCAACAATAGGAGTATCGACCTGATGATGGTGTTGTGTGGGGGTTAGGGAATCACCAATCAAAGTGTTAAGGGTTTATTTATATGAATCAGTGTCTGTGTAAAAAACGTCATAAGAAATCAGCAAATGCATTTTAAGTCTTTAGTTTATGGTTGATTTATACGACATCACTACTTGGGTCTTGGCCTGTCTATGTTTTGTTTCCATCTGCTACCCCCTGAGATTATCAGAGACTGTGTGAGGTGGTACACTGCTCCCTCTTGCACATGCAATGATCTTAATTGTATTATGCAGTGAACGATGTGCCAATATTTGTATAGTTTCTTGTGTGTGCATGTTTGAGTTACAGTACTATGAGGGAGAAGAATGTCTGTGAGGTTTGCTTTTATGTGCAAGATGCAACACAAACTCAAGACCAACTGATGTGTGACCTGGTGTTAGTATAGATATAAATTAGATTCATTAACAAACAGTGGAGAGGTCAACAAAAAGCTCTCTTGAGCATCTGGATACGCCTTCTCAAACATAAGTCCATGCGCATGTTTACAAAATGTTGCCATAAGCTGGTTGCGTTTCATCTTGTCCTTGTGGTTGCCAAGATGATTTCCAAACTAAATGAGCTCTCAAAGCTGGGATGTTGAAATTGTTTATCCGCTTTACAGGGCACGACTTAGAAATATTACAAGAAGGGGAGGGAACGTTAAGTATTAGATAATAAAAATATATTATTTTTTTTGCAGTCTTATTTGCTGTCTTCGCCCACGGGGGTCAAGCTAGACTCGTGCGGGGCCGAGGGCTGAGAATATAGCTTTGTCCCTTTCACTATATGGACGAACAAAAGATAGATCCCTGTTTGTTCCTCGTGTGCAGAGAGGAGGGGGTGTATGATGGAGAAGTGGGAGGGGTGCATGTCTAATTATGCTTGTGCTCCTATGTGAAGGGGGGCAGAGCCTCTTTTGAATATTCCATATGATGAACGAGCGTCGGTTCCTTTCATAGAAAACAGAAGCCTTGAACAGACAAAAACAGATCATCATATTAACCGACAAGCTCCTTTCACTGTAAAATAAAATTACATTTGCTATATAAGTGACAAGAAAAGCCACTTTATCAAGGATCAAATATTTGTTGTTGTTGAAAATGTCACTGAAATAACAAAAAACTAATTCACACTACATTTGATTTTTTTTTTTAAGCTTCATTATGTAAGAACAAGTCTCTGTGAAAGCATATGCTTTATTAAGGAGTGTGGGGTTTTTTTTAAGCACGTGTGGTGAGTCCTGAGAGGGCTAAAGAGAGAAAGAAGCTAATTGCAGAGACAGTGCGGGGTAATTAGTGAGCCAACATCACGTTTTCTCCTCAGAATAACTGGGCTAATTATTCTGGTTTGTTACAGCATGTTAATAGGATTGTTCCTCAACCTGTAGCACGTTTGTGTTAGCTTAAAAAAAAAACTCCATACCAAACCTTCAATTAGACACCACCACTGTGTTGCCCTCACAGGTCACATGAAGACAATTGTGCGTAAAATGTTTTTATGTAAACAGGAAAAAAAAAAAACTGATTTCACTGAATGAATAAAAAGGACAAAACCCATAAAGAGCATTGTTTACTACGAATGTTAGGCTTATTGATTCTACATGCTTAAGACTAAAGACTGAAAATATTTCACATAATCTTCCAAATCCATCTTCCAAATTCCACAAACAACACTGACTGCATTGTTTCCAGCTCAGCAGTGTAAACAGAATATAAATACTTCAACGTAGATGATGTAACAAATACTACAGTAATGCTATTTCTATTCATTAAAAAAAAAAGCTGTATATTATGTGAGTTATATCCAGATTGTGGTGTTATTACGTATTTTCCTGCCTCAATGACAAATGATGATAAATGACGAACAAAGGTGTAGTATTTTGCCTCTGAGCATAACAGACGTGACGAGGCACACACAAGAATCCATTTACATGTTTGATATAGGCCACAGTATGTTCTACATACAGTATATTTGAAAGATTCATGTTGACTCTGCCATTGAAAGGTGCCAAACATCCTATTATAAAGCGAAATAAAATGGCTTCCTCACTTTAAAAGCGGAGATGTGACTGCTTGAGAAAAATAAACAGAGACACTGTGGGGGTGTAGAACCAGCATGACTAACACATGCACAGATGTTCTGCTTATGAACACGCCAATGTCCCCCCAGAGGGTGATGTTTTGACCCTCAAGCTCTGCATCAGAAGCAACAACCCCTTCATTCAGAGAGCAACAGCTACGGCATTTTATCATTGCCGGTTTTTTTTCTACAATAAAGGGGATAATATAAAATAAAGATTTGAAATGGAACAACCCTCTAAAAGTGTTAAGAGGATAAAGATTACAGAATAATATCTTTTTTAAAATGATCATGTGATCTCATAAGAATGTAAGCGAAAAGCCACCCATATTGAGAAGTTCAATTACTATGAATAAAGGCCCATGAGAAGGAAGCTCTGAATATGATATTGGCTCTCTGTTGTTTTAACCTACTTCTGATAAGAGCGACACAAGGGCTTTTATGTTTGAATGTGTTCAGTGGGTTTACACAATTAAAGCCTCCGTAACCGTTTTGTTCAGCATTAAACTTACTGTGATGGGAGAAGTGCTGAAGCGGATCTTCCTCTTTGGAGGAATGTCCTCTTGGTTTTCTTGTGGTAGACCTGGGATCTCCGTCAGGTCACAGCCGGGGTCATAGACAATATCCTCATCGTCTCCGTACAGGTCATCCTCGGGATCTGTGCAGCTTTCCCCCCAACCCTGGTAACAGGCGTCCCCGTCTGCGTTAAAAATCACACGCTCATTCCCAGTGTATTCCTCGTCAGGTTCCTCTACCTCGTCCTTGGGAGATCCAGATGTCTTGTCTTCTCTTAAACAATCCTCCTGGCTTTCCCTGGCTGGGGTAGTTGGGGTCGGCAATGGCTCAGGGGTTGCATCTTCACGAGCTTTGTTGGTAATCACAGCTTCATCTAGAGGTTTTGAAGGTTTGGACACCCCTACATCCCCAGTATGTTTTCTTGTTTCTGATAGCTTCTCGTCTTCCTCATAAGAACCATTGACCTGACTTCCATTGGTGGTGACCCCAGGGAGTCGCCGTCTATCTCCACCTGTAGTATTGACCTTGTTTGTTTTGTCTTGGGTTTCTTCCTCTTTTGATACTGGTTTCAGCTCAGAAATCTCTTTTACTGGACTGGGGCTCAGAAGGTCTTCAGCAGAAGAAGATGTTGGAAACTTTCCCCCTAACTTTGTCCTGTAGCTTCCACGAACTGGAGACTGTCGTGAATCGTCCTCACTGAGGTCGCCTCCCGGTCTTTGGAAACCATCTGGTGAGTAGAGGGCCCTTCTGCTGACTCCCCTGTGGTGATTTCCTTGATTGGGGTGGTCAACGTTTTCAAAAACTGCGCTGAGTTGACTAACAGTTGGTGAGGACGCCTCTGTTCTGGAGCAAAGGGAGTCCAAGGAGTCCGTACTGCCTCGATTAGACCTTGTACCTCGCCAGTCATCAAGGTGCTCATGGGAACCTCGTTTATCTCTTCCTAATGGAAAGACTGGCGATTGGGACTGGTCACGTGACTGCTGCTCAAACAGCTTCCTGGTTTCAGAGAATTTTGCTCCTGCACCTCCGACCTTGTCAGACGATGCGGAATGCTGAAGTTTTATTATTGATCCATCAGCTTTGTTGACGAAGTTGGTGGGCTTGACGAGCTTTTGGGGAGAGGAATCTTCACAAACCTTGGTCTTAGCTGCAGTGTTTTCTGAGCCCATCTGCATGAACATGTCCTTAATGCGGCTGACATGGGAGCCATACTGGCGGCCCCTTGGTTGTTTGACCCGTTCCAGATCTTTGGGCTTGGAGTCTCCATCGATCCGAGGTTGGTCAAAGGCCTTTTTGAGGGCCTGAAACTCGGCCCGGTAGGCATTGCGGTGAGGGGAGGCACTCCGGAGGCTGGTCCTCTCCCCCGATGGCTCCGTCTTCAGCATGATGTCGTCTTTGGATTCAGAGGGGATGTCAGCATCGCCGTGGCCTCATTAGAAAGTGGGAGCTAGGAGTGTAGTTTGACCTACCGCAGCACTGCCTAATCTGATCCAACTGATGATGAAGCTCCTGTAGGCCCATTCACACCTGCAGAGATAAGAAGAGATGTTACTGTATAAAGATAGAACCATTTTGTAACACTAAATTACTTGAAAATTCAATAGATAACCATTTAAACAAGAATGCAATAACATCACATAAACTAGAAGGGGCATTGACCTTCCAACAACAACAACACTTTTCAGAAACACTGGGGCTCAATGAACTACAAATGCTGATGTCGGATATAAAGCTCTTAGTAAAAGAGAACTAGTTATGAAAGCCTATTTGACTCCAAAAGCACACCGGTGATGTTGCCTTTTCAGCAGGGCTGTACTGTTTACCTTCTCTAATCAATACTCACTGTAGACACCAGGGTAAGAATGTGAACTCTTTTTAGTGTAGTTGATGCTGTGTTGTTGGAAATATTATTGTTTATTCGCCTTCCATCTTATATTTTTCCCTCCCTCCCACTACTACAGTTTACAACAGTAAGCTGTTACTCTTATGCACTGCCACATCCCGCAGCTCTCAAAACCACCAATGAGGTTAAGGCATAGTATGATATTTACAGCCTTTAATACCCGGATAAAATTCTATAGCCTAGTGTGCATCAAAAACATACTTAATACCAACCCAGGAAAAACAACACTAAGCATTTCCTCGTCTGAAAGATTTGCAGTTTAAATTGATATATTATGCAGTTGCTTCCATAAAAACATTACAGAGCAAGAGCAGGGAATAGTTAAATATCCCATACCTACAGACATAAATGTTTAATCCTGTGTGGAAATACATTTCTTAAAGAGGGCGATAAAATATGACTCAATATAGCTGATATGAAATAAAAACATTTCTCTGGGAGAGAGAGAAACCATTAATCTAAGTTGTACTGAAGCCCACAGCCTGAATAGTAGCCTATGGAGGATGCAGCAGCAGAGGCTGAAACCTAAATGTCCTGGTTCAATGTTCATCATTCACCACGCTGGACTCTTGCTGGTCCATCATATCACCTATGAGATATCCTTGTGCAAAATATTCACCTCTTTTAACGTGAGGAACACCTTTTTTTTGGGACAATTCAATTGGGAATAACAAAAGTTAGAGGTTAAAGATGAAAGATGAAAGATGAAATAAGGCTTGTGTCAGTGGGATGAGACAAGCAGGCATCGAGCCGCACATCAGCCACACCGCACACAACACAACAGCTCCGGTTTCTTTCGACAACTGATAAACATGCATTTATTTACATTTGACCTCATGTGCAGATTCATGCAGAGGTAAGAATATAGACGCATCGATTTTCTCTATGAAGTTAACTGTAAACCCCAAACCACAGCGATGTTGGTCCAATGTTACAAAAACAAAAGACTTACATTCATGGCTCCAGCTTCGCTTGACGCGTGATACAGATAAACTGTAATCCAGAGGGCAAACTCAGGGAAAATATGGATGCTTTCGATGCAACACCCTTGCAAAAAAACACCATATCTCTCCAACGATCGGTAAATAGTCCCGGACTGAATCGCCAACTACAGAAAGGTTTGGACACACTGGAGCCGCTACAACGCCATTGCAGGCAGTGGGTGATGCTGCCAGTCGCACTGAAGGGGTGTCGGTGCGGTTTGGCAGCTCATCCCACCGAGAGCTGCACTGTGGCAGCGTTAGCAGGGCGGCAGAGTCACACAGGCTGCTGCAGTATAGTAAAGAAAATATACTTCGCTGGAATGATAGCCGGTGATTTGCAAATGTAAAGCCTCATGTGACAGGTGCTAAAACCTGAAATGCTGCAATGGTTTGGTCCGATAATCTGCGGGGAGGAGGGGGTTTCAGTGAGCTGCAGTCTGGCATAAATACCAGCACACAGCCACTGTAACTTTAGCGGCTGTTTATTGTTCATCAATGGGCTCTGGGTGGGGTGGAAAGGGTCAAGGACCACAGGGTGTGTGTGTGATGGGTGTTCAAATTAGGGTTTCTGAAAATGTGGTGGAAGGACCACCAGGGGGCCTAGACATTAAGTAAATATACTGAATTATAATAATGGACAGCTGCAGCTGGCCATACATTTACATTTTAGAATTGTTTTAAGGAGACCTAGTTTATACGAATATGGGCTAATTCAATAAAAAATATCTATCTTGTAGCCTATTTTATAGTTTAATATGACAATGAAAATCTGAGTTTAAAATATGTAGCCCTCTGGGTCACAGAGTAGTTAACAGAGGCATCATTTCATGTGGAAAGGAAGCTTTGTCAAATGATTTCAATAACAACCCCAGGTAATAGGGTTTGTATGTGTTGTAAGGCAGTGTACTTTACACCCACATTTCAGGTTATTTTTTGTATTTTATTTTTTTATATAGGATAAGCCCCTTGAGATGTACCATCTCGTTTTCAAGGGGGTCCTAATGAATAACATTTAGATCATAATTCACTAAATATGAAGTGTGATTATGCTGATTAAAGCCGGCATATGAAGCTTAAATCTAAATGAGATGTTAATGATTTATTTGTCACCATCTCAAATGTCATGATGTTAATCTTATTCATAAGTGTGTGCAGTCACATATTCTGCCAAAATATGCAATTTACATCATTAATAATTTCAGTCAACTGAACTAAATTTGAACAAAGGTGGTTTGCATATTGATTTTTTTTGTTTTACATATGTTCGAATACGTTTTTTAGGTTTTACTTGTATCCAACATCTTGAATCTTGAAATTGTATGAAAGTGTGTTTTAATGGTCTATTGCATCAGCTATACAAGAACAATCCCTTACATATTAGCCACAGCTGCTCGCTGTTGAGGAGAGTGGGGATATTGTGTCTCACTGCTAAAGCAAGCAAATTCAGGACCATAACAGTGTAACTAAACAAATGGCATACTGTACTAAACAGAATTGGACCTTGATCAAACCAAATCGCACAACGTTAGATACAACTACTTAAGCTTCAAAGTGTGTGTGTGTGTGTGTGTGTGTGTGTGTGTGTGTGTGTGTGTGTGTGAGCAGTTTTCGAAGTCTTCATTTCTACCTATCTTCATCTCATATATAGCCTACCATAATTGTTGTGATGCATTCATACAAGTCCAAACACTTGAAACACTTGCTATGTGAAGATGTTGCTAAGCAACCTAAAAATAATCTTAAGGGGATAAAAGGGAGGGAGAGTGAAAAATCGAACAGCCTCGCACTGCGGAGCACATAATGGATGGTGTTTATCAGAAATGAGGAAGCCGTGAATCTGATTTCGATCATGAATTTATCAAACAAGGCCCATGCAGGCAGCACTGTCAGTATGTGAGGGAAAATTAGGATGCTTTGTTGCATGATCAAAGTGTTAATTTTAGTGGTGGCTGACTTCAAGGGAGCAAGAGTGGAGAAATTAAGGTTCCCACTGCCCTTTAGCAAGCCTGATTTGGAGGCAAGGGGCCAAAACATGCCCATCTGTCTGCTAGGACTGTCCCTGCAGGGGGTCTGGACAGATTGGATCAGACTCCTCAAACATGTCTATGCCCTCTAACAGCTGGGCTTTGGAGGTCTAACCCTGGGGAGGAGATGTTTGTGTATAAGCATGTGATTGTCACGATTGTTCACAAGATTGTCAAGATTGTTCACAAGATTCCAAAATGTTTCTTTAATAGTTTAGAAATGTTAAAGCAAAACATTTTCAAAGAAAACAAGAAAACTGCAAATAAAAAAACTAATACAGCACTATAATCCTTGTCCCCATGGACACAGGTCAACCCACCCACCCACACACACACAAACACACACACACACACACACACACACACACACACACACACACACACACACACTGCACCTCTCTGTGAAAGAAGACAATTTTAAATCCGGTTGACTAAAACAACATACCACATAACAATTAGCTATAGGCGTGGTGCTCTTACTCTGATTCACATCTTATTTTCCACATTTTCAATTTTACAAGACAACCATCTTTTTCCATCCAGATGTGCAGCCAATGAGCAGCCGTGCTGCTCCAGTGAAGGAGGCGGAGGAAGGAATGCTGCAGGATGCTTATTATTATGGCTGTCAGACCCAGTGGCGATTAGATGTAACATCCTTTTTCATGTCAGATTTACGAGGATGATGAGCACCATGTCCGCAGCAGGTGTCGCGGTGTGGCTTAGTACGGGTACGTATCGATTATGCTCGGGTATATTGGGTAATATTTATGCGTTTTCCCTGTGATGCAGTGTCCATGTTAGTTAGCTTGCTAGTTAGCCTAGCTGCTTTGCTCATTTTTTCCAGGAGACTGAGGAGGAGTCACGGAAAAATGGCTACCAGTGGACAGCTTTACCGTTACACGAATTAAATACCTTAACATTCAACGTGAAAATATGTTTTGTAAAGTGCCTTCAACTCGAAATAGTCATGTGATAACGTAAAACGTTGTCTTGCTAGTTATGTTTAAATACCTTTGGGAATAAAGCGTATGTCCCTGGCGCAGGCCTGTGTTTATATGTAGTCCAGGTGTTTTATGAATGCCTAATGAAGCAGCTAATACCCCTTAGCAGCTCAAGCCATCATTAGTGACATGTTGGGGAACATGTATTATAAATACACAGCTGCATTATGTGACGTAGGCAAAGTGACAACATCCTTTATGTGTCAAGCTGTCACTGTTGAAACATGTTTTATGGGTAAAATAAACACTACCAATTTGGTATAACCTCATAGGTAAAACGAAGGCAGTCTAAAATCACAGCTCTGCATTTGAGCCTATCTCCATGAAGGTAGCAATGTTTTCTGATTTAGAAATTCAAATTAATTAATACTTAAATCCAGATGTTGGACTGTGTAGAAAATAATAGGATGTTTCAAATCAATAGACTGTAAATAATCGGTTAAATAAAGCAATACATTCCAGTTTGTGCTGTTTTACTTTACAGACTTTAAACCAGGACTAACCAAAGGGCCAGATTGAAGTCTTGGAAGAGAAATTGTTTATTGTTTTCATTAATACAAATAGAAACTTAATTTAAATGCATACAGACTTTAATTCCTAAATTCCCTCTTAAACAATCTTCTGAGAAATGAAGCGATGCTAGCTTTGGCAGATTAACAGCATTACAGGTGAGGCCTGTTATTGCAGTAATCATTTAAAAAAATATTTATTATTTTGATACTAATGACTATCTATGGAGTCATTCTCCACATTGTGACAAGTTTAAAAATCAGCCTACTAAAACCTAAATAAAAATACCCACCATTGGATAATATTTCAAAATGATTACTTTAAAAAAAAAAACACACACAATCTGAATTTGAGCTTTCAAAAACGTTAATCTGCATCTTTTACACTGAAACTAAAAAAAGAGAAGACTTAATTGCACGGCTGTTTTGTTAGACTGCATTAGTTTAAGGTAGGTGTACATATCAAACTGTCAAACCATGGGCAAAGCATATAGCTCAGAAGCCCTTGAAAGAGACTCTTGTTCCATTCATGCTTTCCTTCATTGATCCAGTAGTTTACATTGTGCATGCCTTTGATGCCAAAGACATCGCTTTGCATGAGAGAACTGTCCGTATGGAGCGATCCATAGGCTTGAAGCAGAGAACAGCCCACTACAGAGATGGTGAGTGGGTGTGTGGTGCACTTCATGTGTTGACCCGCTGCCCCCCCCCCCTCCCCCCCGCTGTCATAACACAGTGACACGCTCAACTGGTTCCCAATTAATACTGGCATTATTGTTTTCAGCTATCCCACAGACTTGGCCCACTTTCTTTTGCTGAAGTAGCATTTCAGTGATTTGTTACTTTATCTAAACCTTGATCATGCTTGAATTAGACTAAATCAACAATCATTTTCTTAAAGACAAATAACTATAACTACTGTTTAACATGATACTGGTACTTTACAGCTATCCTTTCAAACAAATCAGTGGTTTACTTACCTCTGTAGAGCGCTAAGAGACTCAACCGTGTGTTTCATTTCCACTCTTGTCTTTAGCCATCGCCTTCTGTTTCTTGTGACATAAAAAACTTTCACTTCCAGGTCTGTGTTTAGACAAACCAGGCTCAAACGCATCACAGCCTCTGTCCAAACAGTAGCAATCCTTGTTGTCTGTGCTTCCCCTCAAACACCAAAGAAGCACATGTGTTCCTCCTGACCCCTGAGGACGATCTGCACACATTACGCTGATTCAACAAAACTGAAGAACATCCCTCTTTTTCCTTCTCCTCAGTCAGCCAGAGGCCTTGGTTAGCTAGGTCTGTTTTAGGGACAAAGGTGGATGAACTATAAGGCTTCATTTCTGAGATTTCAGCCAATCCAAGGCAAGCTCAGAGAGGGCATGAAACCTGGTTAGCCATTTCAAACCCCCTAAAGGCCTGTTGGAGATATACAATGAAAAGTATTAGCATGTGTCTGTCAGTAAGTATCATTTTGTAAAATTTTACAAGTAATTCTTTCACATTTGTGTATGTAGCTTGGTTACCAGGAAAATGTATCATGTATGTATTTTTCCTAAAACAGGAACAGCTAGATTTAGTCTTTCGGGCCGGGACAGTTCACTATTAACCTTTAATTGGTGATGTATTATGTACAGGTGGACGCTGCAGTCCATCATCTCAAGAAGGCCTGGCTCAAACACAGCCTGTCACATATAAGCAGATCTGGTGCTATTAGCAGAGCCTTAGCGTAGCTTAGCCAGTGATCTTTACTTACACTGGAAGAGCCTGCAGTCAAAGGTGAGGGTGAAACACAGTCCAGCAGGAACCTGTGAAGATTGTGACTGATTGACAGAAGGCTGCCAGAAGTGTGAGAAAGGCCTAAAGGTTAATTGTTGAATTGAAGTTTTAATGTTGATGGACTGAAGCACATTTCAAATCCCATAGGTCATTTTCTATTCCTCAGACCATTAAATGTGGACCTAATGGCCATCTGTGCACGCTTGCCTGTCTCATCTGTGGACGTGTCACAAGTGTTTACACTGCGTCCAATTGGTCTCTGAGCAGAATAGCCAGTGTTTGACCTTGACCGGGAGCCTTTGACTGTGCTTCTTTTGTGTTTTGTAAAGAAATGAGGAGCCCCAACGGGTCCAGTTTTAGAATCTGAGCGAGTGCATTCAGAGTTGGATTTGCAGATAGACCCAAGCCATCGCTGGAAAGCTGAATGAGGTTTTTTACTGTCAGTCTCTGAATAACCTGGAACCTTATGTCAGGAGTACAAGGATTAGTTATGCTCAGGTGGTTCGCTCTATCTTTTATTCGAAGGCGATATAACCTCAGGATTCTATAAGTAGCTCCACGTCTAGAGGCTAGTAAAAGCTATTGATTTGTGACTGTGACTGATCCCTCAGAGACGTGGGACATATGGCCAGTCCAGCGTCTGTGTTTGTAGCCACAGATGTAGCTCACTTTAATACATGATAAGGGACAGTCTTATAACTTCACACTTCCAGCAGCACATCAGATTGCAGGCAATTTGGCCATGTAGATGTGGCCTTCTTTAATAATCTGCAGCTTACTGTGTCACCTAATCTTCTGTAACCCTTTTGTGCACCCTGCCCTGGTAATAGATAATGCTTAACCACCAAAGATCACATACTGACTTCCTCTTTTATGGACAGGGATTAAAATGTAAGTCCTGCTCTATTACTCTCTTCAGCAGAGACTCTCCTTGGAAAGCAGCTTCTGTTCCAGGACAGGGCTTACAGTGCAGTCTAGAAGTAGAGACACTCTTTATGTCATCACGCTGGTGATGTAAAACAGTGGTGCTCAAGTTTGCCCCCCCCCCCCCACTTATGAGAAATAGCCCTCATAAGGAACTGAATGCAGTGCAGCACTGTCAGTGTCTGATTGGCTAAAGGACAACATTAAATGTGCTGCAATGGCCTTTATGCAACTTGGCTTCTCTCTCTGTGCAACACTGGAATTGCAGAAACCTAAACTACATATCAAACAAACAAACTCTAACATGTTTGCAGCCGTAGCCAAATGCAATGAAAAAATGAATATACGTTATAAAACAACATGTGATTTTCTTGAACTTACTGTTGTTAAATTGTCTTAGAAATTATGTAAAACCAATATTTGTCAAATGAATACAAAACCCCAGTACCCCCTGCTGTTCTCCATACTACCCCCAGGGGGTAGTAGTACTCCCATTTGAGAATTATCAATGTACAATGTTGGTTCGATACTCATTAGAAGATGAAGCAGGAGATAAACAATGGTGACAATGTTGCTAGCTGGAAAGCACCGGCACCATGTTGTAGCTGTGTTTTGTGATGAGTTCTGTTTCTGTAGGCAAGAGTAGCACACACTCTTTCTCTCCGTATTACGCCTAATGGCCCTCCCTTGCTTTTCTTATTCTCACATCCCACCTCCTTCTTCCTCTCCTCGTACACTAAAGTCTCCAATGGTGATTGAAAAATTGAGTGCCCACCCATTATGGGATAAAAGGAAAGGTGGAAAAAGGGAGGAGAGAAAACAGCTGTGCGAAAACGCTGCTGAAAGAAGACCAGTGAGCAAAAGGCGGGTGAAAAGTGAAAGAAAAAGAGACGTAAAGACGTGGGCAAAATCAACTCTGCTCCTTCAGTGTGTAAAGTTTTCGAAAGGAGGCTGCCATTTTGCCCTCTATGCCGTTGATAAAGAAAGACCAAATGTTTGAGTTTGAAACGGGTTGGGGCTGAACAGAGATGCAGTTATAGGAGGACAGAAGAACAGCTCTGTACAGTCAGAACGACGGCTGCTTTTGCTCACATTACTTCACCTCCTTGCCCCTTTACACAGAATCAGTCTTTTCTCTAGATAATAGTTTACGTTTTTTGTCTTCATGCTTGGCTGTTTCTGCTCTGCATCTTTGTATGAATCTCATGTGATTACCTTCTTGAGGATGCTGACTCCAGACAGGAAAAGTAAACACATCTGTCACTGTGGCAGTATTGATTTTCAAAGTGTGCAGTAGGTAAGCACGGAGTCGTAACCAGAACATTCCCACGATTTATTTTCAACTCAATTAACACCTACTCCTATTTTCTAATGAATGCTGCTTGCAGGTCACTATGATGACAAAACACAAAGAAAAAAAAGACAAATTCAACTTCTGCTTTCAGGAAAAAAATCTATTTTTTTTGTTTTTGAAATCTGTGTTTCAGTGGTCACCATCTTGTCAAGGTCCCATGCAGACCGTAACGTTTACCCGTCTGCAGGCGTGCTGTTCGTCCATGTTCTGGAGAGAGAGTACTTCAAAGGAGAGTTTCCTCCGTACCCAAAATCAGGTACAAGATGATCGCAATCACATCATCTGCTTTTTGTTTTAACAATTTTTCATAATTAAGTAATGTTGATGTTTTTAGATAATTGAAACATCAGTATAAGTAGTTGTGGGCACAGTCTTTGTATAAATGCAGAACTGCTTTGCCCATTCATCATATTTCACGAGTTAAAAAAATGCTTAGCTGCCTTTGGCAACTCTACCATCATTTGGCTAATGGGTCTGAGCGTGCATTACTGAATGTGTTGTGACTTCTAAAAGATGGTTGGTTCACTGCTCATGCCTACAGGTGATGTCAGCAACGACCCGATCACTTTCAACACTAACCTGATGGGCTACCCGGACAGGCCAGGCTGGCTGCGCTACATCCAGAGAACCCCGCACAGCGATGGGGTGCTCTATGGCTCACCCATGGCAGAACACGTCGGCAAAGCCACCGTCATAGAGGTGTGTGGTTGGAGCGTTTAATCAAACGGATAAGAGGGGCTGTCTGTGTTATAGAGAAATACCATTTATTCTAGTGTGAGGGAAAGTACAGAAAGAAATCAAAGCGTTAAATCTCAGTCATTTATACGGAGGACAGTATGGCTGAATGGAAAGCAAAGACTCAGAAACAGAAGTCATTGTGCAGTTACTCATTTGAATTGATTTTACTTCGCGCAGCTGTTTTTATATGCATGCATAAAAGCATAATGCAGTTTACTCTCTAACTCTTAAGA
Organism: Tautogolabrus adspersus; assembly: GCA_020745685.1. Classification (NCBI taxonomy): domain Eukaryota; kingdom Metazoa; phylum Chordata; class Actinopteri; order Labriformes; family Labridae; genus Tautogolabrus; species Tautogolabrus adspersus. Next base: position 14,037,633 of record CM036550.1, read on the forward strand.
CCTAAACTCTGTTATGCTTTTTTATCCTTTCTTTGTCCCCATAAGCTACTGTAGAAATTCTTTTCCCAAAAGGCTTAACGTTCCCAGCGGCACACACATGTGCGTCTATATGGCGCCTCAGTCGGGTACAGAGCCTGAGTGGTGTTTCCAGCTCAGCCTTGTCCAGCATGGGCTGCTGCCATATAAGCTGCACTGATCTGGGCTTAAACTTTCACCCCTGTGTGTTTCAGATTACTGCCTATAACCGACGCACTTTCGAGACGGCACGGCACAACTTGGTCATAAACATCATGGGTACAGAAGGTAAGAGGCGCCAGTGTGAGAGCTTAGGGCAAACAGATCAGACTGTGCAACTTCCCCGATTATATCCTCAGGGCACATTCTGCACTTTAATAGTGCAGTGGACTTGGCTGAGGAATGAAGACATCGCCATTGATTACTTTGTCAATCAATCATTTTGACAGAAAAACGTAATTTTGACTGAACTAGGGGTGCAAATTCAACAGTGGCTCACAGTGCGATACGCAATAGGTTGCCCACGATATCGATATCATTTTACAAGCAATTCTACGATGATTGATGAATTGCAAGACAACAAGGTAACGATACATCTCGATATCTGATTAACTGAAGAATATAAAGTGCCCTCTTATCAGGCTTCATTCTTTAACTTCTTTTCACTTCGGGGGCGGCTGTGGCTCAGTTGGTAGAGTCGTCGTCTCTCAACCGAAATCGAGGGTTCGATCCCCAGCTGAGCAACATGTCCGATGTGTCCTTGGGCAAGACACTTAACCCCGCATTGCTCCCGCTGCTTCGGTGGCGGTGTATGAATGGATTAGTTACTTCTGATGGATGATACTACATAGCAACCACTGCCATCAGTGTGTGAAAGGGTATGAATGGGTAGGTGTGACATGCAGTGTAAAAGCTATATAAGCTCAAATCCATTTACCTGTATGACATCATCTCGCTTCCTTTTTCTTCTTTAATCCCACTATCTACTTCTTCTTTGGCCAATTTAAGTAACTTCAGTTCACGTGACCCTCATTCATGTCATAAGCAGCACTGTTAGGAATCATGATGTAGTGACGTGATGAATCAAATTGGCAGGGAGATCTGTGAAAAGCTAAAAACCCACAACTTCAATTATGTTTTTAAATGATGGATATTAGGCACCAGAGATTCGATACTTGTATCATGAGAGTCAGGGTGAAGATATATTGCATTGCATATCAAGAATCAGCAAACAGTTATTATTCATTCATGTTTCATGATTCATCAAGTATCTTTGGTTGGCCATCCTAAGTCAGATATATTTGGTGACTTCTATGAACACCACGTCCTTTATCGGTACAGTATGTTACAGTTCTAAGTTTGAAATGATTAAGGTTCATGGGGAGCAGGTATTCCTGTTTATTCCTGTGACTCCTCACGTCTGTGTGTATGTATGTTGCACACTGGCTTGTTGACCAGTCTCAGTAGATGCAGTACAATATGAGATGAGTTGTTTCAATGCTCAGCAGATGTTTGCAGCGCTAATGTGACATCACTTTCCCTCTGCTGTGATATCATCTGCCATCTGGTCCCAGAAGGAGGCCGAGTCATAACAGAGTAGAGCAGACACACCAGCTCCTGCTGGACAGACTGGGTGAAATGGGTGTGAACTTTGCAGCAAGCAATGAAGAATTCATGATTTGGCCTCCTGTCTTCTGTCTCTCCCCTTGTTGTCACCTTTTTCACAATTTTCTCAAACCTTTCATCCCTTTCTTTGTCCCTGTGCACAGAGTTTCCTCTGCCCTACCAGGCTGAGTTTTACATCAAAAACATGAACGTGGAGGAGATGCTGGCCAGTGAGGTGCTGGGGGACTTCCTGGGAGCGGTGAAGAACGTGTGGCAGCCTGAGCGTCTCAACGCCATCAACATCACCTCAGCGCTGGACCGAGGCGGCCGGGTGCCCCTGCCGATTAACAACCTTAAAGAAGGGTGAGGAATCTGAAGGTTTTAGGTTCATTTTATGGCTCTTTGCACTTGTGTTGTTTGTTCAAAATTAAACTTAGTCTATGATAAGTATTGTCATGTTGAGATAACTCATACACAATAGCCATGAGGTTTAACATTCAAGATTCTTTACACGATCAGCCTCTTTACAAATATTAATCAAACAAATAGCTCCTATTTTCAGCCCACTCACTTCATGCTGAAGTGTTATTTAATTGATGCCCCGGGGATCCACACTGGGTTCACTGCGCTGACAGACAACGTCAGTTGTTCTCGGTCAGAAGGGACCAGCCCACATAAACTGCCATAAGACATGCATCAAAGATTCATGCTGACGTTCTGCAAGATGAAAGCGTCTCAAGAACACTCAGCGGAGGAAAAACGCTCTGACTGTCACAAGCCTGAGCATAAACATGTAAAATGAGTCTCAATCTTCTCTCCTCTCTCACGCGTTCCATTTCTCCACCTCTCTCCAGAGTGTACGTGATGGTTGGTGCTGATGTTCCTTTCTCGTCTTGCCTGCGCGAGGTGGAGAGTCCTCATAACCAGCTGCGCTGCAGTCAGGAGATGGAGCCTGTCATCAGCTGTGACAAGAAGTTTAGAGCTCAGTTTCACATTGATTGGTGTAAGATTTCTCTGGTGAGGATGGACTTTAAGAGATTTCCACAAAGTGAAAACAGCTGTGTCCTTAAAGTTTCAATTGAAAATGCTAGCAGAGGGCTATTTGATTTAGCATTTTTGATGGGTTTTCTTTAAAAACAGAAATCTAAGGAGGGACTATTTGAAGATATTGATCAGCTTTTTCAGTAGCTAACTTAAAGGTCTTGTGCACTAATGGGGCTGAAGATCAGTATTCAAGAACGTGCAAGGAGCTATCCATTGATCTGAACATTTATTCAGTTAATTATTTGATTGCCATTTTGTTTAAGGGGTATGGGTAATTTAATTTGACTCCTTTAGTATTATCTAGCAAATGTGAGTAATTATCTAGGGACAAATGATCACTACAGGACAAAAAGTAAGTAACTTAAAGTTACTTACTTCAAGGCACAAGGAACCTGTTACAGGACTCTTCCATTAGCAATGTTTCATTCACAGAAGCTGAATTAAGTTCTACTTGTTCCTCTAGGTCGACATCAACAAAGTGGTCCCGGTGTATATTTCCCGTCCTGACCCTGGCACAGGGATCCTGCCCGAGTTTGCACCGTACGACCCCCCCTCTGAGTCTCTGAAGAGCCGGGACTACTTTTCAGACTTCCTCATCACGCTGGCTGTTCCCTCCGCTGTGGCACTAGTCCTGTTTTTCATCCTCGGCTACACTATGTGCTGCAGACGAGAAGGGGTGTAAGTTTGCTCGGTCTCCTATTTCTATACGAACATTGCACCGAAACAGCCGAACAAACATAGAGAAGCTGTTACTGAAGTATTATGAAAATCAAAAGGAAGATAGATAGTGCAGAAGAGATGAGAGCAATAATCCGGACTTGGATTGCAGCTTGTCATGACCATCCAGTTGTTTGTTCCATTCTTATTAAGTTCCCCATGAATACCTGTCATTTATTTGTTGTTGATTGCATCATGAACATCTAAATGTTTTGAAGCACAGCCGTGGAATCCATGGACAGCCGTCCTCCCATTTATTCGTTTATCATTCTCCATCATTTACAGGCTGGGAGAGACATGCCCCCTCATTCACTCCATGTCCCACATACGATCACCATTCCTGTCTTTACCCATCAATCCACCTGTGTGTTGATGTGTTTAACTATTAATATTAGTATTTAATTCATCCATTTTGTTTTGTTCCTAGGGAAAAAAGAAACATGCAAACACCAGAGTAAGTGTTTTACCTCTCCTGCTGTGTTTCACTTTATTTTGCCTCTGTTTCTGCCCCCTCCTCTCTCTCTTTGTTTGCAGTTTTGTCATCTCTGTTGTTACTTACAGCTTTCTCATTATCATTCGCTCATCTGTGTGTTGACATCCTTCATCCAATGGGCTGCTCAAAAAATGTAACGGCCAGATGTAGGTCTTTAACGATGCCGTCGTACAACCAGAATAAATCTTTAGACTTCAGAACATGTCTTGCATCATAAGTCAGACGAGCTGCAGTGTTAGGTAAGGGTGGATGATATATTTGTCTTGCATGCATGAGCTGAGTGCAGAACTCCCCGTACTGGATCCAAATGATCCAAATGATTGCTTATGCAAATATTTTAAACACGTGTCAGTTAAAGAAAGCATTACATACGGGATGAGACAAATGAACCCTACAAACCACGACAACAACACAAGCTCACACATTTTTAACCTCACTGTCTCTCCCCTCTCCAGCATCCAGCTGGTTCACCACAGCTCCATCCAGAAGTCCACCAAGGAGCTGCGTAGCATGTCTAAGAACCGGGAGATCTCCTGGCCCCTCTCCACTCTGCCTGTCTTCAACCCGGTCAGCGGAGAGGTGGTGCCACCAATCCACCCTGACAACTACGAGACAACCAGCATGCCTCTCATGCAGACACAAACGTGAGTTGGAAAACTTTGGACTACGATTTGAAGCCATGAGTTCGACATGTTCTGCTTTGTCTGCCTTGTTTTTTTTTGTCAGGCCACAAATGGCCACATTTGGATAAGAGGGTGCTATGATAGCAACTTGTCAATCACAGCTAGAAAACCCTAACATATCCTGCTTTTATTCTAAATAGGACATGATTAATAAAAATGAACATCATGATGCACTGACAAATATGTTAAACTGTCAATTGGGACTATAAACTCATTAGGGAAACGTTTTTTATTCATTCAATCAACCTTTATTTAATCTTCATCTAATTTTCAGAGTTCAATTCAAACAAAGAAAAAAAATAAACGATAAAAATAGAAGACATAAGACCAGTTACCATGAAAACAAAGTGTCTTTAATGTGGGGTGATGTAATGTTGGGAGTGAACTTAAACTAAGGTTTCTTCCCATCCGGTGTCTCCAGCTGTAGTACACTATCAGTTAAGCTTGAGCCTGTTGTACCTGCTGCTAGTGCTCCTGTACGAGAGGGCCACACCTTAACCACTCTCTCTGCATCTGCTCAACATACTCTCTGGGATGGAGCAATGGCTTGAAGGCTGTTGCTCCCAAGCTTCTTTAGCCTAATCCAGCATGCCCCTGGGTCTCCGTCCATACAGCAACTCGAATGGGGAAAGTCCAGTAGAATTCTGGGGAACTTCTTGGATGGAAAGCAAAACAATGGGAATTAGTTGGTCCCAGTTTTTCCCATCAACATCAATGATCTTTCTCTGCATTTGTTTGAGGGTCATTCAAACGTTCAACTAGACCATTGATCTGTGGGTGGTATACTAATGTTCTTATAAGTTTCACCTGTAACAACTTGCTCATCTTGCACATACACATGACCAAATAGGACAATAGTGCAGTGGTGACGAGTGCAAAAGATGCTGAAACAAACATGATAATAAAATGATTTATTTAGGTAACAAATGGGTTTATTTGTATCACTTTTAAACCCAATAGGCTACATCTACTTTTCTATACAGTCTATTGGTTGGGTGGAGGAAAGTCACACAGCATGTTAGATAATAAGCAGACTGTCACACAGCATTGGTGCTCATATGAAATGCACTCATGTACCCATGCTCATTAGTAGGCATTCAGATGTGTGTCTTAATGTGGAAATATAAGTGGAAACAATACCATGATTGTTTAATCTTGTATTAAGAGCTTCTAACCGTGCCATGTTTACAGCTAAAGCTATACGTGAGCACGTCTGACCTTGGGAAAACACATCCACAGCTTAAGAGACTCAAGCTGTCCCATGATTTTTCTAATGGGCTTGAAACTCGGAAAAATTTGCTAATACGACACACTTTCACATGACACTAAAGGCTCTTGCGGTTTACCATATTATCACTGTTTATAATTACAGGAATCTGCAAAACCAGATTACGATACCACAGCAACGGCCATCAGGTGAGTGTTCGCTTCATCCTTGAAATAGTAGTCCGGCAGTCTGCCTTTAATGAACAAATAATTGAATAATAAAGATGCTTGTGCAGGCTTTATTTAAGACAGACATGTCACATTCTTGTTGTTCTGTCATCCTGCATTAAATAAGATGACTAAACAGACAATAATACTTCATAAGAAATGGGTCCTCCTCTTCTTGCAGCAGTGAAAATAAAAACGTCTACACTTATTCATCTGGATAAAGATGATTGAGAGTGCTATAGCTCTGCAAAGCATGAGAGCATTACTTCTTGTCTAGTCTGTCTCAAACCTCTGCAATCCTGGTGTCGGGTGTGTGAGCGCCCCCCTGTGTGCATGGTGTTCATCTGCATGACAGTTCCACACACTAACCCACTGCTCTCTCTGTTCACTGCTAACAAAGGAGAAAATTATGTCATGTCGACATTTCGAAGACTGGAGGTAGGTGCTGCAGTCTGTTAGTTAATAAAGATTTGAAGTTATTTCAGCTCCTACCTGTCTTATACGCTAACAAGGAGCGTAGGAACTTGAATGTGAAAACTTTGCATTTATCCTTTATGTTTGTTTATTTTTAGGTAAATGGTATTCCTGAGGAAAGAAAGGTGGCTGAAGCGCTGAATTTGTGACCAGAAACCAGTGTTAAAGTGTTCTTCAATTCCATATCTCTATAGTTTTTTCTAACAATTGTGCCAATCTGCATGCCTCAAGTGTTTGAAAATGTACCGTCCATGTGCACTTACACCTTAAAGAGTGAGAGTGTGAATAAGAAAAAGAGCGTAGCTGATTATAGAGTATTTTTAAATATATGGGTACATTTTAAAATGATGTTAGTATTTCTACTTGCTTTGCACAATGGACCTCTTAGAGGAAAAGGGAATTTTACAGGGAAATACTTTACTTGTCGTATGTCATTAATTATTTGTCATGTAATAAATTCTTTCAAAATAATTTGGATTTGTTTGTTTTTTTGTCACAATATCAGGCGAGAGTCTAGCAACAACTGAACAAGGCCGGCGCCAGGCAGGGGCGCTGTAGCTAACCCCTAGGATAGCCATAGCATCCCCCAAGAAATGTCTGTGGTTTATTTAGAATTTTTAATGTGTGACTACTATAATTAATATAAATAATGAAGTAAAACAAACATATTGTAGACTAAAAACACAACACCAACACAAGATTTGGCCAATGGGCGCAGCACGCATTGAACTTTTGACCTTACTTCGCTTCACTTCCTGGATCGTCGCCTTCGCAGCCAGCCACTACAACAGACGCATTGTTTTATTATAAAGATGTCTAGGGCAAGTGCATGATTTCCCCCCTCTGTAGCCTATTATGAATTTAATGCATTTGGTGATTGAGTTGCAAATTCAGACTCCTTGTAGTTATCTCTATGCGATGCTCATTCATTTGATATTAGGTCTATGTTGTTAGTCCAGGTGTTGTTAACTTGCAGCATCAGTTTGTGATCTAAGAAACTGAGGATGAAATGTGCACAAAGTGAGCTTGTGTCTGTTGCTTGCTGCTTATTTGCAAGCGCTGTCCGTGGCATAATTTTGTTCAAATATATCTTCATACTGAGGTGTGTTTACATCTCATGAGCTGAATATCTAGCCTTGTGTTTACCACAGAATGTTTCCCTCCAAACAAAAGATGCAAAACAAGCTTGTTTTATGAAGATATTATTAACAATGTACAACAGAAAAAAAGGCATTTATAAATAACATGGATACATTTCACATTTTTAAGACATCACATAAAGATTTACATGTAACATATTTCAAATAGGCCCTGCACAGGGGTATAAATAGTTGTTGCTTTTACATGACCAAAAAGACTCGTTAAGGCCTGAAACAGTTAGCAAATGTATAGCTGTTGAGCAGTTATAGAATATCAGTAAACTGAATGTCAATGGAGATATCTTTCTAATTTACATGATGAGGTGATGACTGCTTACAGAAATCACAAATTGACTTGGCTTTTACTTGGTTTGAAAACGTATCCACACAAAGTCAGATAAATGACAGGAAAAGCTAAAGACACTTTTTCTACTTCAAACGTTTTTTTTGTTTAAAAAAAAGAAAACCCACGTGTGTAGAAATCTATTGACTTTGCAATCTTTTTACAACCCCATAGTAGATGCAATATGCTACTTAAAATTCAAATGTAAAACATATTGGATCTTGTGACTGTCAATAAAAAAATGTGCCACAGTACAGAAATGATCTGCAACGATATCATGTTAAAAATTGTATCCCACCACAAAGATTAAAACATTTCCGGTCCTTCAGTAAAAGTGCTAATCTCTCCTAAATGTCCGTGAATACACGTGGGTAGAATACACATCACTCATTAGCCAACTGACAAAATGTACTTTTTCCTTTAAGCCACAGTCATATGTTTTCTCAGGTATGTCAGTGCATTACTTTAAATGTTGATGTGGCTCTGATGCAAAGTGGCTAACGGACAGAAGATTGTGATCCTGGCCAACATGACAGGCATGACACCGTACATGTGCACATGTACTATGTGCAAAAGCCACAGAAAAGCTGTAAATTCAAAGGCATACTGTCAAAGAATCGATTATTCACCCGCAGAATGAAAGCTGCTCTGGCTCTGTAATAAATGTAGCTGTTAGTTCTATTGTAGAATTGCATGTGTATTTTCCACCACCTGTGAGGAGACCTGTGAGGCATGTTTTTTTTTTTTTAATAGCAAAGGGGAGTTAGAAGTGTAAAACGCTGCAGAAGCATTGCTGTATAAAATAAAATCTTGCACTCTGTCTTACAAATATACATATACTATGTAGGGGGCTAACAGGACAGACAGGAGTCGAACTGTAAAGGCTCAATCTCTGCAATGCGTCTCTGAGGCAGGTTATCATCTATGAGATGCTGGGATGGGTACAAAACAATACAATGCTTCCTTCACAGACAGCAGCCATGAGCTCAATGTACAAAACAAAGCCGGAAAAAATAACTGTATAAAATATAAGCTTAATTTAAATCATTAAATACTGTACATATCCAAAGAACTTCAAAGCTACAGCAAGTGACCCCCGTACCGTTCAGCAAAAGGCAAACATTTTGAAAAGTACTCACAAAAACATTAGCAAAAATGTGGGAGAATCCAACTATTTAACAATTGCACCCCAACTTTCTTGAGACAGTTTTTTTTTCTGATCACCCAAGCCCAGTTGTTGGTCCATATTTTGCATATTTAGATATCTAACACTTTTAAAGTCACCAGAAATACTGTACAAAGTGATTTTTAAAATTAAATGCAGCGCAACAGTATAATCCCCGTAGATATCTGAATATGTAGTTTATGGATCCACCTGAGTGAAAATGCCTTCAGCAGCTACTGCCTTGTGGACGGAGAGTGTGCCTAGTGATCCCTCCCAGAGTGGGAAAATGACAGACAGTATGAGACAATATAAACTTTGTTAGTGTGGTGGCTATATAGAGGCAGATATTCACACAGTAAGCATGTGGTTTTCAAATGAGAGGATCTCTTTAAATTCAGAACCCAACATCTTCAAATTATTTCTTTGCTTTTCTGTTGAATCCACAGGATGTAAGCATTTGTTTCCTCTCTTGGTATATGCCCCGTAAGGAGAAGCCTCCCCTTTATTCTGGCATTAGTAGTTTCATCAGTGTGCGACTTTCACAGCAGTTAAACGGTAAAGACTCAACACAGGCCGCCAGAGAGACATTGTTCTTCCCCAACATAACTGAGGATGTCTCCTGTAGCCACCAGTTCATCAAACACAGGGTCTGCTCCTGGTTTGAATCTGGTCTGGAACTCAGCAGGGGCTTGAAACTCTTCTGTGCCCCCCCCCCACCCCCCCGACCCAACCCACCCCGCCCAGCCACATCAAGAGGTGTCCATCAGACTCAAGTTGAGTGCTGGCTGCCTCTAGCTATTAGCAGTACTACCAGAGTGCAGATCCCCATGGCCCCCAGCCTCTTCAGCAGAGCCACGCTGTCTTTGGGGATGACCACCTGGGCCAGGTCGTTGGTTATGATGGAGATCTCGTGAGCCACACACACAAAGATGAAGGTGCTGACCATGATGTTGAGTGAAGGATTACCCGGGATCAGGACTAAAACTCCCTTGGTGTCTGCAGCCAGCCAGATGTGGTACTGGCATATGAACAGCTGGGGGAGACAAAGAAAACATTTCTGATATGTTGTGAGGTAACATGTGCTGATCATAGACAGTATAAAACATGAACACAGTCTCAGTGAGGTCCCCCATTGGTTTCTGAAGAGGCCATTAAAGCCGGATGATGGCAGTCGCCGTATTGAAAAAGCGTTTGATCGATCTAGAAAAGGGCAAAGAGGTGGCAAACAACTACAACATGCCCACCTGTCAGTCAATAACTCCTGTCCCTAATTATGCAAATGTAAGCTTCACTCCTCTTCTAAATATCAAAACTAATGAGTTTTGAAATATTTCACCTCCCACAGTTTTTATAAATGAAAGAAAAAAACTGGCCATTAAGACGAAAAGCGTTTTTTTTTTTTTTAGTACCAGGTTGTAAACATGTTTATTTCTGATGTAAAAACGGGCATGTTAACATTGGACAAAGAGGTTTCCTTGGCTTTTGGAGCCAGCTTCAAGTAGACACTCAAAGAACTGCATGTACTGGCCCTTCAGCATTAGCTTCATTTTTCAGCTTTGCAGGTTGCTGCTTTGTGCAAATTCCTTTTTATTGGAGCTACAGAACATCACATACAGAGCTGTAAAGATGGTCTGTTTAGCTTTTTTTTAAAGTTCATAGTCCGTCTCTATCCTGTTTTATTGCTCATTTTTATTCCTAGATAACCTTAGCAAGACCTTTTAACGGCTATGTAATTAAACTCCTTTACTATTTGTTCTAAGTGAACTAACAGGTTTGCTTACCTCGAGGGAGATCTTTCCAAACCATGCAAAGAATGAGCTATAAATGGAGCGGGCGTAGCCGGGAATATTCCGGATAAGAATGAAGGCCAAAATCTGTCAAGAGAGAGAGAAGACATTTCTAAGAGTCGAAGTGTGAAGACACAGTTGAAAAACTAAAGGTCTAATGAGTCTATCCTGGTCAGTTAAGCAGAAAAAAACCTAACTATGTTGTTAATGACCATAACTGTTTACTGCTTCAAAAGGGTTCCCCAGATGAGATTGGCTCGACGTGGCAACTGGCAACAGTTCCATCTGTGGCCATTAAAAGAGGCAACTCCCTTGTTGGGATACTCTTTATCTTGTCATGTGATTAGTACAGTTTGAGGACATTGAAAAGTACACTAAAGACTCAACTAGGCAATTACTTCCACATTTTTCAGATTGATATCAAGAAAAGTCAAAGTAAGAGAACTCTCAGAAGATGTGTCTGTTTCAAAATGACAAGAGAAACTAAGAGAAGAGATAGAGGAGGACAAGAAAGTTGTACCTGGACCACAGAGATGTAAGGATGCATCTCGTTGCATTCTGTTTTGGTTTTGCAGCCGCTCGCCCATATTGAGTAGGTCTAGAACGATGAGGGGAAAAGAAGTAGATGTGTAACAGGATGTAATCTACACTTACAAACATGACCTTCTCATATAAAACCCAGAGCAGAAGATGGTATGGCAAAGCAGGTGCGGCAAGTTATGTATTGTAAGTATCCACCCTGCCAGTGAATCAGTTTGCCTAAGGTGTAGTTTATCATCTTTCATAACTCAAATAAAGATGAGCTAGAAAACAACCTGAACAGACTTGCAATTATGTTCACATTTTAAAGTAAAAAAGTAAACATGACAGTTCTTGTGTTGTGTTTACAGTGATCTTAAGCTCAAAAGCTTTAACTGCAGTGTTAGACTGAGCAAAACAAGTATGAAGAGGCTTACTGTGAAGGTGACGACCGAGAGGAAGAGAAGCAGGTTGGAAATCTTGGCAGAGAAGAGAGCCTCGCCTTTGCCCTCCGACAGCACCTGGCACTTCTGCAGCACCAGATAGATGAAGGCGAATAACATGCCATGGATCACCGCCTGCACAAGAACATCTCCACATTCAAACTACTTCATAAAGTCTGGAACATGTTTCTTCACTTCATCGTTTCTCATAAGGTGGATTTCTGTTTTTGTAGCAAAACACGTTAGACTTACAAATCTGTCCAGCTTCCACCTGAACCACCACTCGTGGATGCTCCCGTTCAGCTCAAACAGATAGGAGATGGGCCACACAGAGAAAATACGCTCAAAGAAGCCCTGTAGTCACAACAGCAAAACATCAATATTACAAGAATTAACAAGGAAATAGGAAATTAAATGTGCATTGGAGTAGCTTCAATAGCATAGATGTTATCGAAACAGGGACTGGAGAAATGGGCCTTTCTAATCCAAAATCATCGACAGCTTTTTTTTTAGATTATTTTGGGGCTTCTTTGTCTTTATAAGAGAGAGGGCAATGGATAGAGTCGGATACCGGGATCAGAGAGTGAGGAACAACATGCGACAAAGTGTCAGGGTCAGGGTCAAACCCAGTGAGCCTGCTTCGAGGGCTATAACCTCTGTACGTGGGTGCAACAGAAGCACAAGGCTATCCTGTGCCCCATAGATTTTTTTTAAAACATGTCCCACAGAGAATATTGGGGCTCACTGGCAAAATGAATATCCTTTTAATTCACCCACCTGTGAATACGCAAAGAAGCAGATGAACAGCAGAAGGCACAGCAACTTTGTCAAGACCCCGAGGTGCCACATGCCGCTATCTGCTCAGAAAACAGAAAAAGTCATTGTTGTAAAATGTTTTTTTTCTGCTCACAGTTATGTTTTAGAACTATATATATATATATATATATATATATATATAATGATGTGACACAAGTAAGCTGAACAAATGAAGTGATTCATTTTATAGTTGGAATCAATTGGGACACCTACTGTTGGCCTTCTTCTGAAGGATCTGAGGCCACATGGCGAGCGTGGCGTAGATGACGACAAACCAGAAGGTGACCAGTGGGACAAAGTAATAGGACTGGTAGGGTTTGTCCATGACAACACACAGCACCACGACCAGGAAGTTGAGACGGAAAATGACCTGCATTGGGAATGAATATGAAATAATTGGACAATTACACACCAGGAAAGTCAAAGCTGAATAGATGCATTTGTAATGTGTTTAATAATATGATGGTTTCTGGCTTTAGTGCTAAAATATTATGAGCATTATTATTAAAAGGACTAATGGCAACACTTTGATGGCAGAGTAATGAGCTACTGTGAGATCCTAGATAATGTGCAACATAACGTGCTGTATCCTCACCTGGCAGACTCTATAGAGTCCAAAGTCTCCTTTGAGCCAGAAAAATGAAAAGTGTCCATAGCCGGTCTGAAAGAGGTATGCAGCCACCAGCACACGCACGTGCATGTAAACTGGTATAAACTGAGAGACAGAAATTACACCATTTAGGATTGACAATATCTGTATTCACTGCATCTGAGGAGGTTACTCTCACATGGACGTGTCCAAGAATGAATGAAAACTTACAGCACTGGCTCCGGATATATGATATATGAGGATGACCAACTGCATCCAGCCTTTCCACTCATCTGTTTGCTCTCGGTTGAGTAATTTGGTCTGTTGGAAAGAGAGAAACACATAGTACACAAGATATCAATTTACAAACGTCAGCTAAACTTTGATCACATTCACAAACAGCAAGGTCAATAGTGTTTTGTTGCCGAGGTCTACTGTGTTCCCAACTTTCTTTTAACCCATGGGTGCCACTCTCATGATTTTGCAGAGTAATAAACTCGATGCTTTTATGGGAACTAGACTTTATCATGTCAACGGCAACATTTTGAGCAGTTAGGAATGGATATAGAAATGAATCAATAAACTAGTCTAAGCTCCCCTTACATCCCAACTTCAAACTACATCCAAATATAAAGAGGTCAATGAATTTGTGTACGAGTGGGAAAAAAATACCTGACCAACTTCTCCTTTCTTAAAACCAAGTTAAAAAGTACTCACCTCTTTGCTGTTCTCATTGTAGAACACGCCCAGGACAAATATATAGATGAGAGGGAGGAAGAACGTGGAGTGTGTGTAGTACTTCTGTTCTTTCATAAACACATCAGCTCTGTCACAGAGGTAAAAATAGGCCATGATGATGCCCATCCTGCAAAGGGCCTGGAAGGGCGCCTTTGGACCCAGGGGGGCAGTTGCAGACGCAGGCTTCTTCTCTTCTAGGCTCTCCACATCCGGTGGCACAGGTCTGCGGTGTCGGTTGTTGCCAAGGACGTGGAGGACCACGTAGACCAGGGCAGAGCCCAGGAAGAAACATGCTGACAGCTTCTGAATGAGGCTTGGGGGTGAAAGCGTCTGGCAGCAAGAGCCATCGATGGGCTTAATTATTTTGTTGCACAGAGAGTTCATGAGGACCATAGCTCCCTGAAAAGAGGATCACAGGGTGGGGAAAAAGATGTGAGAAATAAGAGGTAATGCATGATGTGCCAAGGGGCCGTGCATTATGTCAATATGTCACTGCTGTAGGAAGGTGTGTTTATGTAAATGTGGTAGAGCCCGACCAATTTATCGGCCAGCCGATAATATGGGCCAATATTAGCATATCCAGTGACTATCTTATCGGCTAGTTTTATATATATATTATAGATACATTTTCCTCAGCGAGTGATACATTTGACAAACTGAAAACAAGTATTCCAATGCAAGTGCCAAAGTGTTTATAGCCGATGCTAATTTGCAATACACGTCCCTATTATTCAAACAAACTAACAATGCAAACCAAGCAGTAGTCAAGCAACCTCTCCTCTTTGTAAGATTACAATTTTATGCAAATTGGGTCTGTAAGGCTTTGAAGAAATTAAATGAACAGGTTTTTTTTTTATGTTTTCTTTCTTGCTTTTAAATAAGGCTCTTTGTAGTGATCCTCTGCAAAAACAAGCACTGTGCTGCTACAATAGATGACCCCAAAGCATTACACTGTACTATCTAATGATTGAAACCTAATCTTCCTGCTTACCACATTCATGGTGCCTTCTGGTAGGTGCAAGCCATCTTCTGATTGGTCGATGGTCTCCAGGGCAGCCTGGCGGGATGCCGCAAACAGCTTGACTCGGGACCTGCCATTGCGCTTGCTGCCGTTAAGAATGTCTTCTGCTGCTTCATTGTAAAGATCCAGCTGCTGGTTGGTGATCATTTTCCTGTTGTCACTCAACACCTCCTCATTTACAGGGTCTACGGGACAAAAAAAAACCGATAGTGCATTGTGCAGTGTGTACAGGCAGAGAGGTTTACTTTACAGGGTGTGTATGAGATGTTGATATTAAGTCATTTCTGCATGTTTTGTTAAAAAGTATTACCTGTACTTGAAATGTGGGATTTACTTGTGGCAGACGTGTATGTTTGATACGTAATTTCATGAGATACACTTTACTAAGATGTTTGCCAAATATCAATATAAACAACATAAAAAGGGAATTGGGATTTAATCTTCACCTTAAGTTCCTACAAGAACCCAAATGTTTTTTCACAGTTTTTAAATTGCTTGTTGCTGCTGATGAACATGAATTAAAGTTTAGCTTCCACAAAGTCAAACATAAGGAGATGTGACATACTGTAGGTAATCATGAGCAACCAAAACATACAGTAAGGTAACCTTACTTTTTGTTTGATGGTGACAATTTACTTGGAATGTGTGAACATTTTGGAATGAATGCTTTGAAGTATCCAAGTTGTTCAATTTGTAATCCCATGTGACATGAAAGCAGTGATCACATGAGAGATTACTTACTCTTGAGAACGGGAACAGGCAGTGACACTTCACATTCAAAGCAGGCAGCTAAGCTTACCTTGCACGACCCAGTAGACCTCTACATGCTCAGCCAGCCTCTCCAGGTGCACAGCGATGCCCGTCAGGTTAACTTTGTACTGCTGCAAGCCCTCGCTGCTGCCACTGTGATACTTGATGGACCACTGCGGTAAATGGATTCATGGATGATATTAACTTTAACTTGAGCAACCTCCTTATCTTTTACTTTTTTTTTAAATGTGCAAACACCGCTAACCACTAAGTAATAGAGCTTACCGTGGCAGCTCCAATGACGACAACATCTGGCTTTACTGACGCTTCCTGCAACACATGAGGGAAGTTGCAATTTGAAAAGCAAATCCTTTGTGTACACCACATGACAATTTCAAGTCTATACAACATCCTGGATAAACAAAGCTCCCTACTAACAGAACTCAACATCTTTACTCACGTGCGTCCATGCCATCAAGCGCTCTTTCATGGAATTATTTGCCTCTGGACACCACAGGAAGTCCTGCACACAAAGACGAGATGTTTTTATCTTCTATCAAGAGTTTTCACAGACTGAGAACGGGGGATAAAAACACAGAAATAGCTTACCACATTAACAGAGGAAGTCTCATCTTCGAAGGGAATGTCCTCGTGCTTCAGACATAACGTACATGGGGACAGACAGAGAGAAAGCCTGTTAGGCATATAGTCTCCGCCTTTTCCTGCTCAACATCCGACCAAAAATAGTAACAGCCGCCGCATAATTTCAATGCATCTCAGCACTGCTTTTTTTCTTGAAGTTATTGTTTGTTGTCTCGACACCTATTTCAGGGTATCTAGACAACTAGTGTGAAAAAGGTCTTTATCTCACATTAGGGCTGCAGGTTGTCATTTTGCTAAGTCATCTGTACTGGGTTTTATCATGCTGAGAAGCAACACAACTGTTTTCAGTTTTTTCCCAGGCAGAAAATGTTCGAGGAAAAATCTGTTGGTAATAATCAACTGAAGAAGTGTATTTTAGCTCTTTCGAACATGCCTTGTTGAATCTTGATTGGATCATTTAGAAATTAACAGCTGGATGCATATGATGTGATAGGGTATTTTCAAAAGTAGAAAGACAGATTGTTAGAACAAACTTAGCTTCACTGATTTAAACAAGATACACTGGGTTACAGATAGAACAGTGTAGCGGAAAAAAGAGCACTTTCTGACATTCTGTACTTGTCATTTTCAGAGTCACCTCACATCTGTAGATCTTTTTGCAGTGCTGAAAATTGACAGAGAAGAGCCCTTAATTTACATGGTGCAGTTCCTCGTGATTACCTTGATTCCATCTGCTCTTTGCTCTGGATCAATAATTTTGATGAAGGAGTAAAATAGCTGCCTTATTCTTGAATCACCAATAAAGGCCACCCGCTTTTCAGCTAGGCAGGTTTTGGCTTCACTGTAAGACAAAAATTGTAGTGAGGAATCTGAACACCATAAATCCTAAGAACTGCAGATAACAATCATTCCTGTTCTGGGTGTTTTTTATTATTATCTCTGAATCAAAATCAAATCTTTATAAACATAGTTAGTCCATAAGATAGCATCTTGTCAACTAGTCATTTGGCACAAAAATCACCGGTCCACCTTTCCGGACACTCACCTCTCAATTAAACACTTGGATCTTTGTCTTAAACATGATGTACACTGAGTAACCTTGTCAAGTTAGTGTGACTCACATGCTTTTGTATTTGTGCATCATGCAGCCATACGGCTGCCATACATTCTCCCCCAAGTAGCGTCCTCTGGACAACAGCCTTTCACATGAGTCTCCGCCTGAGGACAAGAGAGAACCAACCAGTAAAACAAGACAAAAAAATCTCTGCCCTGCCTTTCACTCATAGTTTCTGTGACTTTAACTGAGACCTACTGTCTCAATAGTACCCTGTCCTTTCATTCAGTGCATTCAAAGGACTCATATACTGTACAATACTCCGCTAGGTG
The DNA here is from genome assembly GCA_020745685.1 of Tautogolabrus adspersus. Classification (NCBI taxonomy): domain Eukaryota; kingdom Metazoa; phylum Chordata; class Actinopteri; order Labriformes; family Labridae; genus Tautogolabrus; species Tautogolabrus adspersus. The sequence continues at coordinate 14,055,397 of CM036550.1, forward strand.
CCACACGATAACACAAAGCCATCAGTAATTTAGCTCAACCATAAATCTCTCCAGCTATTCATTTGTGTGCAGGATGAATGGGACCATCAGCAACTGAGTAAGTCTATAGTAACTGGGAAACATGAGGGGTCTGCTGGCTGGCAGGAGATGTAGGCTTTTAGTGTCTTAGTGTTTAGTGTCATCGTGAGCCAAAGCAACTGCTCTCAGTGTGAATACAGAGATCTCTGGTTCCCATTCCCTTCCATGTCCACACTATGCAGTCCATCTGGGAGGTGGATGTATGCCATGCTAATATTTCTCTTTGGTCCGACTCCGAACATTGAGGAATCGCTGCCAAGTCCGTCAAGACAAAAATAAGCCTAAAACTTTTCCACCTGATAATTAGTGTCAAGTATTCATCTTCCCAACTGCAAATAGCTTATCTTACTTCGACTAACCAATGTAAAATCCACAGACTGGAGAAGGCGGCTCACAACAGGGCTTTATTAACCACTAAAGCTGAAGTTTGTGAGTTGTTAGCGGTACTACCAGTTTTTGACAAGCTAACTTGGTACCGTAGTAATAGCTAGTCCTCTTAAAACACTAAACTTCGTCAAGTCAATTGTTAGCTATATCAACCTACATGCAGCGTCTCCAGCAGTAATAGAGTGTGTCCTGACAGCAGCATGTAAACACAGCTTAACGCAGTTAGCTTTATTAGGCTAAGCTAGCAAGTCAAAGCCGATTTTTAGTTCGTGCAGTTTAATTACCCACTAGAACTAAATGTAGTCTATTATAACAATCATATGTATGCACTGTCAAATGTTTGTGAGCTGCATGGCTCACCCTTTTAAAGCAACACCGGATAACGGCACTGTACCGACCCGCAAATAGAAGTACGCTACTCGAGACACTAGCAGCTTGCTAGCTAGCATCAGCTATGCTGGGGTGTTTCACAGGCTGTAGTTTGCATAAACAGGATAACACTTACCTCCATGATACCGCGAAGCTGTGTGAAACACGACGAGTAGAATAACAAGCACCAGCGATATCAATTTGGCATTTTTAATGGTGAAATGTTGATTTATTTCGCGTTTGCCCAGGCTATAGGCCAGGACCGCCATCTTTGCTCCTCCATGACAACAAGCACCTGTGCAGCACTGTAGCGACGGCGCTGTTCCGGCTGCACCATCTGCCTCTCCAGCCTCATGCGACACCTCCTTCTTCTCCATCATGAAAGCATGTGCAGAACACAATAATATTCAGTGTGTCAAGTCTGGAGAAGGCAGCTATATGACAAAGCCACAGCAAAGTAACTTTTTCGCGGAGAACTGGAAAGTGCTGTGCCCTTAAAGAAGTTATATCAAGCTACTAAACCTGTTTTACGAAGGCGTGTCCTTCTCTACCTATTGTAAATGAACTGACAGGTGTGACTGACATTTAGCCTTTGGCATTATGTTTAACTTTAACTAAAAAGGCAGAACTGGAATGCAATTTTACTCGTTTTGTATTGCTAGGTAAGGCAGGTAAAGTGTGACCCATAGACTTAAAATAATATGCCTAGCCTCTAAATCAATGGAGTGTAGCCTATCTGGAGCCATGCCTACTTCGAAGCGAGTAGCGTTTTTTTTTTTATATAGGCTATCTGACCTTATTACCCTTATAAAGTAGGCCACATCAAGAAAGATAAGATAAGCGCCCACACGATCAACAAGAAGATCACCCCATGTGAGCGCATCCTAACTATTGAAGGGGAAGTGTTGGCTAAAAGTTTATGGAGTTTGCTATCAAAGATCGTCATATTCACAAACTCAGAGCCAATCGTGGTGAGAAAAAAATGTGAAGTTAAACACACCTAGGCTACTCTAGACTAAAAGCAACACTCTGCAGCGACAGATGCCGGAAAACTAATCACGACTGTAGTGTGGCTTATAACACTTTATCATCATTAATGCATTGTAGATTTGCTTAATGCTTCCGCTAAACTGTAACTTATTTTTTACTTTTAAACTTTCCTGTATAAAAAATGGAAAATGAAATGAAATGAATAGCCTACTGATACGATCATGTCTTCAAATCTTCCGGGAAAGTGTATCCTTTTGCCCTCCTCCTCTCTTCTCATGAGCACCTCTGTGATCAAGAGATCTGATTGGTCAGTGGGGTTTCATACAGATTGATCTCTTACAGGTTCGGTGTTCGGCAAAAGTTAGCCTACTATATGGTGATCTAACCAGGTAAGAAGTGAAACACCTTTGTAGTCCTTAAAATTAGTTTGCCCTGAAGTGACCTAGGTCCTATGGCTACCCGAACCTACCTGTTTCGACAGAATCACTCTGTACTCAGTTTTCACATGGTTTTCATACTCTAGCCTACTTTACCTGTTTTGTTTCACCTGGGCGAGACAAAGTTTGCAATGTAGCCTACATCTTACAATGCTCTCAGACACATCACCAGTGATGTATCCCAGGTCAGGGTTTTTCGGGTCTCGAAACATCAGACACCCTTACCCGGGCGACCCAGCCGTGCCAAGACCTCGGCTTGTCTCTGAGTATTCCATAACAGCTTGCCCTCTCCTCAACCACAGCCACCTTGAGGCCCTCGCTGCTGCATGTGCTGTGCATGATGGCCTGCCTCTTCTGGACATCTGTGATGCTCAGGAGATGGTATGCTCTGCAGAGGGACCTGCCAGTAAACCCTCTGCAGCCAACTTTAGTGGGCAGACATAATTTCCTCCACCCTTGTCTGTGGCATGTCTTTGACCAAATCTGCGTATCTGGCCTTCTTCCTCTCAGTGGCCTCCTCCTTGCCCCCAAAAGGCCTCAATGTGTGCATTTTCATTTGTAGCTAATCGGATTTATTGCAAATGTTTTCTAAAATGTGTTTTAACAGAGGAAGGTGCTGCATTATGACCTAATATTTGTGGTCCTTCCTTAAGACTAAAGGTACCTTCAATGCCTGGTGTACACATGTAAAATCAGTCATATTGTTTGCTGCAAACTTTGTTTCTATCACCAGCTGTCCAAAAAATGTAGATGAAGGATACTATTTCCCTCTATAATGTAGTGAAGGAGTATCACTTTCCATAAAAGATGTGAAGCAGAAGTATCTCAAAATTGTTCCTCTACAAAGTTGAGGAAATACTTCCACTTCCACTTCCAGACTCCACCACTGCCAGTTATACTGCAGTATATGACACATCTTAAACATCAACAAAAATGTCCCAGTGCCATTTTAATTAAGTTACCAACACTGAGTGAGTGTTATAGACTGATAACACACATGGATTCTAAACATGGTTGTTCAAGAAATTGTGTGTGACATAAACAATAAACCGTATTGCCCTCTTGTGGTTAAAAAAAGAATTGCACGTGATGCTGCGCGAGTTGGCCCTGCATGCTGCCCTATGTGCAGGGACTGTGGTCCTCGTTGGGGGCCTCCTGGGTTCAACTCAGCCCATAGCCTTTTTTTCTACATGTCATTCCCCACATTCTCCTCCTATTTTCCTACTCTGTCCACTGTCCTGTCCTCTACAATAATTCATAAAAAGCCCAAAAAGAAATCTTTAGAAAAAAGACCTGTGTGTTACCTTCAACTCCAGCTAGACAGAACTTTTTTTTAACATCTGCAGGAATAATTTAAATTACTATAATATTTATTATTATTATTATTATTTAGAAAATGTAAATAGCGCAGTTTTGTTATCTGCTGGTTTTGAGTTTCATTTCTTTCAGTCTATGGCAAAGTTACAAAACCTGTCAAAAAAGGAAGGTTTCCACGTTGAATTTTAAAATCTAATATTGGTGTGAATACTTTGAATGTATCACTGCAATTCAAGCCTTGATCCAAATCACAGAAATTTATTTGGATGCAAAAGCTGTATTAGGCAAAGTAAAAGCAACATCAGAGGATGCATATTTACAAGAAACAATGCACGTTAGTAATCACACATTGGCATCGACAGTGTCAACAGGAATTTACTGTACATTAAAAACAGATGTACTGTGAAAAGCAAGAAAAAGGGGGAGGAGTGGTGGTAAATGAAGATCTGTCTGTGCTTCCACAATAGATGTTTGAGTCAGTCATTATGTGTCGATCATCAACCAAACTAGAACCAAAATACGGCTTCAATAGTGTCATTAAAACATGAAAGCACTTAAGTCACTGAGTGGTGTGTTTTAGGACATTGGACATGCTTTATTTCAGAACTTTTCACAATTTATTTAAACATCTCACATATACAAAATAGGTACAATAGACTTTGTGGTGTCATTTTTTGAGAGAGAGAGAGAGAGTGGCCGCTGGAAAAACCATTCTGAATTGGATGAAATATGTGCTGTCAGTATGAACACTCAGTGTAGGGGGGGGGATGAAGAGTAAAAAAGCCTGAACAAAAAACCTTCTAGACGAAACAAAAAAAGAACAAAATAAAATAAAACAAAACAAAAACCAAACATCAGGTTTAGGAACATTCCACCTGCTTAAAGTGGGTGAGTATCAGGGGACCAAAGCAAGACTCCTCAAAGGTCAATACAAAGTAATACAGTAAAAAGTGGTTTGCTCCACAGCTGCATATTAGCACCATTGATCTCTGCTTCAAGTAACTGAGCACCTCTCCGATATGGGACAAAGCTTGAAGCATTAGAAGTCTGAACATCTCTGTTGTGGACCAAGGTCGTGTCAATAGTATTTTCTTTAGGTACAGGCATGAGGTAGTTTAAACCTTTTTTTCATGGAAATTGTGGTTTTAAACCTCCTCTTTGGAAGATATACAAAGACCACAAAAGTGATGCATACTTTCAGCGTTTTTATTACACTTCTTTTATTTTTTACAAAAGGATGACATGATGTCCCACAACAAGGTGTTTTCCCGCGTCCCTTTGGGTTGCTGTATTAATTTGCATTGCACAAACGCTCCGTTCAGTCCGTTCAGTCCTCTCAGATAGTTGCCCATCTTAAGCAAGTGGATGCGCAGAGAGAAATCAGCATTCAGTATAAAAAAAACAACACAGAAAGAAGGGCAGAGATTTTGTTTTTTTCGTTCTTTCTCTCTTTTTCGGTGTTAATTTATCATGAGTCTATTTATTTGAAACAGACTGGGCCAATGTCCAAACCAAACTCCTGATCAGCTCCACCAATGTCCAAAGGTGCAATGTCGAGGATGGGCAGGCGAGATGGTTTATTTGTTCTGTACTCGATCACTGTCTTGCTCCACTCACCAGTGTGCGTCTGCAGGTGTAAGGGAAGAAAAAGAGACCATGTTTTAGAATTGTGTTTCAAGTATACACTGCTACAAGATGAATTAGCTCCATCATTTAACAACAAAAGCTGTATACATTTTACAGAAGCTGAAAGAGCTACTTACAGTGCAGCCATCCTCCAGCACTGAGAAGGTAAAGCGGCTGTTGCCCTCGGCTCTCAGCTCCACGTCGTTGGAGCCCTGGAGCACCACAGCCTTCTTCATGTCGCCGCTCTCACCATCCATGTAGGCAACACTGTTCTTGCAGTGGTAGGTGATGTTCTGGCTGGCCTGGTTGGACAGCAGGCGCATGAAGGCCAGCTGGGTGGCCATGCTCTGGGGGCTGAGGGTCTCGTCGTTGTAGGTAAACTGCATGGAGGAAACACCACATATGTTACTTCCTGGTCTTTTTTGTTTTGAAACCTTTTTTAAGTGAAGTTTCAGCTCTCTGAACACGCTCACCTCAGTACCGCCGTTGATGGTCTCTCCGAACCAGACGTTCTTCTTGCTCTCTGTGCTTCTGTACCAGTTCTTCTGGGCAATGCTTGCTGGGTGGGCGAAGATGCAGGTCTCGCGGGTGGTGAAGTCGCAGAAGACCTTGATGGCGTCATTGTTGCAGCCCTGGTTGGGGTCGATCCAGTAGAATCCTTAAAGGCATAAAAAAAGAGTCAATCTTAAGGACAGGCAGTTATCCCTCTATACACTAATTGGGCTACATGAAACCTTACTAAATTGTGTGATTAAATGATCAGATTAAACTGAGTTTACCATTGCTCCACTCTGGGTGGCTGAGTTTGATGTCACGGCAGGTGCGGGCGGGGTTCTTCCTGGATCCCTCGGGGGTGAGCAGGTTTTCAATCTGAGTGTTCAGAGACTTGATGGTGGCATCAACCTCGTAGTCCTTGGCTCTCAGAGCGGGCTGATCAGCTCTGTACTCATCGTATCCACCAGAGACGTCATATCCGCCACCAGAGGGGCCGGGTGGTCCGGGCATACCAGGAGATCCAGCAGGACCCTGAAATCGATAAGAGAGGGGATTGATATTAGAGTGATGGTTGGATCTTTTGCAGAACATCATTTGATGGCAATGGAGCTAAAATGTCTGCTTTACAAACAAATTCTGTATTGGAACAGGAAAGACAGTCTGCTTACAGCGGGTCCAACGTATCCAGGGGGTCCACGAGCACCAGGTGATCCGATGGTTCCATGTCCACCAGCTCTGCCATCCTTACCAGAGGGTCCGTGGGGTCCAGCAGGTCCCTAAAGAAGAAATTATCACATGGCACGGTCAAATAGTTACTATACTAATACTAATACTTGTAATTACAATTTCACTTGTGTTTTTAATATGTAGAGATGATGGGCAGAACAAAATACACCAGAGAAAATGCAGACAGTTCTGGATCTTCTGTCACTTTAAGTTGTGATAACAGGTACATGAGCTGAGGTGAATATGGTGTTTGGAGAAAACCAGTGGTGTTTTGTGTGTTTTTTGACTCCCACTCACTCTGGGTCCAGAAGGTCCGTTGGCTCCAGCAGATCCAGTGTCACCAGAGGGTCCCTGAAGATAGAGAAATTGCACCAATTAATCAAATTATAATTATTACCTTCTTTGAAACCTTTACATACATCATGGCGCAAACGCTAAACCTGCTATCCTGTGATGCATTCATGTTACATGTGTGCCCTGTAAATATCAGCATATGCAGCTGTATGTTCATATGTTTTGTGCACTGTCACTCACAGAAGGTCCAGGCATTCCCTGCAGACCAGGGTGTCCGCGCAGTCCCTTCATGCCTCTCTCTCCATGGTCTCCAGCAACTCCCTTCTCTCCACGGGGTCCAGCAGTTCCCTATAATACACATAAACACAACCACGGAATATCACATAGCTGGAAGGGGATACAACTTTTAAGTGGAGCAATGGATGAGTAACACTGGTGTGTTTTTAGTAAATGAAAACTATTTTATGTGGTGTTTCTGTGACAATATGTTATTAAACTTACAGCGGCTCCTCTAGCTCCAGCAGGGCCAACAGCTCCAGAGGGACCTCCGGGGCCCTAAAGACAAGGAAAAAACAAGAACAAAATGATAGATGGGTGGCTTGAGCAAACACTTGTGGATGTATCTCCCTTAGAAATAGTGATTAAATGATGAATTAATGAGTTTTTTAAGGGGTCACTATTTGTACGTACAGACTCTCCACGGTTTCCAGGTCTGCCAGCAGCTCCAGTGGGTCCAGCAGGTCCGGGGGAACCAGAAAGTCCCATGGAACCAGCAGATCCGGGCTCACCACGTTCTCCCTAAACATGATGAAAAATGGGCAGATAGGATCAGAGCACAGTACATGTTTGTGTATTCTGTATAAAAACAGGTTTTGAGGTTTAAGAACGATTGTTACCTTGAATCCAGCAGCACCAGGACGGCCAGGAGGTCCATCGTTACCAGGGTTACCCTAAAGATGGCAGACAATAACACAGTTTAAACAAAAGTTGTATGGCCTTTTAAAAGCTTATAACTGATCTCTTTTGTACATTGACTCTACTGAACAAAGCAAGAATTCATTATATTCAAAGCACCTTGTAATTAAGTCACTATTACATAAAACTGGGTCATTTTAGCAGTCTCTACATTTTAGGAAAGGTGACTATTAAGCGGTCCTAACCTCGCGGCCAGCCTCTCCCTGAGGTCCGGTCATACCGGGCAGGCCGATGTTTCCAGGGGGACCACGGGGTCCAGAAGAACCAGCAGGTCCGACTCTACCAGGCTCACCCTGTGAGAGGAAGCAGAGAAAATAATCACTAAGTCAGTCAAATCCAGTGAAAGCCTCCAAACTGCAGGTGATATAATGCTCTTATAGATCTTTTTCTCGAATCAATAAGCAGGGTTTTGTGCTGGTCACTTGGGGGGACTAATTTGTGCTGATTTGTACTTACAAGACCGCCAGCACCACCAGGAGAACCACGATCTCCTCTAGCACCAGGCAGACCAACGAATCCCTGAAGTCCAAGAGGACCAGAGGTTCCAGGAGCACCAGGAGCACCCTAAACACACAGGATACTCATCAATGCACTGACAATGGAGATCTTTAGACCATTATGCTCAGGTAAGCTTTAATGTATCAATTTCACAAAATGTTGATGGAACAACTAAACAAGTAAAATATCAACAACAACAACAAAAAAAGAGTAAAGACGTACAGCAGGTCCAGGCTCTCCAGAGGATCCCTTCTCTCCAGATGGACCAGGGGGTCCAACCATACCCTGCTCTCCAGAAGGACCAGCGGGACCGGAATCACCACGGAGACCACGAGGACCATCTTTACCAGCGGAACCAGCAGATCCGGGGGGTCCAACAATACCCTGAGAGAGGAAAGAGATGGGAAGTAGATTAAGTCAAATAGATGTGTGCATTTGTAAAAATGTGTGTGTATCTGTGATTACTAATGATATTAAACAATAAGTACTCACAGCGGGACCAGCAGCACCAACTCTGCCAGCAGCACCAGGGAAACCAGTCAGACCCTGTCAAGAGAAAAACACACAGTCGAAGGTAAAACAGAGGTCATCAAGACAGTGAAGCGTCTCTATGTATGCATGTTGGGCATGTATTCATGGCTCCTACATGCTGGATGGAATAACTGATATCAGGAGGAATACATTTTTATGCCTTATTACTTACAGGTGGGCCGTTGTCTCCACGACCGCCAGTAGGTCCAGCAGCACCAGAAGGACCCTGGATACACAGAAAAAGAGATCAGACAGGAGTCCATATATCTGTATATGAGCATGACGAATATCTCATCTGAGGTGCCATTCTATGTATAATGTGTTGGATGGATTAGCCATGTGGCATTGCAAGTGTGTGTTTCTGGTTTGTAGTACTAACAGCAGGTCCAGACTGTCCAGCAGGTCCAGCGGGTCCACCAGGGCCAGCATCTCCCTTTCCTCCACCAGGTCCACGCTCTCCTCTGGCTCCAGGCTGACCGTCAGCACCCTATAGGTTAAAAGAGTAACAAGATGGGCTCAATATCTGGACAAATGTGTGTGTATCATATCCTGCTGCTGCTTGACAGGATTTGTGTATATTTTATATGAAGGTGATAAGCAGGTGGCTTACAGGGGGTCCAGCGAATCCTGGAGATCCAGCAGGTCCAACCTCTCCACGCTCTCCCTGCAGACAACAATAAGCTGATCAGAAACACTTAAGACTTTATCCAAAGAGGTGAATTAGGCTTCAAATAATCATGCAATATTTGTTGTAATGAAAGAAGTCCAGGACAGGTACTTACAGAGGGTCCGCGGGCTCCAGCAGGGCCGGCAGGTCCGAATGAACCGCTCTCACCCTGCAGGAGAGAACAGTGAGCATTTCATGAGCTTAGCATTGTTCTTCTATCCATTCATAAATTCAGAAAGGATTTGTAAGCATCAGCACTGTTTTAAACACACCAGGTTGAGTTCTGCGTGTGTGCTAATAGAAGTAGAATGAAGTAAAGAAAATTGTCTGATTGTTAAAGTTCAGTTTGATAATCCACTAAGAAATATAAAAACTCTATTAGCTGGTGTATGAGCTGAAAGAGGATCATTTGCTTTTCATTGTCTTCAATGCAATGCACAACAATTGTTATTATGATGGAGGTATTTCTGTGTCTGTCATTTGTCTACTGAAGCAATGCAATAAATATATTTTTGTAATAATATTAACAAATACAAATATCTATGTTATATATAAATATATGTTTTAATTAATAAATGTTGTTTATTTTTTGCTGCATTTATTATTTTTGTAAAAATGCTCTCCCAGATTACTGTATGTCGTAGTTCAGCCATTGTTGTAATATTACAAAACAGCCATCAGGTGGCAGTGTTGAGGTTCTAGCTTGAGATGCAACGTCACAGTGCGGTTAATCTCAATGTTCTCCCTCACTTGAGTAGGGTAATCAAAGATATGGAGCTGTTTTTCTGATTCAAAAAAGAGAATCTCTGACATTGATTTGACCTGAAACACAAGCCGTGACAAATTTCTATTGTGGGTCGAACGGTCTGTCAGCCATTTCGAATCATGTTTAAGGCAGCCATGTTTGGGTTTTTTGAAAGTCCGATATCGTTAATTCATATATGTTACAGTGTCGGCCGTTAACATCTTAATTCTAACGTTTTCATTTGTTTTGTGGTAAATTAATACATACTAATCATCTGCATACCTTATCACCATTGGCTCCATTGGGTCCAGGAGGTCCAGCAGGTCCGGGCATACCCTGAAAAGGGTGAGGAGAGGACACTTACACCTGGTTTCTACACTCCACTAATGCAATAAATGTTTACGTTTCTTTAGAGCAAGAAGACTTTAACTTACCCGGGAACCATCTCTTCCAGCATTGCCATCAGGTCCTCTGTGTCCGGGCTCTCCCTATAGAGGAGAGAGAGGAGGAGGATGGGAGAACACAGTGAAGATGCATTCTCATTACAAAACTTGTGTATTTTGAGGGATAAAAATTGGCTTTACTTGCAGGTTTTAGATTTTTTTTTTTCTAACTCACCTTCTCTCCCTTGCCCCCAGCGGGACCAGCACCCCCACGCTCACCGGGCATGCCACCAGCTCCCTGATGTCCGGGACCTCCAGCAGCTCCAGCAGGACCAGGCTCTCCCTGCAAAAACACAAGAAAGACTCTTGGTCCTTTTTTGCATTTACACCCATGCGTCTATATCTCTTTTGTCTCTTATGTCAGATCACCTTATTCTGAGTATGCTGTTTCTTAATATAACCATCAAAATAGCATTCAATATTTCTTATCAATTAAGAGTTTATGCTTTGATTTTATTTCAGTTGTTTTTTTACAGTTGTATCCATAACCTAAGCTTTCACAACCACCATCTTACCTTTCCACCATCAGTTCCAGGGGCTCCAGCAGGTCCACGGGCTCCCATTGTTCCCTGAGGTCCGCTAGCACCAGCAACGCCAGGGAGTCCCTTTTCTCCCTGAAGGAACACACAGTTGTTGTTTTTTACTGCATACATGCAAATATGGAAGAAAATATGACTTACAATGATGCCTCTGAACAAGTAAAAGGCACTTACCTTAGTACCAGCAGGTCCAGAAACTCCCTGGTCTCCTGGGATACCCTAAAGAGATGCACATATCAGGTTAGAGATGAACTGTCCAGTCTACATTTTGTAAGGTTTGACTGTACAACATGGTAGAGCTCAATGTGTGTTGCTTACTCTGTCTCCGGGTTTGCCAGCCTCTCCAGCACCTCCAGCGGGGCCGGGCAGACCCTGAAAATATCAAAACACAACATCAAGACCAATGTAGTCATTTCCTGGGTAAATAACAATAAGAAATTAAATGGCAATAACCAATCACAACATTGGCCTGAATGGTAGCAAAACAAGTCAATAATTTTCTACTACAGCAACAAATGCAAAAAGCAAAACTAAAAGATGAGGTTTTACTCAGTAAGATTAGCTCTAAATTGCTAGTTTTTAGAATTTTTTTTTTTTCTGATATAAGATCCCAACCTGGAAGCCAGGAGCTCCAGAAGGTCCTTGCTCTCCCTTCTCTCCAGTGCCACCCTGCAGGGAGGAAGAGGGAAGACCATGTTAAAAATAGCACACGGGAGTTAATAGTAACACCATCATATCATAAAAGTTGTTCTGATGGTTGGAACACGGTTCAAACTAGCATAAACTGAGGGTGAGTTGGTTGCTGTAAGGATACTTACAGAAGGTCCACCAGGGCCAGTAGCACCATTGTTTCCATCAGGTCCAGGAGGTCCCTAAGACAAAGATAGCAGTATGTTATCATGTAATATACAGAGAATATATATTAAAAATGTACTGCTAAAATATTAACAATACTGGATGATATGAGTTTCATTTAAACTTACTCTCAGACCAGTGGGGCCATTGGATCCCTTGTCTCCAGGCTTGCCAGGCTCACCCTGAAGAGGTTAAAGGATGGTTTAGCACCAGTTATTATAAACAAAACAGGATTCAGCTGCAAATGCTTTTTTATTCCCCACAGCTTTAGCTTTATTTCTACTCACAGAAGGTCCCTTGGGTCCAGGGAAGCCAATGTTTCCGGGCTGGCCTCTAGGTCCAGATGGGCCAGGAGGTCCAGAGCGACCATCTTGTCCAGCAGCACCCTGATGAAGGAGACAGGAATCAGCATAAGCAGGAAGTCATGCTAATAGCACTGATTTGAGCAAATATGATCACAAACAGCACAGATTAGAACGGATGAATGTGCCATGAAATAGAATTTGGGGAAAAAAAATAGGAAAGCTACTGTGAGGAACTTTTCTTTTGTGTGGATTCCCCCCCCTTGAAGACAAAGGGGTTAGTCCTTTCTCTTTGCTGATCTACATGTGTAACCATAATATACTGACCAAAAAACCTCATCCTGCTGTCTTCTAACATTCAAATGAATCACTCAGTGAGATTCTTTTCAGTTGAAATATTGATAAAAGGATGTGGTGCATGTAAAGGTATCTAAAGGTAATTTAGAGGCATCCATATTCATTTCAGTCTGTTTCATAACTAGCTCAAAACTTCTCACAGGAGCTTTAATAACTAATTTGAGAAATTCTTGATTTACTCACAGAAGGTCCCTCCTTTCCTGGGGGTCCAGAGCTTCCGGGGCTTCCTGGGAGACCCTGTAGAAAATAAACAGTCATTAAGATGTAATTAGTGTCATTAATTTGGTCTCCTACAGCTTACCACTTGGGCTTTCTTCCTTGTATCTAATGGAGTTTAATCCCCTTTAGCTTTGTACTAAAACCATTACAACTCTACTGCCCCAGGCTTATTTCACTCAGATATTCCGATCTGCCACAGGGCAATTCTCAATTTGAAATCTTTACCCTAAACTATTAGCAAATGACTCACCCTAAGACCAGCTGGGCCAGGCTCACCAGCACGACCAGCATCTCCAGGGGGTCCACGAGGTCCACCAGCGCCAGTGGCACCGCGAAGACCAGGCATACCCTATGAGAAGGATACAGCAGAAGATAAGAAATGAGGAGGACATTTTAGCTTGTAGAATGTAGTATGTAATTGATTTTGATTGGATGTTGGTGGAATGACAATTGTTCACTTACAACAGGGCCAGTTCTTCCCTCAGAGCCAGGCATACCACGGCTGCCAGGAGTACCCTAAGGAGACACACATGTTTAACCAGGTGACCCAGGTAACCAAACATCTGGATGTGGATCGTTCTGGGTATCACACAGCCCTGTCATGGTCAGTGGTCTGGTACTCACTCTAGCTCCACGGTTGCCAGCAGGTCCGGTGGCACCGGGCTCACCAGTGGATCCTCTCTTGCCCTCCTCACCCTGAGATCCAGGGGGTCCAGCAGGTCCAGAGTTACCCTGAGGAGAGCAAAGGGACATTACAGGCCAACAGTCATAAACAGGGTTCATATAGGTCCACAGCTAAAGTTTGTTAAAAAAAGTAGGCCTGTACGATATGAGAAAAAAATGCAATAGGCAATAATATTGTTCAAGTGTGATAAACATTAAATAATGCATGTGAGCAATAACTCACTGGTTCCAACTTCATCTGCTGTTCTCCATGTCTCATACAATATCTGTGTTTGGTACTATTGAATAAAAAATAAGTCCTAAAAGTTGAGAGCTACGTAAACTTAAGCTGACTGCATCTAAGTGGAGTGAAAGCATGGCCATTAGACGCAACCCTTCATCCAACATATAAAATGTTCACATGCTGTGTGAGAAAGCATTGCCTGTTTACATTGAGATATTTTTCCTAACTAAAGCGATAAATGTAGACATTTGCAATGTATTCATTTTGAAGAAACTGCAATTTATTGTGCAGCTTTAGTAAAAAGAACATTATCACGATTTGAACTTACAGGCTCTCCTTTGGGACCACCGTCTCCCTTAACACCCTGAGGACCAGGATCTCCCTAAAAAAGATAGCAGACAATTAATGAAAAGAACAATCACCTTTGTGCAATGATGTCATTGTTTTCTGCATGTCTTCATGAGTGTTCACGATTTCAAGTGTGTTTTTTGGTGGATATTGGTGTGTCTGTTGTGTACTTACAGAGAGACCTCTCTGTCCAGCAGCACCCTGAGGACCCTGGGGTCCGGGTCCTCCTCTTGGTCCGGGGAAGCCAGGAGCTCCAGAAACACCAGGAGTACCCTAAAAAATAGCCATAATGTACAGGTGAGCACTAATTAAGCCTTAAGCCTAACCAGAAATACTGCCTTTATTTGATCTGTCTTATGTCATTGTATCCTTTTTCATTTTATTCATAATATAATGATGCAAACACTGACAGAGGCTATATTCTGATCTTTACTAATTAAGAAAATAAAATCTATGTTACAACTAGGAAAATATATAATGTTCTATAATAGAAACAACCTCATTTGTTTGCATTGTGTGCACAGCTTGTAAAGGCCTAATTACTGAAACACCCAAGGTTATCACTAATGGTATAGCTTGAATACTTACAGCAGCTCCCTTGGCTCCATTAAGGCCGTTAGCACCAGGGTTACCCTACAGCAAGAGAACAAGAAAGGGAGAGTATATTGTCAAAACAAATACAAAGTCAATTTGATACTAAAATAATTACATTCAACATTTTTAAATGTTCAAACAAAGTGACCTACAAAGCAATGTAGCATGGAAAACTTGAAAATATCACACACACTGTTACTAGATGATGATGATTTGTGTAGCATAAATTCACAAGAAATGCTATTTACAAAAATGCAGGTCTAGACCATACTCTTGTTATGTTATTTACAGAGAACCAACATTAATCCACAACGAGCACAACACTTGGCAACATTTAGCAAGTAACATTTGTCTGTCACAATCTAGACTACGTGAAGACTTCAAACTGAATAAAATGTGGATTTTCGCCTACAATTTGCCAGAACAGGACAACATGATTGTATACTCACAGCGGGACCAACTGGGCCAACAGCGCCATTGGTACCAGGCTCTCCTCTCGATCCCTGAGGTCCACCTGGGCCAGTAGCTCCAGCAGGTCCGAGCTCTCCCTGTCAGACACAAAAATACACCCATTATTAATGAAAAAGAAAATCTGAGATACAATCAGTTGATTTAACACTTTCAAACTGATAATGTCCTGTTGACTGCAGCATTGGCTAGCTCAACAATAACATCATATTTCATACGGATGGGTTTATTTTTCAGTGATTTCGTATAATCTTAAATGTTAGTGTTTGAAATGCAAGGTCTTTTTGCATGCAAATAAACGTTCTATAGTCACCAAGGCTTTTGAATGAATTAGCTATTCCCCTGGGGATATGACAAAAAAACTATTGGTTTAATGGTTGACATTGATGGACTGTACTGTATTATACTGTATGCTGATTAGAACTGTCTCCTTTTGTGACCTTAAACATGAACATCTCTAGGAGGACATGATGCCAAATATCAGGAAAGGGAAACAGGAAGTGACGTCATGCTTACCTTAGGGCCGGGGCCACCGGGGAAACCTGGGGGACCGGCAGCACCGAGGGGACCCTGCATGGGTAAAAGAACAGCAGACATGACATTAATACTCATGTGATGTAGGTCAAAGCTCATATTGAGGTAAAAATACAAAGTGTTGCTTCCCTTATGACTTCCCTAAGTGCTAACATGTTTATGATCCTTACTAAAAAATGTCACAGTTATCTACACATTAAGAAACAAACACCAGACACATATTGGAGAGATTTCTTGATAACATCTACTTCTTGAGTTCAATTTTTAACAACAATTCATTTTATCACAAAAGGATTTAAAAGGCTGGTACTCACAGCAGGGCCGCCGGGACCAACATTTCCATCAGAACCACGAGCACCAGCGGGGCCAGCAGGGCCAGCACGACCTCTCTCTCCAGCCATTCCACGAGATCCCTACAGAGGGATGAACAAAAAACACAGGTGATAAGAAAATAAATAATAATAACAAATGATAACCAATGGAACATTTTTAAAATGACAAAAAATGGTAGTATACTATTCAATATATCTGTGGGATTCATGGTGAACTACAACAAAACAACAGCAATGACTAATTCTTAATGGGGCCTTTAAGTTGTAGGTTGGTTTTTAAGTCTATGATTCAGGCGCTCAGAAGAATACTGAGTTTGATTTTGTGCAAAAAATTGGGGAATCTTGAATTTCATGAAAACTTACAGCAAGTCCAGGACTTCCAGCAGCTCCATGTGCACCAGACTCACCCTACAGGAGACAAAGGAGAAGTTGATGAGTCATCTTCAATAAGGTCACTTAAAGTCAAACATGCACTCTAAGTCCACGTCAAACAGACACATTTTACTGTGACAAGTAGTGTGAGCACCATGACATTCTACTGGATAAAACTCAAAAGTATAGCCTTGATATGTTACCAGTAAGCTGATGTTAACATTAATGCAGTCCTTATATAAACTGTGATCCTGAATTAAAGAAGAAACTCCAATTAGGATGGTGCTCCTCTTACCTTGGCTCCAGCACCACCAGGCTCTCCCTTGCGTCCATCCAGACCAGTGTAACCCTAAAAGACAGAGAGGTAGTCACGATCAACGATGTTTTCTGTTGTTGCTGAAATGTTCTCCAGAAAAAAGAGAGATCGGCAATGACTGAATTGTATACACAAAGAACTCAGTTAGTGCATAAACAAGAAAACATATTAAAAGAAAACACATTGAAAGTCTAAGGTACGGCATAAAATATTTTTTTCTGATTATATTTGTTTCAATAGAAGTTCCAATGAGTTGGTGTTTAAGCTGTGGTTTATATTATTGACCCTGTAGATGAGTTTTCACATAAGAAGTTCTAATGCAGACCAGGGGGTGAATATAAAAGATTGGCGGCCATTAGGCTACTTTATGTTTCAACTTTGCATCTCCAGGGACAGAGAGTTACGTCTTGTATTGCTGTTGGGGGTGCACAATACTTCAATACTAATCATCTATTTCCATATTTTTGGAGCACCTTTGGCTACTTGCTCCATGTTGGATTCAGGTGATTATTATGCAGTCAAAGTTTAGGTCTTGAAAGGTAAAGATCCAAACTCACTCTGTGTCCCTTCATTCCTGGAAGTCCAGGGGTTCCTGGGAATCCACGAGCACCCTGCAGGCAAAAACACCCAGAAAATATTACTCCGACATACTCCATAGTTACAGTTCAGATGTCAGTGTATATCTGTTTGTGTTTGTTCTTCTTGTTCTGGAGGATTCCTTTTACCTGGGGGCCGGCGGTACCTCTGTCTCCGGGCTTACCGGGTCTGCCATTGTTACCCTATTAGGAGTCACAAACAAATGTTACATTTTGACCTCGAAATTCTAAACTTTAAAGAGCCTTCAAAAAATGTTTCTAGACATGAATCTATACGTACATCATCTCCAGATTTGCCAGGGGGGCCAGGGGGGCCACGAGCACCAACGGGACCCTTTGAAAGGAAAACAGATTGTTTTAGTTCTCAAATGCTTTGCAGTTATGACAAACATTGCTAAGTCTGAACAGAAGTGACCTCAGTGGTGCTAACAGTGTTATGGTGGATAATTTGAAAAAGTGCGAGTATTTCAGGGGACAAACTTACAGTCTGTCCAGGCTCTCCAGGCTCACCAGCGTGTCCGGTGTGTCCTTGAGGTCCCTGTGGAACAATAAGAAATAGGTCATCAGACAACAAAGCAGAAACTTGGTCTTCATTTGGGAATATAGCAACAGCAGAGTGCATAATGAGGTTATCAAGATGATAGATGTGGCAGTTTCATCAGATCACTCCATAGATTAGATTTGCAGAGGGGAGTTGAACTTACAGGTGGTCCAGGAGATCCAGAAGGTCCTCTAGGACCCGACAAACCCTGAAAAGGAACAAATTAGATAAGTTACATCACTCATTAACACTTATAGAATCTAAGCAATTACATTATTCTACCATAGACAATTATTATTCACGTGTGGGCTAGATTGTAAAGACACGTAAATGACTTGTGATGGCCTTAGGGTACATTCATAGTATTTATGGCATGGGTGTGTTTGTGTGTGCATGTATGTGCGTGTATGTCTGTTTGTGTCGGAATGAGCATAGTCCTCACCCTGGGTCCAGGGCCGGGATCAGGGGCTTTTGAACCATCATACTGAGCAGCAAAGTTCTGCAGGACAGAAAAAAAGCATATGAATTAGTTATGATAACAAAATGTTGGATGATACCATTGAGAAACGATTCCAGGCTTTGGAAACTTGTTAATAGAGATTTAACACTTATTTACACTAGTGGAAACCTAGTTGTGTTTCAGTCATGTGTTATCTCTTAGACCAATGAGGTAAAGAACAGCCAGTCAAAGGCCACTGGGCTAAGACATCACAGTCGCTGCTAGTGCTACATTATCAATGTTTTTGGACAACTTTTGAGAGAAACACTGCAACGTCGAGCAGATTATTGTGCAAAAAAATAATTATGGACTTACTCCTCCGAGTCCAGGGGGACCAGGGGGGCCAGCGGGGCCAGGGAGTCCGGGTTTGCCATCTCTTCCGTTTGGGCCCTGAGGACCCTGTTGAAAAAAAGAGAGGGTACAGTAAGTAAACACAGAAAGTGGTGGTTTCTTTGGACTGTTGTATTTTCATGTCATTTTTTTTTCATTTCATAAAGAAGCAGAAACATTTGTACAAGATAAATATTTACACACAGCCTTTGTCGTAGCAAATAGCGTTATAAGATATAACGAGCAGACTTCAATTTAGCAACAATAGACTTTAGTTGGATGAGTTGTAAAATAAAAAAGCAATTAATATTTATTCCCATTAACAAATTACAAGGCCTATTGGCTATGTAAACAAAGGGGCGTGGCTTAAAGGGGCACGAAGGTCAAAAGATGTCAGCAACAACCGCAGTGCAAAAGATGGGTGAACAAAATATGACACGTTAAAAGCTCGAAATAAAATTCAAGTAACATTGAAATAATAAGAGGCAGAAGAGTTTCAGTTCAGCTTACCCTGTCACCTCGAGGTCCTTTGTCTCCTCTGAGACCCTGCAGCAGAAAAATCACTCAGTCAGACCAAAACAGGGAGTCAGACGGCTATGGCAACACGTCAGCTCCAAAAAAATCCTCTAGTAAAGCATGCCACTGCATCTTATCTAAACTATACTTAAATAAAACCAGACAGGAATTATATTCAGATGTTTGGTGTATTTTAAAATCAATAAAATGTGATGTAAACAAACTTGACTCAGAGGACAAGCAGGTCAAAACACATTTCAGTGGTTAGGCTAGACATCATAAAATGCACCAACAATCTAAACTACACTTTCGTCTGATATGCCACTGCAGGTGAAAATAACACATAAGAACAACATTATGTGCTCACCTTGACTCTTCCCTAGATAGAAAAGAAGATAAATAAATGTAAGATTTATTTATTCAGTCTTTTTAGGGTTTGTCAGGCTATATCACACATTCTTCATTATTGGCAGAAGCACTATGATGAGTGGCCGTTATGACAAATTAAGCAAAGCATCCTATATATCCTCACAGGCATAAATAAAGCATGCTGATGCAGATATAGTGAAATTAAATTCTAAATGACAACACAGCAGAGCTATGTGCATGTAACGTTAAGCATCAATTATGCACAGAGATGCATGAAATAGCAACTTGTTACAGCGTCCCAAATCAGACTCAACACTCTGATGTAAGGCCATGGAACAAAGAAAGTTCTGCACAAGTTACCAGAACCACACACTGTGTACTGCACCTTTAAAACATGAAAATGCTGCTGCTGCAAACAACAGGAAGGTAGGTTTTTAACTTAAGGCAATCTCAATAATAAGCAGAATAAGTCAAACATTATTCTTTATTCAATAAATTTAGATTTAAAAGATCTTCCTGGGCTGAAGATCTCATTCTCCTGTTACTGGTCTGAGATCAGTTTTCCTAAAGTCCCTTTCTAAATCCCATTTGCATCAGGGAGCAGAGGAAGACTCAAAACTGACCCACAGCCAGCTGTTAGGGGCGAGCCTCTCTCTGCCCCTCAGAAAGGATCCTTTGTACCAGGCCCCATGGGTGCCTCAGAGCTGTGGTTTTAGCTTTCATTGACACAATCTTTAGCCAATGGGACCCTCACCTATTCATGGACAGGAAGGGAGAAAACTACAAGAAATTCCTATATACGACGCTCTGCCATCATTGAGATCGCTCATAAAGGTAAAGACCAACCAGACATGAGTTGTCCTTTTTGGAATACTTCACAGCATTTGGAAGAAGAAAAGGCAAAGTGGCAAAGGTAAAGCAATCGTTAAGATATGATTTCATGCATGTGTACTAACCGCTGTGATGTTGGAGAGATGAGGGGGAGGAGATGGGAGGGGAGACAAGAAAGGATACTTCATTAGAACATGACAAACAGATTTAGAGCAAAACAGTCATCTGTGAATGAAAAGAACAATGTCATCCCATCCATCTGTACTGATTTAATATTGTTTGAATGTTTTATCTGTATTTCAATATAAAACAGTTGTTTTTTCTCTGCCTCGTAACAAATTCTTTAAAATCCACACATTGGAAAAGGGTTAACTTCACTATGCGTAAAAAAGACTGAATGTTTTCATTTAGAAAACCAAATTGGACAAAGTCCATGATTAGGATTTCTAACCTGAAGTTCAATGAATACTGCATCTCAGAGAGTGACGTGGAAAGCTTGGCTTGATGATTAAAACTTGAGCCATTAACAGTGTTTGGAGAAGTCAAAGCATAAGCAATAATTCTGTCACACCTGTCACTAAAGTGCAAATCAGTGATCATGTCTAAACGTGTAGCTTTGGGCCATCAGGACATGCTAAACATATTCAAAATGTCTAGCTGTGTAAAGAATGTGAATCTCAGTGTTCAATAGCATCCATATGATGAGGATCAGGCTGCTAACAGGCCTGTGCAGGTACTTCATACCCTTAGGACAGGAATAGTTGGCCTGCTACTGCAAACAAGCAAAGACTCACAGCTTATTGAAAAACGTTTGTATGACATCTGCTTTTGTTATCTGATCTCTACTGCAATATAATCCAAAATGTATCCCAATTAGATTTAATCATATTTATGAAAAAATGAGACATATATTGCAAATATATTATCTCATGACTGCAATCGTTATATAAGGCTGATGTTTATGTGTCTGCATCCACCCATTTGTTGCAGGTGTGGGCCTCCATGAACTGGAGCAGCTGGTCACAGCTGGGACCTTACCATGAACTCCTACACCCTCATGTCTAAACTGGACCACAAGGGGGCGCGCTTGGACGTTAAAGGTGACGCGAGACAATTATTGATCTCTTTATAAAACTACATTAGAGGAAACAAAGTGACCAAAAAGCCTTAACTTCGATGGATATCTTGTATTCTTATTCAATAATTAAAATCTGTAATTACATTTATCATTAATTCACCAAAGAAGCCTCAAAAGTAAAAAAAACAAAACACAACGTTATAGCCTAGAAAAGGGTAGACCTATTTTGTTTGAAGACGTGCAAAAATATAAAAACATTTACTGATCGAGGATTCTATTTTCTGGTCCTGTTTGATGAACAGATGTTTCTCTTCAAGGAGGAGAAAATGTAACTGTTGCCAAGTAGCTGTTAGCACACATGGCCGCCAGGGGGTGACATTACTGTTTCCTATAATAAAGCCTCATTCCCTGGACGTCTGGATGGAACAATATGTACAACGCCCCACTAACTTTTTCATCATCTGTCTACAAGAAAAATCTGATTTAAACTATTTGAGTGCTCCACATGCATTTACAGTTCATAAAAGACACTAGAACGACTACTTTAGAGGTCTCTTTTCAGGTCTTTTTTTCAGAGGCGCAACTTCTCCCTCTTATAATAATTGTATCCTTGGAAAAAACAGTGAAGAATCCTCTGCACGAGCTCAATCCGTTGAGTTTAATTCAGCCTTTCTTTGGCTGTCTTCAGGTTGAACTTGATGTAAGTCCCAAACAAAAGCCAAGCGCAAGATCCTCAAAGCAGTGACACCCGAAGAAGAAAAATATCCATCACAGAAAAAGAGCAGATATTCAAACTTACATTGACATGATGCTAGGTATGAAGTTACTGCAAGCAGCAACAGAATCCGGGTATCCACAAAGCTGAGCATGTCTACACAGACATGCAGACTCCTTGTGCTGCTAAGCCCCTGTTTTTTAAACCACCTTCAAGCAGGCATACAGTTGTGATGACACGAGTTACTCCAAACCGAGCACAAACCTGCTGCCGTGATGCTAGAATAATAAAGTTCTATCAGGCCTATTTATACGGCAGGAGGGTCCCTGGTCTGCGTGTCAAAAGTCAGCCCACCGGCCAATCAGAGCACAGAAACCCAATCTGACTCCCATCCCTCTCCAGCTCACACTCAGTCATGTGGTGCTGCATCTCCCAGCCTCCTCTCCACCAGAACGCGTTTGGCAAAGCTCTGGCGATGATGACGAGTGCAACGTTTTAATTAGATCCATTCTTTTTGAGGACGTGGACAGCGTCGAGGTTTAAAAGGGAGTAGAAGGCCTACGTTTTTTCCCTTCTTTTACGGGCTGCTGTGAACCCAGATTGTCCTGAGAAAGATTCGGTCGCAGGGCATTGAACTTTACGCGCAGTTTGTGCGTAAAATGTGCCCGTTCAGGGGGGCGTCAGTGGGCATCAGCTGCCACCTTCGTCTCCGTTTTATTTGGATTTTCATGGGCGAACATAACTTTTAGAGATACTGTAGGATTATTGACTGAATTGTTGGAGATTAGCTGGATTTGAGCTTTTGTGTGCAATTTTCACGCACGGATTTTTTAACAATATTTGTCAGTGTCAAGTATTTGTGAAAAACGAGGGGAGGGGGTGAAAAAAAAGTCTACTACATAAGTTTTATTAGTGCTTCTTCTGCATTGGGGAGCATTTTCCGAGCAGCTTTTCTTTTTTAGTGTCTCATGCATTATCCCTCAGTATTATCCCTCATGCAACCAAGCAGTTTCTGTAGCATATATGTCAGTTTTTCACACAACTGCTAACCTTATGCACCAAGCATTCCCCAATTAAATTCACATGTGTTAAAATGAACAAAATATGTTTGGGCTGGACAACCTCAACCTTCTTTAACATCTCTTAATGCTTAATTCAGTTTGTGGAATAAAACATCTGTAGTTTTTACCCAAAAAGCAGTGGAATGCAGTGCTTCACATACATCAGACATTAGTGGAGCCTTAGACTGACAAAAGACAGGTGTGAATGAGAGATCCTCTCTCTCTCTCTCTCTCTCTCTCTGAGCACCTCTTACCTGCCCACATGACCAGACATGTCATCTCCTCTACTACTACTCCAATAACACTCAGCCTGTCCCCATACTGACTAAAACGACACCCACAAACTACTTATGTGGGTAAATGACAAAATGCAGTATGTACAGTAAGAATTCTTAAATAATGCAGTGATGAACCCAGTGTTGCACTGCATGTGCATTTACCTGATTAACAGCAAACATTTACGAAACAAAAAAACAGATGTAGGATGGCTGCAGCAGGCTTATAGGACAGTTTAGCTCCTATTGCTCCTAATGGTGTATGGACACCTGATCATTGTTTAAAGACAGACTTGCTAAACATTAAACTATGTGAGAAGCCTGGTTCTTTTATATGGAACTAGTAAAATGTGTTCAGGAGATGGTCAAATGTGAACCACGACACTGTGTCTTCCAGTGAATCTTACACTGTACATTTTAAACGAGAGTTGCTGCAGCCTTCTTATTCAATAAGGACAATGGATTCTAACTGCAATTGCATCTTTAGTAACCAGGACATGCTTGTCATCCTTTCGACGTTGATTTTATAAAGATATTTCATTATGATGATTCAGATCATGATGATGATTTTTTTAACTTCCTAATCAAGCCTCTAAAAAAAGAGTGCAGAGACAATATGCGAGGTCTCATCCTGGTTCCATAAGACTTTACTGATTCTTTATAACTGCATATCTTTTCTTTTCCCTTCTGCCTACAGGAATGACTTTTTCCCCCTCTGTGCCAAAACTAAGTAATTGTTGGACACTCCCAACAACTTCACCTCAGCTCCTCCCTGAGTCGAACCCGAAAGATAGAAAGACAGAGAAAAAAGGAGGAGGAGGGGCGAGTGAGATGAAATGTGTTTTAACGATGGCAGAGATCCCACTCCTGCACAGTTACATTCTCATGTTTGTGGAGGAGCTGAGGCCTTGAAGTAGCTGCAGCAGCAGACAGTCATTGGAGGAAATCAAAGATGGCTGCAAAGCTCCACATCATCAGACTTTTTCTCTTCTTTCAGCCACATGAAACGGGCAATTATGTTTAATCCCGTGAAATAGTCTATCTCTTTAGATATGAAAAGACAGGATTATATTTCATGAACATTTATCAGAAAAGAACACAGTCTGAAGAATTCAATTTAAGTCTGAAAATAAAGAGTCAAGAATAGATTTGAAAGCGCTCTCAAAACACAAGTTTGCAAAGCTCCAAAGCTTATTATTTGATAAAATCTCATGCAGTAGCTATCTGTAAACGTTTTGTGTGAATTTTTAGGGAGCCAAGCCTCTTTTCTCAAGAATGTCAGGGTGTCCTGTGGTTCAAGAAGTTTATCACGAAGAGCAGACAGTTTAAGTGAAGTCCAGATGCAGATCTGCTGCTTGATAAAGGGTTACTATTGTTTTTGATCAAGTCAAAGATAGTGAGCGGAGAAATGATGATTGAATATAAAAATAATCGAAACACTTAAAAAAAACGCCAGATTAGATTAAGT
The DNA here is from genome assembly GCA_020745685.1 of Tautogolabrus adspersus. Lineage (NCBI taxonomy): Eukaryota > Metazoa > Chordata > Actinopteri > Labriformes > Labridae > Tautogolabrus > Tautogolabrus adspersus. The sequence goes on from CM036550.1 coordinate 14,080,397, forward strand.
CAACTTTTTTAACATGAAGACTTTTTTAAATTCTTCAGCCATTTTGAATCAAACATCAAGTCTCTCTCTTTTTCTGTCTCTCACAGTTCTGCCAGCTGGGCCAGCAGACAGATTCCTCCAGATGTGCTGCGCTCTGATTGGTTGTCGGAGAAATTTCCCCACTGGTCTCAGTTACTGAGTCTCATATTTCTCCTCTGATGTAGAAGAAAGCGCTAAGGATCATGGGAGGAGTCTCTCTTGTCAGAGGAGGCCGTCCACCTGTCTGCCAGCTGGTAAGGACAGAGGAACACAAACCAGTCACATTAGGAAGAAAAAATGGATCAGCTGCCTCGATGGAAATGTCTGACAATTACAATATTGTTTGCCAATTATCATTCTAACGTTGGTGTTATTGAACTGAATTTCCCTCAGGGATTAATAAAGTATAAGAGAGAATGCACGCATGAAAAGCATCTACTGAATGTTACTGACAGTAAAACATATAAATGTGTAACATTCAAAATTGTACTATTTCAACATGGCTTGAAATAGTAAAAATAAACATTTGAAGCACATTTCAATCAATCAATCAATCAATCAATCAATCAATCAATCAATCAATCAATCAATCAATCAATCAATCGATCATTATTTGTATAGCCAATTCATAACAAATGTTATCTTGAGATGCTTTACAAAAAGCAGGTCAAAGACCTTACTCTTGTAATGTTACAAATGAAAAATGGGATGGGGGAGATGGGATAAGCTGCAGGAAGGATTTCTCCTTTGTGTTCCTCGCGTTCCTGTTGTCCACACTTCCTTGCTGCTGAGGTGGAGGTCGGAGCAGGTCGTGCATGATTGAGGATGGCGGTGGTTGTGGGTACGACACAGTCCGATGGTGGTGGCTGGGCGTCAGGAATGTCAGGTGGTAGTAGTGCCCGATCCCCTCGCTGTAGGATGGGAGAGCTCCGTCTACTCGAGAGCCTGGCTTCTGCTGCCTAGACAAGGCCTCCTGGGCTTTAAACCCACTGACGCCAGCGACTAAAGAAGTGGAGGGGTCCATAGCAGCATGCCATCCCCACGTACAATCCCGAGGAACCTACAAGACATGAGAGCTCAGGAGCTACCAGGAAAAATTTTTAAAAACAGCTGACACTGCTCTTTGAACCAATTCTCAAGACTGAATGTGCGTATGAGAAAACAACGGCATTCAAGTCAGACAACAAGATGTGAAATGTTTATTGCAGCAGCAAAGCATGATTTGAGTTTGTTGCCTAAGGCCCTGTCCACACATAGATGGGTATTTTTTTAAACGTAGCTTTTCTATGCGTGTTGGCCTTTCGTACAGGCGCAACCTGCGATTTAGGTTAAATCGCAGGTTGCGAAAACTCCTTCCAGGGTAAAGATTTTCAGAAACTCCGTTTAAGGTGTTCATGTGTAGACGGGTAAAACTGAGTTTTGGGCTTGTAACGTCACACAGTTTGTTTCTTCTCTGTTTGGTGTCATTCTGCGACCCTGTCACTTTTGTTTACATTAGATTAGTGCAATGGCAGACATAAACAAACTAGGGCTGGTGTTAACATTGCTAACTGGACTTTTCACATGCTTACACATGCATACACAGTTACTCCCACACTATGTTGACAAGCAGACGCGCATAAATAGACATATTTGTAAATTAAATGGTCATTGCAGAAGAATAGCGGGAACATTTTACATGTCAAGGACATTGTTTTTGAATTGGCATGCTCATGACAGTTGTAACAGTGTGTTTCATGTTTTCATGTGGACAGAGATGTTTTTGATAATTTAGCTTGTGTGGACTGGATTATTTTTTTTAAAGGAGGAGGAAAACCTCTGTTTTAAAAAATACAGACTTACTGCGCATGTACATATGGACTAGGCCTAATCTCTGACCTCATCAGTCCAAGCAGATTTGTTTTTTAAATTGAGGAGAGATTAAATAATATCTCAAACTCCCAGTTGGACCCTCCAGGTGGATGCTGAGGTAGTGGTTGGGGATGAAAGTTAGAGTGCAGTGCTTGTGTCAGGCAGTGGTGTCATTGACGGAGCAGAGGGACAGATGGGAAATTCTTTCAGCTAAGGAAGATGGCCAAATTGGAAGGATGCATGTAAGGTGATTGTGAAGAATGACACAAGATAGAGGTTATCCATGCAGCTCTAGTAGACTGTCTAAAATCTGCTCTGTTTTTTGGAATTAAAAAGATATCCCAACTGAAGGTCTCATTTAGGCCAATATAGGAAGCAAATGCCTCGCTGTTAGTTAAATCCAGTTTGATTTTAGTTTAGGTTTGAGACATCTGGACATACTCATGTCTTTCAGTAACATATATGGTACCTACTGTATATCACCTTAGGACTTTGCAGTTTTGGTATGACAACCTGCATTTTTAATTTTTGCTGTCATAAACTTACGTTCATCAAGTGGTGTGGCTGGCCCTCTCCAAGTTGCCAGCCACATTAATGCATCTCACAAGCAGCAAGACAACTGAGAATTAGTTTTCAGAGTATAAATGCAAAGCTAAAGGGTTGTTATTGTGTATGTAAGTCCAGCATTACCTAACGTGAGCCACCATGCAGAGGCTAAAGGAAGACAAAAAGATCACACAACTGCACTAACATGTCCATCAATCAAAAATATAAACCATGCTGTGGACTCTAACGCTGTGAATGGACAGAAGAATAGATACCATGGGACATTTTCTGTGATGGGCTTCCAGAGTTGATTGCGTATTGGAGACATGGCTGTTCGGGATTTGAGTTTCTAGAAGCTTTAAGAGGTGAAGGCACATAATTCACACTCATTTTATATTCATCAACAAACAGGAAGTTGCCTCTTATGTAAGAGCAAAACATGGCGAGACAGAATAATTAAAGTGCAGGCTGTTTATGTTTCTGGACGGTGATGTTCATCTTATCAGGATGTTAAAAATGTACTTTTCTACTGTAAAATAAAGTGACTGGTTTGGGTATGCAGCCCACACACTCAGACATCAGCAGCTGTCAGTAAAAAAAGGTTTAGTGATTGAGCAGAGAAGGAGAAAGTCAGTGATTAAAGAGGAGGAGCACACACACACACACACCTATAATCCTCTCACTGACTGAAGTCAAAAGAGAGAAGACAGCGATAAGAAAAGATTACAAAAAAAGAGTTGAAGGCTGAAGAGAGCAGTGTGACTGATAGAAAGGTTCTTATAGGGATTGTCCACCAGCACTGGACAGAATAGGGCGACAATAACGTCTTTGTATTATCAAGAATATAAAAAGTGAATCACTGCTTCATCAGACATCCATTCAGAACAGAAACAAGAAATCTGCAGTGAATTTCTTCTATGGTCCTAAACTGAGAGTATGGAAGCTGCCGGCACTTGCTCGCGTCTTTAAGCACGTTTGAAAAGGCAGACTGTGTCAAAGAATTCAGCACTCCTGTTGGCTCGACAGGCCCGAGCGCATATCAGCATGCTGAGGCCACCGGCATTATTCAGCCTGCTCCCTGACTCTGCAGCACCCAGGAAGGAAGGAACTAAACTAGTAAAAAAGGCAAGCCATGCTTTTTTAAGGAGCACTCATTTAGTTTAAGTGCTCCAAATTATACAACACCCCGACCAAGTTAGTGATGTGTCTCTGTGTATGTTACGCCTTTCTCAATCTATCCCTTCCTCTTTATTCTTTACCCCTCCTTTCTTCTTATATCATTTCAGTGTCTCCTCCGGCCTCCCACACCATCTCTCGCTCTTCCCTCTGTCTGTCTTTCCTCCCTCAGGTCACCACATCTGCAGGCTGTTTCCACTGGAATATATTTCATGAACGCTTAGACTTCAGCTGCAGCGAGGAGGGCTTATTGAGGAGTTTGTCTAATGTTAGTTAGGGGATAGGTGCAGGGAGGGAGTAAAGGGTTTAGGAGAATATAAATATGTGTCAGGAAACACAAGCGAGCATGGTGGAGAAGATGAGTCAGAGGGAATAATTGTTCAAACAAATCAAAGAGAATACAGTTTTTCCCTTTTGAATCTTTCTTGTGTCTTACTCTGGATATCAAAGTTAAAGCAAAGGCAATCACCTCAAAAACCCTTCCTGTCAATGAAAGAGCTATATTGATGAGAAAGAACGTGAGAAGTGCAGCAAAGTCAAGGGCAAAATGGAGAAAAGTCGAGGAACCTCCCTTGGCTGGGCATAACACATGGTTAGATTTTCCTGTGTCCACATGACTCACAGTCTGGTCAGCAAACGCATAATAAACGTGACAGAAATACCCCCATACAATGTTACCAGAGTCCACGGCAGGCAGATAATTACTGGATAGAGCTGGGCCGTGGTTTGAGAGAAGAAGAAAAAAGTCCAACTCGTATAAAGGCAGAACAAGAAAAGGTCCATTTTTGTATTTTTTTTCCTTTTAATGTTTTTCTTTTCTTTTAAAGCGGTATAAATATGCAACAGAGTTGAGCTGATCTTGTTCTCACAATAAGAGAAACTTTGACTATCAACAGTTACTCTTCTTGTTATAAATGGCAGACAGCTGGTTATCCTTTACAAATAGATGTATTACTTCATTTGTTCAATGTATCAGTTTAAAAAGTTTTGGATTCAGAAGCTAGTGAGCTTCTTCAGGCAAAAAAATGCAGTTAGCTCAAAACTAGAGATTAAGCCGCACTCTGTTGTAAGTCCTTATTAGAAAAAACTGACATGCTAAGCAAAGATGCAAATCATGCAAACACAAGCTTAAAACTAAAGGGCTGATAAAATTCCAGCGTGAAAGTGCTGCACTTCCTGAAGTAGCCACTTGAGGCTGGTTCCAAAAGGGGTCAATTCCTGTAGAGCCCCATTAACATGAGGGGGCTTCTTCACATCAGCTAATTCCATCACTGAAGTTGATGTCTTCAACAGATTCATTTCATTCCAATATCAGATAAGTCAGTGTTTGAGTTTGTTTGGTGAGTGGATTCTAAAATGTTAGCACTAATTAGCAGGTATGTTAGTGCTCACCATACCTGGCTCGTTAGCTCAATTAGTGGTTCCTTCCATTTTTAATTTGTTGCTGTCTCTACATGGGAATCCGGATTGATGTTGGATTTCCCTGCAGTGAAGACATGTGCATGCCTTAGGATTAAGGACATTACTTATTTTAAGTCGGCTCTTGATGTTCAACCACCACTCGCTACCCACAAAGGCTAACGTCAAACATTACACTGAGTATTTTTTTTAATCAAAATTTGAAACAAAATCCAGTCAGCTAACACTACAAAACTCATTCTGTGGCAAACACTTTCTTTGCTGAGTCCTCCATTATCTCACGCACCACGCTCTTGTCCAAATATGGAGTTTTAGACTTGATTTTAAGAACTTATTGCTTGTTTTTAAACCCTTAAGTGGCCCGACCCCCCGTGTATCTGTGATCTGCTGTGTCCTCATGACTGCTGCCTGAGATCCCCCAGAGGGGGGCCATACTGACGTTTCCTAAAACTTAACTGGTCACAAAAGTCAGGCAAACTCAGTGTCCTCTTTTAAGGGTTAACTTTTTCTTGACTGTTGGCATTGTCGTGTACTTCTTCACCAGGTTTTTATTTGTTTAATTAATGGTTAGGTCCTATTAACCTGTGTATTTGCTTTATTTTAGTCTATATTTGTTTTGTTATTTGTCTGTTTATGTTTTACTATTTTGTGCTTGTATTAAATGTATTTTAACCTCTTAATGAAAAAATGCCATCTAAATAAGGTTATTATTATGTCATTACCAAATCTGGCCACTTCTTCTTGAAAAAAAAGAAAAAGTGCCGTCGGCCACAATGCAGAACATAGTGGGGGACATCAGGGTTTTTACGTCCACTTCTTTAATACAGTCTTTGGTAAACACTTTACCTGCTACCATTCAGCTTGTTAGCATTATGATTGAGAGCATGTCAGCAATGCTGATATTGATCATGTTGCTTATTCACTGCTGTTCCACACAGAGTTCACAGAGTTGCTAGTTGACTGTAGACTCTTTGCCTTGTTGAAATGTACTGAAAACTGTGTGTGGTAAAGAATTGTCGTTTTAATGTTCACAATTAAACATTTTGAATATAATTACAGACCTGGGAAGGAAGTTGCCATTTTTAGCTCTATCTGACTCTCTTCTAGCTCTTGGGTGCTGCTTGATAGGCATGCAGATTATGTGTATGACCATTTAATTGCAATGTGTGTCTAATTAAAATTTTGAGGATTTGTTGCTTTAAAATACAGTTTAGACTGAAGACCTATTCAACATTATTTCAGAAATGGCATACAGCTTTGCCTGTATAAATCTTTTTAAGCTGCAACTAAATCTTTTACAAAGGTTGAATTGGAATTTGGAATTTGAATGTACTGATATCTGTGAAAGAAGTTCTTTAGGTGACAGTTTGCACAGCTAATGGAAGATAAAGGACCTGCAGGACTCCTAAAGCAGCTTCAGTGAAGTCAGAGTGTTTTTGGTTGTTTAAGGGTTAAGCGAAGCACAGTTATGGTGAGCGGAGGGGAGAGCGCTGCAATCTTTTCCATACTACCGCACACATGAGGAACACATTTAAGTGAGTTCAGCTGTCTGGAGTCTCTCTCTCTCTCTCTCTCTCTCTCTCTCTCTCTCTCTCCATGTCTCTCTGTCTCTCTCTCCCCCTCTCTCTCTCTCTGGCTGGTTAGGGGTAAGTTCAACACAGCAGTATATCATTACACATCTGGGAAACTGCACTCGGAGCCCCGGATGACACACCAGAGAACAGGGAGACAAAGCACTCTATCCGTACCTAAATTTTGTGGTTTTCTTTGTATCTAATTTAGAAAGAAATGCATCTACAAACATCAGGACATGTGATGAAGCTTCCACTTCTGTCCATTGCAAGCCATTGGAAGTATTAACAGAAAACTTGAGGGCTGTTTTGGAGCCAATAAAGAAAAAACAACCCTGCCACAGATGCGAACACTAAAAACTGTGTCATCATTAATATTAACACTGATTGAAATCTGAGATTCAAACTCCTTTCTCTCCTCCCATCAGTTCTTCTCCATAACTCCTCCTCTTTGGTATTGCTCTGGTTCCTGCAGTTTTATTTTGGTGGAGTGGATGATGACTGGCTGAGCTTTGAGGGGGGAGAAATCTTACAGTCCTTTTTTTTTCCAGTATGGAAACTGTTGCTTCCCTTCGTTCTCTGGTCCACATACCACATCAATCTTGCTTCCATAACTGCAGCAGCCTCTGAACAGTTACCTCTGCATTTGGTAGGAAAAACATGGCTGCAATGTTAGCCAAAAAGCCAAACTTCTACTGCTGTCTACCTCAAAACACAAACACATAAAGATGGCGGGGTCCCTGCAGTGAGTACGATGGGTGGCAAACAAGAGTTACAGGGTTCAGGTCAAAGATGAGGAGAAAAAAACCCTCCATGCATCACTTGAAGTCCCACATATGCACACCCAAATTACCAACCCCCATGCCTGACCTCAACCCTTCCATGTCTCGTAAGGGAAGTGGAGGCAACCTCCTTCTTTCATCTTCTGTCAATCTTTTTTAATTTTTACTGTCTGAGCCCTACTTTTTTACATCATCTACCGTTTCAAAACCAGTTCAACCATTGTCACATTAACGCCAACAATATATACAGTTAGTAGTCAACCTTTATTCAGAGTAAAGGTAACATTTTGCAGGGATCAGAATGGAAAGTACTACTTTAAAAGTGTGTACCTGAATTTTGTTGTAAATCTAAACTGAATTCAACTGAACTAAAACAGTCTCTTGACTTTTGTCAGAGAAAATTCCAAGGCTCTGCAAGCTTTTACGGCTGCAGTCAGTGACAACAAGGAAGTAAAATGACTCCTCCAGACCTCCTCCTCACTTGAATGATTTCACAGATGGAGAAGGATGGAAACGGTCTACAAAACAGTTGGAGCTTGTAAAGCCATGGCAAGACTCCTGATGCTTGAAAAGAGCATGTTTTGCTTATCTCATTTAGCTCTATCCTGTAAACTGTTGATGTGAATCCCTCTATGTCATTTAATCTGAAACTTTTTGAATGGAAATGCCAATACAAAACGCCAAAACACACACTCTCAGTAGACCAGGCCTGGTTAGGGTTAGAATGAGTATAAATGCTGTTATGATAAATTATTTTGCATGTCGATGTTATCTTAAGGTACGGAGAGTTAAGCCTTCCATAATGGATTTGTTTCCACTGGAGAGCGATGAAAAAAGCTGTTAAAACAACATTGACTTATTATCCTTTTAAGTTGAATTGAAGGACTTTTTAGTAACATTTATGTATATAACTTAATATAGTAAGTGCTACAGAGAAATAGGTACAAGTATTTTGTTTATACCTTTATCTTGAGCTATTGAGTCTTCTACTCTCAAGAACACAAAATATTTATCCTTAAGAAACATGTAGCCTTGAGATCACATAATAATTTGATGAACTCCAAAGTGAATGTCTGGTTCATTTCATCACATGCCATATCAGCCTTTTGAGATCCTTTTTATTACTGTTGAGAAAACGTGTACAACTTATCTTGTTTTTAAATGACCAGGACTGCTCTAATGTATCTGTAACATAAGAAACAGTGAGACTTGTGCCTGTGTTGGACCTTGATTTTTGTCGACTAAAGCCTGATGTGTAATAAGAGGAAGGCGGCTTTGGTTTTAAGTAAAATATAAGTTTAATTTGCTTTTGATCTGAAGGAATACACCAACTAAGTCAAATCCATACAATATAACTGAACTCAAATCATGTCAGTGCACCGTGTTTTTACTAACTTGCAGGGATTTGCTTGTGTATTCAAACACTAAAATGTTATGTGTTTTGCCTTCCTTGTTGAAGTGCTTCAGTTAGCACTTGAACAGTCTGCCACCTGCCACCTATCAAACCTCCACCTGCCACATAAAACACCTGGTGGATGCTGCAGAGGGCAATCAGCCGCTTAAACCTCCCCCAGCTTGTGTTGAGAGGATGTGGCCTAAGGACAGAGAAAGAGAGAGAGAACGATAATGTGACAGCTGACACATTTTGAATGTAAAGCAGGCCAAGTTTTATACACTGGAAAAATAGTTAGGCTTACTATTTACTTAAAAATCAATGGATGGGACAGATTGGTTAAAAAAGAAGACTATATGGGTCCAAACATAGCCGGCTGGTTTGTGTGTGAGTTTGTGTTTTTGGGGGTTGGGAATCCCTTTGACATCCGTCTCCACAGCTGAACATGGTCCATATGTTTCTGTTTGTAACTTCAAACTCTTAAACTAATGTGCTTACCTACACTTACACAGTAACATAAAGGACATGTCTTTTGTGATTTTGTTGATTGTGTTTCTGAAGCTGTTCATTCTGAATAAAGCAAACAAAAGGAAGTCAAGAAGTTGCTTTTTTTCCTCTCCATTTGTTCACTCTGCTTTGGAGAAGTGTTACTCCTGCATTTTGGTCTGCTGCTGTGTCACTTTTTCCAACCGTTCAGCCAGTGGGAGGAGGGCCGCTGCAGAAGAAAGCTAAGAGGACATATCCTATCAGCCGCAGGAAAACCAGCAGTGTTGAATCCCAGACCCAAGCCATGGTGGGTAAAGATTAATGGGTTAAATTTGTAAACAACAAACAGTACTGTGACGTGTCTCATTTCAGAAACTATAAGTATGACATTCAACCTTCATTTAAATCTGGAAAAATCATTTAAAGATGTTTTGATTTTTTTAGTTTTGAACTTCAACCATTGTCAGTGACATTATAATGCACAGACTTTGCCACCAAGATTTAGTGCCTGTTTGAAAACATGTATTCCCAGTCAGGGCAGGTTAAGTTGTAATGTCCTAATCATGTATACTGGTCTGTTTAAACAGAGTAATTTTACATATGATAAACAAAACATGTCAGAGATAATTGCAGAGGTACAGTTTTAAGTTTTTTTCTTCTTAGATTCCCTACATTTATGATTTCTTGTACAATTGACATTTCTTGGTATCATGTGGCGGTTTTATTCATTATGTCACAGCTGACACAACTGTTGTGATATACAGAATATTTGCATAGCTAAGAGCCCTGAAAGAGCCCTGTGGGTCCATGACAATCGATGGAAACAAGGAGTTCCTTAAGGTCTTCAATGGACTCTGATTATAGTCGGGGAATCCTCCAAACCAAAACCTTCAAAGAAGGCATGATGGGGACATAGCAGATGATGGGGTGGTATAGTCCAGAGTCAAGAACCTGCAAAACATACCAAACTTTTAAAAGACAAGAATGAAGGGCTAAAATGAAGAGGGAGATAAAATGTGGGTTCAAAGAAAGCAGATAATATCTCTTCAGTCAAACAACTGCTGACTTAATTGATGTTTGGTATAACTAACACAAATAGATTAGTTAAATGAAAATGGCATTGACATTGTAGTTCACGATCCAGTGAAGAAATCTGTGATGAGTGGAAACTTTCTCAAATAAGCTGTCATTGAAGTGAAGCAAACAAAAGCTGCCTTTTCATTTAAGCAAATGTGTTAGTCCATAAATTAATAAAATAATTATAATAAAGTTCTCTTGAAACTCATTTCTGGTATCTGGTATTTTTGGAAGGACATTTGGGAAACTTGAAGTTTTTCTGTTTTTCTAGTACCCACATGAATAGACATTCCTTTTCCTCTCTCACTGCTCGTCTAAAAATCCTCCTTCCCAAGCTCCACATCATCACTTCTCCTCCTCGTCTTGTCTCTCCTCTTAAGTCCTCCTCTCTCTCTCTTTTCTTCTCCGCCCGTAGTGCAGCTCGTCTGGATCCTTGGTTTGAGATCACAGTCCAAATGTCAGGGTTTGCTGTCCAGAGAAAACACTCTGCAGAGCCAAATAAAAGGAGGAAAAAAAGGGAAACTCAAGTTAGTGCGGTGAACAGATTTCAGTGTCCTGAGGTACACATATGAAGCTCAACTGTTTGCATTTGATATAAATCTCCTCTGCTTTGTTTCAATGCTAATAAAAAAGACAGGTTTGGGCTGCATGTATCTACATGCTAAGTGTATACTGTATAGGTTCTCTTAAGGCCTACCTTGTGGCACAGCATGACATCCCTCCTCCCTGCTACATGTTAAACCAGTCAGTGACTGAAAACAAATGCTGCACTAATAACCTTCACACATACTGTATGTTAAAGAACTCCAGTTGTTTTACTGACAAGGGTAAGTCCACACAGGTAGTAAGGCTATTCAATCTCAGTTCATTGTGCTCGAGGAAATGCTGATAAATTCCTATTACTTGTTTTTTCAAAGCTTTATATTTATAACCCTGAATGATTGTCATGTTATTCCATTCAATGCTGTCTAGCCTGATATAGCCAATAGATTGTATAGAAGATGGACATATCCTCAGTGACGTCCCATATGGGATTGTGGTGTATTGTTTCAGGGAATAAAGAAGAAAATGTAGGGGGTTAACAGATGAGTGCACTGACTGGTGTAGCGTACTTGCTGATTCCCAGTAAAGCATTTGAGGTTGTATCAAAATATATTTTACATGTCTTATTAAAAACACACAAGTCTTTTTTTAATTCTTTTATTTATTGCAAGACAATGGACAATACACTTACAAAACAACACAAGAGACAAATGAGTACAGGCCCAAACTCATATTTCACATGTTAAGAGAACAGAATAGGGTTACTGCCTGCGTGGAAGTGTGTGTGTGTGTGTGTGTGTGTGTGTGTGTCTGCATGCGTGCGTGCGTGCGTGCGTGCGTGCGTGCGTGCGTGCGTGTGTGTGTGTGTGTGTGTGTTTAATAGGCTCTCTGGGGTCATCACTACCATCAACAACAAATTAGTAGTATTATGACTTCTATGGTATACAGGGGATGTGCCGCCCAACCTCCTGTAGTAAAACCTTAATCCAGAGAATGCTCTCAAAGAGCTGGGGCTCTAATTGACGAGACCAGTCTCACAAGGTCACACAGGGAACCATGCGGACATGTGGCTGCAGGAGCTGGGGACCGAACCCTAGACCCTCTGGTCGAGACAATCGACCTCACCCCTTTAGCCACATTATCCCTACGCAGCGGGTTCTTGACCAAGGACACATCGGACAAACACACAAGTCTTAGAAAAAAACATTTATTAGGTTTAAGCATAGACCTGCTATCTTATATACAGTATACTATTCATATTGACATCTTACATAAAGAATATCATTAACACAGTAAATATATCGTCACACTTCTGCTTTCAAAACAACATAATCAAAATCAGGCATGTTTTTTAATCATATTTATTAAGATGGTTATGGAGCTTGCGGGAGACTTAATTTTGTAAAGTGGAGCACAGTAATTAGTGTAAGCATAGCTTGCTTCAGGAAAACCCCAGGTGAGTTCCTGCTGAGCGCCTGTTAGTACAGGTACTCTGTTTCCAAGTTAGTGGCTGACTGAAAATGTTTAATACAGTCTTAACAGACAGCCCGGCTTATTGGTGGGTTGTGGTATATGCATGTGAGGATGAAAGGTAGCACATCAGTGCAATCTTAAAAATGACACAGGTTCACATTAAAAGGAAGTGGGCACAGCATTGATCATGTAAACATAAGAAAACGACAAACATCATAAAACAGTATAAAATGTCAAGCTTTTAATCATCTCCATTTCTAAAGGCCTATTACTATCATAAATACCAAAACTAAGACAGAAGAGGATTATAAAAACTTTAAATATCCTTTTACTTTAATTACCAGCTACCTTTTAGCAACAGCAGGATTTCCATAGAAAGAGATCATGTTTAATGCAGTACTCCAGCAGTTACAGACTGCTCCACAGGAGCTTGTTGCTTGGCCTGAAATGCTTTATATTTCCTGTATAACCCTCTGAAACAGTTTGCTTTGTGCCTCCTAGCACAAAAGAAAAAGAAACATGTAAGAAGTAGAGCATGATAGGACTGCCATTATAAGGGTACAGGACAAACATAGCTTATTATGTGTCTGGTTGTACATGTGTGTTTGTCATTAGAGGCGTAAAGCTGTGCTTCTGGTCATGGTTGGTGATCACATCCTCTCAACAATTCATGCAAAACTTTGTGCAGAACTTATGACAGCGGATTCTGTTTGTTTGTTTACATATTTACATACATGTGTGTGAGAGTGTAAATTCATGTTTGTTTGTTTGTATGTTCACAACTTAAAAAAAAATCAATGCCTCCACCACACCTGGAACACATTACATCCTTATGGAGCCATGTGGTAGGCACATGAGTCTTAAAGTGGCAGGGGCCGTTTTTCCCACATTACAGTCATTAGTAAAGTCTACACCCCCCACTGGTCTGACTGGTTGGACTGGCCAGATGACATCATCATAAGCTGTGGACCCCTCCATGTCTTTTAAGGGGGGTCAATTACCTTTAGCCTCCTTTCTTCAAGTAATACTTGATAAGGTGTCATCCAACCAAAGTGAAAACAACATCTATTTTTCGAGTTTTGACATTTTGAAAAAAAGTCCAAATGACTAAATGTTAGGGACAACTAATTATCTCTTACTCCAGAACTAACTCATGTAGGGCTGGTCTTCCTAACTTAACAATAGAAGTGTTTTATGTGGATCTACTCAGATCTGGGCCACTAGAATCAGACACAGTGTGTGTATGTGTGTAAACCTCTGCTGGTTACATTGGGAGGTTTGGCTGATGATGGAAGAAATTCCATCTGAGAATTACAGATGTTTTTTTCCAGTTTCTTTTGTTTAGTCCCTCCCAGTCTCTCTCTCTGTCTTTCCCTCGCTCTCCGTCTCTCTCTCTTTCTTGAGCGCTCCATGGAAAATCACCATCACAGCAGAAGCTAACCATTGCATCTGTTCAAACTCAGTTAGACAAGAAATCGTAGACTTAGCTGGGTTTAAATTGAACCAGTTGTTTGGTATTTCAAAGCCATGTCCTTTCTTTTGCCACCCTTCTCATTACACAGACTAGACCAAATTCATGACCAGTATTTATCATGATGATACATTTAAACGTGTCTGTTTATACAGTATGTGAATGAGTCAGAGGCAGCAAGCATGAAGGAAAGGAGGAGAGATAAAGAGAGATTGGGTTTAGAGAGGAGAAGGGTTAGTGAGAGAGAGAGGTTAAAGCAGTAACGTGAGAGAGAGGGGAGAGAGTACAGGCAGGGGAGGAGGTTTAAGGGTAAGCAGGCAGCCCATGACATAGCTAAAGCATGAGTACATGCCTGCTGGCTGACATCCACTGTGAAAGTTCTGCATCTGGAGAAAGTCTATTGCTGCTTCTTTCTTCTCGCTAACTCACTGCTGCTACTTCTTCTACAACCATCTTAACTCGAGGTCATCTTCCTATGGTTTTTGTATTTCTTATTCACACTTACTCTATTCCTTGTCTTTCTTGCTTTGTCATTTAAAAAAAATCAAATACAGAATGAGAAACAAGCAAGGGAATCAATTCCACTTTTTCTTAATTTGAAGCTCTGCTTTTGTCTATCTCTCACTTTTAAAACCTTATGTAACAAAAAAAGCTAGAAAAAGTTAGTTTTCTTCCAAATTGAGATAGTACCAGTTTGTGAGGATCCCATTAAGCAGAACTTTTTTCAGTTAGTATAGCTACAAAGTAAAACTGGAAAGTTTGACACTTTTTGGCTTGTTGAGAGAATCTACCACAAACAGCCAGTTAGCTTAGCTTAGCTTCGCAGGGGGACTGAGGCAGGAGTTTACCAGCTGGCCTGACATCCTTGGAGTAGCCACGAGTATCTCCTTTAAATGTGCATGTATTTGATCTTAGTTTGTTGAAAAACTTAAATGTGAATATATTATTAAGGGGTTCAGGATTAAACCAACAAGCAATAAGTGATACGGTAACACTGGTTTCTTGCCTAAGCTAAGCTAAGCTAAGCTCCAACTACAGTGAGTAGCTTAATATATAGCCTACAGATAGATAAATGGTATAAATCTTCTCATGTAGGCCTGACCCTCTGTAAGCAAACAAATGACTTTCCTTATATGTGGAAAATGTTCTTTCCAATGGGATTATTTGATGGCTAATTAGTGTTTTGTTATTTAAACTGGTTAGATATAGAGATTCACCAGTCTTTTAAAGCTTACAAGTTCCTTGAATTATGTTCAGGAAGTGTTTCTTTTATTGTCTGCTGACTTGCTTCAAAGTGTGCAGTGCCTCTTTTTTATTGTATCTACCTCAAGATATAGTTTTCTTAGAACAGAGAATTTTTTCTTTTGAGCTTGCCAGTTTGAGTAAAAAGCATCTCTTGTACACCCTAGCTAATGTAACTGTGGATTTTTCAACGATTTACTGTTTTCAATGGGTAAGAATTATTCATCTGCTATAAAACCTTAGCGGGCCATGACTGCACAGGTCAGCAGTGTCTAATTATCTCATTTCAATACTGATATTCTCACAGATCAATATGCGTTTATTTTGTTTTATTTTATCTTCCTCACACTGACAAAATACCAAAAGTACTGGTCGGCTAGGTTGGACAGCTGAGCTCTGCTTTTATAGCGTCAGTAAAGACTAATGGATGAGAGCACGTGTTGAAACACTGTGGTGGTCCTGAATCTTATTGACTCCCAGCCATTCCAGGGTTAACAGGGGGCAGTGGGACAGGTATGGGCTTGTCCTTTTCTCTCCCTAATCTCTCTCTCTCTCACTCCCTCACTTTCACACACTATCCCTTCTCTAAACATTTCCTCTTTTCTTTTTCTGCATTTTGGAAAGACATGTCACTTTTTGGGTGCATTTCGTTCATTTAATCATTTTCAGATTTTTCCGTTTGTCTCTTTCTCTTTCTTATTCTATTATACCCTTTTTTCTTCTGTAACATAAACACACACATGCCACACACACTTCGTGGCTGCAGGGCGTGTCCACACTTCTACTCTTTAGTTTGTTGACCAGATGATCTCCTGCAGCCAGTCATAATGGCGGGGTGGAGTTTAAATAAAGAAAGTCTTTTCTTTTTCTCCCTCTCCAGTCCTGATTCTTCCTTTTTCACTTTTTTTTTAACTTGCTGAATCCAAAACTTCGTGGAGACCAAAAAATTCTTCCACGTGTCCACTGCTGGAGTCAGATGGAGGAGGGGAAGGAGAGAACATGTCTGTTTTTTTCAACAGTTTTCTTTCATTGTAATCCTTCTCTCATTTAATCAAGGTTCTGAAATATATAAGGTTGTTCTGAGTACTCAGTGCTTAAAATGTATCTGGATTGGATTCAATGCATATACAGTCATATATAACTTCATACTGCAGCATTCAGGAAAATCAGAAAGAAGAACAAGACTAATTTCAAGTTTGATCCTCTTTTTCTGTAGAAAGTAAAGTTGCAAAGGGGTTCTTGACTAACAAGAGATAAAAAAAGCCTTAAGAAAGAGGATGATACAGCTTAATTTGAATAATATAATACTGAATGAAGGGGAGAAGGTGTAGAGAAGTGAAGAGCCCAAGACAAATTGCTCACTCTGTAAGACAATAAAGTTATTATTGAATCTTGTATCTTGAGAAAGGGGTTTTATTTTAGTTTGGAGAAACAACAAGCGAAAGTGTGCAAAAAAAAGAAGAAAGAACGGAAGCAGATACGATATAGTTGAAAAATAATACACATGTACAATACTTTTTTTTCTAAAATCCAAATGCAAGAAACGTTGTTTAAATAAATTGTGCTTTTTGCTGCCTGGTTGGAGAACTTTGCATTAAGTCCACAGACAGTTATACTTGTTTGCAAATCCATCATCATCATCTACCTGACCTTTTGTTGTTTCGTCCTTTTCCCCTCACCTTCAGTGAATGCTTTTGTGACTCCTTTATTTTGAGCATGTGTTTATTAACATGACTCTGTTGTTGGAAACCAGATTCATCATTGCTGTGCTGATGTGACCTGAGTAACCTGGCTCTGAGAAGGAGAGCGTGGAGGCGGACTGCCTGAAGGGGGGTTTGAGAGCAGAGCGGGACGTCAGGCTGAGGAGGACATGCCTCAACTGGAGTGTGTGTGTGTGTGTGTGTGTGTGTGTGTGTGTGTGTGTGTGTGTGTGTGTGTGTGTGTGTGTGTGTGTGTGTGTGTGTGTGTGTGTGTGTGTGTGTGTGTGTGTGTGTGTGTGTGTGAGAGAGAGAGGGAGAGAGAGGGGGGAGGGTGGTGTTGTTCTCTTCCTTTCTTTACATATTGTTCTGTGTCATATAAATATACACCATATTAAAACAGCCATAATGTCTCAGAGAAATAACCTATGAATAGTGGATTTAATGATAAAATTCAAACTTAATTGCTGTTAACATAAGCACATAAGCGAGGACTGACTTGTCTGAATCAAAAGACAGATTGACTTTGTATTATAAAATCAAGATAACACAACAGGAAGTGTGGCAAAGTCTGTCACCCAAACATCACAATTGTCTTACATGACATATGTATACAAAAGAAAATAGTAAACATTGGTATTAACATTCTTTATTTTGACAGTTTTATGACGATTTTCCCGTCACAACGGCTTTCTGTGGCATTGGGGGATTACATGTAAAAGTCTCTCACTGTATAGATGTGTGAAATGAAACAGCTGTTATTTATCAAAAGGTGTTTACATGTCTGTAATCACAAATAGCCCCTGGCTCTATTTTCATGTCGTCTTAAGATTGGGTTAGAAGTCACAGGAAAGCCCTTGGAATGGTTTAATAAAAGATGCACCATGAAGTTATGTATTTGCTGCAACTGATGCTGGGCTTTAATCCTAAATAAAGGTCTATGTCCTGATAGAAAAGCAAAATTCAGAAGTTTGCTGTATAAAGCTGTACAAATATCAAAAGAAAATTGAAAATGTATGACTTAAAGTTCATTATTCTTCTGAAAAGCACTTCTTTTGCATGAATTGATGACCATTATCTGTGGAGTTTTTCTTCTGTACCCATGTTAGTTTACATTATTTGGACATTTGAGACTGGCTCCTCAGTCTCTCAGTCCTGGCTATGTTGCGAGAACAAATGTGATGAGACCGGCTATTTGCTGGGTTAATATGTGACCCCTTTCACTCACACAGGGACAAAAAGAAAAAGGCCCAACCGATTTTACAGTCCCAAAAGTGACATTAGTATCTGACCATATTTTGATGTTTGATATGAAAAAGACAAGAAAGTCAATGTAAACCATAGCTATAGGGCTAGCTCACTGCGACACCACCTGACACAAATTATTTTCAATGTTTAGAACTCTCAAAAA
This sequence comes from Tautogolabrus adspersus, assembly GCA_020745685.1. Lineage (NCBI taxonomy): Eukaryota > Metazoa > Chordata > Actinopteri > Labriformes > Labridae > Tautogolabrus > Tautogolabrus adspersus. The sequence goes on from CM036550.1 coordinate 14,098,553, forward strand.
ACTCTTCAACATGGGTCCCACATGAACACTACAAATATTATGTGTAATTCATATAGATTTTGAGTTATTCACATTTGTAACAACACTTTGTTAAAATCACTTTTTGTTTTGGCACAAAAAAAGAAAATGAACAAAAAATCATCTTAGCCACAATAAACAGCTGAAATGTATCTCTGTGAGATATAGATATACAATATAAAGACGTATGATAAAATTGAACACATTATCTTTTGGTCCATTTGTTTTTTTTACCTCATATTTGATGTTGAACCAGTGTTTTGTGGCTAAATGGGCATGAAGGCGCTGACTGTAACATATCATAAGTGATGGACAAGTTACTAAAAATGAAAACTATCAAAAAGGTGTGTGTTTGTGTGTGTGCGTGTGTGCGTGTGTGCGTGTGTGTGTGTGCGTGTGTTTGCGTGTGTGTGCGTGTGTGTGTGTGTGTGTGTGTGTGTGTGTGTGTGCGTGTGTGTGTGTGTGCGTGTGTGTGTGTGTGCGTGTGTGTGTGTGCGTGTGTTTGCGTGTGTGTGCGTGTGTGTGTGTGTGTGTGTGTGTGTGTGTGTGTGTGTGTGTGTGTGTGTGTGCGTGTGTGTGTGGTGGAGGTGGTGTCATGTTGCTATATTTTCTTAGTCTGTGTCAGACAGGATGAACATACTGAGCAAGAATCAGGGGTGTTTCCTCTAACTGCTCCCTGGAGTCTTTTACACACACACACACACACACACACACACACACACACACACACACACACACACACACACACACACACACACACACCTAATAGGCTAATAGGCTAACAGTGCATATTACTGTTTTATAGAGTTACCATTTCAAGCGTTGGACCCCATTTTGTAATTCTCTCAACATTTTAATGAAAATATTCTGACAGCAAACAACAACAACAACAACAACAACAACAACAACAACAACAACAACAACTGCTGAAGGGAAAGCCGGGAATACCTCAGTACAACTCAGATACTTCATCTGGTGGCTTCAGATTTAACAGATTTAACAGAGCTTTATCAACACAATGTTGAGGTTTATAATGCAAGATTTTTATTTTGCCTAATTGAAAATGTAAGAGAAAAACTGAGAGAAAAGGAGGCATTGTCAGTTTTCCTGCACGTAGTCTGAGCTCTAAATGTGCAGCCTGCATCTTCATGGATCAGATCTTCTTCCAACCCCCCCACACACCTCCCCTTCCAACATGGCTGAAATTCTCCCCACTTTTATCTGCTGTCATTCCTCCTCCACGTCTCTCCCTCTGCGGCCATAAATACATCTTATACAGAAATCAGTACTATTTCCCGATGCAACCCAACGATTTTTTAATGCAATATAATGTACTTGATGAACATTTTGTCAAGAATATTCCCTTTGGGGACGAATAAAGTATTTCTGATTCTGATGGTCTTACTTTTCTCAAATAAAACGAGCATAGAACTTGATAGTTCAAATGTATTTATTTTAAACTATGTTTGCAGCTTCAGAGCTTGATTTGACTTTTGTGCTTAGTCTAAAAAAAAACTGTTTTTGTGGAAATATGTAAAAGGTGCATTAAATACCTGGAATTTGTCCCAAAAATGTGGATTCTTTGGTATGAGTGTGGACATCATAAAGCTTCAGTAAATCTCTCTAAACAAGTGTATAGTATATATTACAGAGAAAAGAATGCAATGATTTCAAGGACTATTAAGGCTTCTGTAGGGGGGAACTTGCGGATATAATCATTCAAGATAAAAGTCAAGAGGTTTAAAATATAGATTCTTTCCTCTAAGCCGTCAGTATGAAGACCTTTTTTTTTAAATCTGATGCTCAGGGATCATTTCCCTCCGCACAGACTTGTAGATGACGTGGCTGCGTTAGCCTTCTGATACAGTCTCTGCTGCTCAAACTAACATCCAAAGAGCCCAGAAGAAGAAAAAAACTTTTAATGACAAACCAAAGCAGCCAAAGTGAATTGAGAGCTGGCAGCGTCTGCCCGCCTATTGTGGAGAGAAGCCAATGTTTAGGGAGGGACGTCTGCAGCTCGGAATAACATGGCATTAAAGTTAGAGATTACAATTCACACACTTATATTTGCTGCCCCCTTTTTTTACCTCTAAAAACTTCTCCTTTTCATTACCACTTCAATAACTCACAAGACTTTTCAGTTTGGGCCCATTGCCTCACAATCCAGACACTTTTCAAACACACACTTAATTTCTTTTAATTTTACTCAAGGAGACGTATTTTCTGCTCTTTTCTCAGTCTTATATTTTCCTCTTTCCTCCTGTCCAGATGTGTTTCTCTTCTAAATCTCCCCTATGCAGGCCCCCATGATTCATTTTCCACAGACATCTTAAAAGCTCAGAACTCTCCCCTCCCCCCTTTCTTTTCCCCTCTTCCCTTTCTCTCTTTCGTTGAGCTCAGACTCCCACTGCTGGATTGTCTCAGTGATTGTCAGTAAAAGTGGAACCAAAGCAGATGGAATATGTGGAATCCTCGTAGTAGAAGGGGTTGATCTTTGCAGGCGCTCCCCTCTCCGTCTCTCTCCCTTCCCCTGGTGGTCGGAGGGGGAAGTTGGGCTGCGCCTGCTCAGGTGCTGTTAAGGGTGCTGATAGGTGGTGATGACACCCTCAGGGAGGTAAACACACCTCCAGAATTAGGGGAAGTGATGAAGAAGGAGGGCTGCTTTTCTTATGGGCTGCGTTACTTTCGCTGATGGGAGAAAAAAAAAGGGTGGGGTGGGGGGACTCCTCGTCCTTCCTCGTTCCTTTTCTTCCTTTACTCCCCCTCCACATTCCCACCCTCCGCCACTCCTCCCTGTCCAACCCAGACACACTTCTTGATCTTCAGCTCTTTACCCGGCAGTACCCTATGTCTAATGCTTGTGCAAAAAGTTGATGATGCTTTCTTGTGATTGGTGGATTTCCTGACTAGTTTTGTATTGGTTTGCCAAAATATGTCAAGGTCTGGACAATTATGCACTTGTGACCTGCATGTTAGCAGGATTGGATGACATATTGGTTTGATATGAAGCTTCAACCCAGAGACAGTTAGCTTAGCATAGAATGAAACTGGAATCAGGGGCGACAACTAGCACTGTTGGGTCCTAAGTTGCAAAATTCTGTGGTTTAATGTGCATTCATGTGATCATTGAAAGATCATTCTACATGGACAGCATCAAACAGAGTACTTAATTACAAGTTACATGTGAACAAAAAACAAAAATGCCATATGTGCAGCTGCAGGTGTGGCTCAGGCTCAGGCAAAGAGGCCACGTGAGTCCAGACACATTGTCATTAAATGTACAACTTTGAGGAAATAGAAGGTTATACAAGGTTGTACTGGCTGTTAACAATAGGTGGCACTATGATAATGACAAGTACATATAGATCTGTTCAGTTTGGTACTGTGATCAAAAAGTTAAAATTGGAACCGATTGATTAACTAATTTGAGAGTAACCACTGCCAATGACTAGACGATGGGAAACGTATGTTCTGATTTATTGAGGGCAGCACCCTCATCGACCATATGGAATTTGGAGTTGATTTGAACTGCAATTAAGAAGTTACAACAACTTCCTTGTACATGGCGAGTCATTGAAGTACACTGCGTTGTCTTTGTCATTGTCTTCAATACTCAATACAGCATCTTCTATGTTTTAAGGCTCTACTGGCCTACATGTGTTATAGTGAGTAGCAGGAGAACATCCAAAACATGTCCTTCCCTGTCAATAGTAGGGGGCGCTATGCTTAGAGGGCAGTAATTGCATGTATGTGTGATAACATTTGGTCTGTCACCAGGCCTGATGCCCACACCAAATTTGGTTTGGTTTAAGGTTTTGTAAAGTCGCAAAATATGCAATTTATTAGGCAGAGAAATAAATAATACGATTCCTTGCATTCAAAGGTCCTCAAAATACAAACATCCCACCAGACGACAAGAATCTTATAAGTTACGGGGCTGTACAGACGTGATATGAGTGACAGGGAAGTTGTGGTAATTATAAACTTGAGCTGTATAAGACTAAGTTACAGTATATAGGTATAACTTTCATCACACAGATGAGAAAGCAGTTGAAAACACAGCTGTACACCTCTCATCTGGTTCCGTAAGATGAAGTGTGTGAAGTGAGTGTGTGGGTGTGCCAGCCATACCTTGTCTTTACAGACTCGTGGTCTATGATTGCATGTTGAGAGAATCCCCCCCCCCACCCCCCATTTCAACAGCTATAAAGTGTGAAATTGAAAGGTTGGCTAAGGAGAGGGGAAACCCACAATTACCTGTCGTCTTCTCTGCTGGGTATCCTCCTTCACATGGGGTCAAACTGAAACTGAAAAAAAAAAAACTCCTCTGTGCAAAAGGAGTTACCGTGTAAGTAGTATTATTATATGGCTCCATTTCAAACTTGACCCACGAGGATACAAGAGCTCAAACAAGACATTTTGCAAAGGTCAGACTACTTTAATCAAAGCACTTTCTTCCTTTTTTTGTTGTTGAAGGGATTCAATATTTTCACCAATCTTGTTCATATTCCCATGACTTTATAAGAGCTCCTGATTTATTCAACAGGCGAGTTGTCCTTTCTAGGGGGTAAAACGGAAGTTCAGCTTTAATAAAACAGCCTGATCATTGTGATAAGTCTGTCTGCAAACAGCAAAAAAAAGAGAGGAGAGAATTGTGCTTGAGGAACACAATGAGTTATCATCCCTTATATCGTACTGATGCATTACAAAGCAGCACTGCTATTCTGCTTATTTATGGAGACATTTAAAGCTCATGGCTTTATTAAAGTTTACCTCATGCTAAAGGGAGAAGCAAAACAAAATAAAATAGTGAAAACTAAATTGTGGAAAAAAAAGGCAGAAAGCACCATCAGCGGAAGTGCAAACATCAGTTAAAGTGTTTGACAGTTAATGATTGTTTAGTTTCAGCACATATGAATTACACAGAGCCGTCCTCCTGCTCTCATCCTCAGATGAACCCGGAGTCCCATCATCACATCCAACCAAATCTCCTGCCACGTCGCTCCTTTTCTCTCCTCCTTGTCTCTTCCTTATTCTACGTTCTACTTTGTCTGTTTTTTTTTTAACTTCATGACCATAGTCTGCTCCCCTTTTTTAACTGCTGCCTTGCACTCTGATGATACCTTTCTTTCTTTCTTTCTTTCTTTCTTTCTTTCTTTCTTTCTTTCTTTCTTTCTTTCTTTCTTTCTTTCTTTCTTTCTTTCTTTCTTTCTCTCTCTCTCTCTCTCTCCTTCTTTATTTCTCTCTTTCCTTTTCTCCTTCTCTCTGTCCTTCTTTATTTCTCTCTTTCTTTTTCTCCTTCTCTCTCTCTCTCTCTCTCTCTCTCTCTCTTTCTTACATGTGATGTGGCTCTCACAGGGATGAAGGAAGGGTCAGTCCAGTCGTCTTGCTTCCTGTGCTCTGTGAAGTCTAAATGCCAGCTTGGTGACCACACAGCAGTGCATGATGGGAGCAGCTCCTGCTCGGTCTCACGCCATTTTCATGGGGCTGTGCCCTCTCATTTTGTCAAGACTCTCAGACAGACACTCACCAGACGCCCAAAAAAAATACAAGCTGTGTGTTGGATAAAACTTCAGACTCATGCTGTATAATGGAGACAGCTTGCTATCGTGCTCAAATGTTTTCAGTTTGCTCTATAAATACGTTACTCTGCAGTCGATTATTGAATTATTGAAAGTTATTGTTAAACTGTCTGGTAGCTAATGACTATAATCTTATCATTTGACTGATTGAGAAAGAACAGGCTGGAACCTTCATGCCTATGAACATATCTGACCATATGCTGCTTTTTTACTTCCTATATCTATATGTTTTCTATTTTGTATTTTGATGTGATATAAAATAGACCACACTACTCAATCCTCACTATTTTTGTTTTCCTATCTTCATGTGCAAATCTGTTGCAAAGCATGACTTCTTCAAACGAAACAGAAATGCTCGTCAACAAATGTGTGTCTTTCTGGATGATACTTTTCCTGTTTCACTCCTTGCACTTTAGTCTTAATTACCAAATATTAGGCATGAATCAAACAGGTGGTATTGTTGTTATGTATCTGAACAACTAGACTGCCAGGGTCTCAGCATGCTTTATGATTGTTGAGACCTTACAGTGGAATAACAAGTCATATTTTGCAGCTAATAACTTCCTGGTGTGTAGCTGAGCGTAACTCCATCAGAGGGCAGGTCCTCCACCACAGATGAGACCATGTTACCTCAGATGCACCAACATTCGAGGTTACATTGTGAATGCTATTTTTAGTTATAAAGTCACAAGTACCAGATCATAACCAGGAATGTTTCCCTTCAAATATGAAACCGGCCATTACCTAGGGTTTAACTTTAACCCATGACGGACAACTGACAAAGTGTGACCCAACTTTATAATTCATTTATGTTACAAACTGTCATGATTACTCTATATGTATGTTATTTGTATGTTTGTCAGCTGGATCGATAGCTGTATCAACTAATTATCAATTAGCACCTGCAGGTAAAAATAATGCGATTAACTTGATATTTCCCAACTTAATAGGTTGACAAATTTGTTAGCATGATGCTTTAACAAGTGCACTGTAAAATGAGATACTGAACTTTGCTGCTAATATGAATCAGTATTCACAATGAATCATATGTATCAACCTATCAACCATATGTAGCAACCTGCAGAGAGTTTTACCAGGTTGAAATGTACACTTGTGACGATCCAGTCATGGTGGTTAACACACATATGCCCCTCTTACACATGCACAATGTTAGTGTTGATTAACAATTACAGATCACCACACTCTCCAGTGTCTAGACTGCTGTCTGTGTCTAATCTCTGATAGGCTGCAGCGATCTCATCTGAAGTGCTCTCTACCTGCTCATTACCACAGCATTTAAACATATTTTGGGGAATCGCACTAACATTTCACCTCAAATGCCTCTGGCAACAATGTGAGAAACGTGAAGAGTCTTACCGCCTCCCACAATCCTTTGTTAGGACCGCCCAAACATCTGCAGACAAAAAAAAAGAAAAGGGGAAAAACAGGGAAAAGAACAAATGAACTGCCTCTGTAAAAGAGAAAAAAGGAAAATACTTTTTTTTTTTCCACAGAAAATGGTAAACTTTTCTTTAATAATGCTATCTTGTAAAAATGGTGGGCAGATTTCCAACCACCATTGTGCCAAACTGTGACTGGATTTTTGCTTATTTGAACTGCTTTTGTGAAACGTGTGTTCTGATTTTCTCTTCCTGCTTCTCGTCTCTGCCAGACAAAGATTTTCCAAATGCACCCTGTGTATTCTCCTCTGCTCTCTGTTACTCCAGACTTGGCCTACTACTACTTTTTCTGTCTCCTCATGAGTGAGAGAGCAGCATCCTCTTCTGGTTAAAATGCTCAACAAACAAGACACTCCCCACGTTGAAATCCTTTCCCCTTTTCTTCTCAGTTTTTACTACAGAGCAACTTGGAATGGCTGGTGAGAAACAACTATATTCTGTGAGGTTATATATAATACAAACCCAGTGATACAACATGTAAGGATAAAAAGTTAGTTTTTTCTTACATATATGAATACCTTGAGCAGAAAATGTCCCCTATACCACTGTTTAAAGAAGTGTTGCAGTGTACTCCTTATTAAAGTAGATGTAGAAGTTGTCCTTGTCCACTGGAGGGAGCTGCTGCATCATCAGACGTTGAGTTACAAACTCAAAATGCAAAAAGCATCAGCAGCTGCAAACCATTCTGTAAAAATAACATCTATCTAAAATCTGTTCTGCTTGTTAGTTGTTTTGGCTTCTGCTGTGAAGCTTTGATGCTCTTGTAATTGGGCGGTGAACAATTATATTCTCTGCTCCGCACATACATTCTCACCTGGAACCTGCTCAGTTTATAACCAGTCTTTTACCAACAACAACACATAAAATAACCTTCATTTACCCATTTATGTTTCCAGGATGTGTAATCTCTTTGAGTAAGATTTCCAGTACAACACTTATTTGTTCAAGGAAAAACACAAACAACAAAACATCAAGGGCGTTTGGTTGATCTCGACTCTCTTCTTTAAACTTCAATGACCCCAGCATGTTCAGATGTCTGAAAACATTATGCAAGTAACATTCATTTTCCAAGAAACGACTATTCAACATTTATTTTGTATTTAAAGCTCCTGTGAAGAGTTTTAGCTGGTTATGAAACAGGCGGAAATCAATACAGATGTAATTTTGAGACCAAAAAAAAGTAATTGAGACTCTCAGCTACAAGATTTATTATTTCTATCTTGTTTTTATTAATGCCTGAAACTGCTGCTGGGAGAAGTTGTCAGGTGCAGTGATTAACTGTACGCTTCCTACACAGCCTTTGTTCACATTTTCCACTACAGAGACAGTTAATGAGTCACATATTTGATCATTAAAAGAAAGCAGGGTGCGACTTTTTAAAGAAAATAAACACTAATTAAAAATGTAAAAGTCAAATTCAGTAAAGTAAGTCAAGCAGCTTTGTCAACAGGTGGCGCCAAAAATCGACACAAACTCAAAGTTCCTCACAGGAACTTTAAATCAGAGGCCTTTACCTTTTTTCTTTTGATGATTCAAAAAACAAAACTCAAAGTCTTCCAAAAATGACTGATTCATCTGCCTCTAACTCAACAGACGGATGATTGGAGCCATTTCTCCATCTCTAATTTCATTTTGTGGTCCACGATGCATCGTTTCCTCCCAGTTTCTAACTGCCTGTTAGTCTGTTTTTTACTCTCCACTGAAAGGCTAAACACATTTTTCTTGGTGAACTCTTTGTGACCAGTACAGAAAACAAATGAAACATTCAAGTGCAGCCTGAACCGGCAATCAGTCGGCAGAATGAATTTAGTTTTGATGTTCTCCTGCAGCAGTGCTTTGGCTCTGATGATGCGAGATGACAAAGGGGGTCAACTGCCCAAATGAAGGACTGATCCACCAGGCCCTGTTGGCATATGTATGGCAACAATGATTAATTTTCAGCTCAATGTCTGGCAAAAATAGAATCCAATGAATCAGTTTGAGCCTGTCTGTCGCTGCAGTGATTTACATGCTCAGTGTGTCACAGAAATGTAAATCATTCCAATGAACATTTGATAGATTAAAGCCATCTGCGACAACACAGAGACACAAACAACACATTAAATGTGTTTGTTCTCTTTCCATGGACGTAGCAGTACAACAACATTATTAGTAAAAGGAGTATATGCTTTACTTTAGTAAGAGTAGAGAATTACTTGCAAAGTAGAAACTCTTGCACTTCAGCCCCTCCACAGAGGAAGGTCGGTGCTCTCAGAGAGGGACCTAAGACGTCTGAAATAATTTCAAAGGACTCCTTCAAACAGGCAGAATCAAACCAGTTTTGACTCTAAGGAAGCGCTGTGCGTTTTGACGCATGGCATTGAAATGTTAGTTGTCTGCACCTTAATACATTTGTGTGCTCCAGTAGTTTCTTTGGATTCGGGCTGTGTGAAGGAGTCCTTTGAATTAATTTAGAGAATTAATAATTCAGCATTATCACATGAGAATGAGTGATGATAAACTGAATATATAGGAGCTCGTATGCCTCCTGTCCTATCAAATTAAGTCAGAACTAACTGCTGTATTAGTATTTGATACTTTTACAATTTCTGCACGTCGTTTAGTCATTTTGTTCTGTATCACTGCACTCCATCATTTTGAAGGCAGTGAGAACCTGCAGTGAGAATGAAACAACTGAACATATATAACTGCCTGACTGGCTGCCACAGAGACCCAACAGCCGATAAGCAGAAGAAAATGGATGTATGGATGGTAACAAACAACGGAGAACTACAGTTAGGAGCTAGACAGAGAAAGTTGAGTATTTAACAGTTATAGAGCCAAAACTGTTCCCTCATGTTTTTATGTTGGTAGAGACCAATAACAGTTTAACACAGAAGGAATATACTTCCTGTGTCGTGAATGTGTGTGTGCAATGTGATATGTAAATGCCTTTTGGGTGGTTGTACTAGAAAAGGTTATAATGTAACTCTTATTTCCATTTCACTGTCAAGCCAAGTTTAAGCAGACTTTTCTAGTCTTGGCTATAAATAGTGATTGGCTGTGATACGTACAAACAAACTGAAGATAAAATGTTTAATGTTGTCTGGAGAGGAGAAAAATTCATGCCGCAAAAGTCATTCAAGTTACATGTTCACTATATCTGGATGATAGGCAAAGATATTTAAAGACCCAGTTCAATACCCCCTTTTCTCAACAAAGGCAAAAACCACCTTGTGCAAGTGTAAAAGCTATGAAGGGCAATTTGGTTGGTAATACAGTATTCAATTTGTCCTATGTAATATTTAGAAATTTGTATGTGAAGAAAATCGAATTCATTAAAAAAAACATGTTCATTATTCATGTCGGCTGCCTTAAGTAGCCAAAATAAACAGGTTTAAAATGAAATACAGCAGAGAGTAAGAACAGTACAATCTATTTTGTGTTTATTTCATTTAATTGTGCATTCATATGGCTATATGCATTACACATTCCTGAAAATCTGAACAAGTATGCAGGTATAAATTATTATTAAAATGAAGAACTATTGTAGAGTAAGACTACTTCAGAACTGTACACTGCTTGAGTTAATAGACATAGTTACTGTCATTTTAACATTGGCACCTCCTCCTTCTTCCAATGTTTTTGATCTTTATAAGAAGCATACATTCTTTACGTTGGATGTTATTAACAGCACATATAGTGCTGATCAGGTCGATGTTAAGTATTTTAATTATACGATTCTACAATTAATTTAGCAGAGGCAATAGTCAATGCGTGGCAATAGTCAATGCGTGACCAGGAGCTGTATAGCATGCTCTGACAGGTAAGGTCTGATCTTCCTTATGTTGTACAGGGCAAATCGACATGACCGGGCAATCAAGGCCACTTGAACCTTAAATGTTAGCTGGGTCATCAATCATGACATCTAGGCTCAGGACAGACTTTGTGGGCATGAGTTTGGTTGTACCTATTTGATATTGATCTGTGGTTACATAGAGGGACTGGCTGGGATGACAAGGAGCTCAGTCTTTGAGAGGTTGAGTTGAAGGTGGCATTCATTCGTCCATTTAGAAATATCAGCGAGGCATGACGAGATTGTTGCTGAGACTGTTAGGTCATCTGGTGGGAATGAAAGGAAGAGCTGGGTATCGTCAGCATAGCAGTGGTATGAAAAGCCATGAGAGCTGATTATTACACCGAGTGAGTTGGTGTTATTCTTTCTTACTAGATTTCTGATTTCGTTTGAAACTGTGAATCTTACTTCATTTTCTACCTGTTTCAATCCTGGTTTCATTACCCAGCACAAGTCTGTTTGACACCGGTTTAATGACACCTTCACTGAAGCAATGCCTCAGTAGGTTCACATACCTATCTCTATAAGCCCTTTTTTATTAGGTTCAAAATTCTCACACATTATTGTGATACTCAAACCTCAAGGATTTCTTTCTGACGTGGGTGCTTTTTGTAGCAAAATAACACCATGTGTGGGAATAGTGGAATACTGGTTTATTGAAACTGTAATATTTCCCCAAATCCCTGTGTGGTCTTTCTTTGGGAATAAGAATGAAGCATGTTCAATCTAATCTCATTTTGATTCACTTTTCTGGACGGGCTCCTCTCTAAACCCAGTCTGACGTATGAAACATAGAGGAAGACCTTGCTGTGTTTGCTTCTCCCGTCCCTGCTTAGCAGTGTTTACCAAAGGTCTAACTTCAGTCGTTCAAGAGTCACCAGGAGACTCCATTAGTGAAATAAGAGCTCCATCTACATACATTAGAATTGTAAATGCAGTCAGATGCTCATGACAGCATCCATACATAAAGATTAGTTGAAAAATCTCTCTGAACTTTATAGACAAACTTAAGGGAGAAGAAAGACACAGATCAGCCGAAAAGAGACAGATGGGAACACGTCTAATAATCATGAATATGGTTATTGGCTCACTTAACTCAAATGTGCCCTTGAGGAGAAATACGGTATTTATGTGGCACTAAAGATTACATTTCACTGCTGGGTAATCAGTAACTATGTGGATAGCGAAGAAATAGCTGCACAGTATGGATTAAAATAACTTGTTTGTTAAGTATTATATTCTCTATGTCTTTCTTTTAGCCAAACCTTTCACCAGATCTTTTCAAAATTCAGTCAGTCTATTGATTTATTGTCAGAGATTGTTATTTAATAAGATAACAAATAGCTTCTTTGGATCTATTGTTCCTGGTTTGCTACATCACATTTTAATTGGCGCGTTTGGAGAATGTGTCGTAGAAATTCACAGATTTAAGAATGAAATAAATCATTAACTCGCAGTTTGTGATTTAAAGGGATAGTTTGGATTGATGTAAGTGGGTTTGTATGTATGGGGTACATGTTTACCAAAGTAGAGGCTCAGCTATTTCCCCCTTTACATGAGGCTGTGAGAACCCCTTTAGCCACTTAAAAAAGTCCTACACATAATAAAAACATTAACTAACGTGTAAACCACATTTCTGAACATTTTCACCGCTTCCACCTGATGTCAGTCAGCTCTTTCCTTTGAGACCATACGATGATACTTTGCAAAGCTGTTGGAAAAGAAAGGAAAAAACTGTCTGACCTCAAGGTAACATTTGACTAAATACCACAATTGCAAAATGAAGTTGTGCTTCCAGGTTGCACCTGCTATTCTTAACTTCAAACTTAGTTTAATGAAGCTGTAAGTGGAAAGTAAATGTAAAGATGACTACATAAAAATTGAACTGGCAAACAAAAAAGTTGAAGTAAAAGAGGTTTGATTAATACATTTCTGACTTGACATTTGGTCAAATATTGAATTATGATATAGGCAAAAAATATTTAAAATCATATCCATCCAAAGCACAACACAACTGGAAATGAGAAGATCAAATACTGAACATTTGACTAAATGAGAGGGTCAGTTAGGTTGGCATAATTGCATAAGCCTTAGAAATTCTAAAGTGTGTATGTGCACTTTATATATGTTTGTGAGTCTCTGTTTACATTTTTTTAGGCAATATGTTTCCTGGCCACTGATTTATACATTTCTAAAGTCTACCTTGAACTGAAGAGGATTTTTACACACATACTTATGTTGGTGCTATAAAAACCTGGTTTCTAACACTTTTGTATCCACCAGAAGATGTTAAGATAAAGTTGAGTTTATGCTTCTCTGACATGAACAAGATCAGACACCACCAAACCAAACATTGTGTCTTGTTCATTTTGGGAACATGTGTGTTGGATTTACATGTTGTCTCTCCTTGGCTTAGTCCTAAACTTGAAGATACCTGATGTGGACCCAAATTGCTGAGGTCATAGACACGAGGAACGAATAGATCTGTTCATGTTTTCCATCTAAAATATTTTTTATTTAACCATTATCTATCAGGTTAGTCCCAAGAACACCATCAACACACTGTTTCAACAACAAAAACACTCAAACTTACACAGTACACAAAAATCACACCCTAGATATGAACAGCTGTGTCTGCTATAACATCCCATAGAGAGACGTTTACCCTGTGCAGACGATGCTTTTCATCATTAGTCGTGGAGCCAGACCACCGAGGGAGATCGTCTATTTCCTCCGTCCCTTTCATCACTCTGAGTGTCAGTGTGCAAACACTTGATTAGCTCTCTGCCAGTCCATGGCACATCCCCGTCAGCAGGTGATTAGTGTTAAACAAGAAGACTCTATGTACTTGGCACAGTATGGGGTTAGAAAACATGCACATACACAAGTGTGTTTTGAAAACTGATAGTGAAGTAAATTCAACATTTTTAATGTACCGAAAAAGCTGTTAAAAAGCAAGATTTATTTAAACTCAACAGGTGATTGTGTTTCTTTTCAGATGTGTATTCACATTCAGATAATTTGTTATTTTTCATGCATTACAAATATTATTTTAAATAACATATTTAGCTATTTCTATTCAAGTTTGATTTATATGCTGTATATACACTTACTGTATGTTACTTCAATATATAAAAATCAAAGAAAGATTATCTCTTGTGCTCTCTTGGAGGCCGATAGCTAACGGTTTGTCTTTGAATGTAAACAAAGTATAGGCTACTATTCTTGAGTGAAAGCAAGTCTCTGTATCAGCTATATTTCAAATGAGAAAGGTTAGGATAATTAGACTCTTACAGAAAAAATGCCCCAACAAGATCCTGAACCAAATCAAATCAATGAATCTTATCTAAAATAACACTTAATCATCAAAAATCAGTGAGCTCATGAGCTCTTCAATACCTGACAAATACCTTTGTTGACACAGAAACACCATTGCCAATGAACACATAATAAACATGATAACACACATTAGTTTTGTACTAAATGTCCTAAAGATGAAATGATGGTGCCATTTTGCCAAACAAAAGCAGCTGCAGCCGTTATGAGTTTTATAAAGATGTTATTACAGTAGCCAGATATGTTCAGAATAAATAATCTCAGCTTTGTTTGACACCTGGCACTGACCGGAACACATCCTGGGCGTGGAAGATAAGAAGCTGGTAAATAACCTACCAAGTGTAAAACAGCTAAAAGGCTTCACAGGGTTAGGCATTTAATCACAGGAGAGAAATTAGCCGGATTTATCAAATTAATAAAACCCTTACCATAGCTTTATGACATCAGTTTGGATGAGAACTCTTATCATTACCAGAAAACGTACATTTTCTTAATTTAGCAAGAGAGGGAATTCTTTTTTTCGACTGCATGACAGATTTGCCCAAACCCACAGACGTTTCACTAATCACTCTGAAATCCTCGTCCTTCTGTTTCAGTGACAGGACAGGATAATCCTGTCACTCAATGCAGCCATAGTGATATTTCCTTTGGCTATGCAGAAGCTGCAATCACTGCTGTTGTAATATTCATGTGTTCATATTATAGTCCTTATCTATCTTGTGTGTTGTCATTTTAGTGTTTATTTTCCTTTTTCACCTACCTTGTGTTCAAGATTTAACATCAAAGTGTGGATTTTGTGAAACCACAATCTACTGTCTAAATCCAAAAGAAAAGAACACAAGATTAAATACAGCACAGGGTGTTTGTTAATAACATATGGAGGCCTTAGGTTGAACTGTTCAACTTTGTTTCACACTACTGCTTCAGCAGCATCTGCCAGCGCCTTGTTTTGTAATGTTACCATCAATCTCTCAATGACTCACCTGACCAAAGTCTCACCTCGACTTCACCATCAGTGCTTTCTGTATTCAATACAAAGCTTTCCCAGGCTGTGGTTGTGCCCCAGAGCCTGCACATCTGAAGTTGTCTTTTTTGAATATATTTTGACATGAGAATGCCTGGCTGGATGGCATTAAAGTCGAGGCACAGGAACAGGATGGCATCCTTGAAACAAGCGGGGGGAAAAACAGATTAGATGGCACAGGTTCTGATAAGAATATACCACTGAATCAAAAGCTTGCTGTTGCAGTTCAACTTCTAAACGGGAGAGGAAACAGAAAGAGAAGTTCCCTAATGCATGCTCGTCAGTGTGCCAAACCCCCTCGCTGCATGCAGGTTGATATACTTCAACAAGCAGCCTTGAAGATCACTTCTGAAAAGAAGTTTTACAGCCTTTCATATCAAATTATCTGGCCGTGAAGCTATACTTAGCACAGGTCATCCTGATTCAACACGTATACGTATTTCTGCTTATCGTCATCGAGCAAGTTCTACGAGAAATGGCTCACTAATCTGTTAATCAATAAAAGTCTCCTTCCTTGTAAGCAGCTGGGAATTAAAACCACTCACACTTATGGATAAGCAGATTACTGTGGATTGGTTTTGGGGTCTTCAAGATACACATTAAGCCTGTTTAGTTTGCCCATGAGTGACTAAGAGCTTAAATGGACTGGGACTCAGGAGGTCTGACTGTGTGCAGGCTGAGAACTGAATTAGACGTTTGGACCTGCAACGTTTCAGTAGGAGAGCGAGGTCGGTTAATTAACACTGTGGCATTTACTTCAGTGAAGAAGTTGGGCAAATATGCGATGCATATCAATAGGATGTTTCCCTCTATTGAGTTCTACTTGTGATTTTACTGAAAAGAGAAAATTGCCCGGAGTACAACGTTGGTTCCTCAGAGTACTTTCAAATCTGCATAATTGTGGCATTTTCAACGTAGGGAGAAAGAGTTGAGGGTAACATGTCCTCAACAATATAATGATAATGGCAGATGATGGTTCTTGCCTGAAATAACACCATAGAAAAGGATTTGATTTTCTCAATATTTCCCACTAACACTGGACTGTACAAAAGCGCTCCATCAAACCTAATGGGTGCTATAAAAAAGGGCTCAACATCTTCTGAAGGTTTACGTCTTTCATTCTGCCTTTGAAATCATTTCCATGTAAAAAAATAAATCTATTTTTCTTTTATTATTTTCATCAAAAGATGCAAACAGACCCACAATGGTATTTCACATATATATTAAAAAGTTTAATTTGAACTACATAACTATGTCCACCACTTTGTGAAATAGTTTTATCATTTACTAAATCTGGGACTTGTTGCTCTTGATTTTAAAATGTTAAATGTGTAATTAGTCTTTACTTGGTACTGAACCTACACATCATTGGATTTGGAAACATTTTGTTCTTGTCTTAGGACTTGTTGTCTCAACTTAAAACATGACTTGGCAATTGTTGTTTTTCCTCAGGTGGTTATTCTGCACTTGTTAGTGTTGTGTGTCTTGACCTGTTGTCTTGACCAGTGGTCAACTTTAGACTTGTGGATATGACTTGCACTTGACTTCAGATTTGTTCATCTTGGCACTTGAGCTGGTACTTGTTGGTATTTACTTGACACTTGATTTATGAGCTGTTGGTTGTTAATTGGGACTTGTCTACTTAAGGACTAGTTGGTTTTCACATACAGTTTATTTTGGAATTGCTGGTGATGACAGTTAACTTAGCCTTTACATTGGACTCAACCTTTGACTTGTTGATCTGATTTGTTACCTAACTGCCATGTTGGTCTTGCCTTGCAGTTAACTCAGGACTTGATGATTTTATCTTGGGACATGACTTTGGACTTACTGGCATTGAAGTGGATTAGACTCATTGGACTTGACTTTGGACATGTTAGACTTAAGTCTTTAGTCAATAGCTGGGCATTGCTAGTGCTATTACATGGGACTTTTGGGTGTTTAACTTAGAACTTCACTTAGACTTTCTTTGACTTTTCTTACAGAACAATGACATGAACTTAAAATGTCGATGACCACCTGTGACCTCATGTGCTAGCTGGGGTCTTGTTGGTGTGACTTGACCTTTGATCTGAATCTTGCTGGTGTTAACTCTGGACTTGTTGATTGTTTTGAAGACTAAGCCTTAACCCACCTATGCAGAGTTCGGTATCCAAAATAACCCTGACATTTATAACTTTGTCCTCTAGTGTGATTTAAAACCACTCAGGAGTCAGCTGAGTCGTTTTTAGATTGTTTTTTAACCACACAAAAGAGGAAATATATGTCAGATAAAAGCTTCCATTTTATATTGTTCCATTTGATGCAGAAAAAACGTTAACATATTCTGATTTATCCGGTTTGACGTGTGCTGTCTTGAATCACAATGAAACAAGAAGTGGATTTTTTCCTCATAGTTTCAATTTGTTTTTTTACCTTATAGTGCTGTGATGACTCATTCTTTTAGCCATGCAAAGGTTGTTAGGAAAATGTCATTTATATGATGTTGTCTGAGGAATCAACAACTCAGTGAAGAGCTGACCTTACACTAATTAGGATGTGTCTCTCTAAATATAGTCATCCCATATGTGTCTCTGTACTTCTTACCACAAATATCTATCAGCAAAGACGCATCAGCGAAGGTCGTGGCTAATGTGTTCCTGACATCAGTATGTTGATGTGTGATCTTCTCTGCACTGACACAGCAGGAACAGACAGGCTGTACCCATCACTCATAATGTTAATCAATCTTAATATACAGACTACCTAATTATACGCCTGGCCATTAAAGGTGAATGTTCTTTAGAGCATGGTCAGTTGAGGATCACTCTCAAACAGATATACCAGGGTCATAGTCAGTTTCAGCTTTAAATTAGATGGCACTGTTGTTCTTCTTTCAGTCTTGTTACAGACATACACTGTATGTACTCTGTACTTTCATATTGATTATGTGATGCCGTTGTCATGGCAAACACAACCCTTGGATTGTGACCTTGTCTAGGGTTTCCAGGCGTCTGCTGCCCGCGGAATAATTGTTTGCAGCTGCGAACTAAGGTAAGGGAGACGGACCTTACCCGATGCAGTCTTCTCTCGGTACGACGATGCATCACCTTCTGGACCAGCTCTCTCTGCTCGGTTCCAACATAACGCGTTATTCTCCGTCGGATGACAGTTCATATTATTATAACACTCAACATGCGACAATAACTCAACAGACTTTTACAAAGAAAACAGGAAGGATTCTCTTGTCCAACTCCCACGAAGCTTCTCACAGTCGCAAACATTTGTTCTCCTGCACACCTGCCCGCCTCAGCTTATCAAGATGGTGGCTTCCCAGTCATTGACTTACTAGCTTGATACAACCGATCAGGGTCAGTGTCGCTGTAACAGTGTACTATTGGCGTCCCAGTCTGTGAATTTACATTGCGTTTCGGCGTTGCGGAAGCTCCACGTACACACACAGTCAAACATGCACCCACACACAGCGCTGCGCTCCCATGCTGGCTCCGCTGAAACCGTCTCACCTCTGTAACGCCTCTGTTACTACCCTCGAGGACAGTACAGAGGGGGGACCACTTCGTCCTCCCATACAGCCCCTTGGACATTCAAATTGTATGCGAAACGTCACAGGGGCGTAAATATCGCGGCTTAAAACGGCAGTCTGACTATAGGGCTATTGTGACCAGTGATCTGTTTGTGATGTAAAAATACATTTGCAAACATGGTCAAATAATCAATAATAACTACGAACACATGGCTTTATGATAATAATAAAAAAATAAAAAATGTGTGATCTACATTGTAGTGTATAATAATGCTGTGATTATAATACACTTCCATCAGTGATTAAAAGGTTAAATCCACCTCTGCTGAATTGCCCCCAGCTTTAAATTTCCATTTTCTAAGGTGTGGACATTTCAGAGATACATGGTTTCTCTTTTTCTAAAAAATGCAGCTCCACTAATACCTGCGCCAGCTTCTATAATCAGATTACAGTTCATGTACTTAAATGGTATTTTACAAGGCAGAAAGTGGGTCAGGGAAGAAAAAAGTCAGCAAAGGATGTATCTGCTCCTCCCACACATAGCGGGTGTCTTCCAAGGGTGATGTTGTGAACTCAAAGACACTAACTTAAGAAAACAACAGCTGCACCCTGCTATGAGTTACAGTCTCAGGCTCCAGTATGATATGCGTCAATAGTTTATTCATTGAGGGCTTCATTTAACAGAAGAAAAGCAGCTTTAAAACTGTTTGACCGTAGCAATTAAAAGAGAAGAGATACAGTAATTTCTCCTTTCTTTCTTTATTTACAAGAGGTTTATCATGTTTGTTGTGATCCCTTACTGTATTCTGATGCATTACAGCTTGGTTGTGCAATATTCTTCCTAACAGTTGGTGAAAAAATTGTGTTAATAATTGATCATCATGCATTTGAATACTGTCTTGATAGACCCCCCCCCCCCCACTTTTACTGTAAAATCACTCTTATGATTCCCCGCCAGCCTCGACAATGTCTCTAGTTATCGTTTGGATTGAGAGCCCCCTAGCAGTGGAATTTACATACTGTGCATTTAAAGTCCACAACTTTTACATTTTTAACTCACTCTGCTGTCATTGACATAATTTCCATTCACAGCAGGCAGTGGTTCTTGATGGGAAAAATAACTTTCCCATTATATTTCCAAACGCTACCAAACAGAAAACAGAAAGAGTTAACAACCAGCTTGTGAACTGTATGGCACCTATGGGGAGAGTGGTGGAGACCAAAACTAAAGCTAAAAATGAAGAGAACATTTGACTCCCATTCTTGATAAAAAATGAAACTCAAATACTGCAGTGTATTTAGAGCTCACCTTGATTTGGCCTGAGCTGTATGATTTTATCTTAAGGTTAAAATGGACTTTGTCTCTAGCCCGGAGCTGCACAGTAAACGATGGCAGTGTGTCAATAAGCCAATATTTTGTCGACCACATAGCGCTCGGAGCATATTAGCTTGGAGTTTTGCAAGAATAATCCTTCAGCTCAGCCCGTGAGATAGCAAGCATTGCCAAATTTAGCAGATTGCTATGCTTTTCCCAGTGTGAAATATCTAAACAAGCCTCATTATGATCACCATATGGTTCCTTCATGGTTGCCTACATCTGCCTCTGCAGTACTTTAGCTGGAATTCACTTTACAAATACAACCTGAACACTCCTGCTTGGACATTAATACGCAAAATGTACCTACGCCGGGACATCTTCGGACACAATAAATATTCTACGAGTGAAGCCAAACAGGAGGCTTGAAATTACGACACATCCCTGAGGGGAGATTAGCGTAAAGCATTCATTGCACTACTCAGCAAACTATGAATTACTTGTTACAGCTTGTCATGCAGAGCTGCGGGGGAATAAGAGGGTGCTGGAATCAGGCCCTGGTGATACTCAATTACAGCAGGACAAAGGCTTATAATGCGCTGACATATTGTGGGGAGAAGTGCAGCAGACCAAAGCCTCCATGACATGAGGGACAGCAGTGCATAAAATTGTGATTCGTTTTTGGTGTATTTGTAAGCCTTTCAAATGGAATTCAAATCAGCGTGTTTTTTTTTTTTTTGGTGCTTCTTTGCAGAGAGAGAGAAAAGTCTCATTCATGACCATTAATAGAGAGCTGTTAGGTCTGTAGGAGCAGGGTACAATTCAGCGCTGTATCACTCGTCCCCGTGGTCCGTCCCACAACGTTTACAAGCATTAAAATGAAAAAGCAGATGAAAATTACGCCAGCTTGCACATTAATGCTCTTGTCTTAGCTGCACTGAAATGAGAGAGCCAAACTGAGCTGCAGAAATGTACAAGAGATGACTGAAATGTTTTCTCAATATGATCAAAGACAACAAACTCAATCTGCTTCTGGCTGCATTATGACTCACTCTGCTTCATTATGCCTCTTCTACTTACAAACTTTTCTTATACTAGTGGACATTTGGGAAAAGCTAATTAATGAACACTCGTAACATAATCCATGCCTCTATATTATCATGACCAACTGGGTTAAATTTATTAGAGAGTAGATTGATGAACTCTCACATTCATAAACCTTAAAGGGATACTTCACCCATTCGCATTAAGCTTTGTATCATTAGAAACCTGGTAGTATTTTTGAATGGTCATGCGATATGGATGAAGGGGATTTTGAAGGTTTTGTGCTCGAATCGGATGTTCGTGGCTCTTTCTACCAGCTGCAATATAGCGGTGAGCCATGGCTGCTGCTGACAGGCAGGTCCGCGGCTGTGAGATAAGGAGCCCGGGCCAACTCGAGCTGGGATGGACTGGTGGTGTCGGTGCTCTCACTGACATAGAGTCCGTTTTCTGCCAGGAATTTCCAAGATGCCAATTCCTTCTGGAAGAAATCTCGGAATCAGTTGAGGAAACAGCCGTATGTGTTGTTGTAAATAATGCTGCATTCAGGTGCTGCTTGGGTGGTCCAAGTTTCCGAGTTGGGAAGTCGTTCCTCCGACTTCAGTGTGTTCAAGACTTTAGACTTCAGTGTTGTAATAACAGCACAAAAAAAGTGGATGCTACAACGAAGATCAGTGAAAAGCTGTCAAAAGTTATATTTGAGCAAAACGCTGATGTGCAATACGTGCATGAATAAAAAGTATGCTAACATGAACAAAACATATTTTGTCCCCCATTTGATGCAGTTCTGATGTCAAGTCGGTAAGTCGGGCATCTACAGTAATTATTTTCCGAGTTTTTCGAGTTGTGGTTCTGACTTGAGCAGGTGTTTTATGTGCATTTTACAACTTAGAACGTTGTTTCTCTGATGTGTCCGACACCACGTGAATGTACCATAAAATCCTCCATGTCAGCTGGAGTGTCCTGTGGTACTGTGCATTCTGGGAGTTGTTGTCTTTCATCCACATGAGCCAAAAAGACACTTTCTGCCTTTTCTCGATCAAGAAGGCACCAAATTCAAAAATTATTTCACATTTCTACTACATATATGACCCAATTTCACTACAGATTCATGTTTCAACAGGTGAAGTATCCCTTTAATAAAAACTTCCTTCCAACAGATCGTTTTTTCTCATATTAAAAAGCTATAATGTGCTTTATTGGATTTGCTAAAGTATTGTTTTTGGTAAACAAGTCAAACAGAGTTATGAAGCTCACAGGACAATCAGACTTGCACGTGTGTGGGCAACTTTAAACAATGCATGATCCTGCAGAGGGAAAAAACAGCTTTTATAACTGTAGCACAAATTTTAGCTGCATGGCAAAGTCAAGAGTACTGTGCTTTGTGCCGAGGCTCAGACTTAAAAAAGTGGGTAAACAGAGTGTATTTTAGTGTTAAACACTCAGTCAGAGCGTAGAACAGATACATTTCCCATTGATGCTCCATTTCTTTTTGCTGCTATTCTAGCAAACCATTCCTTCTAGAGGAACTTTTGGCTTTTGTTGATTTTTGCGCCCCCTGTGGACGAAGGGGTAACTCTTATCTCCAAGCGGCAACGTATGGTGTTAAATATTATGCCAATGTTGAAGTGCAAAATCCTGCCGTTCATCAAGTGTCTGCTTGAGGCTGGCTGCAAAAACGCCGAAAGTCACATACACACATTCAAAAAAGCCTGTTTTACAGCACAAACAAACATGTTTAAAGCCTAGTTAAAAAAACAAAATTTGTCTGATTAGCTCATGATCGATCAGCACACACTGTACGGGGGATGATTTTTTTTATAACTAATCCATGTTGATCTTATTAAGGATAAGTGTTAATCACAATAAGGTGCACAGCTGACCTGATGACGGGCAGGTAACAGTTTGTCAAGAGGCTTAAAACCCGCCTCAGCTCCAGCTGTGGTTAGGTTGACTTAAAGTAGGTTTAGACAGCATTTCCAGCATGGCGACCGCCATTGATGGGCTTCCGTAGCCCCCCTGCAGTAAAAGATGGGTGGCGTCACTCAGGCTTTTTCCATTTATATTTACAGGCTATGCTTATCTCTGCAAAAGTTTGTCCTTAACCCTTGTAGTGTTGTTATTTTCCCCCAAAAAAAATCTCATCTCGCTTTTTGAACTGTCAAATGTATTAATCATCAAGAAGCTTTACTTAAATCTGTTTCTGCAGTGTGACGTCTACTCTACAGCAGTTTCAGGCATCAAAAACAACTATATAGATATAGGTTCTATGTTCCTAAAATAATTCCTGGACATGAAACATGTTATCCCCTTTTTTTTCCAGATTTCTTTTAAAACAGGTTGTAATGTGAAAACATCCTGAGATATTTGCCCAAATTGAGGAAATTACAGACTCTGATGTGAAAATAAATTGGTATGTAATTAAGAATCTTCTCTTCTTTACATTAGATTAGACCAATGAACAGACCATTTAATACAAGACCAGGACCTCAAGATCTCTTACATATAATTTAGTTGAATATTTCATTCAACATTTAGTGTAACTTTATGCTTCTTCTCTATTTACTATGACGGCCTTGTTTTCGGTTACTTACTAGAAAAACAGAACATGGAGTTTGATTATTATTATTATTATTGAAATGAAATACCAAACAATTTACACAACTAGGTCTGGTTTAAGCACTGTTAAGGCTTGCTGATGCAGAACGTTCTTATTAAACAAACTGCGTGAGAGATCATATAAACGGTATGGCTTCTAAATCATTGAAAAATCAAAAAAGACACGCACATCTGTAGGTGGGTGCTGGATCCGAATAGCTGGTAAGTGGGAGCTCGATCCTGGAAACGAATAGGTATAAAGAAGCAAAAAGATCCACACAACAAGGAGCACGTAGGAGCTTGTATCTTTTTTGCCTCTTTATAGCTTCTAAATCATGTCAGGGTTTTATGGTGAAGTCATGAACTTGAATGTTGGAACTAGCCAGCATCCTATATCACATCAAATGTGTTGTTGATCTGATTGGTTGTACAGAACACGTTTGTCTGGCCCTAATACTAAAGACCCTTGAACATTGTGAAATAATGTAAAAGTCAAGTCAAGTTTATTTATATAACACATTTCATATGACAAGCATAGACTCAATGTGCTTGACTCAAAAGGATCCATGCATCATGAAATCGAGTGCACCAAATGGCCTCGTGCAACTTTTGACCAAACCAAAGACCCTTTTCATTTGTTGTAATTTTAATACAAAAAAGCCCAAGTCAAATTTGATCAAGACTAAATAATGAAGAAATTGCTTTTGCCACATTAGCAAAAAAAGTTAGTTTTGTACGTGTCAGTCCTTTTTTAAATGTGCTTATAATGCAATCCTAATATACCCTTTTAAAAGTATTGCAGATAGTCTGTGGGAAGAATTTACTTTAAGCTGCCTCAAGTGACCCTTTACCTCTTTACTAAAACAATCAGCTCTTGACTGCATGATGCAAAGGGAGCCTGAATTTCAGAGTGCCATAATGCAAGGTAATTTCTACCAGGTGCACTCACTTGCACTCTGTTACATCATGCCATGAAGTAAAAAGCCTGTAGTGGGTTTGATTGAATCTTAATGCATCTGTGTCGATAATGGGCCTTAAAAACGTGTTGAGAAAAGCATCCTCGGTTAGGGAAGTACAGACAGTGACTATGCAAACTTTTTTAGACAAGTCAGACTTAATGGAAGAATGTGCGATATTTTACACATAAATATAGCAGAAATCCAGTATATCCTCTGCAAATACCTCTCTGAGTCATGACTGTCTACAATGAGTGTGACGCGCGACTTGCACTGGCTGTGTCTGAGCCATGTTTACATGGAGGGGACAGCCGGCCGGTTCATCCCCTTGCGTATAAAAACTGGTTAAGTGAGGGACTATAGAAAAGAAGAATAACGTACTCACTGCTTATTTGAATTCACATAAGCGTTTTTAGATCATGGTCATTCTGTGTACATTTACATGCAATGTGAAGCTACGAGCAAACTAAAGAGCGCTACCATTAGCCTGCTAACACAACAATGCAGCTTGAGACAAGGACAATTTTGAAAAAAGAAAAAGACTAATAATGGAGTTGGATGGCTGGTACCTACTGGTGATTTGTTCCTCCATTCACACGTTGGCGGGGGTTGGGACTAATGTGTCGTTGGCCATTTTCCTATGACATCAAGCTAAGGGTTGGAAGCGCAATTTCTTTGATAATGTTGATAGTTTGATGGTTGTAATGTAAATTAACTCAGGGACTCAAACAATCGTTGGATAGTGAAATTCCTGGGGGGCATGAGGCCACTTTTCAAAGTGATATTTGATAACCAATAAGCTAACACAACAGCTGACATTACCTTTTGAACATTTTGTTCAAACTCCATGATGATGATGGTAAGATTAATAAGAAAGCGGTTAAATGCTAGCATTAGCTGTTATCTTATGGTTGTTAATTGGTTATCAAAAATATTTTCACGATATGTTTTATTTATGTTTTTATGTTTTATAACATTTTCAACAGCTAATGTTAGCATTCAGTCACCTCTTAGATACTATCACTGTTAGCTATAAGTGGCTGAATTCTAACATTACCTTTGGATATCTTTGTATGCTGAAAAGTGTAAATTTAGCTTCTTTAGCTAGCAGTTAGCTTATTAATAAGAAAGTGGTTATAGCTAATGATAGCATTAAATCATTAAATGCTATCATTAGCTATTGTCTGATGATGATATAGTTAAGTTATGAAATATTCTTTTGTATCAAAAAACTCTTCCAAAAGCTCCGTAAGCCTTTAGCCACATGTTACTGTAGCTTACAGTTTTATTAGCTTAATAACCACACAAAGATTTAGTGTACTTTGATTTAAAAGGAGCCCATCGTCACACGGTTTTTCAATTTTTTTTCCAATATCTTGAAAAATATATTAATGTTGAACCATCAAACTTGTTATGTCAACTTTCTAGCTGCATGGTGGATAATGAATAGTGAATTATAGCAATTGGAACATCCTCAAGTGTAAGTATTCAACTCACACATCTCCACTTTTCCTCACAGCTGGGGTTCCTTCAGCACACTGTGTGTGTGTGTGTGTGTGTGTGTGTGTGTGTGTGTGTGTGTGTGTGTGTGTGTGTGTGCCTGCGTGCGTGCATGTGTGTGTGTGTGTGCAGGATAAAAGGTAAAGTAAAGGAGTCAGGCAACATTAAGTAAAGGGTCTGATAAAAAGACCATGATATAATTTGCAACCAGAGGCCCCTGAAATGACAGTCATTGATTAAAAGTCATCTCTTAGAAAGAACAATACAGTGTTGTTTACATCATAATCAGAATGAAAACAAAGCCACTCAAGCTGAGCTCCCATTGGAGTGAAAAACGCTGAAGTGAATCAATATTATAATTCAATTGTAAATGGTGCTTCATCTACTTTGTAAAGGGACTGAGTTTCAGTGTCAACCCATGAATCAAAGCTCAATTTAAACAAGAAAAGAGAGATGAGATGTCCAAAATGGGACATAATGATGGGGTTTAAATGGAGTATAATCCTGCATTGGGATGGGAGTTAAAGGAGGTCATGTGGCTGCTGACACACATATTCACCCACGAACAAACTGACACACAAATGAGTGAATAATAACATGAATCCAACAGGGTGACAACTTATTTTAGCTTGAGTAATAGTGCTGTTCATTAAGAGAGACAAGGGATCCCCTGGAGGAATTCAACTACATAATAGCCACGAAGCTGAAGCGTGAGCTTTTAAATCGATGAGGCTCTTTCCTGCTGCTATTCAATCCTCTTTTTCCCTTTGTGTCAATTTGTCTAAGATTGTAATTTGCTTGAATGGTTACCACTTGAAAGTAATAAGATGAAGAAATGTACTAACGTATATAATGCAAGGTGACAATACATAAAATATATATACTTTAAAAAAAAATCTCAATAAGAAGTGATCAAATGGGACACTTGAAAAAACACAGACTGTATGTGCACATTTACCTATATGAACTGACTATCTCTAGGCATCTATAGATGAGGTGAAAAGAGTCAACAGAGAGCTCTGTTTTATGACGTGATCTATCGCTCTGTTTTGGGATATTTTATCTTTTAGTGTAAAGTTTGTGTTTATTCAGAAAGTTAAGAAGTTTGGCATTAACAAAGCTGCACAACATTTTGCGTTATGTGCTTATTACACAGATTCCTCCATAATTTCCCAGAGGTCTCAAGCCTTACAGATCTCAGGAAAGTAAGTAAATCCTTCTGTCATCGACATACTGATAGGGGGCTAGGTAAGCTTCCCTCCGATTACAGCCATGTGTTGTTGTATGCGTCCTTATGTACTAAAACATGTCTGCTTTTCCCCTTTTCTGAGTCTTTAAAACATGTTTTGAAGTCATTAAGCAATGACTTGTAAATACTTTGCCAGATTCTCAAACTCTATTCCTTATTCTGAAAACAGAACCTCTTTAACTAGTTTATTGTGATATAGCCTATTGTTCATTTTGATAAAGAAACTGTTTCAACATGCTCCTTTATTAATTTCTTCGCTGTTAATGTTTTGTTTGCTACACATAATTTCCTATCATTTCTGACACTTCAAGTACACCTGCTCCTTAATGTTTTCAAACACATTCCTCTTCTTTACAATATCAATTGCTTAAAGTTTAAGTTGCATTTCTACCAAGCGGCAACCTCCGGTCTTGAAAAATGAAGCTAATGCGGAAGTGCAAAATCCTGCCGTTCGTCAAGTGTCCGCTTGAGGCTGGCTCCAGGAAACCCGGAAGTCACATACACACCACAGCCACAAAAGCCATTTTTACAGCATAAATAAACATGTTTACAGCCTGGTTAAAAACAAACAAAATAGGTCTGAATAGTTATTGTCATCATGGAAACACACTGTACTGTTTTTTTTTTGTTTTTTTTTAAAGGCTCTGTTTGATTTTGAGAACGATATGTGTTAACCATAGTTAGGCGCGCAGCTGACATGATTGACAGGTGGCATTGATATTCACTTTCTTCTCAATTGGCAGTGTTTAAATCAGATTGAGCCATTATAACACAAGCCTATGCTGTGAATGACTCAATCAGGACATGTGACCCGCAAGGAGAGACGTAATTTGCATTAAAAATAATTCTCACAGTGTATGCATGGATTTCCAATGCAAATCAGTGCACACAGTTTATGAAACCATGCCCACAGTTTGCAAAATGGTGCTTATGGTTTATAAATGCGTGGGCATGGATTATAATCTGTGTGCAAGGATTTGTAAACTGTGGGTACAGATATGCAAACTGCATGCATTGATATGGGGGCTCCTTAAAAATACTTTTTTGATGAGCAAGTTTCTTTATAGCGATCACACTTTGATTTCTTGTCCCTTTTCATGGCAGCGGGGTTGTCACCAGTGCTTGACCCATACTATTCAGCATGCTACCTGTAATCAATAGTTATCAGGATAGCTATAGCGTGGGCATTAAGAAAGCCAAAGTAATTCTGAATCAAACAACTGCTGATTGAAGTTGTTTCTACTTTAAATAAACACAGTGTAGGCTACAGGTACAGTAGCTTATCCTTTTAGCTAGCCTCACAAGACAAAAGTGCTACCTAGCTTGACAGCAAATTAGGGTCAGCATTGTCGGCAGCGTGAAAATCATGCTGGTCAAGGCTGTTTAATGCTGGTCTATACTGGTTTGATGATGGATATGCTGATCATACCAGCCCATGTCAGCATAAAGGTTTTTGTAGCAGGAAGTTCTGCAAACCTTTTAGCGTGGTGATTCTACATATGTGTTCCTAAATTAAAAAAGCATGCAGCAGCCTAAACATGTATTTCATAATTCCTGCTTGATTTAGTCATTAGGCTATATTAAACAGTTAGTGGCTATGGTTATAGTTTTTCTTTAATTTTGTGTTTTAGTTCTGTCTCGATTTATCCCTTATCCAAGAGCAATAGTCCCCCCCCAACCCCTTTCATTTAATTAGTAGCCTACTGATGAATGAAAGGATTTGGTCTATTCTAAACCACACAGCCATCTATTCATGAACCAAATTCTAATAATATGTAAAAGGCAGAAAATTTCAAGCATGGCTTGAGGGCAGCTAGAGTTCTTTTCATTGCAGTTCAAAGCGATGTTAAGTGTGGGAATAAAAATCCTTTCTCTTGAGACTAATAGTAGGAAGCACAATAGCCAACTTTTGATCTCTCCTCTGGCATGTTTTCTTCCTCACTTCTCCTCCTCCGTCATCTGACTCATTCACCGCTCCATTCTCTGGAGAAATCATGCTAATCAGTGTGAGCCAGATTTAGTTAAGCAGCAGCAGTATTCAGTCAGAAGTGCCGTGCAGATAGGTGAGCAGGGCTTATTTTCAGCTAATGATCTTATACCAAATGTCGGCATCCTCTACTATCTTTAAAAAAAAAATCTGATCCTTCATAGAGAGGATAATGTATCAAAACCTTTTTGTCTTTACTTTATCTGCCGAGTAACCAACATATAGGCTACCTCCTTTAAATAACAAAAGTCTGTTACTGCCATTTCTTTGCCTATGAGCTGATTATACAAATGACTGATGGACGTTATGATTGGTTTCCTGGCTTTTATTAAGCCCATGGAGACGGCAGCATTGGTTTGTTTCTACTCACAAACCGTTGAAAACCTATACTGGAAAAACTGCCTTCTGTTATTTATTTATTTCAAATCTCCTATCACTCACCAACAGCTGTGATCGTTTTTGCTTCACTACATGGCTGCTCTACCAGGTACCTAGGATACACTCACATCTTGGTATAACACATTTCTCCCTTTTTTTAAGCCTTGGTCCAAGAATAATCGGTGTTTCCTTAAGAGTAACCTTCAGGAACACAGCAGCTTAATGGTTTTGACTTCCTAAGAGAGTTTAAAGCTTTGAAACAGTGCAATTGCTATTCCTAAACGAGATCGTGTTTCATGTTGGCTATATGGTATTCCTTGTCTGTTTTTTTATTAACCCTGTCTGCCTTTTTTCCTCCATACTGTACCTACTCTTATTTTTATTGGACATGCTTTATTTTTTATAATTCAGTAACTGTGTAATGATGTACTTCGCCAGGCCTCCTTCACAAAATGAAAAGTTGTACTCTTCTTGAGGAATCTCCTGGCTAGGTCTAATTAATAAATAGGTCCCAAATAATATTTTAACATGTCATTATGAACAGTTCAGTCTTAATAGTGTCCAGTTTCTGAATGAATACCCATGCAAATTATTAATATATGTATTTCTTTTTTCAGAAACAAATTATGATGTTACAGATCCTTTTACAGTACATACCACATTTACTACTTTGCTACGGTGCTATTCTTTCACTTCACAAACAAATAAGAGAGATGTTGAGTAAATAATTAGTTTCAAGCGGCTGGTGTGCCAGTCTAGCCCTTTTTTGCATCCTTATGCCACCTTAAAATAACTGTCTGGCAGGGGTTTTACAAATACAGTATGAGGGTGGCATTAATCTTTTAAATCTCCTCATTAAAGAAAATAAGTACATTTCTTCAAACATATCCCTTTTTTCAACCCTGATATTCAGTGTTGCTGAAGATCTTTTGACACATTTTGTATCTAATATCTACGTTTATGATTGCTCTGACCACAGAAAATAACAGATGGTACTTACATATAGCATTGAAATCTACAGGGTTCTGCTGCTATTCAAAACACACACACACATTTATATATATATATATATATATATATATTTCTCTCAAGGGAACAAGCTGGCTTGAACTCACAGCATACTGTCCACAACTCCCTTCTTAAGCACTTGTGCATGTGTATACTTTCTCTCCAAAATGTGTGTGTGTGTGTGTGTGTGTGTGTGTGTGTGTGTGTGTGTGTGTGTGTGTGTGTGTGTGTGTGTGTGTGTGTGTGTGTGTGTGTGCGTGTGTGTGTGTGTGTGTGCGTGTGTGTGTGCTTATCATTGCATCAGGGGTGTTCTTGAACCAAAGAGATGCAATGAGGATTAAGAGCGGTCTCTAAACGTCCATACGCTTTCTCCACTTTAAAGACCCATCCGATAAAGCCAATCCTCTAAGATCCACAAAGGCGGAGATGAGGACATTGTTCAATCAATATCCTCTCTTTTTCTGACACTTATGTCAAGGTCATGCATACAGCAGAGCCTTTGGGTGATACATAAAAAGATGAGCGGTGGGGCATTGAAATGCATTATGGTGGGCTGGAGCTTTAAGTTGTATTTATTTATAAGACATTGGATCAGAATAAATTAACATCAAGAAAGACATTTTAATCTCTTTTATCATATCAGCTGTCACCTGTAATATTGGCACAAGGCAAGGTGAGAGATGATGTATGAGGGGATAAGGAATGCTAATCACAGCTAAACTGCACCTCCAGGATTTTGGAAATATTAAGAAACTCTTTTCTTTTCTATACGGCATTGATGGATATGTCAGTAAGCTCCGTTATTAAATCCACAAAGGATATTTGTCTCAATGTTATTGTGGTCACACTTCAAGATGTACAAAGGAAACAATCTGTCTAAGTCTCAAAGAAACATCAGAGACATTTTCTCCTCATGTTTGTCCCAAAAAAGGTAGATTAACCCGTAGATGTTTGTAGTTATTCAACTTACTATCAAAGATGGCTACAAGATGCAAGGGAAAATTCTGTGTTTGGACTAATTTGGCATAAATGTGGCTTTAAGAAACTGGTATTAGTCTGACAACTAAAGTGGCCACTGTACTAAAATCCTAAGTATTTCCTTACAGAGCTGTGTTGTTTGAGACATAAAGAAAAGAAAAGACACAATCTTATTTGCATCAGATGTTCAACAGTTAGGCCTAATTAGAAGGACAATGTTTACACTATAGACAACCTGTTATATTGCTGTAACATAAAATCCCAGCTGGAAATGACATGGTAACAAAATCATAAAAGTAAAATAAAACATGACGGCAAAAGAAATACATGATTAGACAAGTTTATATCTTCCTTACGTATCAAAGATTAAAGTTAACTTCAGATAAGAATGCTTCTAAATAAACAATGTTTTATATAGTCTACTGTAAAGACAAAATAATAATCCCTCTTTATCACCACTTGTGATTAACCAGAGGTTCATGGTGCTGTCTGTGCCTGAAAGGACCTTCACCTCTGCCTGAGTTTTATTTATTTTTTTATGTTACTTGGGAAGGGATCAACTCTGGGCAGTGGCTATGTAGATCATATCAAATAAAGGGGCCCACTGCCTTTCACAAAGACAGCAACACCTCCTTATTTGATGAGGAAGAAATACATAAGGAAATGTATAAAGAAATGTATAAAGAAAATAATAGAGAAATAATGAGTTTTCTATCATGAGGGAGAAAAACAAAGAGGGACAAAAATACCCCAAAAAGTCAATCAACACATAAATACATTTGAAAAAACATAAATAAATCTTTAAATGGAAAAAGGCGAATAGCTGTACTGAATTGGAAATGAAATAAGAATGTGAAAAATATAAATAAATACAATTCTTCTAACCATTTATCTTGAGTCCAATATTACGGTTAAGCGTGGGGTTAGTAATTGATGATAACAATATGAATATCAGTAGAAGGCCTAAGGATTATTATAGAAATATCAAACACATAATGATTGTTTACATTAAACTGTGGCCTCAGGCAAATGTGAATATTGTCCAGAATGCACAAGAGCAGTAAAACATGCGCTGAGTTTACTGAGGAGTGAGGTTGTCATGCATTCATGCCTTTTAAATTAGATTCCCTTTGTAATTCTGGCAAACCTTCCAGAGACACACAAACATGATAAACACAAACAAACACACACAGGAGTTCTATCATTTAATTTGGATTATAATCAAAATTCAATTCCCTCATTAATCAGGCCTATTGAAACAGCACACACTGTTCTTTGCCTGTAGTTATCTGTGGATGACGTCAAAAAAGAATTGTCCTCATCGGCTACCGTATGATGTCGTGGCGTTTGCTGACGTTCACAAACTTGCCACAGTTACACGGAAACCGTTAACTCTTCTTTCTTATGTAGTCTGACTGTCATTCTTTCACATCATTTACGCCAGCTGACTGTTTTACCTCCAGTGGTTCAAGATGAGGCGCGCCGGTTTGGGTAAGAGACAGACCTGCGTCTTGTTTTTAAGCTCATGATTAGCTTACTGCCTTGTTAGCTAGCTAACGTTAGCTTATGTTGTCACTTTGTATACAACAACTTCTCGTTATTGTGTACTCCAGGCCCACATGTTACGTGACATTACTTTCGGGCTTTAACATAATTACGGATATTATAACGAACTAACCTTGTTTTCATTATCATTTACGTTTCATAAAGGTGAAGGAGGCTCTGGAAATTATGTAGCGAGTGGATACAGTGTGCATGAAGAGGAAAATGAACACCTACAGGAGGGACTGAGGGCTAAAGTCACCGCTTTGAAAAGTGTAAGTACTTCTTAAGACTCTTGTAATTCTACTTTTGGCGAGTTAATTTGGAAAATGCTTCACACTAAGCTTGACGACATATGTCTTGTCTGCTTTCATGAAACGTTTGTTCGTCTTGATATTGTTGGTATCTACTTTTCAATAATGTTAATGATATGTTCTGTAGGAATGTGTACCTAAATACTGACATCATGTTTTGATCTCAACAGTTGTCTATCGACATTGGGACAGAAGTGAAATACCAGAATACAATGCTGGATGACATGGTGAGTTTCACTTTCTTTAATTGCTCAGTGCACACTGATACAATATAAGAGTGTGTGTGTGTGTGGTGGGGGGGGGGGTTGTCTCTTTCTTTACTCAAATCAAAGTATTCATATAACAATGTCAAGATTATATTTATCTAAAAATTAACTGAAGCAGAGAAAGAACTTCACAAGAAAAGACTTAAAATTACAAAACAGCATACTTGACCTCCTGCCTTTAAAGTCTTAAGTTGATACCTGGTCTGAGTTTTTAACTTTTCATGAAACAGACACAAATTAAAACCAATGCTTCTAAAAAAAAAAAAAAAAATTATCAGTAATTTACTATTTCTGTATTGTAGTTTTTAATGTCTGACGCCACTGTTATGAGGCAGGTGTCCCACTCCCACAAGTATTACAGTTGGCCTGGTTGCTGGAGAGGTAAATGGACTTGAGCTTATATAGCACTTTTCTAGTCTTCTCACTACTCAAAGCGCTTTGACACTGCAGATCACAGCTACACATTCACACACAGTGGCAGTGGTTGCTATGTAGTAAGACCATCAGAAGTAACTAATCCCATTCTAAACTAAACACATTCATACACCGCTTACAAAGCAGGGGTTAAGCAAGGTACCTAACCCTCCAGCAGCTCTGGTGCTCTCCCTATGAAGCAGCCCCACTCTTCAGAAGTTCAAGAATTTTTTAATATGAACTTTATTAATCCCAACAGGGTTTAATAAAGTATATAAAATGTAAACACAGTTCCTCACATGGATCATACATACATCATTATGAGTGTATTATTCATCATATTTAAATTATTTTCTGGTTTGGTAACTTGTAAGCGTTTAAGTGTTGCAGCTGGTTGAGAGCAAACTATTTCTGGTGCTGATCATATATTTTATACTAAACAATAATTAGTATAACTGTCGAGGAAGAACAAAAATATTTCATTCTGAAAGATAGTGTAGGGGAAGTATTAAATATAACTTCAACTCTGTATTTAAATAATGCTTTTGGCCAGACTCCCCCACTGTGGACTAGAAGAGCATTCCTAAGATATCAGTGAAGCAGTATGCTTGTGTACTTGGCTGGACTTTGCCCTCTAAACCTTTTTTTCCCACACAAGGACTCGGACTTTGACTCGACAGGCGGACTGCTTGGTGCCACCATCGGCAGAGTGAAGAAGCTGTCCAGAGGCAGTCAGACCAAACTGTTGTGCTACATGCTGCTCTTCTGCTTTTTTGTCTTCTTTGTCCTGTACTGGTTCATCAAGCTGAGGTGATAAGAGGAACCTGTTGAACTCCAAATTGCCCTCTGAAGTCTGCGCCACAGATGCATCTCAAACGAGGCCAACATAATAATGATGAGGGAAGGCATGGCAGTGTCTCAGCTTTAAAGATGCCCTGGTCTCTCAAAGATTCATAAAAAGACCCCAAAATGAATTGATAAAAGGACTCACTATTTATATTTTGAGACCTAAAAAGTACGCAACCGTCTGAGGTGATAATTCACTCTGTGAAGTAGAATCTGGTTTATGCATATCTGAAGGACACACAGCCAGAATATGTATGTTCTTGATCTCAGCCCAATTTACGTCTATTGAGAAGATGAGACACAAACATTAACAAGCAGCAGCTGTAGAAGACGGAACTGTGTCCTAACCCGATAGAACTGTGTCCTTAACCTCAGTCATGTGGGCACGTTGCATGATTAACTGTGATAAAATGGTTAGGCGATCAATATATTTCCATGTTGTGTTCAAAGTAATTAAATCATGGAAGGGGTAAATAGATATACTGTAACATCATTTGTCACCCAGACAAAAATGACAGTATAACCAGTGTTCTTCCTTGATGTCGATGTTTTGCTGTAAAAAAGTTTTTTAATGTAAATAAACTAATTCTACGCTCTAAAGTCACATTGTTAAGAGTCTGTTACTTGTAGAGAACATGCAGAATATTGATATTTTATTAGGTTAGAAGACGGAATAGACACACGAGTAGTCCGATTTTTTGCTTGCTATTTATTTTACATAATTCATTTTAATGCACTTCATTTTTTCTGTCTAGACTAAAAAATAGGTTTTTGACTTACAATTTACACTACACAACATGTATGTAGGCTATTCACATTTGTCAGATAGAAACAAAACAATCAGACATTATTCTGTGCTTTGAGCAGATCAGAGTGTTCCACTGTCCACAAACAGTGTAGTTTGAACAATTAAAGGCAAACATGAAAAACAATCGTATTTCCTGTAGATATTAAA
This sequence comes from Tautogolabrus adspersus, assembly GCA_020745685.1. Lineage (NCBI taxonomy): Eukaryota > Metazoa > Chordata > Actinopteri > Labriformes > Labridae > Tautogolabrus > Tautogolabrus adspersus. Next base: position 14,134,678 of record CM036550.1, read on the forward strand.
CCATTAAAAATATCAGCACTTCAGGTGGACTGTGTTCAGCAGTTCACTGTGAATGATCAGCACTTCATCAGGATTGTTATGACATCACTTCTTGGGTAGAGTGTCCATGTACTTAGAGATAATTCCCAGCATGACCTCGTCAGCCCCTCCACCGATCGACATCAACCTGGAATCCCTGTGGAAAGGGGGGAAAAAAAAAGGTTCATTTTTTTACTCTGAAAAATTCATTACAATTTTCATCAACCGTTAGTGCTCAATGAGAGCATCCTCCTGCTTCTGAACCTCGTGTTAATCTGGCTGCATTATTTGCCCCGTCAGTAGATGTCAGCACAGTGTCAAAACAAGGGTTCAGAGATTCAGTCTACCTCAGTCTCATTTGATTATAAACTACATAAACATATGAAACTCGTATGGCCAACACAGCACAACAGGAGACTAAGCCTAATTACATGTTTTTGAGAAATAATACTATATCACATGCTAGGCTTTAGTGGAAGCAATCAATCAATTTGACTCTTGAATTATTAAGGAATCACGTTTAAGGTCCTTTTAACCAACCATGTTGCTTCTGCCAACTTATGTGGTTGCTGTTCCCATAGAAACACAAACCCTCACAAAAGTGCACATAATTGCAAGCATAAAACAAATGTTGGCTACCAGACTGGTGTAGTGACAGATGCCGCTGTGTCATGGTTTTGTTGTCTTAAATGTTTTTATATTGGATTCTATTAAGAGTACTGAGGGGGGAAAAAATGACAATCATAGTGCTGCAGTGTGAGTTAAAATTAACTTCTATGTGGTTCTTTAAAAAAAAAGGAAAACCAAAGAAGACAAATGTTTGTTCTTGACCAGTTTACCTGTAGAATCTACTGACCAGCACGTCACTGGTGAAGCCCATTCCTCCCCAAAACTGCAGACAGCTGTCACTCAGCTCCCTGGCCAGGCGGCCCCCCTTTAATTTGGCCATGGATGCCAGCTTGGTGACATCATTGCCTTTAATGTACAACGCTGCAGGAAAAAAAAATGTTAGACTGAAAAATGTCTACAGTATATAGATAAAAAAAAGGGATAAGAGAATGTAAAGAAAAACAAAGTCAATAAACATATGGGCTTCAGTTTCAGATTTGCCGAAGGCTGGATCTGGTTCTGTGCTTTTTCCCAATCGGACCTTTTCCCAGTGAAACCGATCAATGCCTCCATTGTAGGTATCCTCCAGAGGAACATGTACGGGCTGCATGATTTTCCTGTTTCAGTGTGTGAAGAAGTTTGCCTGTGTGTGTGTGTGTGTGTGTGTGTATCTACCTGTGCCAAACACATGCAAAAGCTTTGATCTGTTTCTGGGCAAGCAGATCTGGCTTGAACTGGTACGAGCTAGATGATTTCATTTAAAGCTTCAAGTGTTGTAAACACAACGAGAAAACCACAAAGCCTTGGATGCCCGCCCGACAGATGCTTCCACATATTTGTATGAAAACACTGCGGCGTAGAGAGTTTTCTTGGGGATGACCTGGGTGTGTGCCAGTTTGTCAGGTGGCCATGGCTGAGGGATTTAAAAGTCATGCCAATGCACAGACAAACAACAGAGGTTTGGACAAGCAGTTCTGGAAATGTTCATTAAGTTTGAACCCCTGGATCCTTCTGTCTGCCTTTTTTAGAGCATCATTTACCCATTTTAAAATTAAAATAAATATGATTTGAAAAATGTAATTGTATCCACTATTTGAGAAGGAGCTACAGACCAAAACGAATCAAAATGTACAGATAAAATTACATGTAAAGCCAGAAGACTATGTTAGCATGAATTTAATTTATCAGACATCCATGAAATAGTTCCTTGTGCAGCTTTAGAAATCTCAAAGGAGGCAGTTTGAATGCCAAAGCTATCAATTAAAATACTCTGTCTGTAGAAAGGCAGCCTCGGTGTTGTTCACTGTTAGCTTAGAGCTCCCACATAACTCTTTTCAACCTGCTGTCTCTGACATGAACAAATTACCCACTCAAGGCTGGTTTGGCATTTACATCATTCTTGCAGAGTTGAGTTAACTGTGGCCTTTGTAACGGAGGCCTTAGTCTTATCAGAGGAAATATTTTGTACAAGGAGAGCTGCATAAATTCATGGGTGTAATTTCCCTTAGTACATGTACACTCAAGAAATGAATGTTCATGATGGGTTTTAGGGGTATTGTGCATTATCTGGAGGAAAATAAACTTAATTTGGAAAATGTTGATGTTGCACATATATGTACATATTGAAAATATTCACCGTTCCCACTGATAACCCAAAGGCTGTGATGGTGCAAACTATTACAGCACCTGTATCTCTAAAGTGAGCTCACCTGTTGCACGGTGGAGAAGGGAGCGTAGCAACTCGACCTCCGTCTGCAGCTCTGCCAGCCTGAAGTGAACCGCCTGGTGGTAGAGGACAGGCTGCTTGAAGATCTTCCTCTGCCGTGTGTACTGGATCGTTTCCTGAATGATGATGTCCATCGTGGTTAGGACTGTAGGTGTTAAGAGAGAGAGACAGAAAGTGACCCCATTACCTCTGCTTCTATCTGCAGTAATAGTTCTGTGGTTTGTGATTATGTAAATTGTCACCTTTTCATTCTCTTTAATGGCAGTAAGAGCTTTATTCATATCTTCAAGTGCTTGATGTTTGAGTCTGTGATTCACGGGATAATTCCTAAGAGTTTACAGGGTCAGGCAGACTAATGCATCGTTGTCAGACTCAGTACAGTTTCACTTTTCCTACATAGTTGTGCTTGTGCTGGCTTGTTACTGAAAATGAAAAGTAAACAACTATTTTACAGATGATAAAGATTGATGGCTTGACCTATGCGACCTGCTAACTCCCTAATTTTTGGAAACTAAAACCGAAATGGAACCATAATACGATACAGCATCCAAGTCATTGGAAGCTCTTTAAAAAACAGGGAGGAATTCATCGTCAGACGTGGGAGAGATCTGAAGAGCTGTTAGAAAAGCTCACTCACTATTGGCCACAGCCCAGAGCCTCTCTTCCTGGAACTGAAGCATCTGATAGGTGAAGCCCATGCCTTCCTGGCCGATGATGTTCTTGCAGGGAACACGGACGTCATCGAAGAACACTTCGGCTGTGTCCGATGACCACATGCCCAGCTTATCAATCTTGCGGGCGATTTGTATTCCTACGGAAAGCAAAATAAATGTCATCAAAGCAAAAGGGCAAACGCACAACAAATAACAGATGTAAAAACATGACGGTTGTAGGGTGGTATGTTCATGGAGATAATGTAGGAATTTTGCAGTAAATCATTTGAAAAACACAGAATCTTAAATTTAAGGTCCATTTTTTGTTGTGCATAAGTCAAACACACTTTTCAGCCGAATATTTTTGCCCAATTAAAATGCCTATTGCTTTGCTGTGCTAGTATTCTTGCTACAATATCTGACTCATACCAGGCAGGTTCATGGGCACACAGATGAGAGATTTGTTCCTGTGTGAAGGCCCGTCACTGGTGTTGGCCAGGAGACACATCCAGTCAGCCTGGGTACCGTTCGTAGTCCACATCTTCCCCCCGTTAATCACATATTCATCCCCTTTCCTCACAGCCTTGGTCATGATACCTGAATGAATATGTGGCAAATGTGGTAACGGATAGAGACAGGGGGGAACATTGTGGAGGGGAGTGTAAGGACAGAGGGTTAAAAAAGTTTCAATGAACAACAAAGACATACAATTTGGGCTTTTAAATCAAACGACTGTAAAGCAGACTTGAACTAAAACTGGTTTCACAGCATTCATGCATCATAAGTGCATGACGTCCTTTTTTTCATGTGAAATATTTGTGTCATATTAAATGTCAAACTGTCACAATGCTGGCTGCTCAATCATTGTCACAGTGTTTGCGAATGAAAAAAATGAAATGGTCTGATAATAAATGACCAGAAGATGAAGAAGGAGATACACACTCGAGACATCAGAGCCGGCTCCGACTTCACTAACACCCAGACAGGCCACTTTGTCTCCCATGATGGAGGGAAGGAGGTATTCCTTCTTTAATTCAGCCGATCCAAACCTGCACACAGAGACACATGCATACGAAAAAGTGAACTTGCAGTTATGTGTCCTTAGGTGATTCCAATGCTTTCTCAATTAAAACTCTGCTTTTGGTAAAACTCTCCAACTGTACGTTCTAACTTTAAAAAGACAAAGCAGTGGCTGTGTGCTTAAAAATAACACTGCAATGATTGAGGCAAAAGCATTTCAAGTGGGCCAGTCTTATCGTGAAGCCCCCCCCCTGGTATTCCCCCACTTTTTTTTTGTTGCTGTTGTCTCAGTACTGAGAACTCGTTGCAGGCTAGAGTAGATCCCCTAATTAAGCTCTGGAGACTCCCACTGTCTATTCCACTGAATTCTGTCTCTTGTCACCACCAGCTGTTTCAAAGCAAGACGATATCACACAACCAGCCAAGGCCCTACATGGGTGAGACAAATATTACCAAATATATTTAAACCCACACCCCCTAAGAGTGTTGCTTAGATAAAAGACTCTATTTGTAGCACAACTACAATACAAAAGAAGGTCCAGCAAAGATTTTACTTCAAATTTCCTTCAAAGACTTTCTTTTAAAGGAGAATGGACAATATGTCACAGGGTTGTTTAGCCGTGTCAGTTTCAACTATATATACTTATAATTTGGCTGACAAACAAGGAAAATGACTTAAAATCAAAATGCAGTGCCTGAGATGATCCTCAGTTCAGTAAATAATACAACAATTAGAGGTAGGGCCCGACTGATACTGGATTTTTGGGGACCATACCGATATCAATATGGGGGAGAGAAAAAAATCAGATACCGAGATATCGGCCGATATCTTTCTTGGATCTATCTTCCATTTGTAGAGATAGATATAGATTTATTGCACTGATTGCTCAAAGGTGGATCAAACACTTGTGGAAAAGATATACTGTAGAAGGAGGACAGGATGGTCACTCAACTGGAAAGTAACTGCGCATGTACGTGCATTACAGCTTGATAACATTAGCTGATACTAATAGTCACTGAAATAAGCTAATGTCCGCTGATATTAACGGCTGGCTGATTAATCGGTCGGGCTCTAATTAGAGGTGCACCAATCAACCTGTGAACCAGAATCGTACGATTTTCAGCATGTTCTGTCGTAATTGGTGACTAGCCAATCCTCTCAAACATCTCTGATGCTGTGCTGATCTCAGATGAACACACAATCCCCAAGTTTCATGCCATGCGCACATTTATCATGCAAGCTATTGTATTGGCAGTGTGGAGCTTCTTGAGGATAAACAAAGACAGTTTTCCATTCATATTCCCGTTATATTCTCAGTAACCGTGGGACACTTAACTGATAAAACCTCAGCGTATGAGTCTGGGTTAAAAAAGTTTGACCAGCTGTGAGACAAACACTTTGCAGGAAATAATATATATTAATACAAATAGAAATGTAATCAATATAAAACAAGATGAAGATTCTTTGTAGCCACGAATATTATTCACCCAGGCAGTTAGCCTGCTGGTCAGCAATTGCTGTTTAATTGGAAATTCATTATTTGTTTAGAAGTCACGGAGAATGCAGCTGAAGAGAGTGAAGCAGGTATTACTATACATGAGAACAAGAAATGGTCACGTGACCTGGTGCAGTTTTTAAGATGCTTTTAATAAACAGTTATTAACAGTCAGTGTTGAATTGTATTCACTTACAAATTTAATTTATATTTAAGAAAAGTTATAAACAGTTTTTTTTTTACAGAAAGAGAATTGAAAAGGGTCTAAATTGGAATCAGCAGATCGGACCACAATATTGGGAATCAGAATTGGCCAAAGAAATCTCTAAAAACAACACAGACACCCTGTTGCCAGATTAGCATCACAGCTATCAATTAGGTATATCTAGTTTTAGCAGTTTTGACAGTATATTTTAACAGTATGTAGAGCTACAGTTGGCAACATTTCATTAGAATGAAGAGTTAAAAGAATAGCCTTCGATGATTGCATGTCACTATTACTGTTTAATTATATGAAATTGAAACATTCATAAATAAATGTGCTTCTGGTCTGTGTCTGCGAGTGCCTGCCCCTTTGCATTTCAATTCTTTTTAATCGTCCGAACTGAAACAAAGAACTAATTATGGTTAGCTTGCACCTAACTAGCCAACACAGCGTCTCTGTACAAGCTAGCATCATCTCTCTCTCCTCGCCTTGGTGACACACTGGCTGTGCGGCACACACCAGCTCTTACTTCTTTGGAATATACAGTATTCATTATTTTACCATGATGTCACACACTTCCTGTGTGAAAGAAAGTCTTCCTGTTGCATGGAGAAGTTGCTTGACTCACCTACCAGCTACATGTTTTAACCAGTTGAATTGTTATTTTTTCAACAAAGACAGTCATTGTTCAATAGGATGCACTTACTGACAAGGATAGAAACATGGGTTGTACTTCTATAGGATCCCGTCTGAGAAAGAAAACCCAGACAGGAGGAGAGTGTGGGTCAATACAGACGCTCCGCTGTCCTTGGTGAGGGAACAAAGGAACAGTGTTCTAATACTGCCATAAGATATTCTGTTAACTTGAGTCTTTCCTTTAACTATCATTCCTGCCCCAGAATACTGATTGAGAGTAACAGCTAACAGTGATCCTGTTAATATTTTGAGGTAACATTAACTAGAAACCGACCTGAGAAAGACACTATGTGTACTGACGATGTATCCAAGTATAATTTACATGACGTTTTATATCACAGCAGCACATACAGCGACAGAACGGCAGCTTTCAGTAGCAGCTAGCGCTAGCCTATGCAGTGGACTTTGACGTAACATCCGGTGTTTCCTTGACAACGATCAACATTTCCTGTCTATCGTGGCGGCTCATCATGGCGGCCGCCTACAAGACACGTCCCGTTACAACTATAAAATTACGGATTTCTCTGGCTTTGATAACTTTTGGAAATATTTGAGTTGATGTAAGTACTCAACTAAAAAAATATATATAACATGGGTTTAGTCCATTTTTAATTGAAGTTAGATATTTTAATGTAAACATTAGCATGCAATTCTACATACTGTACCTTTAATTGACAAAAAGTAGACGGAAAGATGCCATATCAGGGCTGGACTAAGATAATGCCAGAAATACTGGTGTTTCTGAAATTGTTTGGACATGGTTTGTTTTAGGAGCTCAGTCTTCCATCACAGCACACTGATCTGCAGGCTTTACAGAGCCACAGTGGTTGCCAGGAGGAGCAACAGAAGCAACCTTTTACCAGCTCAAAATGAAACCCATCACTATAGGATCAAATGGTCTCCAGCTCTGACACAAGTGGCTTTACTGGTGGTGTGAAAAGGAAAAAATAACACAAAGTAGACATTGTTGCCTGAACTAGTTGTTGTCTTTCTGATAAGAGAAGGCATTAGAGAAGGGGGATGGGAGCCACATGGCTAAACTTTGGCATTAAGATGTGTCATCAACTGTTTCAAACAGAGTGTTCATTTAAAATGCTAACTTTTCAACTACCAGCAGATTTATCAACAAATCCAATAATGCTGTTACGCTTTCTGTTAAGTTACCTGGCCAGTGCTGGAGTAGCCATGTCAGTCTGTACACCGATTGCCATGGGGACGCCTCCACAGCGGATGTTTCCCAACTCCTCTGACACGGCGACACTGTAGCTGAAGTCCAGACCCAGGCCTCCATACTCTGCACAGGACAAAAAAACACGCTCCTTTAAGTACTGATAACAGTCTGAGGCCGACAGTTCACTGTACACTGTGTGGATTTTGGTGTATAGGTAATACTTTTCAAAAGATTTGACTTTTGCTACTGAGTTGAAAGAGGAAGAAAAAATGGTTGAGCAATGCCACTTTGGATATATATACTCCATCACTAAGTAATAATAATAATAATAATAATAATACTTTATTTGTATAGCACTTTTCAATACAAGTAACAAAGTGCTTTACAACAGACAATAAAAGCAAAGAGACAATAAAATCAGACTAATAGAATAAAATCAAAAATAAAATCACAGAGTAAAAGCAATTTTGTAAAGGAATGTCTTAAGTAGAGATGTAAAACAAGGGACTGACTCTGCAAGTCTGATCTCCTCTGGCAGGCTGTTCCAAAGTCCGGGTGCTCTGATAGCAAAGGCCCTGTCCCCTTTAGTTTTTAGCCTGGACCTTGGAACAGCCAGTAGGGCTCTGCCAGAGGATCTCAGACTGCGTCCTGGTTCATAAGGGGTTAAAAGCTCAGAAATATAAGAAGGGGCCAGCCCATGTTGTGCCTTAAAAGTGATTAAAAGAATCTTAAAATCAATTCTAAAATCAACAGGGAGCCAGTGAAGGGATGCTAAAATTGGAGTGATGTGGGCAAGTAAGTCACGTTAAACTAGTCTCACACTCACCTTTCCTATTTCCTGTTATCTCTGTAATACAATCCCTTCCTTACATGTCCCTGCACGCACGCACACACACGTTTATGTGCATAATAATCCAAACTGATCCGTTGTTACTGGAGCATGCACTCTAATTAATTACAGGATGTTATCATTAATTGTGCTATCTGTCATTATGTGCAGAAAGCCCTGTAGAGCGAGCAGCAGCTGCAGATAAGGGTCACTGTCATCTCAGTGTCATCACATCCTTTATGTGCAGTATAACAATCTTGATTTTCAAAAACCAACAAACATTTACTAAAAAAGTCAAAAATGGATGTCTTTTTCCTGAATTCTTGAAGTGGACACGCTGGCAAAGACCCCGGGTCCTTAATGGAGTGGAGGAGCGTATTACAAACTATGTTTTAAACACCACTTTGTGACAGTTATCCTCATTACATTTCCTATCTTTTGCCTTTCATCATCAGCTGCGCCATCTGCTCAGAAATGAACAGCCTGCCTTTTATGCTAATAAACTTAATGCTAAAGGCCAATTTCCTGTGCACTGCTTGTAAAATAAGCTAGCTAATGCACTCGCTTTTATATGAAATGTCTCTCAAGTTGTTTGTGGTAAACACACAAACAGCTCTTAGAGAAGCTCTTGAAGTTCAGAATCATTTTTCTACACTTTCTAAAAATGAAAGAAATCCTCTCATGCTCATGTTGCAACAAGTCAGTAATGAATTTAAGATAAATTACTTTATGATAACGTCCGGTCTCAAATAACTTATGGCTGGGTGATGGATCCCAGAAGTGACTGACAATGACTAACCATTCATCAATTTATCACAAGGAGGCCAGCAAATGCTAGCCAAGTGGATTAATATCACCTGTTAAGCTAGTTATTGAATAATTGAAAGCACAGTCAGGCGTCTGTCAGTGAAAGAGAGCAGAAAAAAAAGAGCGAGAGAGCAGAATGAACTGGGACAAAGAACTTTGGAGATATAGTGGGACATGCAAACTAGGGAGCAGGGGAGCCAAAAATGAGAGGAAACAGCTGCAGCTGTGCAGCGATAAGTCTCTGAACGCTGGAAACCCTGCAGTGGATACTGTGGACAAGGGGAAGCGCTGAGGTTTATCCCACTTTAAGCAAAACAGCAGGCCGTCTGGTTGAACAAGCAAGCTGAAGAAAAACAAACAAAATTCTATCACAAATGTCAGTCCGATGCCCATATGGTTCCTCTTGAACACCAGATGTTCCTGGGTGTTGGTTCTCATTAGGTGGAGCTCCATTAGAAACAGAAGAGAATTTAAAGGTGCAGAAACAGCACTAGACACGTCCAAGAAAGAAACACTACTTCCTCATCTAAATCCTTTCTGTGTTTCATGTGCACAAAAACACGAGTGACCTTATTGTAAAACTATGAAAACACAAGAACCAGGGTTATCGCTTATTTCCATGACGATACTCCAACAATCACGACAACAGACATAGACGTAACTGCACTATTATTCAACCTTGTCATGCATGCATCACCATTGTAGCATGGCGCACTATACAACTTGAAAAGTCAGTGTTATATGTTTTTGAATTGATCATAGTGCTACTAACATGAAAACTTGTGAGAAAGAAAACAGCCTTGACACCCAAGTTTCTCCTAGTGGTTAGTCGGAGAGAGAGGTCGCCTCGTTGCCATTGTGTGCAGTACAGATACCTCGCTGAGGGAAACGGGACGGGAGCCAAGGGTCGTCCCTGTCTTCTCCCTGAACATGGCTGCCTTTGCAAAACTTCCTGTTCTCATGTTTTGAAAGTTAATAAAGCGTTTCCTTGTACACGGAAAAGAGTGGTAAAAACTAAGTGTTGAGACTTCTTGTTCCCAGAGGACTAAATAGAGGGATATGCAGGATGGCTCCAAGAGATGTCAACAGGAGAAGCGTTCACTATGGTGCCAGTTTAAGGGCATACCGCCATTTAAGGTTAAAACCCTGGTATAAATCTGTTAGAACAACTACCAGTGAGTCCTTTTTTTCCTGGATCATAAATCATCGCTGCCATTGGAGAAGCGCTGCATAGGAACAACAATAACAAATAGGACTGAATCCTGTTAGTGACCTACTTTGTTCTCAGATTTGGCGGCAGTAGCTCAGCCTGTAGGGACTTGGGTTGGGAACTTGAGGGTTGCCGGTTCAAGTCTCCGTATGGACCAAAATACGGAAGTTGTTCTGGTAGCTGGAGAGGTGCCAGGGCACTTTCCAAGTACTGCCGAGGTGTTCCTGAGCAAGGCACCGAACCCCGAACCGCCCTGGTGCACTCCCTGCGGAGCTCTGACATCTCTCCACTAATGCATGTCCATATATCCTGTTTGTGCACGTGTGTGATTCAGGCCTATGTGTGTGAGAAGCATGTCTCTCAATATCAGAGTATAAACCAGAATTTCCCTCAGGGATTAATAAAGTATTTCAAAATCAAAATGTACTTATTTCCATGCCTAAATTGATGCTTATGTTTAAAAGCAAGAAGTAAGAGATGATGAGAAATGTTCACATGCTTGAGTTTGTTTCTGATAAAGGGAAAGCACCTCTCTGATTCCACCTGATGAATCATTTCTTCAGTGTACAGACCCCTAAATCCCTATTCCCATCCCTGTAATCCAAGCCTGTAAATCAATTAACCCAGTGCAGAATGCTCGGAGGGTCTGCTTCATTAGTCAGCGCTGCAGCAAAGGGACTATTGAGATGTTGTTATTCAAACTGCACACTCTTCTAAAAAACATATATTACCAATGCAACTTTGTTTTTTCTTCCTGATGTAGGGCAACGATTAAGCCAAAAGAAAAATAGTTATTAGAAGTAGTAACAGTCTTTTTGAACGAAGAACAGTGTTTGTCTTAAATGTTTTCATACGTTTTAAAGGGGGGGGTTATATTGAAGTTTTAGAGACAAAGAGTTATCAGTAATGGAAGCACGTGAGGTAGATTTAAGTTGCACACTGAAACACTCAAATCTACCCCCTCAGATATTTCTGTCTGAATTAGAAGGTCATTTTGAACCTGTGCAGCCTTTTCCACAACTGTGTTATCCAACATGTTCCTGATAGAAAGAAGTCTACAACCTGCTCCTCCTCTCTAATCCTGTCAACTAATGCTCGGGTCTTGTGTACTCAGCACATTTTAATCCCCCTTGCCCTCCCTCTTCTTTGACCTACAGGCCTAATGTTGAATCCTCTGCACTCAGCTGTATGTCCAACACTATCAATATTGTTAATCCAATTATTTTGTTTGCATAAATCTCAGAACAGCAGCTCACGTTGTTCTTAACATAACTTAATATACAAATTGACAAAAGGAGAAGTAGCTTTTTCTTCCAGAGAAATGAACCTTCTTCAAATCTTCAGATCACCGCAGGCTGATTGTCAAACCCTTCCCACAAACCTCCTCACATATCCGGCTGAATTACACACAATGACCCCAACTATGTGATGATCTTTTACTATACAGTACTGCAACCTCCCTCCCCCTCCTCCTCCTAACCCTAACCCAGCAGCGACACAGCTGGGTACACATCTGGAAATAGGATGCACTGTAGCAGACAGCTGTTGCGGCATGTTGATTTGACACCAGCACCCGTCATCACAGTGGGAACATTTCTACACCAGACACACTGAAATGTATGGCTGTCAGACAAAAAAGAAAAGAAAAATGAATGGAAAGTGAACTCAGCTGTGAAGAAGACATGCCAAATGCTCTTTGAAGCATTAATGGTCAAACCAAACACACAGTGAAAGACTTCTGCTCCCAAACAGTACATATTTTAATCCAGTTTTCCTCGATTTAGGCAAATTGTAACCACTACGCCAATAATTATTCTGTGGAATTGTTATTCATGTGTGCTCTTGGATTTTAAAATGATATCCCTTAAAGCTATATCTATGTTTTGCCAAAGCCTTTCCATTCCCAGATATGTCACACATCTATCATGAGATTTTTGCAATGGCAATAGAAACAGCACGTCTCTAAATCAAATATCTTGAAGACTGAGGAACAGGTGGGTATATGGATTACCTACTTTATTTCCAAAGAATACAAATGAATGAAGTGTCTGACAGAAAATAATTCAAAACACTCCCCGAGCCACTTATGTGTAATGGATACATCATTTAAGTACAACATCTTTGAGGTTTTAAGATTTTTGTGCGTTTTTTGCTCTTCAATTGTTCTCTTGGAGCCTCTTTCAAACATGAACTCCAGTCAATTTCTAGACAGTTTTTAGGACATTCAGGTCCCGAAATGTGTTAAGTTTCATGCCAAACTCCACAGACCAGGAATGGTGAACCCCATCTTGTTGATGGTGTGGATGTGGCTCAGTGGTAGAGTCGGTTGTCTCTTAACCGGAAGGTCGGGAGCGTGATCCCCAGCCCCAGCGCTTAACTGCCACATGTCGACATACCCTTGAGCAAGACTCGTAACCCCAAGTTGCTCCTGCTGCTTCGTCAATGTGGGTGAGTGTGTGTGAATAGAATAAGGTGACACTGATGGACACTTTACACAGCAGCCTCTGCCATGAGTGTGTAAATGGGTAGTTGTGACCTGCGGTGTAAAAGCGCTTTGAGTTGTCAGAAGACTAAAAAAGCACTATGCAGTACAAGCTCGAGTCCATTTACCAGGCGTTAGGCGTTAAATGACCAAGGTACTGCGTCACCCTAAATTATATGAAATTCAGCGTTGTTTTTTTGTTATTGTACTCGTTTGCTCTTACCGACTGGTTTGTTGACTCCAAGAAAACCGGCACTTCCTAAGATCTTGAAGACTTTGTGGGCCGGAAACGTCCCTTCTGCTTCCCACTGATCCACGTGAGGGTTGATCTCCTGGTCGATGATCTACAGTGTACACACAACAGGGGAGAAATACTATATGTTTATGATTTGACTGATAATAGTGAGACAGACATCATCTTTATTATGGATTAGGTTTAGACATCGCTGTTGCATGTGTTTCTATGTTCCTCTGCAAACATGCACTATTGATCATTTGGCCTCAATATTGATGCAAGAATAGCAGCCCTGCTGTTCTATCTCCTGTCTCATGACTCACACCAGATTCATGCATTATTATGAGTTTAAAAAACGGTTATTGTTATAGCCACATGGGTTTCCTGCTGTGCAGTGCACATCCCTACTTAAGTCTATGTAATCTATCTGTAACAGACAGCAAGATAAGGTATTACATATCAATGAATAGAAAGCAGGCTGGGAAAAATGTTACACACAGTGAATCTACAATGGTGACAGACAATACACTGACAGTACAAATGGCACCTTATTTCTTTATGTCCACGTTATCAGTCCCCAGCTGATAACAAAGGCTTGGCTCAGGAAATACAATATGACAAGCTGCATGCTCTTAGAAAAAAAGAGGATCACTGCCTCCACAGTTCTAGAGTCCTTCCCTCTCTGTCAATTCAATTCACTTCTATTTAACTGAGAGAGAGAAACTGAATACCGGTGTTGCTGCAAAGTAGCTCATTCTAACACATGGATGCTTCTTACACATCTTCAACCCGCCAGTGCATACTGTAAGATACACCACAGTTACAGGTGGGTACTAGGACTGAATACTTGAAGGAAAACCGGCAATGTGATATTGGATAAACATTGACGTGAACAAATCAGTTATAATCTCAGAGTTTGTTTTTCTTTCTGCTTTTCGGCATTTTATGGACTGTACCTGTGTATATAACACGTCCACTCAGATGAATCTGAAATAGTTTGAATAGCAGAAGCATTGTTCTTTTTCATCCCAAGTGCTTCATCAAAAATGTTCTCTGTTTTAACTTCCTCAGCCTTCACATTGACACCAACTTGTCTGAAGGGTAGCTTATGGCTAACTGGGGCTTGATTTTAGTGGCCAAATTGTGGGAATTCTGGCTTCATGTAACCAGGGCTCCGTCTTAAAGGTCAAATGTTTGCATGCTGAAGGAAGTGCACAGTATGTGAAAAAGTGTCTTGCATGTATTGCATTTGCAATGTCTTAATTGTGCAAGTATTTTTTGTGATGTCAATGAAGTGCACGGTATAGCAGTTGGTCTTCGACCTTTCATTTTCAAAATATCAATATTTCAGTTGATCAATATTTTGATCCAATTAGTGATTGAATTATTGTGTGATGGCCAAAAACAAGCTTTGCCATGTCTCAGTAAACTTAACATTTGACTATTGACTTATTTATTGTCATCAGTGCTGCCTTGAGACCAAGTGAGCATCTGTGCCAAATTCTTGAGCCACAGACGAAGGACAGACAATCCAAAAAGCTTAATTCCTCCAGCCTGGGCTTCAATCCCGATCTGTGTCAATCTGGAGCACAAATACAAGATGATAACAGAATTCTGTGGTAGTACTGGAACCACAAGATTATACACAGCAGTTCTCCAACCCAACTTAAAGTGCAAATTACACTAAGGGCTGGGGATTTAGGTTTTTTGAGGGATGATACTGATATTTCAAATTTAAGCTGGACACATTGTGCTGATAATCCACATCTTTGCATCCAACCATCCAAATGCCAAGATCAAAACGACTTCTGTGTTTCCTCCAATGTTTCATTCTTGCCAGGGAAGAAAAAACCTCATAAGTATTATTTAGAACAGCATGCAAAAATAAAGCTTGGTACTGAAACCCATATTAAAGGCATTCCTTCTGGGTTAGCAGTCTATCCATCTAGAGAGCCACAAAGCCGCAGATACAAAACTGTTGAAAAATGAAGGACTATATTATATGGTTTAAGAGTGGAACCAAAAAACAGCAGCTGTGGTCATAGAATATCCTCAATTATATCAAAAATGGACATTAACTGGTTGGAACAGAATCTTATTTTAATACCGTGCTTATACAAATATCTCTCACTGTACCATCTATGTGTTCATTTGTATCAGAACTAAATATTGATGGATTTAGAAGGGTGGAACAAATTGGTTTGTATTGTACACAATATCCTTCAACAGAATAATCAGCTTTTGTTGTTTCTCGAAAGCAAACTCAGACAGTTTTTCTGCCTTCTCAGTGTATGTCACTAGTGCCTGGTTTGGTGAGTCAGGATCCACATGTCTGTAGGCAGTAAGTAAAGTTGGATTGTAGCCTGGCTTTGAAATAGACTTTGGAATGGGTGAACTTTGGCGCCGTGACTCATTTTGAGCACCTGGAAGTGGTCCACAGCTGGAGAAGCACTTATGAATGAACAATCTATTGAAACGTGTTATCTTTTGTGGGAACTCAAGCTGCTTCACAGAGAATTGGATGTCGATCTAAAGTGTGGGTTACAGTACAATGTGGTATTTTATTTTTTTGAAAATTCCACCTCACAGGCAGGCATTGTTGACAGAAGTGTTTGTGTGCAGGAAACCAACAACACTTTTATGTTTGGTCATGTCCATGCCTTTTACACCAAATAAAGTAACAAATAAATATAAAGAATAAAAAATGATGCACTGTGCCTTTCCTCGATAAATGCTTTTTGAATTACAATGTTCTTCACAGAATATAATAAACCGCTAGAGCTGGATTGCTTTTGACTACTTCATTTGAACAGCATAACATTTTTAATAGACCATGACAATGGACCAATGACAGCCTGCCTCATAATATGTTTCTCTACTCAGCCCAATAGGCTCTAAACGGTGTGTAAAAGCAATTAAAATAAAAAGATTCAAACAAAAGAGTTATTTATTGGTAATAAGAAACATCAAATCCCAGCCTCCAGGAATGAGACAAGTGAAATGAGTCATGTGAAATAATGTGCATTGTGAAGAATAAACCCTACTGGATTATACTTTCATGTGGGTTTGGTTGAAGATCTGCTTCAGAGTGAAAACACAAGCAGCATTGAGTTGGAGAGCGCCAGTGTTTTACCATTCGCACTGAAAAAACAAAAGCGCTGAAGAAGAATTCACAGGATTGCGAAAAGTGATGCACACTCATTTTGTCCTTCAAAAACACACAAACCCGAACCAGCCATCCGCTCAACCAGCCAATAAAAACACACGAGCTGAGAGATATCTGAAAACACAGCAGATAGAAGACATGGACATCATGTTTTAGCGTTCAATGTTTGATACAAAAAAACAGGCACTACTTTCTTCAGCAATAAGGGGGGAAATTTGGACCTGAGTCTGTCAAGATCAAACTTAATTTAGAGCCAACTCACGAACAAAAAAGTAGAAAAAAAAATCAGGTACCAGTCCCCTTTCACCTGGAATAAACTCATTTTTGTTTAAAGTTCAGATCCTGTGGAGGGAAAGGGAGGGACGATTCTGTTGAAAAGGGAAGCAGAAAGGTCAACCGGGGAGTGATTCTACATGTCTTCACAAAGGTTGTTGTAGACTTTTTGTGTTGCATACCAGAACCCTTTCACATCACCAAACTGTCAAGTAGTACGAGATGGTCAAGAACATCGCATTATCAGCTCTTACAAAATGTCCAGGCTGGAGTGTCGGAGCTTTTCACAGCTCACTGGGGATACTTAGCTTCTCTACCCAACACAAACAGTTGTGTTAAAGGACCTATATGTAACTCTGACACATAGCGTTTAAAACGGGTACTGCAGTCCAAATTGTATCCATTAAAGAACACCGTCCAATTAATGAACATGTGAGAGTGAATGGATTTGATTGGATCATGTGTGTTCCCAACCACAATACCTCGTTTCCACTTACGTGACTGGTGTCCTTAGATTAGTAAATATATGGATGATGCCACTAGTGTCCTACGCAAGGAATTGCATTTCTTTACTCATGAATAGAAACCTGATAGAAGCTACATGAAGCCATTGGGGAGAGGCTAATTTTGTCCATTTAACAAACTGATAAAGACGATGACTGTATTTCAAATTAAAACTGACAAATCTGACTGTATTAAATATCAAACTGATGAAGACTTAAAGTATAACCACATATTAGCAGATTAACACTACTCAGATCACAAAGAGTTAAAACCGGGTAAACATTTCTTTTCAATAATACAAACTTGCTTCACAATCAACATTTGCAACTGAATCAAGAAAAAAGCCTGTTAGCTAGTAAGCAGTATTTTAGATATGCTAGCACATTGCTGTACGGTGAGGTCTCTCCAAAATCCACTTCAAAAGTTACATTTTTTGAACGTACTTGATGCACATTTCAGAACCGAAATATTACGGAGGGGAGAACTTTTGCAGACACAAAAGATATCAAGCAGATGACATGCCTCCGTACTAGGGCTGGAAATCTTTGAGTGTCTCACGATTCGATTCGATTTCGATTCTTGGGGTCACGATTCGATTCAAAATCGATTTTCAATTCAAAACGATTCTGTATTCATTCAGTCTATTTATGAATTAGTACATACTGCAGGATCTACTCCAGTCATCTGTGATACTGGCTGAATTTCTTGCTGCTCTATTTGGCATTTTACTGAGTTAAAGAGCTAGCCTTAGCACTTAGCAGGCAGTGACTGACTGAAAAATCGATTTTTGGAAGTTATGAATCGATTTAAAATTTTAGAAGACAAGAATCTCGATTTTTACATAAATCGATTTCTTTCCCCACCTCTACTCCGTACAAACACGTAAGTTGAAACAAGGCCTAAATACTCGATCCATATGGATCACAGACTGTGTTCCGTTGCACTAAAAGCAAGCAAGGTGCACATGGTGTTTCAGTGCGACGCTCTGACATGCAGACAGCAGAGGAGGACAGAAGCTGCAGCCACACCAAACACACTTAAAACTCAGCATATCTTTTATAAAAAATACTTAGATTGGTAGGAAAAACACAATTTAGATTTAAAAATCACACACATTTCAGAAAATTCCGCAATATTCCACGTTTCACAGTTGATTCCATTTTCATTGTCAATTTCCAAGATTCCGTCTGCGTTTACTGCACGGCGGAAATCATCAGGCCCTACCATTACTGTATATGGGCCTCATCAAACAGGTCAAATATCCTCATGTGTGTGATCATATGGTGATAACAAGTTCTTGTGCAGTCCTAGTTTACAGTACAGGTTTAAAAAGAAACAACTCTTTATCATCACTATACTCTGTATCAATCCAGACATCGTTTTACATTGAATGTTCAAAAGAAACTTCTCTCACAACTCACATTACCAACAATAGACTATGCTGAAATCGTTTACCAAAATGCATCTAAAACTGACCTTCACCCCCTTAATGGCAATAGACTGAAGATTTATACTAGGTTGTTCTTTTTTTTTTTACACATCACTGTACGATGCTAGATAAACTCAGTTGGCTCCCTCTCAATACAAGACATCAATTTCACTGATATCAATTTATTTTCGAATGTATTAACTTTGATTATCCTTAAAACAATTCGTGTTCCTCAAACACCAAATGATTCACTCAGAAGCTCTGACCAGACTCTCTTTATAGCTCCTTCTGTCTCTAAGGAAGTTGGTAAAAAAAGCTTCTATGTTTTGCGCTCCTTCTGATTGGAATAAGTTACCTTTAAATATCTGTTCTTTGTCATCAATTCACCTATTTAATGGAAATTGACAGGACCAGTAAACCCACAAAATAACTGTTCTCCATGCAGGCACTTATGAACAGATTAAGGATGCATAAAATACTATACTGAGTTAAATTTAGAACAAACACTTTCCCATAATACTAAAAACTAATCTGTTACTGGTAGAACATATGAACTACTGACCAGCAGTGTTGCTTAAAACGGCCATACAATGGCTTTGTAAGGTGACGGAAATCCCAGTGTGAAACTATGGGAGGCTGAACATGAGGAGACAGTTCCTCTTCTTAATTTAAAACATCAGATGACCTTCATTCCACACACAAACAGAAAAGCCATGAATGGTTCAGAGGTTTGTATATGTGGGAGCCTGTGTGACAATGTATTTGCAGAGGAAGTAGTTTGTCTCAATTGTACCCATGCACAAATACCACACTATGTGACACACACACACACACACACACACACACACACACACACACACACACACACACACACACACACACACACACACACACACACACACACAGCTGCATTGACAACAGTCTAACATGGTCCTAAACACCCTCCCCAGCCAACACCAGAAAGTTTGTAGTGGAAACATTGGCACGATGGACACCTGACCTTAAATGCTCACTAAAGGATTTCCTATAACTCCATTTGTGTACAAACTATCCTACAGTGAATTCTTTTAATACACCAAGCTGCCTCGAGTTCCCTTTCCTGCACTGCCAACATATTGTTCTGCATTTCCTTTTCCCATTTTCATCCTTCCCATTATTCCCAGTGCTGGTTTATTTTCAACCTTCTGGCATCCTTTTCCAGGTTTAGTCACACGACTAGCTCCCCACCTCTTACCGCAACATCTCTGCTCTCTGCCTTACATTAGGCACTGGTTGTTATTTTCAGTGTCTGTCTCCAACCACTGTCTAGTGACATACATTCAAAGTGAGTCAGGCTGATTACTAATGCTCCCTTAGATTTTTTACGACTATAATTTGCAGCCACTGATATGTAGCTATTCAAATATTAAGCTTTGCTTATCAGATACCCCTGACTGTAGAAAAATGAGGAGAAGCAGACTTAGATTGGGCGGGAGCAGTTGGAGTGACATTGTTCACCAATGGGCAGAGGGTTATTTTTAGTTAATTTATGTTTGATAATCTGCCTTTTCTTCTAGGCTTTTGGGATTGAGAGAGCTAACTAGTTTAAAAGTATTAAGACAAAGCAACAGATAATCTGTACACCAACATGTTTCAGGATTTTGTTGAGCAGTTTCCTGGAAATCGGACAAAAGCAAATGTGACTAATCCCGTTCCATACCTTTGATTCCCTTCTGACCATTTAAAATGAGGCCAATGGTAGAAGTGTGGTTACAAAACCACTTTTCCCTTCAAAATACTTTCTGACATCTACATTTGGGTTTTGGCTGATACGAAGTATACATCCAATAATAATTCAATAAAACTCTAAAAAGTATTTAAGGGTAAAACATTAATTGCTAACATTTTGCTTACATTACATATCCGCCAGTACAGCACGTACATTTGCTAGAAAAATAGCCATTGACTTGTAAGGAATTTGAGGAAGTATGATTGAATCAGAACAGCTCTTATATATGAAAAATATCTGCTCTCAAATTTGCTATCAAAGATCCTCGGCTTCGCTAAAAGGCCTTCGCCAAATATTTGCTTAATAACAACATTTTATCTTTCTTAGCTAGACTACATTACCTAACCCAACCTCTAAAAGCTATTTCAACTCTAAGACATAATCCCTGCAGTTGCCAAGCCTCAATACATATTTATATTGTTCCAGTGGTCTTACAATATGCCACCATGCATCCAGAAGTGTCAGTCAAACAATGATTTTTTTAATACAGAACCAAAAATAATAATAGTATTGACCAATGTTTTAACCATAGTCTTAAGAAATACCAGTAATGTGCAGGGCTGGCATGAATCAAAGGATGGGTCATGTAAACACACAAGAGAGTGAGTTTTCAATTCTAAAGTCATGCATCCTGACTTTAGCTGGCACTCATGCCATGACATCCCTACTGCAACTAGAGAAGCAGATACAAAACAGGCTTCTACCTTAAAGACTTCTACGTCTTCTATGTTAAAATAATGTCAAACTTGAAGGTAGGTGGTTCGCTCCTTATTAATAAAGTTATAATACAGAGAAGTGAATACAGACTCCAACACAGGGCAACTTCATAACAAGCTAGCTCAGTGACCTCTCACCCACTTCCATTACACTGCCAGAATAATGCTTTTTACGGTTATATTATTTTGAATAACTGCTGTTTTCTCGAAGCACACATGGGTATTAAAATGGGAAACTGTCACATGCTTAGCAAAGAGAAAGCGACCCTTGTTTTCATGGTAAAATCATGCTTGCTAATGTTATGCTAGCAGTCCTGCATACCTTTTTGAGGGACTCCTTTAATGCAAAGTGCTCTTGTGTGTAGATTAAATGGTCAGCTGCGGTCTCTGGGGTACTGGACGACTCGGGTTTAGATGACACATTTTCAGACAAAGACCTGACACCAATAAATGAGTTAAATTTGTACAAATTACGGCTGCTGACTAGCAGGTTTAAACGCAGGGCTCCTTCGCGCAGCGCCATCTCTGTTGACAGCCGTCTGAGTGCGCATGCGCATGCTGTGACCACTGTAGGTTGAAGGTAGGGAATGTTCCCGAGATACAAACCCAGAGCTATCTCTCTGTACAAACCTATGTGGGAAATTTTACTTCAAAAAATGTTTGTTTTATGGTCGGGTTCAGGCATTTGGAGAAATACCACAGAAAAGATAAGCCCCCACTTACAGTATCACAGCAGTGTTTCTGTTCTCAAAGAGGTCATGTCCTTCAAAAGTTCCCCTGATAGGTGTTGCAAATTAAAGAAATGGAAAACCCCTTTTGAGAATTAAATATTTGTTTTTCACCTTTTTTGCTACGTTCTTTTGAAATATGGGATATTTTTACTATTGAAATTGGCTATTATAATGACACCTTCAGTAAAAGTAAATCACTCTATGGTGATTTTAGAAGTCCTGATCATAACAAGTTAGATGATTCTTCCCAATGTGGATTAAAAAAGTCTCTAAAGCCCAAACTGGTAGATTTGCTCATTTTTGACAATTTATAGGACATTTGATAACCTTTATTGTACTACATTCATCTTCTGCACTCCATTCATTATACCAGGTTGCCTAGGCCTCCATGATTTTCTGATCATTTAATTCCATAAACATTTGCATGAGAAAGAATGGCTGCCTTGAAGCATGAATATTAAAAGTATACTGAAAAGAGCCAAAACCTTCAGACACACTTTGCTTCCTTACGTTTAACTTCACAATGGTTTGTCATGATAATTTAATGATGGCACAAAAATGTTGCATGAGAAAGGTTTGTCAAACATCTGCAAACTGAAGATGTCTTTGTTTCTAGTCATGAAAGCTTCCCACAGTGATTTGAAGGAGACAGGCTGAGTTACAAACAAGCAGATTTAATGACCGTTATTGCTTCTGTGTATGAAAAAACACATGGGCCCATTTGTTCATACTCTATTCACCACATGAGAGAGAAGCATTATATAACCCTCGCCGAGTACAACTCTTATTTATTGCTTCTTTCCAAAGAATACAATTATAAGGCTACAAATCTGGCAAGAAGATGAGGAATCATATACATGGGAACCAGTCAGGTTTTATTAACTATGGCTTTGTTTTGTCCTTCTAGGCTTCTTCAGTCTGCAAATCTGTTTTATAAGGGGAGGGATAGTGTTCTTGGGTGCTAAAATGTGTAATGAAAAGCTCCAAAGGTCCAGTCTAGCAGACGACACAGCCACCTTTCTCCTTGAAGGGGTTCTTGTCCTCTGGTATTCCTTTGACAAGGATGTCCTCCTCTTCCCCGGCCTGGATGTAGTTCTTAATTTCCTCGCAACATTTAGATGTCTAAAGGGATCAGGCAAATGAGTTTCAGGACTTATCCAGCCATTTAAATCAGATACGAATGGTGTAATTGGTAAATGTTAATTAAAAATCTGCATAAATACACTAAGACATGTGGCAAAATAGCTTTTTATCAATAAAAGTTGAGAAAAATAATGTATTCCTTGTTAGTTTTATAGTGATAAAGTAGCTAAAAAAATCCACTACTTTATTATATTGTAATAAAACTTACCAACCACCTCTCAAGCTTCACTTCAATTTTCAGTTGAGTTACTTCCATCTGAGCCTTGTCTTTGTCCGTCAAGTCGTCTACGTTTATGACCGGCATTCTCTGTCAAAAAAAGAAACATTCAGCTCTTAATCTTAAAAATTAAAGATGTAAAACATCAAATATTATTATTTATTGAAAGAACGAAAGTACACTCACGAATGCTTACAGGGACCCAACCTTTCCCCCTGAAGTTCTGTTGTAGAATCCCTCTCCTGGTCCCCTCAATCTGGGTTATAAAGTAATCTGTATAAACAATCCTAATCTGCTAATCTGATTAAAACAAGCCCCCCCCGTCTGTAATCACGCCACAATTTAAAAATAGAAAAGTGAACCACAGGTGTCTGTTTCACTTCTTTTACATTACATGTAAAAAAAGAAGCTGTATTTACTGTGTATTATAGGTTTAATTCATATGTTTGCTCATTTGACTTTGCTGTTTCTTCTACTAAGAAACCGGTTAGGGGGTGGCTCCTCATTTATATGGTCACTTTGATAAGAGGGCTAATCTGTATTTAGCCTCCACCTGTCGAGATGGAGACGCATCATTGTTCTTAACATGACTGCAGTTTTCAAATACCATCCTTATAGTCATAGCTTGAATAAACCATTGGGGTATATATGCACATATTTAAAAGGTAGGCCTCCCTTTATTTCATGTTTCAGATCATTCTGCTAGCAAGTCTTATATCAGGACCTTGAGTGTCTATATTTGAAGCAATAGGCCACATTTTTTTTGCATGTTGGAGGTGGATGTGATTATTAAGCAGAACAAAAGATAACAGACCACAAGGTTGGAAACAAGAGACAGAGGATTCTATTGAAAATGTGTGTATGCCTATCTGTGTGTGCGTGTGTGTGTGTGTGTGTGTGTGTGTGTGTGTGTGTGTGTGTGTGTGTGTGTGTGTGTGTGTGTGTGTGTGTGTCATGGTGGTGGTGGTGGGGGGTCAGAGGGGTGTGTGATGGGAACTTGATGGATCTGCCATGTTAGACTAATGTTTAACGAGAGTCTGCAAAGAAACGACACGGAAAAGTTTCAGTGATGCTTTTGGGTAACTTTTGGGATCCATATTCATCATCATCATCATCATCATCATGGTTATGGCCGGTAAAAGCATTCGTTTGACTCTCAATGAAACGGAAGTCAACTTTCTCTCCTAATATTTTTGTTGGCTTGAAAGTGACCCTTAGTCATAGACATTACTGCAACGACCATTTGCGCAAGTATTACAAATTAACAGCGACTCTCTGATGTCACGAAGTCGTTCATCACCATACTGATGTAGTTACACTGTAGTATTGAAATGAGTCATTACATCCCCGCCCCTTGCCTTGCCTTCTCCTGGGAAACACTTCACTCTGCTATAAAAACTGGATCTGTCCGGGATGGTCTTCAGAGCAGAAAAGGCTTTGAAGCAAAAGTTTGTACAATGGAGTTTTGCACATTTACGCTAATCGCACTGTTTTCCTCGTTGTACAGCGCGTTGGCCCTGGCACCCAAAGGTAACATGCTGTTATGAAGTCTCTTGATTTAACCGAACTATTCAAACTTTAAAGTCGTAACTTGTCGTCTATCATGTGACCTCTGTCGTCAGAAATCTCTGCATTTTTCTTCTTATTTCCTGCTTATTCTCCATGTTTTGTCTATGGTGCTGTCGTCCTCCAGTAACAATATCTTTGCTGCTTTCAGCCGTGTGCCTTCTTCAAGTGGACGAGGGACCTTGCAGAGGAGATATTGAGCGCTATTACTACAACACTATCACCCAGAAGTGCGAGATTTTCTACTATGGAGGCTGCCAGGGGAATGCCAATAACTTCAAGAGCTTTCAGGAGTGCCAGAAAACCTGTTTCAGAATCCCAAGTAGGTTTCTCACTGTGATGAGCAAACGTATAAGAGGATGGTGACCTTGGATACCTCTCAAAGTTATTGAAAGTGCACTGGGTGTGGTTTCACTTTTCATTACTATAGGCCTGTATTTTTTATTCTAGGCTTGTTAAAGTTCTGTGCTCTGAGTTGGATGCTGTTTTCCCCCCTCAACTAAAATATTGTAATTCTTCTTCACAGAGATTCCCCAAATCTGCAGGTTTCCTAAAGAGGAGGGACCGTGCCGTGCCCTCTTCCACATGTACTTCTTCAACATGACCACCATGCAGTGTGAACCCTTCTCATATGGAGGCTGCATGGGAAATTCTAACCGATTCCAAGATCTCACATCCTGCATGGAGTACTGCAGTCCACGAAAAAGTTAGTATAGAATGATTTGATTCTGATGTGCTGCTGCTGAAGTGATGCTAATCAGCATCTCTGTGTGGCTGATTTACTCCAAAAGTGTGTTTGTCAAGTAAGAAGTAACATGTGTAGCCTATTCTAGCAAGTAGCTCTATTGAAAAAGAAGATTCATTATGTGTGAAAAGAAAGCTTCATCGAGCCTTTGATGGGATGCACATTGGTTAAAGTTACATCAGTCATAAGGAAATAATTAAACATCTGAGAAGGGGGGGGAAAAGTGATTTCCCTTTGAAAAAAGCAATCAGAATCTCCTCTTATGTTTCTCCTCTTATGAATGGCTGCCTAATCTTGCTTTGTGTCTCGTTTTTTTTAGCCATTCCCGTGCTCTGTCTGGACCAACTGGACAAAGGGAAGTGTTCAGCCTCCATTCCTCGTTATTACTACAACACAGCCACCAAAATGTGTGAGGAGTTCATCTACTCGGGCTGCGGAGGGACCAGCAACAACTTTGTCTCCAGGCAGAACTGCATGGACGTGTGTGTTAAAGGTGTGTGACTGGAGCATTATGTGTGTTGATTATTTTACCAAGAAGTTTGTAACTGTGGATGATCATTTATCAGCAGTTGACTTGATTTAATGATAGTACTTAGATTAGCAGTTAAAGCAGCATATTTGAAATACAGTTGGCTGATTTCATAGTCAGGACAAAATGAAACGTGAATACTGATTTATATTTTGTTTTTGTTTTTACAGCAGCCAAAAAACACTCAATCCAAACCAAAGGTCGTCGCAGGAGGAGGAGAAGAAATAATCTCATCACTTTCTTGCAGGCGTAGACATCTGACACGTGTTCTCAGGGATGTCACTTAGACAAAGCCTTGTTGGAAGCTTACATTCGATAAACTGACTCTGTTTTTGCCAAAGCAGATTTATGTCTTCGTCTTCTGTTGTTGTCACAGAGAGAGTTTTACTGGCACATACAAAAAGTTACACTGTATTCATACTGTATGTAATGCTCTATGAGCAATTCAAAATGTGAGTTACCTTTATGTTTTTTGACAAAGTTTTTACTACTGCACTAATGTTCCTGTGATTGTGTTTTTTATATAATGTGTGTGTTTTGTTTAAGAAATATTTAATCAAAGTGAACTTTTGTACTTGCTCTGCTTGTTTTATAAGAACATTTGTATAAAATATGAAGAATAAAATATAAGTATTACACTTTTTATTGCACTTTTTTTGCTCTTATCATTACATGACTGTGTTGTGTCTATTGAAGATTTACGGTATTTAAAATGAGTTAAATAGACCTTCTTAAACCACTGCAGTGTATGCATATAACCTTTAACAGTGTCTTAACCAGAGCACAACAACACAGCAGGCAAAATAAAACAGGCTTGGCCAGTTTCTTCACTTTCTCTGAAGCACTTTCCCTTTATCTCTGGGTGTATTCCACTCCCTACCAATGCTGCTGTCCTCTCGCCTTATCTGCTGAGACTTTGCGAGGCACTCAGGCCTATCTGGGTTGGCTCAGCGAGGCTTTGAATCAGGAAGGAAGTAATCATGGAGGAGCAAATGCTACATTCTGTGGCAGGTTCATTAGGACGATACTGCTTTTTAAAAAGGAGAGGAAACTGCAAAATAAGAAACATGAGCTCCAACAATGTTTGCAGCAATTACAATGAAATTCTCGCACTTATTACTACAAACTGGAATGCAGCCAGCGCTCAGATTTTCTCCAAAGGTCAATTATCAAATAGGATTTTCGTTTATTTTTTGGTCAATACTACTTACATTTCTCAGATAACATGCGGCAGAGAAATCAAAATCTCATCAAGAGAAAGATGCTTTTAATCCAAAGTGTTGGGCCTCTAGAATGTGACTGACCTAAATATCTGCTTTCTCCAACTCTAATAATAGAAGAGTTGAAGCACTGTGTGTTTTTTCAGACAATAAATATTTATGGAAGATATCAAAGGAAACTGCACGCCCAATCTGGCCTGGCTATAAATAGTAATGAAAGGTAATGCATCTGTCTCGGCCCTATGCTATTAGGAACAAAAGCTAAATCCTCTGGATAGACATAAGACGATGTCATCCTAACAATGTGCAAACAGCTTCTCGAAAGCAACATACACTTGAAATCTTTGATACTAGTGGTTTGGGGGGCATTAGAGCGAAGCTTGGCTCAGCTTCTTGCTCTTTAAGGCAGACTTCCTTCCTTGTCAGTCGTTTTTTATCAATAAAAATACAAATGATAGAATATCTTAATACGTGTAGATAGCAGACAAGACAAATATTCAACAAGGAACTTAACCTTACAGGCTATTTAAACCACCAAAAGACATGATAAATGTTTCATATGGCACAAACAGACACACTGGTTAACTTTTAATTAGAACAAAGCTCTTAATCGGACCATTAATAGGTGGCAATATGATACAGGCTGCAGAAGATTTGGTGTATAGTTCAGAGGGCTCGAGATGAATTGATCCAGCTCTGGTTATTTCATTAGCTGCAGCACATTAGGCAACGTCATTTTTCTCCCTTGTTCTTCGTGCTGATTAATGAGCGTTTACATTGAAACATGCTTCTCATTTAAAAAGAGATTCATTCAGTGTACAAAGTCCATTTGTCAGATTGTAGGTAAGGTGATTTTACGAGTACATTTTCTTAAAGTAATGGTGGGCCTTTAGCAATTTGTTTTAAGCCAGTAAGCATCTGTCTCTGTACTGAGAGGGAGTTTATTAATTCACTCTTAAAAACGTGCTGGAGTTAGTGTTCTATTTTAACAGTTCACTTTATACTAAACATCATAAATCACTCAATATCTTCATCTGCATGGCATAGACTGCTTTTTAGATGGCTCAACATATTGTAGGTATAGTAGTAGGTGAAGGGGAGAATCTTAGACGCCCCCTGGTGGCAGAATAACATATAGCTAACAATAACAAGTGCATGCACTTTTGGGGTTTAAGTAAAAGTGAATGTGCTCTTTTAATTTGTCATAATAAACTATTTACCTGTATGTGTATATATATGATATAACTTGCAATTGAATTGACCTTGACCTGTTTTTCGCTGCTTTTAAGAAAACAAACTGCAGATGCAACAGATTCTGGAGCTACTTGTAGTTATACAGTTGAGAAAATTGGAGCGACCCACGCAATGCAGTGTTGACTCAGCAGCATTTATTCAACTACAATCTGCTCCTGTGAGTGGATTTTGTTGAAATGAGCACTAGTACCTGCTGCTTCAGCGTGCTCTCACATTTGTGGCTGCTTCAGAGTAATACTAAAAAAAACATTAATTTGGATGCTGCTACATCTACTTCCAGTCTCTTCTCTCTTTTCAAACATTTTCAACTCATTTGGTGTTCACAATTCATGTAAATCTGATATGGATAGGCATGAGTTGAATATTCAAAAGACACATATATAGCAGATATACACTTTCTATTTTTTGCTTAAGACAAATCAGTCTGTTCTAATGTGTCAGTGACTGAAAGACCGTAGGAAAGGGAATTCTATATTATGTCTATTTGTGATATTATCAACAAAAGAACAACCTTATAGATATGTTGTACTTTGTTGTTGCTTATACTCCCTTTATATAACCAGAAGTCATCATTTAAATTTATAAATGTTGGCAGACCAAGAGGTGTTAAATCTTTACTTACTGGTATGCATTACTGGTGCACATTATATAATTCATAGTTTAACCTGCACTACCAAAGTAGTACATTACTCTGCTTCAAATACTTTCTTTTACTCATATAAGGGCACAATTCACAAGAAAAAGAGCAAATATTTGAACAAATTCTGAAATAAATCCATAGACCTCTGGTCCCCTTAGATTTATCTTGTTGCTCATTACAACTGTTACTGGCCAAAGAAGTATCAAACAGCCTTAAAAAAAATGTATTTAAGTTTCAGAAAAATCACCTCAGGGCTGTCAGAGCTTGGTCTGTTTTTACAGTCGACCCATTTTTCTTGGAGGCTTCCCTGTCCTGTGCTGACATGGCATCAGTTTCCCCAACATCCATCACCCCATGTTAGGGAAAGTAGAACACATCAACCCCCCTCTTCTTTCCTCCTTATCCTGAGATTGATGTGTCTGCTGATGAGAATCCAGGCTGCCGAACACATGTAGCTGTTGTATAATTAAACAAGTCAGACATCTCCATACTTCTGCTTCTGGAAGCTTTTGCAGATTTTCAATTGATTCCTGGAAATGCCAACAAGAAGAGATTAATTTGGAGATGTGTGTTGCCTGTGCATATGCAGGTAGTAGAGGTTTACAGTCATTACCTTCCCGCTTCTAAATGTGGACGTAATTACCCTGCCTTTGCTCTGGTAGCGGGGGCAGCAATTGATTTTTCAGGTGAATGTAACACTTTCTATGATAACAGGGGTCCTTTCCCATTGTGCAAGACTAAGGAATCAATTTAACATATTATTGAGGGATTCCCTCCCACGGCTCACAGATCTTTACTTTCACAACCATACTGTGCTTTTGTTGTTTGAGAATATCATCCTTTCCTCTGCACATGACGCATTGCTGTAAATAAATCTTCTGCTTTCACCCTGCTGCAAATGTGCCACAAACCCTTTTCATCAAGTTCGGGAAGATTAAAAGTGATTCGAGCAGAACAAACAAATACAGATGCCTATTTTTCCCCTAAACCAGATGATGACATTTATCTTTCAAGTTAAAAAAAACACTTAAAAAAATAAATAAAGATATTCAGTCCGAGCTGCAGACTCTTCCTCATCTTCCCCTCCTGTACACTTCAAGCTCCCAGAGGTTGAAGACTTGATATCCAGCTTCTGTTCAGCAGTGCTCTGCAGACTCAGCATCTTAAAAACACATTGTGAGAATTGAATTTGCAGCTCAATAATAGGTTTTTTAATACATATTACATTTAGGAGAGCTGACCTGCCACATGCTGCCCATGAGAGGGATGCACAAGAGAAATGAGAATTCACTGAGTAAGCAGATTGTATGCAAACTAGAGGTGAGAAACAGATTATCTTTCGTGAGACCTGTTGGAAACTAAACTGAGTATGTTGGTGGAAGCTGAGCATGGCGATAAGAAAACATTTACTGAACTAAGTGCAATATAGATTTATTGAAACTATACATCAGTATCTAGTTATTTGAGGTATACAGGTTTGGAAAAGTATTTATTAGTAAGTCTGACAAATTTCTTAGCAGCTAAAGCAGTTAAATTGAATTCAGCCATTAATAGTCATATTTAAATCTGCTCCTACTGTGACATGTCAAAATGTAGAAGGTGTAAAAAATGTAAGACATGTACTTACAGACAAACTTTCTACCAATTTAGGTTAACAACTGAAAACAACTACAAACGGAAAACACTGCTGATATCGAAATCCAGGCCTGCAGCCACAGCTTCTTCAATATTAAGCAGAATCTTGATTTGCATTTTTTTTCCTGCTGAATAGGTCGTTAAAAATTACGATAATTTCAGTAATTAAGGGCAGGGTTGGTAGTTTTCGAAAACTAGCATGATTTTGAAAGTAGCATTCCCTCAGTGCTCGGTCTGCACCATAGGTCTGCACCCACCCCCTCCCCTCTGTGTTCCCTCAAAAGCCACGCCCCTCACGTACATGCACAAGCGCCATTGGTCCAGAAACAGACCTCAGCTCATGCTTTGAGTGTGGGCTTGTGCAGGCATTGGGGTAGAGAATAAACAGGGAAGCGTGATTGGTTCATCAAATTGGTACCTCGTGGCAACATTGGTCAAAGTTTTTGCAGGCTTACAACTGCTACAGAGGACGGATTTTCTTTGTTCCTTTTTCAGAGCACATGAGTTATTAATTTCTGTCAGGACCTAAAGACAATTTCAACCAAAATCTTAAAAATTGTATCTAGAGAAAATTACCAACCCTGCCTTTAACTTGCTATAGCTTAAAGCTTCTCAGTTACATATCTAGTAGATAGCAAAAATAATTGTTATTAATAAGGAGACATATTCACACTTTTGTAGTTCTGCTGTGCTCTCCATCATCTCCTTAGGGAAATATCTTGCACTGTAGTGGCTACATGATCCTCTAGCTTCTGGCTCCTGTTTGGTTCAGGGCAGATTTATTACTTTTCCTGAAAGAAATAGAAGAATTAAACCAAAAAGCTGATCAAAAGGTGCTTCAATTCCTCTAGTTAAGTGATAATATCTCTGCGCATAACTACGTGTGATTACTGTCAGTCTTTTCAAATGTTGTAAATCAGAACCAATGAAACAAAGTGGTAAAATAAAGTCATTTTTTACAGTAGCCTTTTTTAACTTTTTATAGAATCATACATGTTGTAATGACATTGTGCAGTTTGTTCTTTCCAGCAGCAAATAGGGACTAGAATAATGATGTCCCAGAAACAGAAGAAGAGAACAGCCAAGGTCAATTTACTTGATAATGACACATTTCCTGATACACATCTGGCAGCCTAAGTAACCATCAGACATTAGTGATAAAATTTCAAAGACAAACACAAAATTAATCCACATAAATTGTCAAAATAGATCTCAGAAAGCACCTCGTGATGACTTCGCCCATCCTAATGGTGTGATTTTCTGAGACATTTAAGTTTTGCACCTGTCTAAATACTGATGAGATATTCAGCAGTTATTGTTGAAAATAAATGAAACCGATCATTCCCTAGTTAGAAACGGCTTCTTACTTTACATGCTTCTGATCCCTTTTATTCAGCGTAATTAGCTGAAAGTATTAAATCTTCAAATCTAACAATTGCTTCAGCCTCAGTTATCTTTGCTCTGGTTTTCTGTATCTCTAAGAAATATAACTGAATTCCTTCATGGGGGAATGTGATGCAGTGATTTTCTATTTAAACTGAACTGCGAGACGCAGTCACATGGCCATCATTATCCTCTAGAATCACATCACAGCATGACCCACAAAATGGGCGAAGAAAAATGGCGTGCCTCCAGCTCCAGCTCTATTTTGCTCATTGGTCCATCACCTTCCATCACCACCACGACTCACCATAATGAGGGGATTCTGTGAAAATGGCCTCACTTTTTCATAGAATTGTCCTTTAACAACAACATCATCTACAGCACAGCTTCAAATGCGATCAGTTGAAGCGGGGACTCTTCCAGAAGGGATTTGTAATGCCTCTATGGCCACTATTATAATGTGTTTTAGATATGCAGCTACATGGCCAACACTGATGTGTCTGTGTGAATATGGGGATTTGTCTTAGAATACTTTCAGGGATACATCTAAAGACAAGTGATAGAAGTGTTTGTGTGTGCACCTGTATGAAATGAGTGGTAAAGCTGGGTTGGACAATTTTGGAGAAACAGAAAGTGTAAGCTCTGTAAGTATCCAACTCGAGAAATATAAAAAGCACTTCAACAAAACACAAGAACGTGCACGTTGCAAACAATCATACAGGATGAGTCAACATGAGAGCACAGTGTGTTTTTGTAATTGTAGCTGAATCAAACAACCTTTCTCTACCATTCTTGTGCAACTACTGTAGCTTGCTAGCTTTAGCTTTCCAAAGACTTGGCTTCTGTACGAGTGCACTATCAGAGTGTTCAGGTGGGTATGTAATAACTGGACAAGCAGGTAAGCCATCCAATCATAGTTTGCCCTAATGATCTGATATATTATTGGCTTTCCAAAGATAAGGCAATGAGAACAGATTGTTTTTATGAGTATTTGATTTAGTGCTTGCTCTTGTGATGTAAGAAGAAAGAATATAAAAAAACACAATGCTTCCAAAATAACCTGAAAGTGCCAACAAGACATAATCAGATGAAAATGTGATACAACATGAAGTTAAAACCACAATAACGTTAGCATATTGTGAGAAAATAAAACAAACAATGAGTTCAAAAGTACACAACAACCACAAACAGTGTTCAACTAAATTAAAAGACAAATGTTTCAAGTATTTTTAACATTCAAAGGGAGTTCGCTGTTACGAGATCCAAAGGGAGGGTGTTCCACAGTTAAGGGCCACAAGCCAGAAAGCAGCCTTCCAGTTTTCTTATGGGACACTTAAAGAACTTCTAAAAGACAGGCAGTGGAAGATCTGAGAGTTAGTGTTGGGACACACAATTAAAGGCAATCACATGTGTATGAAAGTGCTAGATTATGTAAGTCTTTGTAGAAGAGTGAAATGAATTTAGACTCAATACTGAAAAATACAGGGAGGCAGTGCAGTAATGTGAGTAGAGGGTAATATGATCCTGGTCTCTGTGTGTGTTGGTGGAAATCGTGGTAGCAACCTGTGTAGGGATCAAAAGATACAACTACCTCAGTGGATTTTAATAGTATTATCTGTAGTAGCATTATTGAGTTAAAAGTAGTCTAATTAAGCCCAATGCTTTGTGATCTCGCTAAATGTCTAAGGGCGCGATCACACTGGCAATACGTAGCGTGCCTAAACACGCTTCACCCCTATAAAGTCCAGTTCGGGGGGGAATCGTGCTTGAGCACGGCATGGTACAGATTGCCAGTGTGATCGCGCCCTAGGATTGTCTTTAAATGTACTTGACAGTAAAGCCATATTAGCAAACAACAATGATGCTGTGCTGTGTATCATCAGCATAGAGTGAGATCATATATTTTGGTGACTGATTACGATGCACAGAAAGAGCATGCACGGAGAAAAGAGACCTGAACCTGTGACCAGTTTGAGTGAAACAAGTCTGGCACTGCATGGGCCAGAGGAGCCCAAACATTTCCCCAGATCATTGCAATGCAGTCATCCATGGTATCAAAAGCAACAATCTAAATGTTAAGGCTACGAGGTCAGAGCTAGGGAGATATTAAAATTAAGATGCAGGTTTATACTCTTTTTTTCATTATCAGAGCAGGCACTTTTGAAATTATTGTAGGCATTCAACAATTTCTAGACACAGAATGATCTGCGTATATCATTGAGGTCAAACAAGTGCGTTGAGTGCTTTTCCATCCATTTGCAAGGCTGATATCTAAAAAGGAAGGGTTTTTTACATCCAGCATTGTTTAGGCCTCCATCCTGTAACCTGATAGCTTCTTCCTCTCTGTTGTTGGAAGAACGGGATGACTGGAAATGTTGCTGGAAGGCCCATCTGAGGAGGACCAGATGATGTTGTTGCTGGTGCATTGCAGCAGATCTTTAAGTGTTACGCCACCTGTTGACCATGCAGCAGCGTAACTCGCCGTGATAGTTGAACTGCGTAGCATGTCACCTGTGTGCTAGCTTGTCTCACGTGCATGCTGTGTAATAGAAAAAAAGAGTCTAAAACTCCACAGTAAACCTTTAACATTCCAAGATGAAACAAATTAAAAATAATGTTATTGTGATGTTAAAACTTAAAGTTATTACAATATTACTTGTAAATATTTAGGCTAAGTATTGCTGGTATTGTGTTTCCCTTTCAATGGGCAAAAATGTGTTTAGGTGTAGGCTAATTTTAAAGATTTGGGGATTTTTTAAATAAAATTTACCTTTTGAGGGTTTTTTTTTTAAATAGGTTACTACTCCAAGCGTATTTGTCCTTCTTAAAACATTTTTCAATGGCGTCTTTATCCGAAAAAGCTATGTCACGTGCAAATGTGAATTTGCAGAGTTACTCTTTCTTTGAAATGTAGGCTATGGCTACTGTTAGTTAAAAACATTAAATACAAAGAAAACCTATTTTGTGACCACATCTTATTTAACTTACAAAGCCTCAAAGTTAAGACAGAACATGATCCTATAATGTCACTGAAGTCATGAAAACCACACTGTGGCCACCCACAGCCAAACAGACATGTACCACATCATAGAATTTCTCATTATGTTTGTTTAAAAGCCGGTGTCCAAACCCTCGCGCACACACGCGCAGGAGAGGCTCCCTCTCCTCGCTGTGTGTGTCTGCAGCACACAGACACACTGAAGATAAGGCGAGGAGGAGCTCAGCCACCACACGCTCGTCCGCGTAAAAGGGAGGCTGTTAGACGCACTTGGATTACCGGGCAGTCAACTGTCACCGCTCATAACGGCTGCAGACCGGCGTCCTGCCCGGCGCTCCTCTCCGCGCCCACCGTCGGTCATAAAATACTCTCATAAAAGGTATTTACCTGGACAAAGCTGCGGCAGTAGAAGCACTTGATTGATTTTTATTTTGGGTTTATCTCCGTGGATGCAAGGTTAAAAAAAAAAGTTTTATTGACGCGGCGTTAAATAGGAGCGCAG
Organism: Tautogolabrus adspersus; assembly: GCA_020745685.1. Taxonomy (NCBI): domain Eukaryota; kingdom Metazoa; phylum Chordata; class Actinopteri; order Labriformes; family Labridae; genus Tautogolabrus; species Tautogolabrus adspersus. Next base: position 14,170,254 of record CM036550.1, read on the forward strand.
AAGCTGGGAGTCAGTCTCCGAGGAAGGACGTCCAAGCTCCTCTGAACCTCCTCCACATCTGTTTGTCTCGCAAAAAATCTACTGAAGTAAGGTATGGTACCGACTAAAATGATCCTTTTGAACTTCTTCAAGTGTTATGCTGGAAGATGTGTTATTCGTCAGCTGCGATGATAATTTTCTCACTTGTCAGTCACTTTAAATCCCAATTTGCATCTTTTAAAGTCACGTTTTTCAGGCTGATGAGGGAGAATCCCATTTTCTTTGCAATGCATGACCGTGACTGTTGATGCAATATGAAATGGATTTTCATTTCCCCGTTTATAATGCTGTTAAAGGGATTATTATTGCATGTAGATTGAATGTAAACACCAGCTTGCCCAAGAAAGGGGAACAAAACCAAAATGCAGAGTATGAGTCATACTCATGCTGTGCTGTCTGTGATGCTCTATTTATAAGACTGACAAACTCCAGCCAAGGCTGAAGGGAGTTCTCATTAGATTTAAATTGTAATGATAGCATGCATTATACCCATGCAGAAAATCTTATTTTGTGATTTTGCAAGCTTTTCCTGGAGTAATTCTAGGAAATGCAATGATCCATGGGGGATTTAATATAGGTTAATGCTCAGGAATGACATAAATGAATTTTGAAGATTTGATCCTCCCAGTGAATGAATGCAAATTTACAAAGGTACTTTAAATAGTCGTGTTCAAACTGCGCACATAATGCAGCGTTGAGGTTCTTCTTTCCAGCCAAAGAGATGTGAAGCTGTGTGTTTCAGATGAATCCTTTTACGTCACACAAACTAAACACACTCAGGAATTACACTTCGACACAAGATACACAAACGCACCCGTAGAGGCTACTGCTTCTCTTAAGATGGTTAAATAGAAGTTAAATGGAGAGGCTTCTATTTATGACCTGAAATAAACATCATTGTACAACACACATAAGAAGAACAATTATGCAGCACACACTTCACAAAAGTAGACACGTATGAATAGATCAAAGGTCAATGCATGCTGCAACCTTTCTGCACTTCCACTATTAATCATACTGCCAAACAAAAAGAGCACAGCGTCTGTTTGAAGGGTTAGAATAAAGCTTCTTTTTGCTTTTTTCCCAGAAAAAGCTGTCGTCTTCATATGAAATATATTTCCACGAGCCAAATCCACCCCAGAAAGGCTTTATCTCTCCCCTCTTTCGCCTGAGAATTTTTGACACCACTTTTTAAAACCACCCTCATGCATTTACGCTCACATTGACTATATAAACAAGTTAATGGAAAATAAGCATTCCTTCATGCACCCACTTTTCCAGACCCACAGGCCGTGAAACAAAATAATCCGAAATATTGGTGAATGCTGCGTGCCTGCATCAGTTCACTCTCCAGTTGTGGCAGAAAGCGAGCAGAACGTGAAGTGCAATGCCTTGAAGATGTCTGCGGCTATATTGGGATCCTTCTTTTGGGGATTCCTTTGAGTTTACGTAAGCCTATTTAAAGTAATGGCTTGTGTCATCCAGGGTTTTGTAGGGGCAATGGGAGTGAAGTGACTTCAGTGAGCTGATATGACTGAGAGGAATAAGAGCCTCTCTGCACATTCAAATATACATAAACTGTGCATTACTGATGGAGGCAAGAAAAGGAATAGACACGCAGGCTGTCGAAGAAGGAAAAAGAGACAGAAACAGCACAGAATGAGAAAGACAGAAGATATGTTTAGACAGACAGGCTGAGATATGTACAGCACCCTGCAGTGAGCTGAGCCTGTCTGTCTGCTCTCTGAGTCTGGGAGATAAGTTTGTCATTCATCATCCCACATGCTGTCTGTGTGTCTGTCTGTCTGTTTGTCTGGCTGCCCCTCAGTCTGGACAGAAACGGGCGAGCGAGCAAGCGGCAAATATGCTCGCTGTGTGAAAGGACAGGAATAAAAGAAAAAATAGTAAGAAAGAGGGAGCAAAAGAAAGGTCTGCTTGAAAAGATTAAAATGGAAAAGATGCCGAATTCGCAAAATTGTGTCCACTGTAGGTTACATAAGTAGCCAAAGTGATGAGGATGAGGAGGATGCATGTGGTATATTTGCACTTTTGTGTATTGTTTGAGACTATAACACAAACATTAACACACTGCACACATTTAAATACACTGCCATACATATTTCAACACACAGCTTAGGTATCTGTCCCTTTCTCTCTCATACACACATATAATTGAGTCCATCACTCAGGGAAGGTCAGTAGAATATCCACTGCCTGTTGTTATTCTTCAATATTAATCAAGCTAATGCCCCATGTTTTATTCAGAGGTACATGGAATGACCCACAATGTCAGCCTATCATCTATCCACCAAGGTACTGTAATCACGGATGGGACAATGCTCAATTTACTGCAGAGGACTTACATTGATATTTATCCTACTACTCCCTGCACAGAGCAAATCAGATAAATCCTGTGATTTAGCATGATTATGATGTAGATTTGCAGATGTGGAAAAGACCTTATCTCTGACCCTGAGCTGCCTTTTACCACTTTGACAATGTGGACGATTGTGCTGTCAATGGCTGTCTTGCAAACTTTTAGGGAAACCGGGCTAAATGTTCTGTTTTAAATCCCATGCTAGCAAGCCATACATCAGGGTGCGGTTTCACCTTTTCTGTTGCATAATAAATACTTATTTGTAGTGAGATCCAAAGGCCAGGAATTTCTTCTTAAATTCTGCTCCCAACGACACACAGCAGTGTACAGCTGGGTCTGTGTAAACTGATAAAGACATTTTAAAAAAGCAGCAAGGGACACAGACGTCGACGTCTCTTAAACTATTAGGCAAGCTGGACTTGGTTTAGGATGCTATTAAAGTTAAGTGCTGCAATATGTGCAGCACAACTGTAGCCATTCTCCGTCTCTCTAACATATTGGCTCTCAGTTCTGTGCACGAGTCAAATGAGCCTTAGTGGCAGACTTTCTGGACTGACAAGGGTATCTGATGTTGCAAAATTTAATTTCACAGTCATCTGTTGCAGTTATCTCTGTACTGTAAAGCTGTTTACTAAATGCGGGTGGTAAGATGAGGAGCTTTAGAGAAATAAGAGCAGAGAACATCTGAAGTGATTTATGACAGAACTCACTAGAGACCGAAGGAAAGAGAATCTAAAATTATTACAGTGTGGTTGGTTATTTATCACGGAGAAATACACTTACTTTAAAAAATGCTGCATGCACAGCGCTTTATACAGTGAGCAGAAGTATCGATAGGTGGTGCTAGAATAGAGTGAATGGCTCATGGCTTGGTAAGCAGGGAGAGGTCTTTACAACAGATGTGTGTGTGCAAGTGTGTGTGCACTTGCGTGCATGTGTGCGTGCATGTGTGTATCTGTGTGTGTGTATCATTTTCTGACCGCTGTAATGTTTTTATGAAAATGCCATTGTGTCTCATCTGACCAGTGATATCTCCCAACCTTAAATACTTGAATTTAATTTTCAACATTGCGACTCAAACGTGATCCAGTGTTTCCTTGATCGATCGAATGTTCTCCTTCTGACAGCATGACGGTTTATTAGCAGAGCCGAGGAATGTGCTGTGCCATAGCAGCTCTTTATTATCTGTAGCTTATAGTGTGAACCTTTTAAGTGTAACTTAAGGTCAGAAAAATATGATTATGAGTTATGAAAAATGAAAAGCAATTTTTAGGAAAGGTGAAAGAAAATGTTCTGCAGGTATTGTAACATAATAAACAGCTGTGTCATATTGTAAGTTAACTCATTACGTATAAGAATAAAAAAGGACGGTTTAAATTGCCTTCTTACGGCTGTTAAAATGTGATTTTCATTTCAATTCTATTCTCCAGAATAGTTTCTACATTTCCTCCAGGCTTAAAAAGACAGCTGTTAAACATTTTAAGTATCCAGAATCCTCGTTTTCGGACGCCTCTAACAAGCTAACGATTACTCTGCTAAATGTTGTGGTAGCAGCTAACTCAATTGCTCGATTGACAAATCCAACAGAAAGCATATAGGCATACATTAAGAGTTAGAGCAGCAGCTACAATTTGGAAACTGTATTGTAATTCTTTGATAGAGCCTTTATGAATTTGGGATTCTTTTACACTAAAAGGAACAAACATGTCCATGTGAAGGATCCAATTAGCATGCTAATGTCAGTACGGTTCTGTTTCTTATTGTCTATTTTTTGCTTTTATACTTGCTATTGTTTGCTATTCATTAAAATAAGCTCTTCTTTGTTTTATTCTCCGTTTCTTACTTGGCAACATCTACTGTACGCTTTTGTTTATGTGCTTATGTTTTTTTCTCTCTTTCCCACCAAATCACTTCTTCTCAGTCTTTTCCTCGCCTCATTCTCCGCCTGTCTTGTTACTTTTTCTCCTCGTTACGTTTATCAGGGGCTGGGTCGACATGGCAACCTGCTTCTTCGTACTCCTTTTCATTTTCTCTGTCTCGTCTTCTCGTGTCTTCCTCTCTGTCCTCTCACTCTGTCCTTCACAGTTAATTGCATGCTCAGTCTCGCTTCCATCCTCTCACCTTCAGGTCTAAATGTTTTTGGAAAATACTTCCGGGGGGGGTGGGGGGGGGGGGGGTGTCTGTGCCAAAGTGACATCCCCTGATAGCTTTCTGTTGCTTGGGGAGACACATGGTCACAGAGCGAGCTTTATGGGCCTCTGACACAGAGGGGTCAGACTGATCGCTTGTCCTCAAAAGATCCTTAACAATGTTGAAGTTGGTCTGGTTGAAAAAAGTGCTACATTTGAGAGCTACAAAATAGGGGATTCGATCCCTCATATAGATTGTAATCTACTTTAGAATAAACTCTCCTTATGTGTGTGGTTCCATAGAATCTTCAATGATGCTTACCTGCCAGGTGTCCAGATATGCTTGTCCTTTATTTGCCAGAAACACTGACATTTAGTGTGACGTGCTGGAATATTTTTTGCTCCTTTTCTCATGATTTTGCACTCTCCCATGCCACTTATGCATCTGTCAGCCTTCGTGCCTGCATCTGTCAACAGTAGGACCGATAGTGATCTTTTGATTAATGTGAACGAGAAGACTTACAGTAACATGACAAAAAAAAACAATAAAAGGCCAATGAAGAGATTGTGTAATACCTGTGGGAAACACAAAGATTTGCCTGTTTGTGGAGGTTAGATCAGAAGCTTGATGCCCCTTTCACATTTATATTTTATAACAGGAGCTACATATTAAGCTGAGCTAAGAGCAAAGGTCAGGGACGGAGCTTGCCTGGACCTGTCAGAAGATAACAACATTCACTTATTAGCCCATCTGAAGCTATTTCTTGACCAGGAGCAGAGTCATTGTTGCTAAATCATTGTGCACTGCCAAGAAAATAGCATAACATTTAGAAAAAATCTATTTCTGTTTTTGGACATTATTACTTAATACATTAAACAAATTAAATAGAAAATGTTAGATGGAAAGCAGTAAAGGGGCTGGCAGGCAGTTTTTGTTTCAGTTGAACAGAAATAGGCTAGCTTTAGCCCACCCCTGGTCTATAGTATTTGTAAGCTAAGCTAACCCTTTGCTAGCTACAGTGCCAAATCAGTTTAATAGAATATCTTGTTTGTCAAGAGCATATTAGCTTTTTTCCAAAAAAGTTGAACAGTTTCCTGTAACATCCTAATATAGCATTGCAAAAATACTCTCTTAAATACCTTATTCGCAGTGATGTTTTGTGTGATAACGTGACGGGATAAGGTGGCTTGTCAGCCAATAGAAACTTGGAAGACAATAAAGTGAAACAGAATTTGCACCTCAATAAAAAGTTTTGATGAATAAAATAACATGCCATTATTTGTAAAGAGGATATGATCTAGAAATCTTTTTTGGAGGCCCAGAGACATTAGACCCCCTCTGAGGGACCCCTGCTGTTCACCATTGAAGTGTCTCTCTCTCAGGGGGTCTGAAAGCGAAGCACAGTGTGGTTTGCAGTAATTAATGTAGCTTACGTTTCCCTCCAAGGGCAGCTCTGTGTGTGCTGTGAGACACTGTTAATTCTGACTTATTGCACTATCCCTCGACTACCAGACTGTCCATTGATTTACTTTGCCTGTTGGCTCTTTTACATCCTGATTTTGGCTTTTATTTCAACTCCCTCTATGAATCACAGGGTCAACTATAATACCAGTTGTAATCTACACCAATTAAGGTCTCATAGATTGATTGGTGGAAGCCAGGGAAAGATGTTACGCCAACTTTGAAAGCTGTGGACAGTGATTTTCTCCTCATTCTAAGAGTTTCTTTTTGTTGGTTGGTCTCTGGGTTAAACCATTTTCTCTGAAAATAAGGTGGTGCACTTCAAGTTTAATGCGACCTTGATGGTGTTAAAAAGGCAGAGGGATGTGAATATTTATTTCCAGAATCTTTGTCATCAAAGAGTGGTCCTTGCGCAAATATACTCTGCATAACATGGTAACACTTCAAACATTGCCTTCTTTTACGCCTGAGTAATGAGGTCTATGATCTTAGATATTATTACACACTGATGTCCTTTTCTTCTGTCTGATCTACAACTGAATTCTTCCTAAAAGTAACTGATCTGATGTTGAATATAGAGCAAGATATTGAAATATTGCTGTTAAAACAACAGCGAGTCAGAGCAGCAGGAAGAATTCAGACTTTTCTTTTCTGAGGGTCTGAGAGGGCTTCAGGGGCTTCAAGAGTAGGCTTCAGAGGCTTCAAGAGTAGGCTTCAGGGGCTTGTTGAGCAAAGAGAAAGTGAGTTGATGCATAACTGCTGTTTTCTTGGGAAGCTTTCTGCTCTCACTTTCTGCCATTTCTCCCTTGTGTCAATTCACCATTTGTTTCCTATATCGCTCCTAATGATAATTGAATGCTTATAGTGTTTTCACATTTTTTCTTCCTCGCTCTTTCTCTCCTCTTTTAATTTCTTTAAATTTGTACCCCTTGGGGACAATATTAAAGGACTGAGAGCTGCTATTGTAATTATCCTGCTGGTTGCTCTGTGTATTTGTGATAACAGCACCCATCTCTCTCACTCTGCCTCGTCTCCCTCCCTGTCTGTTTACAGATTGTAGCACCCAGACACATCCCACTCCCTGACCCAATGGAGCGTGCTAGGAACACTGTGCCCAGAAGGGAATTGTGGTTAATGCCTTTCAGCCAAGTCCAGCCAAAATACTTCTTTAATTGGTTTCCCATAGCCCTCAGCTGCAGTGTGCTTCCTCTGCAACTGCACACTGATGGCAGAATAGGACAAAAGGCATATACTAATGGGATCTTTGTCCATCTTTGCAAAAAGCTTGTTGTGATCCTCGTACATAAGACCGACACAATCTGGGGCCATAATCTGTTTTTCTACTTCTGCATATTTGATCATATCTTTAGAAATATTGCTGAGTTTTAATCTTCAGTAGAAAAGTCTGCAGTCTTAAGTTTGATTAAGCATGTTGTGGCCTTTGTTTACATATTAGAGGTTATGTCAATTACTTTCTTTGGTTATCTCCCACCCTTACTGACTGAAGAAATATTAGCAGTCTTTTGAAAACCGTATTTAAAGTGGAAAAGAGAGCAAAGGCTTCGAGGCAGAGGCCTCCTGAGAAAAGGGTCTTCTCTCACAGCGATAATTGAAGGCATACTGTGAAAGAATGTGTGTATTATCTTTTTATTTTATCTCTGGAATTGAAAAAGCAAGGTTATCTTTTAGATGTGAATTATGATCTGCAGATGGGTTGAGGATTGGTGAGTGGCGTACAGTCAGTCACTCAGATGACAGTGCAGGCCATCTGTCTCCATCTTTCTTTATTACCAGCTCGCTCTAAAGATCTCCATGGGAATGTTTCAAGTCCATGCAAATTTCACATGCTTATGTGAGAATGTTAATTTTAAAGGAACACATGAAAGTAACTTTCTAGAAAAATAGGGATTTGAAATCGGACCTATAGTTCTCATAAAAGTAATCTGTTACTAATTTGAATACGAATGTATAAAATATCACAATCCCGTATGATTTTTTTGTATGTGTGACTCCTTGGTTGTAATGAATGTTTAGCTTCATTAGGATTTATCCATGAGCTTTTTTAACCTGTGTTAAAAGCCTGGTGTGTTTGATTAAAACAAAATGTGTGAATTTGGTCAATGTAATTATAAAATAGCTCTTACCTTAGTATTATGTCTCTTGTGATATATTCTTATATGTTGTTAATTATGTTTTCAAACTTGTTTTAATTTGAAAAACATGCCTTTGGGTGCTGTTTCAAATACAGCGTTCTGGTAAAGTTGGATGTAATAACTGCAACATGTGGGGGTGAGATAACACAAATTAGAGCCAATAATAAAAGTAAACTTTATTATGCCATTTTAATAACAATGAAACACTTTTTAAATACATAGCAGGAATTGTCAAAGAATTCTCAAACACTACAAAACATAAATATTATAATCAATGCTAAATCAAAGTAATGACTATTGATAATCTTGACTTTATAATGTGGGGTCCAGTACAAGCATAGGTCAGGCCTACCATATGATTACCATTTGAGGGATCAACACAATACACGTGTTTATCTATATCTATCTATCTCTACAGATTTATCAAAGATATCGGCCGATATATCAGTATCTGATTTTTTTTCTCCCCAATATCGATGTTTGTAATGGCCTCCAAAATTTCTCATATCGGTCGGTCCCTACTTTTTATTACATTTATATTTTAAATGTTTTATAATTAACAACAGTTGAAAATACGTTGTTAAAGTTAAGCTGTTCAAACACTGAGTAAGCCTGACACTGAGTTAAAAGATCTCTACTTTAAAGAAAAGAAAAAAAAAACAGCTGAGTCTTTGAAAAAAAAAGAAAACTGAATTTTACTGACATGATTAGTAAGAAGTACATTAACAATTAAGCTCTTAGTCTGTCAGTCATACAGTCAATAACAGTGACATTGTTTTGCATAAAGCAGTGTGGTGTTAGAAGCACTTAGTTTGTACTCACGTCTTCATGCTGAACTTTATTTCGATGGTGCTAATGGATTATTATGAGGCGGAGTGTGATAGTAACTGTGCAGAACATCAGGCGCATCAGTGTACATCCATCCTCTGATTAGTTAATAGTGGGCCAATTTGCAGTGCTGCCCAGACTCTTCCTGGGCTCTAAATGGCTGCCATGAGCACGGCACAGATAATGGTAATGGTATCAGACGGAGAGGAAATGGGAGACTCTTGTCACCTCTGTGAATATATGTGTCTGTATGTGTGGATATGTGTATGTGTGTGTTAATACAGCACACATTTCCACTATGTAGCCGACCAACCCTACCTGAATATCTCCAGTCACTGCTGTTAGGGACTAATTAACCACACTGAACTCATTAAACAAATGAACACACAAGAAGACAGGGCTGTAAAGGCTTTCTATTTTATTTCAATGAGCTTGTAAAGAAAATTCAAAGACAGAAAATGAAACCGAGCCTGAAATAAAGAGGGATGTTTTCATTTGAAGACATTTAGCGCAATTGAGTAAAATAATCCAGCACAGATGTTCAAGTTACCTTTGCACGATAGTGTTTGTTTGAAGGAAATAATGCTCTAATCCCAAGCATCTTTAAGTCTTTGTGTGTATCTAACAAAACATCCAAACCTTAGACAAAACCGTCTTTACTTCTTTCACCACATTGTAAAATGTGGGATCTATTTACAGAGTCTTGTGTTTAATGTTAAGAGGTGGTCATGAAAAAATGTCCATTAAACCCAGATAGAGTATCTATAATTATTGATTGCACTTTAGTGGGGATTTGTTGCAATGTTTTTGTACATCCAATCAGTGTTGATAAATGTCAATAGAAGGCCAGTGTTTCCCACAGAATGACGAGATATCTGGGCGGTGGAGTACGCGGGGGGGGCGGGGGCAGGGGATCGACAAACGTTTTTCTTGCTCTATCTTAGGGTTTATTTTACTATTAGGTTTGTATTCATATCAAATGTGTTTGTCCCTCTAAATTAATTTAGTTTTTGCAACAAACAACTTTAATCTGCTCAATTTATCCACCCAAAGACCCAAAAACAACAAGCCTCGCGTTTTGAAAAGTTCCACTCGATATTCCGTTATTTATAGGAGTTTAGCAAAGAAATTAGCAGCTGTACATTAACATTTTAAAAACTAAGCCATGAGAAGCTTCAGTTTTCTGCGGAGCCATGAGGAGAGCGAGACAGAGGCAGTGAGCGGGGGCGAGAGAGCGCAGGTGCACGAGAGAGTGCAGGCTCCTTCTCTCCCACTGGCTCTCTCTCGCTCTCTCGTGCACGCAGCACTTTTATGAATATTTGAATAAGTACATAAAAACAGGTCGGAAATATACTTCGGTGGCCATAAATTTACTTAGGCGGCCCGCCCAGGTATCGTCTATGTGTGGGAAACACTGGAAGCAATACATTCCTGAATATAGCTTACCAAGAAGTATTTTTCTTGCAAGTCATGGAAGTGCCTATACGTATGTCCCAGGAAGCATTGTGTATGAGCATCTGCTGGCTTGGTTTTTCTCTGCTGCATTTCATCGGCAGTGTATTCTGGCTCAAATAAATAATTGTGAATTTCTGAAAAGCCAAAACACTGTAAAATATGTCTTTGGATTGTATCTTCTGCATACATATTTTGGGATGCTGTGTTGTGTAGTTAGTTTCCAATTACTGCGGCATCAATACCAACTGCAGTCCTTTTCACACAATACCATACTCAAAAAATAGAATTCATCTGGAAAATCTGCAACATTTGCCTTTTTGAATGACTAGATTTGCAAAACATTTGGGATTTAGACTAAACTAAGGAGAGTTCATCATATCGTTTTAAACCACTGACCATTTTATTCACTCACAATGCTTGTCAAAGCTGCTGTTAGGAACTTTCATTTTGTGTCTATTTTGGAGACTCCTATAGATAGTGTTTTAATTTAAAAAAAATATCCATCCTGCTTTTTTTTAACAGCCAATTTGAATCTTATTGTCATGGTTTTGGTCTTATTTAGTTTTGTATTTCAGAGTTTAGGTTTCCATGTTTTAATTTCTATCCTAGTGTTGCTTGTTCCCTTGTTTAGTCTTAAGTGTTTCCTGTTTTATTTTGTAATTTCTTCTCCTTGTGTCTCTCTGTGTTTTGTTACATTCTTCAGTTCTCTGTGTTTCTTCAGTGTTTCATGATTTAGTTTGTAGTCTCCTCAGTGTTTCTTGTATTTTACTCCTGCCTCTGTGTTTCCCTCCTGTCTTGATTGCCCTGATTGTGTTCACCTGTGTCATTAGTCTCACCTGTGTCTGATTACCCCATGTCTATTTAGTCTCTGTGTTTCTTACCCTCTGTGTCAGTTCATTGTCGTTTGTCAGTGTTGGATGTTCGTTCATGTTTTCCGTTTTTCCTCATGGACTTTGTTTTTTGAATAGTAAGTTTTGTTTGCCTTTTTGTTTAATTAAATAGTTTATGTTCAGTATCTGCGATTGGGTCCAGTTTCCTGTTTTTCCACCACCGTGACACTTTTCTTTGCAAAATGTCAACTGTGGGCTGTTTCAGTGTGTTGTTAATCACTTTATCTGGCAGTGGTTACAGGCACAAAAGATTACACCATAGAAATTACTAATCTAGTTGCTGATGGTCTTGTTTGCTTCAGTAGCTCATATAGAGGCATCAATATTGATTTCAGTCTGTTTCATAAGCAGCTATACTCCTCATAGTATGAGCTTTAAGGATGGGGCAGGTAAGTGTGGGAAAGTCAAGTAGCTCACACCTTGCACATAAGAAATGTGTTATCACCTCTGCTCTAAACTGCAGTTAATAATCCATGCTCTGCTAAAGGCATCTTAATGTGGTTGATACAGTAGGATAGGAGCTGAGGTATGATCAGGGTGTGAAGGAATTATTCCCCTAATTTACATTACGTTAAGCAGCAGCAACATTTGAATTAGGAATGCAAATGGGAAAATATTTGATGGAAAATGAGGCATACATTATTCAAGAGTCATAAAATGCACTAAAGTGATACTTTTATAAACAATGCCAAAGAAGAAACCACTATTATCACATTTGATAGAAGTAAGAAAAGCTAGCATAAAGCTAAAGCTACTGAAACAGAAGAGCGAGGGAAAGTGTTGTGTACAAGAGCTGCATCCTTTCAATCCTCACTGAAGCAATTAGATCCGTTAGTCAGGGACAATATAAATCAGGGCAGCCATGTCTGTTAATGATTTGGGAACCTTATCAGTGTGGGCTTTGTTCATTCTAGCCAAAAGTACTTTAGTCGGTTGATATCTACTGCTTCCAATCAAGGTTGATCTTATTTTACTGATTCTAGAAAGACTTCTAGCATTTTTTTTTTGTGGTCTTTTTTCCTTTTCACCTCCCGGAAGAAGACGCTCTGACAAATATATGAACGAAAAACATGTCAGTGAAATGGTTGTAATTAAGTAAGGATATTGAGTTGATAAAAGGCGGGAAGTCAATGTGTGTGTGTGTTTAAAAGTGATTGGGATGAGTGGATGATCAAAGACCTATTTTGACATTATTCTGCTGCTCTGGACTTTGCATCTGAAGTTTCTGTAAGATTATGAAACAAAGTGTTAGTGAGGATGAATAAGGTCATCCAACTGCAACATGAATACCACATAATAGGCTACATTGATGAATCAATAAATAAATATCTGTTAGTTACAAAATATGAATGAAATGTTTTCCTGTCATGATGAAAGTTTTCAAGTTGATACAATTCCATCTGTCTATTTTCTCCCTCTTTGTGCCAAATAAGAAGACTTGATGTTTCATTACAACACTTCCATGAAGGTGTTAATTTCACTCTGTCAATATGAACCACATGGGAAGTTGTCATTTTCCCAATTTGTTTACTCATTTATTCAGCGTAGAACCTAATAAATTAAATTAATAAATTAATTAAACCTAAGCTCATAGTTGTGCTTCAGCTAATGGATTGTGGTTGTGACCTCACAACCATCCTGCATACATATCTGTAATTTTTTTAAAGTGTTATTTTGCTTTAAAATACCACAAGGTTCTTGCTTTTTCTATGTTTTATAGATAATGTGTATTCAGTAAATTAGGTCAACAAATTAGTTTAAACACTTTTCTTTACAGATAAATCTATTTAAGATGTAGAGAGTTTCACAGTAAAATGATTCTTTGTTTCAACTGAAGCTGGTAGGAATTGGCCAGTCCAATGGAAAGATAGTGTAAGAGCATGTAGCCTGGGAACTCAAATGAATGTGTATGCTATATTTTCCCCTGAAGATGTGTCAGGTCCCGCTCCATTCAAGACAGATTTCTCTCTGTCCAGATTTAGGTCCGGCCAATCACAACAATTAATCTAAAATTGTTTGTATTCAGAGGCGTAGTTCTCTGAAGCTGTTTCTGAATCATGTAACTATAGCATCAAAGTATTAATGGCCACAATAGCATGTCATGCAAATATCTGTTTTAAGGTAACTGGATGTTTGAACTAGTTACCTAGCCTGAGGGCTTGCAGCTACATCATACATTTTAATGCTCTCGTTGCATTGTGCATTTTGGTCTGCAGAGGTGTCCCTTGGTCTGTATCAAGGTTCAAGGGTCAAGGTTTCTAGAAAGGTACATTTGTTGTGCAGACAGGAGATTCAGCTTTCCAAAAATACATACAACACATCACAATACAATTTCCAGGATAAAAAGACCAGACAGAATACATTAAAACAAACCATTACATCAGGTTATGGCAAATTCCTTACAAGGAGACCCACTCAAAAGTTGAAAGTATCCTGACATGGTTAAAGTACATCATGTTATGTTAGCTTTGTTAAGTAATGCGATAGCTGCAGGTACAAAAGTGTTTCTGTAGAGTTTTGTTTTCCCCTTCGGAGCAGCAAACAGACAGCCAGAGCAGAGAAGCTGAAACTCCCCATTTAAAGGTTGAGAGCAGTCGTGGAGAATAGAGCTCTTCACTGGAGCAGTAAGGAATAAAGATCTGACATGTCTGGACATGAGCTGACCGAAAAAGCAAAGAACACTGGCTGCATTATGTATCTTGCCCTCAATAAGCTTGGAAATGTTTTGCCAACCTGCATTAGCAGGTTGAAACAAATCAACTGAAGATAATAGGCTTCAGTTAGTGAGTTATAGGGGGAACACAGAGGAAAATAAAACTGCTTGTCATCAACATAGAAGAGTTTGGGACATTGTATTTTCTAAATAAAAAATAAAATAAGACCTTAACATTTTTACCAACAGTAAATAGAGTATCTTCTGAACAAAAAAAGCGGTCAAGAGGTCATGGAGGTCATTTGAGTCAAAGAGCTCTATAAGGGGGGGGGGGGCTCCGCTAGCTTGGTGGTTGGTGCACGCGCCCCATGTTTGGAAGCCTAACCCTCCTCCAGGTGGGTGACCCAGGCTCGAATCAGACCTGTGTCTTACCCCACTCTCTCTCTCTCTCTCTCTCTCTCTCTCTCTCTCTCTCTCTCTCTCTCCCTGATTTTTGACTCTATCCACTTTCCTATCTGTAAAATAAAGGCACAAAAAGACAAAAAAAACCCTGAAAAAAAAAGATCTCTATTAGGATTACCATCCAATCATGTGAAAAGTCATCTTTTGAAATGCAGTCGGTTATATCTGCTAACTTTCAGCTACCAACTGATTAACGACAAAAACGTTAGAAATGTAGTTCAGCCAGTATTTAAATAAACCTGTAATGCACTTCAAACAACATTTATAATTTAGTATCTCTGAATTGTACCCCTACGTTGATATTGTTTTGAACCAAATTTTTCATGTTTTTTCATGCATCATACTCTCTGTCTATCTCGTCACACACACACACACACACACACACACATACACACACACACTGGCCAATTTGTTTACACGGGTGCCAAGTAGGATGTAACACTTCAGCATGTAATCACAGATAAATGCAGCCAGTAATAAATTTAGCAGTGCATAATTATAGACACACTGTTTTGCCTTAACACACACAAACCAAACACTCACCCTCTCTCTTTCTCTCCCTCACACACACAAACGAGACTGTAATCCCTCTCATTCACGATCCTAAAGACACATCCTAAAGAAGAAATGCATGACAACACTCTATCTTCCTCCTCTGCTCTCCTCTATTTTTGCTGCTTCTCACACATGTGAGGCCATTTGCATACTTGACTTTTTGCTAAAGCTGATCAAATAGCAAACAGGCTGCTGTGAATCTGTGCTTGCAAACATTGGAATGGCGATTTCCTTTTCTTTGAATGTTTTGGTTTGATTGACTTCTATTGCACGTTTTTTTCTGTGCAGTTTTCTTTTGTCAGTTTGATGTGTGTCCTTGAAATTGTCTACCTTTTCACTGCAGGCACAGAGTTTCAATAACAGTGATATTTACAGTAGAGTAGAGATGTTTTTCTGTGAAGGGGAACTGTGCATTGGTTTCTAAAAGGCTTTCTGGGTTTCTCAGAAATTGACTTTTGCATTCATTTAAGTTTTTCAGCATCTGTGTGCATGTGGGGATGTGCTTCGCCATCTTGTTTTGCAGTCTTTTTGGATCATGCAGAGCTGCTGTACCCTCTGAGCCTCGACTGAAATGACTGTGCAGCATGTTGCTGATGTGCTTTTGCTGTGCCGGCTTTAACAGAGCTATTTCTGTCAACCTCTTCTTTATTTCCTCCCACCTAGCCTGATTTATTGTAAAGAATGTTTGAGCCATTCACCCGGTGTACATCCCAGAGCTATTATATGTTCCAGTGGGTGCAGATCATTTTCCATTCGGAATAAGCCTTTTCTCTGTGGTGCTTTATAACCGTCCTGTTTGAGTTTAAGATTGAGTAGGAGGATCATGTTGGACCTCTGCCCTCGGGGCCTCTGATCTCACCCTCTGAGATCCATTTTCTGTCTGATTGCGATCCTTCATCCTGAGGGGCTTATCTTTTATTTTTGATTTGTGGCTACTCTTCTCAGTTAATGCTTCTACAAGCTGCTCTGAGCAGCCATATTGTCCACTTTTCTTTTATACAGTCCTTTGAACTAATAGCTGCATTTCAGCTCTTTTTATCATTTAGTTATGCCTGCAGTATGGGGATTTTCTCTTAAAGAAAAGCTTAAGGGGTGTCCAGATCAAAATGGAACTGTTACTTAGAAAGTCATTTGCAAGATGTCAATTCACTGCAGCCAACACAAATATGAAATCGTTGAATAGCAAACATTATCGGACAGTACAGGAAGATGCATACTTTGGGAAATCCCCACCACTCGCATACTCAAGTTCTACAAACAAGCAAGCTGTTTGTTGACATCTTGCAAACAGATCTGACCAAGCTTGCATTTTTTCCATTTAACAAATTTGCATCATGATATTGTTATTTCCTAAAATGTCTTAAATTTGATCACAGGAAAATCAATTTCGTTTTGGGGGTCCAACTGCTGTGGTAATCCAAAGGGCAGGTCTCTACAAGTATGACTCACGCATCTGTTACAGTGAAACTGACTCACCGTAACAGATGCATGGACGCTGCTCATCTGAAAAGGAGTGCTTATAAATAGTATCCAACAGACGAATCAAAAATGAAGCAAGAATTGAAGGAGATGACTTTGTCAACACATCTGTCAATCATAGATCTTGCTCATCTCTCTTCTGTTGAAATAGATTCATGTACAATTTAAAGACATTTTTTTGAAACATAAGGAAATGTGCCTGTTCACTTTCTTAAGAGTAAGGGCTGGATGAGACGATCAACACCAGTGTGTGTGTACTGTAAAGGAGAAGACGACTTAAAGTGGATGAGAAGGTGTGAGACTAGCCAAATGTGATCAAATGCACCATGAAAACCTTGATAACTAAAACGTTATAAATAATTAGGTAATTTACAGACACTGGTATTTGTCTTCTTATCCAACTCAAGAAAGTATTTGGTCTTTTCCAAAATATAGGAGTGATTGCCTTTTTATAATAGAGAAGTTCATTTGTGATAAAATGGAGTTGAAATTAATTTTCCTCACTCAGTGACACTAAACCCAAACCTGGCAGAGGTCACGTTGTATTCACCATCTGTCCACTGCTCTCCTATTTTGGAAAAAACGAGACAAACAACGTCATTGGGCCATTGACGGATGAGATGTACTCTCGGTAGAGTGTCAAGAGGAAATGAGGAGTCAGGGGAAAGGAAAGGTTGCCAGACTAAAGGACTTTTATCCTCTGAAAATACCCAACATTCAGTTGTAGACGTCTGGATGCACCTGAGACTCTCCACATTGCCTCTGAGAGGCTGAAAGTAAAAAGTGGCACGTAATCGGTTCAGGAAGTAAACAAAAAACTTAGAAGGAAGATGTCAGTGTCAGGACGGAAGCTTCTCATAAGACAGAACAAAAGCTGTGCTCATAAACAGACTCCTTTGTTTACTGATATCAGGAGGAGAAAATGTTATTCAGGGGATTATGTAACACGGCGGGTATTTTCAATAACGCTGACAACACAGCTGAGTGCTCTCTGTGCTTATTGGCAATCCTGTCATGGTTAATGACACACTGCACTGCAGGTACAACCTTTTGTAATAGAGCATCCCAAATCATGTAGCGTGAAATGTTTATTAATGCACTTTAAATATGCACTTTTATTGTGCAGGTTTTGTTAGTAGTTTTAAATTCCCATATGCAAAATACTGGGGAAACAAAACCTTGTAAAAAAAGACTTTATTGTACTCAAAGGAACAGCTGTTCTTCAAGATTGTTTATTTTCTAACACAAAAATGAGCATTTCAATGATTAAAGCCTTGTTGCAGTGTTTTTGAAAGTTTCTCAATGTACCTCAGCAGAATGCTCCTGATACAAAGTGATAATATTGGCATGAAACTAAGTCTTTATCCAAACATCATCTCAGCAGAGACCCTGGGGAAGCGGTGACATTAGCATGAATTAATCACTTGTATGCTAATCAGATGAAGCCTAGAAAGCAGCAATCACACCAGTGTTGTTCTTTTGTTAACCAGGCTGGTTTGATGGCAGACACTGTTTTACATCTGATTATTACATTTTAATGATGCGGTTCTGTTGATTGGCAGATTTGCGTCTGTAAAAATCAAAGCGGGAGTTATGCGTTGTTTTTTTGCTTCAGCTGAAAATAGAGTGGGTTTCATGTTCAAGCCTTTAAGAAAAAAAAAGATGTATTTTTAACTGAAGTTATTAGATGTCTTTGAATAGCAGAGGAAATAACAAACCCCATATTCAACACCAAATGATCTACAAGAATTATGTCAGGCTTAATTTGTGTTTGAAGCCTAAAACATGTATATGTTGTAATGGTGTCAACATAAAAAATGCTGATATATATCTCACTTTTTTAATTTGGTTTGCACTCAGTGTGGTGGACCCTCCATGTGAGCGCCTTAACAATGTACAATACAAGGCCCCATTATCCCACTTTCTTAACCTAGCCGGTCGCAGCAGACGTCATTTCACCGATGAGTCTGAATCTTCTTGAGGTTTCTGCCTGTTTAAAGAACTACACCTGTTTTATATAATGTGCCATGATACATGACTTAATGAGATTTGGACGATAAGAATTGATTGGGGTGGCCGGGTTCAAGTCTGACCTGCGGCTCCTTTCTGGCATGTCATCCCCCTCTCTACCACTGTCCTCGGAAATAAAAGCATAAAAGCCCCCTCCCATTCATCTTTTTATAGAACTTCTACAACTGTTTTTGAT
Source organism: Tautogolabrus adspersus (assembly GCA_020745685.1). Classification (NCBI taxonomy): domain Eukaryota; kingdom Metazoa; phylum Chordata; class Actinopteri; order Labriformes; family Labridae; genus Tautogolabrus; species Tautogolabrus adspersus. The sequence goes on from CM036550.1 coordinate 14,188,942, forward strand.
AAAACTTATTGAAAGGAGAAGTACAATTGCAAATTTTGCTCTCCAAATATTGAAACTGTTTTTCTACAACTCTAAATACCAAAAAAGTACAACTGTAACAAAGGAAGCTCCCATGTGCTCATTTCTATTTACAGGACTGGATGAGAAGGGTCCTAGTTTCTGTTTTTAGTGCCTTGTAGTGCAAGAAATATACAGTAAACCAATCACAGCAGTCTTTGGTGTATGACAGAAAAAACGTCTCTATAGAGATCAAAAGCAGGCAAATGCAGTCTGTATCACGGAAGACAATCAGCGTTTAGTTTTCCTGGACTGCATCAGAACTTACGAATCCAACCTTCATTCAACAAACAAGCCTTTTTAAATGTTGTTTTCTCTCTATTGTGAGGACAGAGCTGACAGAGATTACCTGGCACTCTTAAGTTACATTAGTTACTTTCTTTCCAGCCAAGAAACATATTGGCAGAAAGTCATTTAACGCTAACCGCTGGCTACACGGGAATTGCCATGAAGTAGACCATTATTCACAGAGGCATATTTGTCATAAGATGAAAGCTGGTGGTTTCTTACATTGCCTATCTTCCAATGTATGAGGGCATTAGTCTCATTTCTTATTTATACTTACACATTCTGCATTAAAAATGTAGAATCTGTATTGATGATATTTCTTATGGTAATATGCATTATGTATTTTGTGAGATAGATCATTTTTGTGTAAGGTTACAGAGAATAATAAAGATGATGATGGTTCAAATGTGCCAAAGCCTGTCAGAAAGATAGGTGTACTAAATAGTAGGTTAGTTCAACTGTAAATGAATCAGAGAGAGAGGTCTTTGAGGGGAATACGCTTGACTTTTTGGTCCTGGAGGCCTGGTGGTCCCTCAGCAGATAAATGTAAAGACCACCATGACTGTAACCTTGAGAACTTTGAGAGACAGAGAGCCAGAGAAAGAGAAGTGGGAAAAAGGAGGGTGGAAAAACTTTGCACAAAGCTGACCATAATGAGTGAAGTTCCAGGATGCATATGGAGCATGTAATTGAATACAGGGAGGAGTTGACTTTTGGCAATCGGGCATGGTTCATCCCCCTGACATCAAACATTATCATAACACTCATCATAACTCACTTTAAAGCATGCTATTTACCAAGTGTTATTTTAGTGTCTTTGACTCAGTTGTTTTGGTTGTATACAGCCCAATTTTTTTCGGTTTCGGCTCTCAAACCTTTTTTTATTTTTTGGGCCTTTTTTAAGGTTTCATTTTGTGCCACCATCTATAGATAGGACAGTGGATAGAGTCATACATCAGGGAGAGAGAGAGTGGAGAACAACATGCGAGAAAGGAGCCACAGGTTGGCCCCGAACTTGGGCCGCCTACCCAGAGGACCACAGCCCCTCCCACATAGGGCGCGCACCATCCACTAGGTTTGCAGTGATCCAGCAGGCAACTTTTTTTTATGATAATAAAAACAAAACACTGCAAACTTCCAACACCAGACCCCTTAAGTTTGGGTCTATAGCCTATGAGCATGATCAAAGCAGAGCCAATATGAGGGTGAATATTAAACTGAAATTCATCTCTTAGACATACAATGCCAAATGTAGAATACGTAAATCAACAACTGTTTGCTGATAAGACACCAATGTTGGGCAAACTACTTGTAAAATGCTGTGAGCTAAGCTACTCGTTACTCTTCTTTAAATTAAACTTTACTACATTTAAATGGCCAACAGGGTACCCCGTGCACAGCCTTGACGTTCTCAGGTGCGCACAGTTTCAGGAACAAACCATACAGTTCAGTTATTTTCAGTATGCCACGGATTATGGATTTATTTTAGTACATTTAAGTTACCCCCCCCAGATAAATGTGACCAGCTAAGCTGCAGCAACTTAGCTACAGTTATTCCCTCAATGACAGTGTAAGTTAATCAACTGGTTTACTTAATAGGGGTTGGTTATGTTAGCTTATATTTTAATCACCCGTATGTGTGCCCTCCAATAAGATGAACTCATGCTCTGCCCATTTGCCAGCAGCAGGGATGTATGGGTATAAACTGAAGGATTATACACTGATGTTTAATCACTGATGTTGATGGAAGAAGTCTGCCACAAAAGCACGCCTGTGTATTGGCTGGCCTTACTGATCCTTATCTGTTTCAGACGGTCAAATCTGTTGCGTAAAAAAATTACTCATATTGACACTAGAACACTTTGAGCAATAAAACAGCTACTGAAAAGATATACGATTCAGAGAACAGCAATGATTCCACCAGGCTATGAAAAATTCAATTGTGAATGAAACTACTGACGATGTGATTTCTAGCATGCCCAACTTTTTTCAAAGTCAAGGTTTTTCTTTATCTAGCTTTTAAGTTTTCAGATACAATTCTTTAACAATGACTTGATTCCAGTGATAAGTTGTTGCTCTGACATTTAATAAGTCTTTTAACACCACATTACACTCTACCACTCAGTCGAGCATTTCCTAAACTACTCTTACCACTGGCAAGAGGTATACCTAGTCTTATGGTTGTTTTTAAATTCATTACTACAACCAGTCAAATGTCACTTGATGGCGAGACAACTGAGACACCAGATTGTTGTAGGTTGCATTACTGCTGAATGGGTTCATCTTTTGAAAAAAGGACAATTTCTGTCTGTCGTTGTTTTTTTCTGAGGGTCTAGGTGTAAGTAATTTGTGTTCCAGCAGAAGGCAAACAGTACTGGAACAGAATTGCACATCATACTTGAATAACTGCAGCCAAATACAGTAGACATCTCAACTCCAGCGTTGCTAAAACTGCTGTAATACCCCCAATTAAAGGCTCCTTTGTAGATGCTACAGAAATGGAAAAACACTGTTCACGTTGTGATGTTACCTCACTGTAAGACGAAAGCATTTATCCCTTGATGCAGAGGCTCACATGAGGCTGTTTACCACATTTGAGTTATTAGCTGTGGGAGCTGAAGAGTGGCACAAACCTGTTCCATGTATTCATAAGTGGAGAAAAGGAAACACTAAGATGGCTCCCATCAGTCTGCCTGGCAAACACTAAATAGCACCAATTAACATGTGATGTATGTTTTTAGTACTTGAGAGAAGTTCATGCCAGGAAGAAGGAAAATGAAAGTGAAGCAGCACACCCTGGTACTGGATTTAGTTGACAGGGTCCAGATGATGTGAACAAAAGGTTTTTATTACGCATTGCTGTCCATGTTTCCTTCATCAGTACCCCCTATCTTTACTGTCTGCCCCTTCAATTTTTCCCTGAGGAAGTGTGTAAACCATATTCACACGGTGGCCAATTTCAGGTGATGTCAAGCCCAGTGGAAGAAGTTTGGGCAGCATATAGTGAAGTCTGTGTGAAAATGGCTAAATGGAAAATAAAGCTTTCTGGTGAACAAGCACCTCCGTTCCAACAAATCGTCAAATGAGCTGATGAATCTGCCAGAATCCCAAAAAGGATTTACAAATAAAGAAGATATAGGTCTTTCTGTACCACCCTGTAAACATCACGTTTGTCTTGCTACTAAGAAGTACAAATGAACACATACATCAATATTAGTTTTACTAAAGAAGTCAGCTAATTAAATTGTATTTGTGCAAAATTTCAAAAAAGGGTCAGAACGTCATTGTTTCACAAATGGTGAAAGACATACAAACAAGTGGGGCTTGTTGAGAAAGCTACATTCTCAAACCCAGATATTAGCCAAGGAGTGGCTTTATGCATAACACATTAGCTGTGTTTTGATGGTAGCTAATTGATGAGATGAAATATTCTTTGTAGTTGCTAATCAATCAGGGAACAGGGAAATGATAACAAATCATACTCTACGTTTGACGTGACTTACAGCCTGGAACAAAGCATTGACACATGATAACCTTATCAGCTTCCTACCCTGAGCATGACATCACAGGAAAATGGCCACGGTGTGAATATGGTCCATGGGATTTCATGCCGTTACAGAACAGGGATAAATCAACAGAGCATCTGAGTATTCTCTTATTGAAGGAAGCTTGTTCCGAACAGGTGGAGAACACAAAGCTCTCATGCTTCAGTGCCTCCAACCATATTCCTGCCACTTCACATGTGAATAACATTTGAGGAAGGTGCTCTAGCTCAAATGCTGGAAGGCACTAAATGTCTGTTTCGAGCCAGACAACAAAAGGGCTTTTAATAAAGCTGGTGACCCCTCTAGCACAACCTCCACTAAAAATCTATTTTGTGCGCTCACTGGAGGGTAATCGTTTCCCTCAAGTTTGGAAAATGAAACAGCATAAGCATGCAGAACATGTAATGAGGAAGACTGTGTCTGCAATTAAATCAGGTGACCTCCTGAAGATGAATCACATCATGCTGGAGGAGATGACTGTCCAATCAATCCAGACTAGAAAAGCTTTGTGTGTTCAGATTCATCTTAATTCGTTTACACGTGGAGATGAGTTTTCCTGTCATAATGAGTTTGGTCTCCCATTGGTCAACCATTTAGACGGGCAGTAAATCAGGCATCTTCAGTGTAATGTTTGCTGAAGACTATCTCTCAGAAAACAATGAGTGTGAGGATTTTTAAGCCACTCAGTTTGCATTAAGAAGTAATCAATTAACTGTCTTTTTGTTGGAGTTTCAACAAAGGCTGTATGAATATTGGATAATTTACATCAGTATTAACTAAAAACGACCCTGACTGATGGACCATGAATGTCACTGTTTGTTGACTTAGTGGCTATTTGACTGAAAACACAGGGGCAATTCGTCATCCAATCAATTGAAGAAAAAGAGTCCTAAATTGCCCAAATTAACACCAAAGTTAAAAATGACTTTGGATTTGCTAAACTTTCCACAGCAAACAAAAAAGGATTATTTACCGCAACTCCATCAACATTATGTCAAATGCATTTAGCACAATTATACTTAATCAGTAATGTTGCACTAATATGTCCTACCAGCTATATATAAAGCCCATTTAAAAAGTAACTCCACATTTGATGCAAAAGTATTAGCCTTCTTTTGCTCAAAGAAAAACATTCAAGTCAAAGTGTGAGTCTAGAGTGTCAATACAAGTCCTCTTAAGCAGTGGTAACCAAAAAATATTTTTGGTCTGCCAACAAGACTTTAAAATAGAGCAAGTTGAAGGACACTACGTGAGATTTTCCAACCTGTTTTTCTTTTGAATCTATTTTAACTGTATCTTTAAGTGAAATCTCCCATCCTCCAAAAGAATGTCCACTGTCTTAATCAAAAACATTATGAAACTTCAAAACTGTACTGTGTTTTTTTGGGGGTATTGTGTATAGTCTGAATTCTCCGTCTCATATACAGTAGAACACGAAATAGGACTGTGGCTGTGCTGTGTGAGTGTATTCTGTTGAACACAGACGGATTAGTTGAAAATATGATGTGTCACCATAACAGGAGCCTGTTTAATGTTTAAAGGCTACTTGATGAATCTATGTGATCTTCCCTCAGAGTCAGAGAGAAAGCCTAGAAAATGTAGCCGGAAAAGAAGAAAAAAAGAGGCGAATAGAGGGAAAAAGGAGAGCAGAGCTTTAAAAGGGGGAGATTGTAAAAGAAAAGATGGAGAGCAAGGAGCGGAGAAAGGACGGGGGTAGAACAAGAGAGAGATGGAGAAACAAGGAGAGAATGGAAATAGATTAAAGGAACATAAGATAAATGTGGAAGTCAAAGCGGCCAGAAGGGAAATGAGATGAGAACGCAGGAAAAAATAGGATTTGATGGGGGGGGGGTTAATGCATGTGAGAAAATGATAGCCTACAAACTTGTTCGTTTTACCTTAATTGGAGATACTGGCATTGGTGTATCTTTAGATCGATTTTAAAGCCATGAAAAAGTCAGGCAGCAGAGCTCTCAGTCCTTTCACCGCTCACCTGTTTCACCTCGAACGTGAGTCAGACACTGAAATATATTTGCTTCAAGACAGTCTAAATAAAGCCACAGAGTAGTGTGTTGGGTAGGGTGCACATGAGTTTGTGAATGTGTGCTTCCTCATGAGTCTAACTTTCTGAATGGCATTGTATCATGATGAATCCTTTAGTTGAAATTACAAGTTTTTGCAAATTGCTTAGCTGCTTCTCTCCTCCGCACATATTTAGATTTATAACCTGTTATTCCCTTAGTTTGAGGTCACTATCATTTAAGAGTGATCTTACACAGAGCTGGAAAACTTTGTGTGATCATTTACCTCAGTAAAAATGTGCCAAGTCCAGTTATTGGGACATGACAATGCAGTTTCTTGTAGAAAAATGTACCTTTTATCTTTTCACAAGAATAATTTTGTAGATGGCACTAGTTATTTATATATGTGTGTGTGTGTGTGTGTGTGTGCGTGCGTGCGTGTGTGTGTGTGTGTGTGTGTGTGTGTGTGTGTGTGTGTGTGTGTGTGTGTGTGTGTGTGTGTGTGTGTGTGTGTGTGTGTGTGTGTGTGTGTGTGAAAATCCATTTAATAAATTTACCAGATGAAATTCATCTCTGCACCTTATGTAAAAAAGCCTTCAGTGCATTTGAATGTTATTTGGTATTGTGTATGGTTAGTATTTCACATGTGTATTACTGTATTGTGTGCATTAAGTGTGTACAGATATCTAGTGCATCTGAAGCTTTCAATGATCTATATGGCCTAACTTTTTTTGGCAGCACAGTCAGGAGGCCATGACACGTTGTGCATCACAAATTACTAAATGGTGTTTAAATAATGTTTTGTTTTGTGGAACAGTAGTTAAACCCCAGTAGCTATGTAAAGAGAGTGTTAAATGGCGCTTGTCAATCATTTAGCTCGTGCCTGACTGCAATACTTTGTTCTTTGGAGAGGACAAATATGACAGCCTTATGGGTAATGTCCACAAGCTGTCCATTCGTCAAACTAATCCACTTGAGCCTGCATTGTAATCCAGCTCATTTGTCACTGCCCGAATATTCAATGCCAAATCACGTTCATGTGGCTTCAGCCTTCAGACTGAGTGATGGGCTCTGTAGTGGTGAAAAGTAAGGGGGGGGGGGGGGGATGTAGATTGAGCCACTGTGTCCTCCATCACTGATGTGATGTCAGCACAAATCTGTGTTGTCACTGAGCCCGCGTCCACTTAGTGCAAGAGGAAAGAAGAGAGTGTGAGGCTCCGTCTGCTGCTGTCAGACTGATGCAAAGAGAATGAAAAAGAGGAGAAAGGGGATGAGGAGGAAATGAGAAAGAGAGAAAGAAAAGATGGCAGGTTAAGAGAGGGACAAAAGGGACAAAGAATCAAGGAGGAACATTTACGAATAAAATTCATGAATGTTTAATAGAAATGAAAAAAAATGTAATTAACATATGAAGCCCCTTTGCAATCTTCAGTATACCCAACTACCATAAATACAATTACCAAAAAAACATTTCTGTTTTTTTTTTCTTTTGGATCCACAAGAGTACAAATGCTCTGCTAGGCAGGGGAATAGTCTGCTATGTCCTATTGAAGGCTGCTCAAAGATACTCTTTTAATCATTTTTTATATTAAACCTTTATTTAACAAGGAAAACCTTCTAGAGATTAAAAGTCTCTTATACAAGTGTGTCCTGGACAAGATAGGCAACAGCACAATTAACAGAGTGTCTGACAAACAGCGAGCAGCCACATACAAACATAATAAAAGATACATCATTTTAATACATTAAAAAACTCAAAATCACACATTTATACACCAAATATTTGTCAATATCACCCACTATGCTGCTAGCCATTGTATTTTTTTTTTAACCTGTTAATTGTTCAATCTGCTGGATGCTTCTTGTTTTCATATTGCTTACATCCTTGTTCTTGTGCTGCTAAATCGGATGAGGAATAGAGGCCATCCCATCACTTATATCCCACTTCATATTCAATGTAAAGTTTAATTTATTCTTAAGTCTGTTTTTGCACAGTTAATAGTTCTTTCACTCAGCACAGTTTTTTTCTCAATAGTATTGTTGCATTTTTACATTTTGAATTGTTGTTCTTTTAAAACAGGACCAAGGTACCTGATGTTATCTCTGTTCATACTTACATATCCTCTGTGAATCCTATTTTATATCAAACTTAATTTTTAGCAGGAATTATAATTGGGTTTGATCCAAGGGAAAAGCAATAAGGAAGTATGATGATGAGTGGAATATAAAAACTTAGAAAGATAAGTTTGAATGGCGGCCATTCATTCATTGTGCATCTTTGTATAAAGTACAAAACTCACTTTTCAAACCAACAGTGTCAGTTCAGGGACATTCATTCAGAGTGAAACCTTACACTAGACTATAGATTCTCTATACATGGGACTTTACTTTCAAAGTGTACATTGGAATCTATGTATTGATGTGGCAAGTATAAGTGCCTGACCTGTAACTTACGTACAGTACATTTAGTGCTTGACAGTATTCCTACAGAGGATTGAGTGCTGTATGTATGCTGTGCACTCATTTGTCCCATCTAAGTGCTTTCCTTTGTCTGTTTTCATAACAGGCCTCGTCTCTTTAATGAGCTACACATGCTTCGAGCTTTACGGTTCATGTCAGATCAGACCTAATGGGCCGCTTGGGGTGTCTATGTTAGGGGGGACATGTATGAGCTAATGTGTAAGGTCCAAAGACACAGTTACTGAAAGAACCCACACCTCTTGTCATTGTAAGTCAAATTTAACTGATGTTTGAGTTTGAGAAACTCAAAGTGCAGATGAGATATTAAAATATGAAATAGGCTGCTGGCAAAATCATTATTGATCAAGTCAGTGTAATAATGTTGAAATATTGAGAGCATGATTTGTGTCTCCAATAAACCCAACTTCTACCTGCTTTCAACAAAAAGACAAAAGATTCTATAACACAATCTGTTGAAAGTCATTCTTGCCTGACGGTGTGGGTGTTAATGGCTTTATTTGATTTTTGATTTGTACATGACAAATGAGATAGTGTAAGGGTTTTGTGAATTGCCTGAATCTATAAATTTAAATAAGCTACGGTGTTTGTCTTGTTCGAGTCTTAATGCTAATGTAAGCTAACATAGCCTACTCTTGCTGTTAGCGTTGCACTGAACAGACAAGGGCATTCAAAGTTCTCTTCTTTGTTAGAAAATGAAATTATTCAACCTCTACACTTTTGTTTGATCTGACTTTATCTAGTTTAGAAATTTCACATGCATGCACAGCTATAGGTGATTAGATGATAAGTGTCTGGTGTGAGCTCTGCTGTGTGTTGCTGATGATGTATTTATAGATCTTCTCCTAGAGGCCATTTTTGGATCCATAGTTTCTATGCTTCCTCGTTCTTCTGTCTCCCTTTGTCTAGAATTTTTGTTTTGCTTCATTTTATCCTTCTATAGGATGTTTCAAAGGATTGTTCTGGAGAAGTTTGTTGCCATGTTTCCCAACATGATGGATCATTGGTATACTGTAAAGTTACTTGGTTTTGACTGATGACTGAATAGAAATAGTGTTAGTCATTGGGTTTCAGATTCCACTTCAGCACAGGGATGAGGTTAATAGTGATGATAACAAAAGTGATTATTGACCACTAGTGAGGAATAACAAACGTTTGGAAGATAAACAATTGGGTTTCAACACACGATGCAGAAATTTTTCCAATTTAAAGTTAGGTGGTAAATCCAAAAGAACATGCAATTTTTGTAAGGATTCAGTCTGTAGCCTATCATGCAGAATAAAATCAATTTTTAATGTTAAAATGTCCTAAGCTCTCCTCTGGGGTCATCACAATTATTCCCACAAATAATTTGCTGATAAATCTTTTCAGAGTGCATTTTTGCAACAGTGCCGTAATGAAACTCTGCCGTCGTTATACGCCTTTGTTCATTTATATTAATTCTCCAACAGCTAGTATTGATGTCGGTGCAACTTCGGATGTTATTGTAAAAACAAAAAGTCATAAATGAGAAATTTCGGGGAAATTTCGGAGATTCCTGGTCAGAGATAATTACTCTTGGCCTTAAATTTGTTGCAGATGGAGTTCCGGGTTAATTTTTCATCCTACTACTAAGTAGACTACCATGAGCATGCGTCTGAAAAGCCAACTCAAATACCATCAATCCAGCTAACCTTTCATGGTGTCTTACTCTTACTCATGCGTGTCTATCTGCTGGAAAGCCTGCCCCATGGGCCGCTGGCGGGTGTGGAACAAGCAGTAGGGAGTCTGAGCTGTTCAGTGATGGGCTTCCAGCAGAGACTCTGTGAGCCAAAGCAAAGAGACCTGAAGTGAATTTTTTATCTCACATGCACTCAGTTACTCAACTGTCAGGTCTGCTGCTGCAGCACACAATGATTAATGACCATAAACTAGTATTGTGTTACTATTTGTCTGTGGGAATCTGTCTTATTTTTATTTTTTTTGCTAGCTCTTTATGCTTTTGTTTCAGGTTTTGATGGTTACTTTTGCTCGCTATCTCTCAGACGCACTCACACACCGAGAAAACGTGAGAAATGTCACAAGCCGCAATGCTTCTGCTGCAGTGTTTTTTCCATTTCAGATTAATGATTGCTGTTGTTTTCTCCTGAGATGCTGTAATCGTGATTTGAAAAAGCCATATGTTTGCTCAGTCAGACGCTTTCATGCTACAGCTTGTTTACTGACAGTTATAACTCCTCTTTTCTCCCTCTAGAGATCGGTCTGTTAAAGGAAGATATGAAGGTAGTGGGCTCGCTTTGGATCCTTTGGTTTCTCCTGGGGGTAAGCTTGAACTTTTTTTTTTAATTCAAGGATATACAGTAAGGTTAATATGCCCTAGTTGTCTTTATGCCCATTATGTATTCTGAACATGTGTGTTTAACCACAGAGGATTCAATTTTCATTAAAGTGGCACATAGTATGCTTTGGTCCAGTGGTTTTCTTTTCTCAGCAAAAAGCCTCATAATTAATTTTCATTCAGCCTTTATAATTAATAATTATAGTTTAGAATTAGCTCAGCATGTTCATTACAAACTTGGTTGACCTCAGAGTGAAGATATGTGATCCATCACTGCATGTGTCTGTTTGTGTTTGTGGCATTTCTCCACTTTTCTGATCCTTACGCTTCTATGCAGATGATGCACTATTGAGATGTCTTGCATTTCACTTGAATTCAAACTTATTACAGATCGATGCAAAACCAAAGGTTAGCATCTGTAACATGTCTTTTGTATTTGTAGTATGACTAAATCTGCATTGTGTTATAAAGCATACAAGGGCCACAATTTCTGGGACTTTTATTCCTGGCCATCGTGGCAAAACACCAAACACAGCATCAATTATTTTATGGGCACATTTCCAAAAAGAATCATCCAGTTTTGACCACCAGCCACGACCATTCCCCCCCAACAAAAACTTGTGCACGATGTAAATGTTAATCTTCGATGTGTCTAAATGAGCAATATAAATCTGGATTGAAGTGCACCACAAACAATCAATCAATACTTAAAAAAACAAAAGAAGATGTTGAGGCTCGTGGGAAATCATGGGATTTCTCTCTGCTAAAATTCTGTCATAATGCACCTCACATTTGTAAAGTCATTAATCATGATATTGTCACGTACAGTTCTACGTATCCCAGCTATTTTATGTCACAATTTGTTTTATGTTTGAGGTGTTGGAGTGGGCATTGAGAATTGGTGGTCTGTGTCCTTCTGGCCATAAAAATGTGAGATCTTAATCTAAGGAAGCTATCAACCAAATTTCAATTCATCTTTGAAGGGCAAGTCATACTATACAGTTATACATCATACAGTTTTCTACATTAACGTAATAGAGGAGCTTCAATCATCAGTGAAAGGTGTTAACATGAATGTAATACTTTAGAAAAATTATAGTGGGGTGACACATTTTGTGCACTATGTCCTATCATATAGAACCTTCTGACTTCCCTGAAGTGGGCGTTATAATTACACAAATCAATCTGTACCACTTGGCTTAATGGGAGTTCTATAATAACTCATATTTTCAACACCATGACTTTATATTTAAAGGCTTGGAGAGGAAATTAATCTCTTTTTTTACAGGCAAAAGGGATGTTGGCTTAGGTCCCTGTGGGCATGTTCACTTTGGGATATTTTTTAGGGCTTTTATTTAGTGCAGAAAGTTGAGGTCTTTCATGAGTCATTGTCCATTACTAAATAGAAAAAAACAGTTGGCTGTTGTTTAGCATCATAGTGAAATGGATGTTTTCTGTTTCAATTCTCTTTGCCTTTCAGCATCAAGCCAAACCAAAAGGTCCTGGAAAGAATTACTGCCGAATGTATCCGTGCTGTTCTGCTTTATGTTTCTGTCCTTAAGTTTTAAATGGTCTTGAAGTGCTGTTTTATGAAGACTGATGAACCGTACAATGAAAGAGCTTTACATGAGAAGATTTGTTCTTTTTTTCCTTCGTTCATATGGTCATCTGTTGATACTGGTGGTGGCCTGGTGGTCGTATGTATGACGTCATTTACTTCAATGTTTGGAGTGACATCATATGTACGGCTGCTAAACTGCTACATGGGACATCAGCATTCTCAAAAGAGTCACCCTTTGTCTTGCATTCAGTACATTTTTAAGAAGCTTTTATCGGGCAGGTAAGAATGATATTTTGTTCTAATGAGTTTCTTTCCCCCTCAACTAAAAGACAGGGGAAGGAGGTTTGCATCTGAATTATAAAAGGCTTGTGCAGAAGGAGGTATTGAAATTCATCAAATGATTTAGGAAATGCAAGTGCATGAGCCTGGCTGGCACTCTGAAAAGATTAATTCTCAGCCTAAAAAAAACCTTGTGAGATAAGTCAAAGCAAAATGAGCTCTTTATCCCTCAGCGAGCAGCACAATCAGAACCAGCATTTCACACGGCTGGCCTCTTCATTTTTTAATGCCACCTCCAAATACAAACAACAGAGCCAAGATAAGCTTCATCAGCTTCTTAAACTTTTGAGCACCCAAACACACTTTAATGAGTTGCATGAATTGTGAGTGAGCAGAATTTCAATGCTGCGTAAAATCCTCGTCAGATCAGCTTTGAAAGGGCTTCAAAAAAAGTTTCCATTTTAAGATAACATTTACATTTTTTCTAATTTTTTATATAGATCTGGACTTTGTCATAAAATTGAAATATTAAAAATGAGACCCAAAAGTAACCCACGAATTTTAACTGTCTTATTTTGACAGTCAAGGGATTCCAGATAAGAGCATTTACCTCTCTCACACACACACACACGATGACACAAAGAAAATATGTCTTCTTTCATGTCCTCTCACCTCCGATATCATTTTTTCTCCACAACAAAAGGGGGTGGAAGGAGCTGAGTCAACCACAGACCCTTCACTCAGGACTGGACAGAGCATGACGGAGGGACAGGAACGGGCAGTGAGCCAGGATCAATACAAATGTCTTGAGCTTTCCAACAAAGACCACCAGGAAAATAGAACTGGTGAGAGGCCACAATCATTTAAGGCTTCTTCAGGCCAAATGGATAAGCTCTGGAGAACATCACAGGTGTAATGACATTGTAAGAGAGGGGATTGAGGTCAGAACACGGTTGTTCAGGGTAATGGTGTAGTGTTGCCAGTGGTTTAAATGACAAGAAAGGGCTTTGGGGTAGAAGCTGGGGTTGTTATTATGGCTTTGAAGGCTGTAGGGAAGTTACATAACCCTGACATATATTTTTACTTTATACAACTGAAGACACATAAAATGTGTGTTGGTACACACAATAGTCATTACACTTTTCTTCTTCTCGTCTAAAGGTAGGTTCTGTGGACGTCTATGGGACGGCTTGTTGTGCTGGGATGAGACACAGGCTGGGACATCTGTAACAAAGAACTGTCCAGATCATCCTGACATGAACCCGACTGGTAGGAACCCACTGAATCAGGAGTGGTGGGAAACTGAGAGGGTTTTATGCATAACTTTTTAATTCCAGGTCAACAGACAATGCAGAAAACAATCAGATCTTCTGTGTGCTTCGAGGTTGAAAGGTCACAGGGCTGATTGCATTGCATAGAAGTCTACTAGCCAGCATGGGGTTAGCTATCAGACTAGAAAGGAGGATTTTATACTTTAATGTGTTCCTGTTTGTTTTATTAGACATTTCCATGAGACATTCTGGGAAACGTAAGTTTATGATTCATCTTGGAACCCATTGGCTATCGTCTGACGATATCACTGTCTTTGGAAGCAACTGATTTACATGGCTTCCAGTGAAGCTAGCAGTTGGCATCAATGACTTCTGGACACGGCTTCCTTTTACATATGGCTCATTGTTTACAGTCATACTAACTACTTGAGAAGCTAAAATGGAGTTGGGTGTTGAGAAATAACGTTTTAGAGCAGACTGTTAGCTGAAATTATATGCAGATATCTGTTCGTACTAGAGGTTAATTCAAGCTAAATCAACATCAAATCACATCTCATAGGTTACCTCTATTGCAGGAGAGCCAACATGCTCCTCCTCTTTTGCTCTTCATAGACTGTTGTCCTGTACATAACCAATGACTAGTGAATCACTGGTGGATAATACCAGAATAACCAGAGTGAATCCGACACCAAAAACAGTTTCATCTGTTTAGAGATTGAATGTTCTTATACAAAATCTGTAAATACATTAGTAATAAAGATGCGTTCATTGAGCTTGTATCAAACTCATTATGCAAGAACTGCAGATCATTTAGCAGTTACAGCTTAATTAAATTGTCATGTGATTTTAAAATGTAAAGAAACTGCTCACTTCTAAATCTAGTATAATATGGGGTGCACAGAGTTGGATGGGAAAGACAGTGAGGTTGGGCATTAGCTGAATGGCATCAGCTGTTTCAGACAAGCTTCATTATCAGAGCCTCATTCTTCAGCTGAGGCTACCAGCTGACTTGTAATGTTCCGTGTAATCCAATGAAGTTGTTCTTCCAATGTTGATTAAAATATGATTTAATATCCATGTGGATAAGTTCTCAAACCATAAATCTACTACTGTTAGATTCTTTGGAATTTTCTGTTCCCTCAAGAACATAACGTCCTTCAACAAAATCAAACCACAGTATACAACTGTTTACCATAAATGGTTATGACAAGTGTGGAGTAAAAGTCATAACGTGATTTGCAGTAGTGAGTTTAAAATTAAAGGACGATTTTGTAATATATGGTTTCGAATACGGCTAATCTGCCAGATTTTCTTGTGTAGTGCTTTTCCCCTCTTAATACAAATGCTAAATTAACCCTTCAGCTAGTTCTTTAGCTAACGTGACATATTTTCTTTGAATGTTATTCTCTGCTTGTAACATGATGCTCCTAATTACTTGCTGGCTTTCTAAGGATTTCAATTTTAATTAGCCCCATGCATGTGCAGCTCTAATTTCCCTAGAATTCTGTCAATTAAATAAATTAAAAAAACAAGAGGAACAACCCCTTTTATTATAATCAGAGCCATCACCAAGTTTAATTCGAAGTAATTTAATTTTAATTAATCCAATGATATACGTAGTTATCAAGTGACTACAAAATTGGTGGCAGCCTCAAGCAGCATCAACTTTAATGTAGACTAAGTGCTTAATAAGTTAATATAAGATTGCTTTTGAGGAATAATAATTCCTGTAACATCATAGTAAATGGTAAATGGACTTGAGCTTCTACACTTTTCTAGTCTTTTGACCACTCAAAGCACTTTTTACACTGCAGGTCACATTCCCTAATTCACAGTCACAGCCATTCACACACTGATGGCAGAGGCTGCTATGTAAAGTGTCCTTCAGTTTTAACTAATGCTGATGAAGCAGTGGGAGCAGTTTGGGGTTCAGAGTCTTGCTTAAAGACAATTTGACATGTGGCTGCAGGAGCTGGAGATCGAACCTCCGTACTGCCGGTTGACAGACGACGGACTCTACCGCTGAGCCATCAGAATGCCAACATTTTCTTTGTGTGCATGCTAATAAGCTAATGCAATTGTTTAGCTAAAGTTCCACTGTGCCTTAAAGGTTAGCCCTGCAGAGCCAGCTCATTACCAGTCAAGCCATACAAGGTTCTTTCGGATACTACAATGGAGTAAGACTGACACAACAGAAAACAGAAAAGACAACCAGCACAAGACATTTACAAACTGTAGGCCTATAGCCCCTTATTCATCAGCCTTGTATGTTTATAATGAGACTAAATGAAAACAGACATTTATTGATATTGCTTTCGACTGAAATGTATCATTGGCACAGATTTATGTTTCGATGGAAGTATCCACTGCATTGGGAGCAGTTACGTTAATGTGAAGAATGCAAGGCTAAATAACGTGTAGCTGAAAATATCCAGAGTCAAGTCATGTCTGATTTAGGAGATGCAACAGGAGGGAGAGTATTGAGGTGAAGGAGAGGGCAGAGAGAAGACTGAAGAGTATATATATATGGAAAATAACAAGCAAAAAAAGAGGGATTACAAAAAATGACAGAGAAGTCTTAGTCAGAGAGATGGATTGGGGGGAGAGAGAGGGTGTCTTTGTAAGAGGAGAAAGATTTTCCCAAAATGCCTGTGACGCCAAGTGTCCCCTCATGGCTCCTTATTTAAAGCTGATGCTACTGATACGAGGCTTTGGGGGAGATGTACAGTTGGAAGAGGTTGTTGAACATTTGATGAGCTGTCGGAGAATACTCAGCAGCCTGCATGGATGTTGTTGTCAGTAACAATATGATCTCATTCTTAGCTCTGCAGTACAAATGTTTCTAAAGCACCACATTTCAGAAATGTTTCTTTGACATAATATTTGATGATGTATGCCAAGTAAAATTAATCACAGTTGTTTAGTAATGCAAAGATTTAGGGTCAGATTTATGTAGTTGGATAATGCCAACAAACTACTGGAGAAAAACAAGGACAGAGCTCAAGAAAAAAGCCATTTAATTGTAGACATGAACATCAGACAAAAGCAATTAGGTCCCCATAAGTAATAGCATATGGTATAATTAATGGATTGTGCTTTTGTCAAGTTTCCTTTGTGATAATAATTTTTCCCCTTTCAGAAAAAGTGACTAAATTATGTGACCAATTGGGAAATTGGGTTGAGCCTGAGACTGGATCCACTTGTGAACCATCTTCAAAGAAGAAATCAGAGGTATTTCATCTTGGGCTGTATCCCTGCAAATAATGGAGGTACTTTCAGTAGCTCTGCAACTAATTTGTACGTTGAACTTCCTTTTTACCCAGACGGAGGTCAATCATTTTTTAAGGGATGCTCCAGGAGAGCCCTCTACAGTGGCCACTGACATTAAGACAGATGTTATAGAGGAAATTATCCTTGAAAATAAAAAGACATGCTTAGAGAAAATGAGGCATGATCCACCTTACAACAAATCAGGTACTGTCTACTGAATGTAGAAAGTCACTGCCTATCAATACATGTTTTATTTTAAATCAAGCGTATCAAGCTTCATTTAAGTGAAATAACTGTTCAAAAGAAATGTTGCTTTACATTTCTTGGTGTTGTAGGTCTTTACTGCAGTCGTAACTGGGATGGCTGGTTGTGCTGGGACGACACTCCAGTTGGAGCTCTTGCCTCCCAAAACTGCCCAGATTATTTTGCTGACTTTGACCCAACAGGTGAGGAGTGAGACTCAGGGGTTTTTGCCTTGCTGGTCTCTTGTTACCCTCTCACAAAGATTACCCTTTTCAATCTTATTGATAACATTCAAACAAATTGGACTCACTCTTAGTTCTTCTTCGCAGAAACGGCTACTAAGTATTGTGAAGAGGACGGTCGTTGGTTTCACCATCCAGAGACCAAAAGAATTTGGACAAACTTTTCACTCTGTGCAACTTCCCATGAGAAGAGGCAGAGGGTAGAGTAAAGTATTATTGATTAATAAATCCTTTTTGATGAATTGTTTTAACTAAGTTTTTTTGCAGGTTCTCTCAGTTTACCAACACGGCTTGTTCTCCTTGCAAGTTCAGGATATGTGGCATCTTCCACAAAGTTGTATTCCGCTGTTGAAGGAAAAAGTGGATAAAGGAATATGCACAAATACAGTTGAACTTTAGGCTGTGTTACTAAAGGAAGTAGTTCACTGATTATTATTAAGTTCATTTTCAACAACCTGGCAAACCCAAATTAATGTCTGACTTATAGCTGGCTCAAGAAGCACCCGATTGGCATCCATTAAAAATCTATCTGTTTCAAACAACAAACTTTTTCAAAAGTGGAATAATTGCAGCTAAGTTATAGCATGCCTCCTTCAGATGACAATATTTAAAAATGTGAACAGTTGAAAACACGATATCATATTAAACTCACAGTTTCTGGTTTTATCTGAAAAATCTGCTGGTCAGGTAATGAGATTACTCTTAGATTTTATAAAGGAAATAAGATCATACAGATCATGCAAAAAAATAAAAAGTGAGCCTGAACCTTTGAAATTGTGAGGCAGTTGTTGCTCATCATGTTGGTTTGAAATCATAGGGTACCTCTGCTGGGTTTCTGTGTAAACATGTTTTCTTATTACCAGTGTAGAAGCCATTTTATTCATGGTTAATTTAGTCTCAGAATTCTGATTTCAGTTGGTGCTAATAACGCATATTGTTTGGATTATTGGAAATGAGTATGTGATTTATGGGATTTTTTTTATTTGGAATGGAAAACTTGTATCACTTTAATGGATTATTTGGACATATTTTTGGCAGGTATTTTTTGTTATGAGTGGAGTTTAGTAATTAATGTGGAGGCAATGCACAGGGGATGTGAGAAAATGAGAACGTCTATGTCTGTGGTGGAGGTGAAGTAGCGTCACGCCAAAAAAATGTTCGATCGTGTTTAAGTTCAGATTTTGAATATTAAGTTTGGATGCTCTTTTGGAAATTGTGGAATCTCTAAAATTAATAAAATGGAAATTAGAAACTACAGATAGCAAATTGGCTCCTACTATTTAAGTGACATTTTAAAACACTCTTTTAGGAAATTGCCACTTCAACCAGTCTTGGACTCTCAGCATTATTTAAGAAAACTAAAATTGTTAAAGCATTCCCCATGTTCCTACCCTTTTCCAATGAGCTATTCTAGTTAAACGCCTTGAAACATTCTCCTGTTTAACCAAGAGCTCAAGTTTCAAGAGATAATTGTCAATCAGTGTTGATAGTGTCGAGGGTTCAGCAAAATTTTGGACCAATATCAATATTCATGTACTTTGTTTTTGTAATTAAAACATTTTTTTTTTTTTCCACAGACACTGAAAATTGTTGAGAACGAATACAAATGCCTCCTGAAAATAAATCACGATCCACCTTATAACAAATCAGGTATTGATGTTTACTGGATCTATCATACAAACGAGGGGCCTGGAAACATTTCTAATCATGTTCTTGTGCTGTGTTGTTGTTGAAGGTCTGTACTGCGGTCGTAACTGGGACGGCTGGCTGTGCTGGGACGATACTCAAGCAGGAAACTATGCCTCCCAAAATTGTCCTGACTATTTTTCCAACTTTGACCCGACAGGTGAGCAGTATAACTCTTAAACAGGCCTGTTAGACTTAGACTCATAGTGCAGGGTAAAAAAAAAAGTATTTACATGAAAAAAAGAAAAAAAGTTGATTAGCAACTCAGATTTAAAGACACTGCTGAACAGATTTACAGAGGATTGGATAGTGTTCCTGGAATATATTACACTTGATTGTTATTTAAATATTGTTCTTTTAGAAAAGGTAACTAAGTTCTGTGGAGAAGACGGGCAGTGGTTTCGCCATCCAGAGACTGGCAAAACTTGGACCAACTACACACTGTGTGCGGTCAACACTAAAGAGAAATGGAGGGTAATGCTTCTATGATAACTTTTAATCATCATACACACTGGTTCTCAGTAAGTAGGCCTACAGGCTTGCTTGGTTTTCCTGTCAATTTAAAGGTCAAATATTATCGTCCTTTTTAACCAGTTTAAATAAGTGTTAGAGCTCCCAAAAACATGCCTTTCAAGTTTCTTGCACAAATCCACCCCTATCCTGTATTTTAGCATGCCTATAAACCCCTCTATTTCAGTCCTGCTCAGAACAGGCTGTTTCTGTGTCTGTATCTTTAAATGTAAATGAGCTCTGTCTGACCACGACCCTCTGGAATGGCTTGGGTGGCTCGGGCTTTCTCGCACCATGCCCAATTTTTTACAGTAAGAAGGCAGACTCAAGAGTGCAGAACAAACACCTAGCTGAAGGAGTGTCACCCTCCTGGGGGAGGAGTTATTGCCCTTTGTGATGTCATGAAGGCAAAATATTCAAACGGCCTGTTTGAGCACACATTTTCTGAAAAGTGGAGCAGGAAAAAGATGGAGAGGACGGATTTTTATCAAAATTGTGTGGTTTGTAGACAGGTTAGGGACACATTAATGTTCGAAAACCATGGTAAAGTGTACATATTTCAATCAGGAGAGACAAGTAAATGATTCAAAGATGAATATTTATTTTACATTTGTGATATTGAATGATTGTAAGAGAATCTTTGGCGCTTGAACTCTACAGGGAGACAGATTGATTGAAGATGTCTGCCCTGAGAGGCAACAAGATCTATCCCGCCATAGAGTCCAGACACTGGTGGTGGAGGTGTTAGCTTATGATGTGGGTTCTCAAACCACAGCCAAACACAAAAACAAGACGACTATATGTGGTCCTGACTCTGTATGTGTATATTGAAGTGTGTGTTATTGTGTGTGATGTTGTCTTCCCTAAAAGAAGGCAGCTGCCCAGCTTTCAGGAGACGCAGAGGTGGAGCTTTCTGATGAGGCCACCGTCAATCCCATGGTGAACCCAGTGGAACAAGAGATAGTGAGGAAAAAGATCCTTGACAGTCAGTACAAATGCTTTGAGAAAATGAATCGAGATCAACCGTATAACAAATCAGGTAGAGAAAACAGACTCATTTAGCCTCCTTTTGTTGTTCTTTTCCTATTTTGATGTTTGACTGTCTCACGTTGGTGTTACAGGACTGTACTGCAGTCGCAACTGGGACGGCTGGCTGTGCTGGGGCGATACTCAAGCAGGAACCTACAACTCTCAAAACTGCCCCAACTACTTTGTGGACTTTGACCCGACAGGTGAGCAGTGACACTCAGGAGACATGCGTGCATGAGTTGAAGACAATCTATGACAAAGACAAAACATGAACACAAACTGTGTGCATGTGAAGACATTGTTGGAGAATTAGTAGTTATTGATTTGTTGTTACTTTCAGAAAAGGCCACTAAGTACTGTGGGGAGGACGGTCAGTGGTTTCGCCATCCGGATACCAACAGGACCTGGTCCAACTACACACTCTGCAACGAAAACACTAAGGCAAAATTGAAGGTGATTATTTAAACCAAGTATAGCCTGCTATCATATACAATCTATTTTACTTATTTAAAGGCGGGGTTGGTAATTTTCAAAAACAAGCATGATTTTGAAAGCAGCATTGCCTCAGTGCTTCGTCTACACCCGCCCCCTCCACTCTGTGCTCCCTCAAAAGCCACGCCCCTCACTTACATGCACGAGCGACGTTGCTCCAGAAGTGGACCTCAGCTCATCCCTTGTATTGTGTAGAAACTACGTCTTCTCATGTCTCATTCAGTGGTAAGTAAACACTAAACTTTATCATAATACATGTAAAAAAAAAAATTGTGACTATTGTACTACTCACAACGGCCATCGACAAGCTCACAGTATAAACTCCGTCATCAGTGACGCGCTTTGATAGTGGGCTAGTGCATGCAAGGGGTAGAGAACGAGCAGGGAGACATGATTGGCTCATCAAAGTGGTACCTCGTGGCAGACATTGGTCGAGGCTTTTACATGCTTACAACTGCTACAGAGGACGGATTTCCTTTGTTCCTTTTTCAGAGCACATGAGTTATTAATTTCTGTCAGGACCTAAAGACAATTTCAAACAAAATCTTAAGAAGTGTATCTGGAGAAAATGACCAACCCTGCCTTTAATTTGATCTTTGAGACGATGTAAATGTGATTATAGAATCACATCATGAAATACTTGCTGATAAGAAATGATGAACCTAAACTTCTACTCCACTAATCATTTAACTTTGCTTTCTTTTTCATTTTCTTTTTCTTTGTCTTCTTTGTCTTTCTCAAGTATTTTACCCTGTCAATTTGCATCAGCAATAGCTGAACAAAATACTTAACAACTTGGACATGTAAAATTCATTTTTTCCATTGTTGTTCTTCGCAAACTGTTTGTCTTCAAGTTTGAATAATAGAAGTTGAAACACGTAATGGGCTGATTATGTGAAGCTACACGGTGTGCTTTGTGATAAATTCAAAACACACACAAAAATATTCCCTCCAAACCTAAACTGTCTTCCAAGACATTTTTGCATTCTTCTAGCTTTATTTTTCTGTCTTTCCTTTTGCAGACTTTTCTAACTCACCCCCTATCTTACTTCGTACAAGTTTGCCAAAGAATGTTTCATACAGTGTATATCCAAGGCCATAAAAATACAACCCCACTCCTGCCTTCCCAGTCTGGCCAAATAATGGCACAAATAATGGCACCTTATCAACGGGCCCAAATAATGGCACCTTATGAACAAAACATCTGCAAAAAAAACTATAAGAAACTTCATTTTACTTCCAGTCAGTGTTCTGTACAGCTGAAGCAGCTGCTCTGGCAAAGCTGAACGCTTTCTGATCGATCAGCCGCTCCATCTGTTACCACAAAAACCTGATCTTTGCTGATCTGGGCTCCCATCCTCAGGAAACCTCAGAGAACAAACTGTCTCAGCAGTATCATCTCAAAGGAAAATAAAGCTAAATAAATATACCATTGTTTCCTGATGGGACTAAGTAGATGTGAGCTTTAGCTCAAAATTCCTTATTTTACAAGCAAGGACCCACACATCAGCTGCTTATTAAAATTATCTTTCATTAATTCATAGTTTCAACATGCTTGTGTAAATGTGTTTGAATTCCTGTGAACTATTGTTCTGCCTTGTCAATTTCAACCTGTCAAGTATTATATGCTATTTCTTAATAACTCTACATTCTACTGTGTATGACTGTATTTCATAAGTTGCGATTTCATTCCTGTATTCAATTCAATTCAATTCAATTCAATTCAATTCAATTCAATTCAATTCATTCCTGTATTTATCTATTCCTCAGTTATGTATCTACTATTGTAAAGGGGAATCACAGGATTAAGGCTGACAACAATTTTTCACAATTACCAACAATTGCCAACTAATCATGGATCATTTTACAGCTATGCGAAAAAGAACAGTGATGAGACAATTTAATTAACTAATCCAATTCATTTATTGATGAAAACAATGGTAATATTACCTTTCCATAAAGCCCAGTATACTGTAAGATTGGGTTGCATTTTGATGAGCATTTATTTAGCTAATTTCATCTGTCACCCATATTTCAAGAGTAGGCTTAAAATACATAACGTGATGTATCTAATGCCCTAATGGCTTACAAAACCGTGTGAATCAAGAAAGTCCCTGATGAGGTTTGTCCAAAACATAATATTTAGTGCCAAGTGTTTAGAAGGGAACATTTGCTTTGGGGTAAATTTACAAGCGATTTTGGGCCTTGATAGTAACACAAAATAATTTTTTTCTCACATGATAGAAAACATGACACTTTCTCTTTAACTTTGATTAAAAAAAACAAATCCAGGTTGTGCTACATCTGATTTCTTCTATCACTTAATCCTGTTTGTCTGTTGTTGTTTTTTACAGTCAGCGTACATCCTGTTTTACATGGCAATTGTGGGTCATGCTTTATCTATCGCCTCCCTGCTCATCTCTCTGGCCATCTTCTTCTACTTCAGGTAACGGATTCAATATGATGCTGTTGCCCTTCATATAAGGTTTTAACATTATAAGATAGTTAAGCTGTTTAAGTATGTTTAGGTTATTTATGCACGTTATAATGCTTGTGAATGCTTAACATAATAGGCACTGATACAGTTTGGGATGATTAATCGGTACTGGCTTTGCCCTTGAAGGCTCAATCATGTCGTCAGTGTCATCATTGAGTCTGACAGGGGCACAGATGGTGGTGATCTTTCACTACAGTCTCCTCCAGCCATTTCATTACTCAGCATAGAGAGAGCTTTGGTCTCAGCCTTATTCACAGTCAGCAGAATCTTCTTTGTGCCTCTGACCGCACTGGCAGAGCAGAATGACAGTTTTAAACACTCGCCTTGGAGCCAGACAGAAGATTATGTCCATGTAAAGAGTGTTCATATTTCTGTCACAATTTATAGTATAGTAAAAAAAGTTGTTTAAAACTGTGCTTTAACACTTTAAACTCATGTTACTTGTCCTGGAGAAGCTGTGTGAGGGCATAAATAATCAACACTTATTCAGTAAACT
This sequence comes from Tautogolabrus adspersus, assembly GCA_020745685.1. NCBI lineage: Eukaryota > Metazoa > Chordata > Actinopteri > Labriformes > Labridae > Tautogolabrus > Tautogolabrus adspersus. Next base: position 14,213,224 of record CM036550.1, read on the forward strand.
GATACTATTCTCACTTTATTGCTTCTGTCCCACATCAATGCAATCTGTCAGCCTTTAAGTAGTTCAGCAGCTGGAATGAATGTAATTCATACACAACTTAACTTCACTAATTTCATGCCAACTTGGCTGCATTGTGCATTTATTTCATGGATGTTTAGGATTCAAAACCGGAGAGCTGTGACGTCCAATGGCAGCGTTGGTGCTTTGCTCTTATCAAAAGCGTGTGCACCTGAGCGCACTGCTCATTAAAGCTGTTCATCCCAATATACTGCTTAATCCCAGAGGAGAAAAGTGCCTCAGTAATTGAGATACTGCAAAGGAAATTCAATTAGAGGAGGGTTAAAAAAAAAAAAAGTGGACAAGGGTGAAGGAGGTATAATATGCAGTTCATGTATGTGAAATGTAGAAAAGGTGAAGCCTGATAGGAAAAGGTTAGCAATAGTGTTCACATTGTATGGAGTTTTTGTTTATTTTTAAGCAGGAAGGAACTTAATTGTCGTAAATTTTAATGATACCACTTTACTAAGCCAGACACTTAAGAAATCTGAAAACCGAGCCCATGGGAAAGATTTAATTTTATGTTCCGTTACAATATTTGGAAACACTAACATTTTGGGCCCGTTGATTGTGAAAGCTCCAGTTGTAAAATTTGACATATTGAAGAGTGTTGACCTCCCAATTGCAGCTGTTATCAAGCACATATCTTGTAAGTTACCCTCAGTTTGCTCTAAAGTTTTATGCACACTCATAAATCTAGCGGCCTTGTTGAGGGCAGGTGCATAATCATCAAAACCCCAAAGACCCACTGAGAGTCAAACTCCTCGCTGAGCTACACAAAAACTCTGCAGGTGAAAGTGATAAGAAATTACGCTTTGGATATTTTACTGGCGTTAAAAACATTTTTCTCTATGTTCTCTTATTGGTGACTAACCATATTTATAGCTAAACACTTAAAATATTGGAGGCTTAATGTTGAATTATAAGATCCAGATGTGAAGCTTTCTGTGGTATGTGATGGTGTACAGCTGCACTACCCTGATATACAACTCTCGACAAAACACTGTCAGAACTCCCAGACAAAAATACCCTAGCTTGCGGTGGAAAAACATGTCCGACCTGATAATGTTTGCAGACATTCTGACCCAAGTTCCCATAAAGATTCAGTCAGAAGCTGCTGCATATCCTTAAAGTTTAAATGAGTCTGTATTTTTTCCTCCAAGATAACCATGGCCCCAAAATAAGAATCTTAAAATGTACAATCGTATATAATTCCTTTGTACTGTCTTGAGGAAATGTAGCACTCTTAAATTTGGCCATGAGCAGTACAAGGATATCATTTCTAAAGTTGTGCAGGACATATTAATAGGACATATGCAAACAAGTAAAATGGTTCTAAGGTTTTATTCAGCACTGAAAACTGTGTGAGCAGTAGTACATTTAAATGCTGCCCTCGAATAAATACTGTACATTATTTTACCCATCATTAACAATAAACCCACTGGATGTGACTGCCTTGTAATAATTTTGCTATTAATTCTGAGTGGCCAGCCAAGTTAATGAGGAAGCACCCTCGGGATCCATTATGCATTATTTAACAGCGAGTCCAGCATGTACAGGAGAGAGCATTTAGCAGCAAATCCAGCGCATTGATCTAAGAGATTATTTCACAAACTGCGAAAATTTGCCTGAGATGAAAGATCCCAATTATTGGATATTTTATAGACTGTAGCAACATCTGACAACGTCATTAAACTATTAGACTGCAAGATTCTTTTAGTCCTGGTTATTTAATCAGGAGAGGCAATTGTTTCCCATTTTCAATGTGATATTTTGGTGTGTCCTTAAGAATTCATTCCCTTGCTTGTAGTCCCAGGTGGAATTCTTTTGCGGTTATCACATAATGCCCTGGTATGCAAGCACAAGAATCAATAATGTGATCTGTCTTCGCACAGGAGTCTGAGCTGCCAAAGGATCACGCTGCACAAGAACCTCTTCTGCTCCTATGTGCTCAATTCAGCTCTCACCATCATCTACCTCGTAGCAGTGGTCAATAATCCTGAAGTGGTGGGCAGAAACCCCGTAAGTAAAGCCTCTGTGGATAATTTATTTAACGCTGTAAACAATGCTCAACATCCCTGGTGTGGACGACTTAGCACAAAGCTGAGAATAGCCATATGGTAATGTAACCGTGATTACAAGTTCACAGTTAATAAATTAGCATGATAGCATGTGCTTATTTGAACAAAACACTAAATACAACAGAAACTTTTTTGACCATTATAATAGAGTGAGCTTATTATGCATGTTTCAGGGACCGGTCTGTATGCTGGGCGTTAGTATGCCCAGGTCCACCCTTTGCCTGCTGACTAACCCACGATGCCTGTCCTAAGAGGTACACAGAGGGCTGCAGTTGATTCAAGCTATTTTTCTCCTAAATTCCTAAGGCTTTACCTAAGTGTGGTGGACATAAAGTCCGGCATAAAGTCTCACAGAGTTGTATTTTATCTCAGGTTTGGCTCATAGGAGAGCCCTGATTTCTCTCTTTGGGAGTTGCTGCAGCTCCTTCTTAGTAGGTTCATTTATTTTTTGACTCACAAGCTACGCAAAATCCTTCCAACATGTTAAGGCTGTCGATTCTCAGACAGGTGGCAATTGTGACAAAAATGTCTTTATTAATTTTTGTGTTTTAAAGTTTGTCGAGATATTTATATCTGGGTCAAAGTAATGGATGGACAGAGTGATGGACATACATCTCTAGAGCCAGATGATAACATGAATAAAAAATACATTTTAGCAGAATTCATTGTAAGGAGGAGAAATAGTTCAATTTTCTTCAAATGAGATACAAATGTATTCCTGATTTATGCTAAGCCCAACAAAAATGTAAGGTTGAAACATTTCGATGGACTTTTAACATTCATTTGCCCTGCGAGCTCAGGCAAGTGTGGAAGTGGAAACAAATCTGTATTTTTTATTCAACATTTAAAGTTAGTAAAATAAACAGACTTGTAAGTATTTCCTAATTAGTATTTCATGTTGTATCTTGTCATCAACACACAGGTTTTCTCTCTGTTCCACATGTTTCTGGCAGAGTTTTGGAGCCACACTGAATGCATTATGTAAATTCTTTGAAATGAGGAGCACTGCTCTGGTAGGGATGATAAATCTGTCTCATAGGAATGCCTCACTATTAGAATTGAGCATAAATTCATGTGCTACTTTTGAAGAACCACTCTTTTTGGAAATAAAAGTTCAACTCAGTGCCTCCTGCCTATTGAAATGTTTTATTGTTTAGTATGACAACTCTACAAAATGAGAGATCTTTACTTTCGTGTAGAATCGACTTAAACTAATCGCATTCAGGCTTTTTAAATTACATTTTTTGTTTAAACAGTGTCAGGGCGCAGATGGCCTGGCGGTTGGTTCACGTCCCATATGCGGAGGCTGTGGTCCTCTGGGTGGGCGGCCCGTGTTCGGTTCTGGCCTGTGGCTCCTTTCCCGAGTGTCGTTCCCCACTCGCTCTCTCTCCCTGGTTTCCTACTCTATCCACTGTCCTGTCAAAATAAGACCAAAAGCCAAAAACAAAAAAAACAGTGTCTGATTATTACCTGCTTTTGAAAAACGTAAAAGAAAGCCTTATAACCATCCCCAACCTGTTTCCAGCTGGAGCATCTCTTGACAACAAAAGTCCTAGAAGAAATATCCAGGAGACAGTGGCCGCGTCTCAGTGATGGGACTGATTCTGTGTCCTGCTGCTGCTCGTCTTCATGCATTTACATATGTGTGCGGCTCATCCTGTCTGATTTCTTAATTCACATCCCATCTCTAATTGTCTCCAAGATGCACTCAGGAATGACATGAAATATGTTAATATATTGTTTTTGTGCATTTTTTAGGCTCTCCTTGATTTTTTCAGCTGTCAGGTTGAGTTAACTAGCTCCAACATGTCAAAAACTAAAATGTTTACCATAGCACCGGCTTTACAAGAGGAAGCTGAACAAGAAATCACAAGCACCATTGGTTAGGAGTCACGCGTGCCTGCTGGGAAACCTGATTGAAATTTACCGCTGCCAAAGTGAGACTTATGAGCCTCTTTTCTGCACTGGTGATTTGGGAATGGTGGATTGCGGTGGAGATTTGCTCACACAGAGAAAACAAGCTCATTTTATTCTTTCTTGTGTAGTGACACACAGTCTGGTTTGGCTTGCCAGCATTGTGGGGGAGTGAATCCCCAAAACGTATGTCAAACCAGGGAGGATGCTGAAAACATGAGAAACATGTACATGATCTACGGCAGCTTGATTTGTTAACCAGAAGTTTGCAGGGAACTTTATTCAAACACAAACATCAGTTTATTATGACTGATCGGTGAATGACCTGACTCCATGCATTGATACGAGTCCATGTCTGTAATGGAGGAGATTCCTCTGTGAAGAGGAACGTAGAAAAGTGAGGGAGAGGCACGACACATGGATTACAGTTTAGCATAACTGTTCTGTGTTTTAGCTGGGAAGACTCCTGAGAGGAGTGGTTCATAGTAATGCCAGCATATCTGAATAATCCTGAGGCCTCACACATGCACTTTTTAAACAGGACTGGGAACCAGAGACCCCGACGGGAATATTTAAAAAAAGTCATATTCATGACTCTGAGAGGGTCTTTTAGAGTGTGATAGATACAATGAGAAATAAATCAAATAGCACTGTGGTTTTTAATTGAGGTTTCCTACAAGAGATTAGTAGAACAATCATATCTTAAGTATATTTTGATGTCTTACAACACTGATTCATTTCCATTTAGGGAATGGATTGTAGTAGGAAGATCAAGTGTTTGTTCCCTTGAAATACTTAGAAGTTGAGTTTAGAACAGGATTTAATTAATAATAAAGGCAAAATGAAGTCCAGTTTGAGGAAAAGTTGATCGTAGACAAGATATTTTTAATTGCTTTTTATATTTTTATCTTGTTCTATTTAAGTACTCTGCAGGAGCATTGGTGTTTTATATCGCTTCTTACTATTTTGGATTTAGTCCTTTGCTAATTGTTTTGCACCCAAACACCAAGTCATATTCCTTGTATGTGTAAATATATTTGGCAATAAAAAAACGGTTCTGATTCTGATTCTGATAGTTTGTCATTGTAAAAAAATTGAGGTGACGCCTGCGAGCTTGTTAGGGCAGACAACTCGAGCTGTGCTGATTTCACACTTGAAATCCGGCATTATCCACAATCACCTGACAGATGAAAGATGTTCCGGTCTCTTTCTCTGCTCCTTCATTGCCAGTTCTGACCTGCATCACTACTGCACACAAGCTCATCCCCACCAACACCCCAGCATCCACCTGTTCAAGCAAATGCAAATGTGAATTGTCTGTCTGAATTACATTATAATGTTCAGGTTAAAATTTAAATTTATAGGATAAATACCAAGAGGTCTAAAATTGGTCTAAAACCTGAGTGTCTATCGATCCACAAAATGTGAAATAAACCCATCCAGTCCTTTGTTTGTGGTCTGCATAAGTCTTACGACACAGAGAAAAGTGGACCATTTAACATTTTCTCAACTTGTGACATCACAAGTTGGATTGTGGTAAAAAAATAATACCCTCCCCTTCCCTAGTATCTCCACCCATGGTCTCCACCCCCAGCCAAGAGCAAAACTTTTGCGCAGGTCCGCCATTTTTATTCTCGCTACAGAGGAGTGATGTCTACCAGGAAAACTCAGGGAGGGCTCATTGCTATTGCTTATTGCTAAGAGACACACACACCAAAACGGAGCGTTCTGAGAGAGCTTGTTTATACAGGGTCACAAACCTCCTCTGGTGCTTGAATCATGTTCTATTTTGACCAAAGCACAGCACAGATGTTTCATTTAGACCACAGGGGACTGTTTGAAAAGGTGGAAAAAGTGGTATAATATGTTCTCTTTAAGAGAGGAATTCAGACTTTCTGAATTTACATATAGTTGTGTACAGAGTGAGTGTGTTAAATACATTAGGACAATTACAACTTACTGCATGTACTTACGTTTCTCAGTAATTAAAGCATATGTAGAGTGTGTTGAGATAAGATTGACATGAAAATTACCATCAAAGCCATGTCTTTCAAAAAATTATAGTAATGACTAAACCACAAAGAATAGATACATAATGAGACATGTTGTCAAACTGTGCTGGTTGCATATCAATCTGCACAGTGTAGCCTAAGACATTGATTGCACTTGCAGAGCCTCTCATTTCGTTCTGCAAAGCAAGACAAATGTAATCAAAGAAAACTCCAACTACTAAGAAAAACATCACTTCCATCTCAGTCCACCTTCAGAGAGGGTTAATGAATAGTGTCCTCTCTGTCAATAAAGGTAATACTTACTGATGATTTCACGTCACTCATGCAGAAACATCCACTCAAATTGTTGTATAACCCGCTGAGATGATGTCAGTAGGATCTCAATTGAATGCTGCTAATAGATTTCATTTTTGTACAAGAAGTACAGAGCAGGGAAAAAAAGGTAATAAACATAGACACATTCCTTTGTGGCTTTCTCTGCAGGTTGGGTGTAAGGTGTTACACTTCTTCCACATGTACATGCTGGGCTGCAATTACTTCTGGATGCTATGTGAAGGGATCTACCTGCACACGCTCATTGTGGTGGCTGTGTTTGCAGAGGAGCAGCATCTGCACTGGTATTACCTCCTTGGCTGGGGTAAGTCCATCTGCATTTGTTTGAAACCCTATTTGCTGTATTTATTTTCCTCTTTTTTAAATCAGAAAAAGGCAACTCGCAGCATAGGACACGATCCAACAGCAGAAATTTACCACCAGATCCTCGTACAGTTTGTCACCCTGGACATGCTGACAGCTTTATTGGCCCTCCTGTCGCTTAGTTCTCAAACTGTCCTGTTTTTCACCCTGTACAGGACATAAATAATTGGTGCAGTGTGTCAGTCAAGTAGGTAACGAAAGTAAATGGATAGGCCATCATTAAAAACTGGAGGATAACCTTCAGGCTTGTACTGCTGTTTGTTTCTGGAGGGTGGCCAGCCAGGATCTACAGTGGTTGATATTCTGCAGGGCCTCAATGGTGTCTGAATAACTGAACATGGGTTCCTGATTATTTCCAGACCTCTCAGTGTGTGTGTGTTTTATAAGAATCAATGTTAAATTAACCATTAAACCAACCATATGGTTTTGTTTTAAGGGTTTGGCCTATAAAATCATAAAAGAAATGTTAGTAGAAAATAGGATATCAGAGTTGATCCACTATATCTCTGCCTTTCCAAGAATATATTTGTGAAGCAGTCGTTTATACGGGTAGGAAACAACCGACCAAGCTAACCACACATTTTACTGTTGCATAAATGACTGAATGAATTCTCCCAAACTCACTCAAGACCTCATATGGCCGCCATCTTTTTCCCTGTCCAAGGCTTTCCGCTTGTGCCTGCATCCATCCACGCCGTGGCAAGGAAAAAGTACTTCGATGACAAGTGAGTAATGTTCCAGAAACTTCTGCAAATAAACAGGAGGTGTTTACATATGTGCTCGCCTGTGTGTGATTGAGAGGGAGAGTGTGCAGATACCCACACGTGTGTGTTTTTGGATGTGCGTGTGTATTTTGGGCAGCAGACAGCACTGACTGATCTGTTTTTCCCTCTGTAGCTGTTGGATGAGTGTGGAAACCCATCTGCTCTACGCAGTCCATGGTCCCATAGTAGCAGCGCTTCTTGTAAGTCCCCCTGTTTGAGTATAATACACAACGCATACCAGGACATTGATTTAAAAAACGTAATTACATGTTTGATATTTTGTTAGGACTTTTAGTTCTTATAACATTTAAGACAAGAAAAATAGCTTGGTTTATTTGTCTTTTTCTATGTATTTTTTTCTTCCTCCAGGTGAATCTTTTCTTCTTACTAAATATTATAAGAGTGTTGGTGACCAAGCTCAGAGACACTCATCGAGCAGAGTCGAACATGTACATGAAGGCGGTGAGAGCCACGCTGATCCTGGTGCCCCTGCTAGGAATACAGTTTGTCATTTTCCCCTGGAGGCCAGAGAACCGGCTAGCTGGGGAGGTCTATGAATACATCATGCACATACTCATGCACTACCAGGTAGGCACCGGGCTGACAGCAAGGCGCTGCTTTAATCAGAATTTCCATTAAAAGTACCATAGGAGCTCAGTTCAAGGGTAATGTAGCAGTGAATTAAAAAGCTCAGTACTGTTGCTTCACTTCCCATCTGGGTTGAAAGTACTTGAAGGGTACAACATTTATAAACACTGTAATCTGAAAAATATTGTTATAAGTTATATTATTTTACTACCCAACTCTCATCATGTATGCAAATTTGTTCTTGGATGGAGCTAACAGTCCTTTTTGGTCCTACCAGGCTCCAGATGTAGATGTTTTGCATGCTTGAAAGGTCTAATTTTCTGCCTCATTATTGTTTGGATTGATTGATGTGATATGCTGATGATTCCCCCTTAAAGAACCAGTTAAGCACTCTATTAACTTTCACTACCAGTTAGGCACTTAATCAACAACAAGCTGTTGTTAATTTTCTTTCCTTAAAAAAAGAAACCTATTTACTGTAGCCCCTTTCACACATGGTCTGCACTCCTTATAATTTCTCCTCCTTTTCGGATTTCAACAGAACTGGGGGTGGGGGGGGGGGTGTTTATATCCCGTGGTTTTTATATCCTGTGAAGGTGAAAGTTCATGAGTTTGATTTTGAACTCCTTTCCTACTGTGAGATGCTAATTTGTATTCTTTTGCATTTTAAGGGATTGCTGGTGGCAACAATATTCTGCTTCTTCAATGGAGAGGTAAGCCCTGATCATGTGGTTACGGAACTCAACATTTTAGGAATTTTGCACTTACTTGCTTATTTTTGCAAGAGTTAGATGAGAAGATTTTTGCCACTCTCATGTGCAAAAGCTATATATAAAACCAGATCCAGGAGAGACTTAGCTTAGCTTAGCTTAGCATAAGGCTAAGCCGGAAAGTTGTTGTGCTATTAAAAAAAAGTTGTATATTATTGCTTTAACAGACAACCATAAGACTAGAGTAACTCCTGTGATCTTTCTCTTAGGAAAATAGTAAATACTTCTCAAAATGAAACTATTCCATTTAGAATTCTTTGTGCTGTGTGTGACAGTAATTGTGCATATTTGACAGGGTGATTGCATTTCCATAAAGGTCAACCTGCAGATGTTGCTCTGGGAGCTGCTCAGTCACAGAGCAATAAAACTGCCCATTGCTTATGACATTAACCATTGACTCGATCAGGCATTATATTTTTAAATTTTGTTTTTCCAAGGTAGACTCTGACTTCTGACATCTTAACTTGATAGAAAATCAAGAAGCTGCATCTGTCATTAGTCCAATTGTAACACTTTATAAAGATATGCTCAGGTTGTCTCTTTGGAGAGCAGTAGAGCACTGCAGCTGAAGGGTCATGTCAGGTGAGGAGTAAGAAGCTGTTTATAAATGACTGTAAGGTTTCCAAGCCCAGCTGGAAATTGACTCTTCTTTCAAGTTTGCTCCTGTCAGCCTTTCTACGTCTGTCTGCAGCTTTCTCACTGCGTGCATCCTTAACGTGGTTCAAACACTTCTCAGAAAGAGTAAGCTTTTATCATTCTAAAAGCCAAGGTCTGGGGTTAATGGTGCTGTGGAGGCTCTGTATGACGGATGCTTTCAGGCTCAAGTTCGAGTTAACATTATAATATTGAGGCATGCTACTCACACACATAAAGGCACGAAATACACACATGCACAAATAGGACCTATGGATATAATGGAGAGATGTCATAGTGAGGGGGAAGCTCATGGAGCGCGCCACTGATCTGTTGGGGTTCGATGCCTTGCCCAAGTGCACCTTGGTAATTCTCGGGAAATGAACTGGCACCTCTCCAGCAACTGGACAATTTACGTACTTTGGTCCTAGCAGGGACTTGAACCATAGACCCTCCGGTTCCAAACCCAAATCCTTAGAGACTGAGCTGCTGCTGCCTCAAATAAAAAATTAAAAAATACACACATAATATTATTACAACATACTTTGTGTTTAAAACATCAAGAAAATGATTTGTCTTATGTTAAAATGTCTGATTAAAGTCTGTTCTCTGTAATTTTGTATTTTTGTGTTTTGTATTCGTACGAGAGGCAAACAGGTCAGAAATGCAAAACTAAAAAGCAGCAGCTTTAAATACTCAGCATGAAGCGTCTGGCACTGAGGAACCAGCATTCTACTCTGGAGTAGTTTATATTATACATGTATTATATTATATGAAATATATTATACGTTCAGCCAAAAAATATAGGTCACCTATTAGCTCATTTCATCAGCAGGCCAGAGAGCATCCCCCAGCACTATGTCAAAATTATTTGTAGTATCAACAATGAGTAGAGCGTAATGTTTAAATGATGAGGCCACTGTTTGGGAGATTCAGGGTCAACAGACAAGAAGACTATATACAAGAATGTGAGGGTTTGTTCGCTTGATCCGCATAATGACCAATTCAGCTCCTCTAATCAGGACACGGGTTTCTGGGGCTGGTTTCAATGCTGTTTTTTGTTTTGTTTTTTATTTCAAGGCCAAACTGCACAGACCTGCCTTGTTTGTTCAATGGTGCCATTGTCAAGTAAGGTCAGCTTAACAAACAGCTTTCATGCTGTATATGTGACGTATTACATGGAGGCTTTAAGCCCTGGCTGCTCTTTTGTCTCATTATAACAATTAGTGTCACATTTTAGATAATTGGTTTATTGTGTGTTAACGTTCGCAGTAATTACAGTGGTACTTAGGTGTTACAGGATAAAATTAATAACATTGCACTGCCAGAGGACTGTAGCTCCAGATTCTGTTATCAGCACCTTCTTCACACTCAGGTTCCAGTTTTAAGAATCGTTCAAAAAGGATTGTTCACAGAGTCCAGGTGATCAGTTCAACAGAAAATGAGTATCCAACAATAACCGACCAACCTTACTGGATAACACAGGAAAAATAATATATATAACTAAAATAAAAATCATATATATAATTATTATTTTTAAATGTAGGAGTCGCCACCTTTAGGCTCTGACCATTTCAGTTTGAAGTATTTTTTTGTCTAAACAAAGTCATTGAAGCTGCAGGAAAAGAACAAATCACAGAAATAGAATAATCACGTTCAGGGGGTGATGGTGGGGGCTGCATTTGCAGTCATAGATTGCACATGTTAAAGTATTTTATACTTTTATATTGTCACAACAATAAAAAGGACCCAGCCAACTTTCTGGATGAAAAAAGCAAAGAAAAGTGCGTCTTATGCACAAATAGCATGGTTATTCCTGAATCTAAACAGGAAGGTAAGAACATTATGGCATCAATGATTTGGCTATGAATACTGCATCCTGAGATATGGTTGAATATTGAATCAGGAGGCAGCCAAGAGGACTTGCTTTCCTTTTGTTCGTTTGTATCAATGTAGGTGAAGTCAGCGAGTGAGTGTAATATTTGGAACAGTGCCGTCTCTCAGGCATTCAAGCTTCTGGAGGGTGAAAAGTTTGTCGTTGTTGTTGTTGCTCTGAAATCTTAACTTCAAAAAGGGGTATACATCTTACAGGAGAATGAGGAAGTAATGTAGATGAGTTTGGGAAACACTTGCAGTTTGTCCTATTTTTCAGACATTTACTAATGACATATAACTGAATACACACAATCCTATAGGCTGCTGATAAAATAAGCATATTTGTGTTGATACCTTTAAATGAAGGGGGAAGATCCAGGGTGACCCTATGAGCAGTTGTAGATTGACAGATATAGGAGATAATTATTAATATAGTTCAATGTAGACTCAAGCCTTCCTCCCTTTATAAAGTGATGATCTGGCCACATGCACAACTTGGCCTCATAACAAGAAATGTGACTGTGATGTTTGCATTTCCTAACTGGCATCTGTTATTGTGATAGAAATATGAGGCAGCCCCATATGCTGCAACAATTACACTCACATCAGTGAAGATCTCTGTTGCATCGGTTGATGTTGTCACAAGATGGAGTTTACATGGGCTCTGCCTCACTCACACTGCTCCATTGCCGCTTATGATTTACATGTAAATCCAGACGTCTGGCAGAATGATTTTGTGGTCAAAGCAAATTAGGCAAGAGTTCGAAGAAGTGTTTGGGACGTGTCGCGTAGAAATCTGAAAAACACACACAAAGAAAGCTCAAAATGCTACTACTGAGCTGTGGTCGTGTGGACCAAAGTTGAACAGTGATTATACTACACAAGGCAGGCAACAAAAGCCAACAGTCGCAGCTGATGGCTGTTTAACATGAGTCTGGTTCTTCTCAATGTTTCCTCCTTTTAAAAGGAAGTTTTCTTTAAACAACAGGTATCCCACATGGTGCTCGCAAGCTACAGATAGCTTGTGGTCGGGTCTTTAGTTGCATAAAAGGTTAACAGACGACAATAAATGCATTTTGAAAGCCTCTTCCCACTTCAATTTAACATAAATCCACCTGTCAAATTTGATAACATCTGAATCTAACCAGTCACAGCAATGTAGCAGAGACCTCAATCGACATGTTGAATCAGGTACGCTGTACGCTGTTTTAAACGTTTTTGTTTTTATGTTGTCTAGGTGCAGTCGGCGCTAAAGAGGCAGTGGATGCAGTACAAAACGCAGTGGGGTCAGAGACGAAAGGACCACTGCTCAATGCGCTCCACGTCCTACACAGCCACCTCCATCACTGAGGTGCCCGCCTTCATGTACCACCATGACTGTAACAGCGAACACTTGAATGGCCGCCACATGGATGACTCTGAACTGGTGGCACTGAAATCGGGAGAGACGTACGCTTGAGCTGCTGAGTCCCATTGGGGATAAAGAGCGTAGGAACAGAAGAAGAAGAGCAACAGAGCATCGGAGACTTAGAGTAAATCTCATCGGGGAAAAATCTCAGAGGCTGACATAGGTGTGGTCGTTCCCAGGACGATGATACAGGTTTGGGAATAAAGACGTCACAGGATGGAGATGGACTGGCTGAGGCTGACTCTTCATGTAACTATCCATGGCTGTTGGAGCTGCTTTTTTCAGAAAACTTTGATGTCAAGAACTTGTGGCATGAGACCAGAGCTGCTTTCGACTTGTGTCACTTCCTAAAGCTGCTAAACTGTGACGACGGAGGTTTGTGCGGGTGTGGAGAGTGGAGAAATAAGTGAGACTGTGTTGACAGCAAGGTTGGTGATGTTTCCTGTTTGGAAATGAGAATGTTGAATGTGACAGGGATGGTGAATAAAGATTTGAATGGTGTCATGATGCTGATTTTAAGGGTGAAGAAGAAGAACCAATCCTTCCTAAGCTCACCTATACCAAAGGGTGTATGTTGGTCAAAGCTGTGTAGGGGTGTAACACACACACAAACACATCAACAGATTTCACAAACCTGATCGTATGTGCCATGATAGAGGTGACCCTCTGTGCTTAAAGCTCTGGAATTGTGTATATAATGTATGTTCACTGTTTTTGTTGAAAACAGTTTTAAAATGTTTCTAAAGGTTTTTATTTTTGTTTTCTATTAATATTTTATTCTGGCCAAGTCCTCAGTACGTGCTGTGTGTGTGTCCTGTGATGCTGCACTCCTGACTGCTTTGTAGTTGCTGTATTTGTGCCGATGCCGAACATCACAGGGCTGAGAAGCAAAAAGAAGCTACATGCACAAAAAGATTTATGAACAGAAAAACACATTTTAAATTTGATCGGCCACAGGGCTTGTTTCACTGTGTACGCCATCTGACAAGCCAATGATCCTTGAGAACTAGCAGCTTTCTCTGAACTGTGCAAGCTGCGCTGTCTGATATTATTCACAGTCCTCTATTTGTTATGATGCCTTTAATCTATGTTCTGTTTTTATTTTCAAAGATTTATATTCTGCCCTCATACATATTTATTAATGGAATGTAGCATTTTGTATGAATGAACATCGAAGGCAAAGGGAAGGCTTACTGATGAATGGTTGAGAGCATCACATTCAAAATGTTTCGACTGACATCTATCATGTCTTAGAAAAAATCCTCATCACTCTACAAACTTGCACAGACAAACAGGAATAACAACACTTTCATTGTATACAAGTTAAGTCAAATATGACAGTTTAGATGACAAACAGTGCATTTAAGTATGAATAAAGACAAAAGGCCCAAATTAATTTGAATCAAGCACATAGATAAACATTTGAAAACCATCCATTTTGTTGCACTTGGCTAAAACTCTTTGGCCCAAAAGGTGTTGAACATTAAAATTCAGCAAAGGAAGAAAATGTTTTATCCTTGATAGTATAGCCAATAAAGCCTCTGGCTCAGGCTGCTGTGATTTGTCTGTTGACCTCTATAAACAGAAGCCACTCCCTGATTAACGAGGAGAGAGTTCAGCAAACTAAAATCTTTGTAAAAGACTTTAAAGCTCCTTTTAGGAATGTTGAGCTAGCTATGTAACAGACTGTAATTATAATCATTTGTCTTTATGACCTCTAAAAGCACACAAGACTGTGAAGAAGAAGAGTGAAGAGTGCCTGTAACCCTGCCACCAGGTCCCTGTCAGAAAATGTGATAGATAACAATTTCTGCTGTGGAAAATGTAAAACACAAAGAGGCTGTTTTCAAGTGAATGCAGTTCATCTCTTTGTATGAAACCAGCCTGCTGCAGCAGTTTCAGTCATTAAGATAACTATATAAAAACAATTTCTGATGGTATCGTTTTCTTCTCTGGGTCATATTAATTAATTTCAGTCTGTCAAAAGCATTGCGTCATATTATAGGCAAAGTAATTCTCTAAATGAGCCAGCTAATGTAACTTAGGAAACACACAAAATGACCACATTGTGCGTCGGCTTTTTTTCTCTAGGTGCAGTAATCGAGTTATTTTGTCTATGGCAGTGTTTGGTACTGTCTTGTTTCCTGAGTGCATCTTATTGTAGGAACATGTCAAGAAATGAAACAGTGTAGCATTATTAATATTAATGCGGCTATAATGGAGCTTCATGGAAAGAAGAAGAAGATATGATAGACTGTGTTAGATCAGATGGATTACAGACTACTTAGTAGGTAGGTTCACTGCTTAGTTTTTTTTTTCTTTTAATGGCTTTAGCAGAAAAATACCTAAAATATAAAGCATCCATTATTGTATTCAGAATTATTCTCAAGCATTATCTGCTTCCCTAAAATGACATTTTCAGTTCTTGTAAGTTTTTTTTACACTACTGCCAATGTGTCATTAATGTCCAATGTCCTGTCATCATCTATGTGAGGGGTTTTACATTTTCTTTTTAGGTATATCTTGTGCCAAGTGTTGTGTAAGGCATTGAAGATGTCAGAAGGTTATAATGAAGGAAAGGGCAAATAATTTACTATGGACCTATAGTAAAGAGTGAAGCTAAGTATTAATTTGCACATCAAGTCACACAGTATAGTGCTCAAAAGTTCATCTTTATAATGAGCCGGAAAAAAAGTCATATTTTTAATTTATAATCAATATATCATCAGATGCAAAGGATTCTAAATAATAGAAACATGGGACCCAACAAACTCCACATTTATAAAGCAAGTTTATCTGGGAGAAAATGTGAACAACACTAAGGTGATCACTTTTAAACTGGCCTGTTTGGGTGGAATATACAGTAAGTATATCAATCTAGTCAAGTCACAGATGAAGCTCTCATAGCTTCAAAGCAGTTAGTCTTATTTTAGTGTAGCATCTTAAATTCACGGACAATAGGCGTTTTCAGACCGCAGAAACTTTTTCATAGTTATATAGGAACTGTTGGAACCGTCCCTCTTTTTTAGTGATTCTGCACCACAGGAACTATGAACTATTTTAGTTCCTATAGAACCCCTTTTAGAGGAACCTCTTTAGCTCCTGCTTCAGAGTAGGTACCATGGCGGTGCGAATGCAGAAGATGAAAAAGTCCCCGTGGTGTGTAGTTCTCAGGGAACTCTCTAGTGGATAGTTCCTCTTCAAAAAAGTCTCCAGAACTGTTTGGTCCGAAAACACCTTTAGTTTGCAATGTTATTTTCAAATGAATGTTTGTGGTAAGCAAGGTCAAAGAAAGTAACAGAGATTGACAATCAATATGAGAGAATCACATCATTATCCCAAGATGGCAGAGAAGGTTTTATACTACACATGTTCTCGTGTGTCATTTTAAAGTAGCATATACAGTGTTATTTATTTTTAAAAAATGGAATATCATCTTCCTCTTCATCTTTGGAACATTGGTTTGATGTGGTGCACACTGTAAGACACATTTTGAAATCTTTGAGTTTGCAAAAGGCTTCTGTACATTTTGTGACTTTATTCTGATGTAAATATAAGCTGGCACCTTGTTTATAATAGATTTTTGCACTGTGAAATTCTCCTACACTTATTTTTGTAACCTCCCCATGTTTGTCTCCCTCTCCCCCCTCGGCTCGGACTGGAATCACAAAAAAACATGCATTTTGTAAAAGCAAATCTGATCAGTGTTCTTTTTTTTGTATAAAAGCTATTTGGAAAAAGAAGGCACATATGAAAAGCGTATGTGTTGTTGCTCTTTATTTCCTGAGCAACAGAAATCAGAGCAAGATGAAATAATAAAGATGAAAATGGACAATTTGCAGCCCTAACATGAAAATAAAAAGTTATATTCATTTTGTGTTTGATAATGATTTAATGAGATTACGCACTCTAAGTAGAAAAGAAAATCTTTTCCGACCACATCAGAGCAATTTTTTTTTCAAGAGTTTCTCTGTAACAATCTCCAATGATTCAGAATCATTTTCCTGGCCAACACTCTTGTCAATATTTCAAGGTTGAGAGATTTTGTATAAAGAGCGTGCTGGGAAAACAAAGAAGTCTAACTTCATTTTGTGTCTTTGAGATCCCTCGGGCTTGGCAATCTCATACAGGCACTATTTTTTGTTCGAAAATGTTACGCCCCTCCATAAAGCGGCCCTGTGGGGCTAACAACAACTCACATATTGACCCTACAAAAACATGTGAAGCAACTTAAAAACACTCAGAAGGGATTCATTAAGAGACACACAAGCTCAACAAAGAACTAAGGCAACAAGACAACACACAAACATAACCTAGCACCCGATAGTGTGAAACAAGACAAAATCAACTGACATGGCCGCTCACATTCATGATAAATGAAGATTATAACCGTAATAACAAGACTTCTCTTTATATGATTATTACAGCTTTCCTATAGCTACAGTATAATATGTCATTTCAAGCCTTGCTGAATCCTAATGGCACAGCCAAGAGGAGAAGACTTGCCGTCCTCCTGCACAATGATGAAGTCAGACATGTATGGAGGCACTTTGTCATTCTTCTCCTGAGTAATGTCCCCTGCCAGCAGCATAGCAACAAATCCATCAAGTGTTCAATGCAAAGTCTGAAATTGTATGCAAACGAAGACAGAGATAGAGGAGAATCTGCAGTAATGGAGATAAAGTGACACTAAAATCGTCTTAATTGTCCTAGATCTTCCTGTTATGGGTGTTAATTCAAAAGATTCAATAGAACAATATTTTAAGAAAGTTAGAGGAGGAAGAAGAAAATTGCTCTGAAAAGCCTCCATCTTGCAATCATTTGGCCTGGGAAATTTCAGGGAAAATGTCAGGAATGGGCTACTGCAGGCATCGCGAAGTGTTCCCTGACAGGGACAATTTTAGTACCACTGGGCAAGTGAAAAAATATGTGTCATGTATGCTTAGAAATCCACATGACCATGGTTTTTATTTTTCTCCGCAGTGAAAAAGAGACCGCAGGTAAAATCTTCATCTGTGGGTCAAAAATAGCTCAAGATAGCTGGAAACTATTGGTCTCATGAGGTAATTGTTGTCATGGATGGTCAAATTCTCTTCCTACTTCTATTCAGACAACATTCATGTCAATTCAATCCATCTGAAGAGGACTGACTTTGCTCAGAACCCTTTTTCACCCAGCACTTGCAGTGTTTTCAGCTCTTGTGACAGCTGCGCTTTTACTATAACAAGTTCATTGATAATGGAAAAAGGACATGTTTTTCTCAGCTTGGTTACACACAAAGACTCTGCTCTCTACTTTGTCCACAGGTATGATAGCAGCTCAATTTTGTTGTATTTGGACACAGTTTATCGCAGCACTTACCCCAGAAGTACACACCAACAACCCAGCTCACAGTGACAGACTTCATGAGCAAGCATGCAGGGAGCACAGAGAAACCAAAGATTGTGACTAACATGGCTGCAGATTGTCATGTTAAACATGACAATATGTGATACTTTGTATACAGAGCATGCCTAGAGCGTACTCTTTGTAATCGTATTCACAGAGACCCATGATTAACCAACCAATGAGCAAGCAGTAGTGAGGGAAAACTCACTTTTAACAGGAAGACAACTTGAACAGAAGCAGAGACTCATTGGTCGACAGTCATCTCCTCAGCCAGCTAGGCTGGAAATCTTCAGACATGCTAGCTTGTTGCAAGCATGACAGCCTGCAGCTTAAGTTTGTACTATAATAACTCCTGCATGATTAAAAAAAACCTCTTGATAACTTTGTTGCAGCTATGCTAATACAAAAACAGTTCACTACTGTGCTAGCAGCTTTTTTGCACACTCAAGCGCAGTGATGATTTCAGTTGGTTCTATATTTTGTATCCATTTAGTCATTATAATTATTTATTTACTGCACATGACCAATAAAAACAATTTGACAGGATGAAGCAGGAAATTATCACCAGTGACCAAAGCTACAACAACAATAGCAGAGACAGCAGCAAGACAAAAAGAAGATGAGACAAAAAAGAAAAAGATTTTAACGAACGTTTAAATGAGGGAGTGATCCACAAGAGATACCTGTCTAATAATGGATGACTTAGATAGATAGATAGATAGATAGATAGATAGATAGATAGATAGATAGATAGATAGATAGATAGATAGATAGATAGATAGATAGATAGATAGATAGATAGATAGATAGATAGATAGATAGATAGATAGATAGATAGATAGATAGATAGATAGATAGATAGATAGATAGATAGATAGATAGATAGATAGAAACAGCATGGTAGGTCCAAAATGGTATAGTTATGCAGTCAAAACCACAGTCCCTGAGATTCTCAATCAAACCGTCTGTAAAGGGCAACCGTCAGCTGTATCTGTAAAATGTCACATTTGCTTGAAGACAAATGTAAAATGTTTTTTAGGAGCTGCCCACAAAATGTTTCCTGGGTTTCATCATGGTTTTTTTCTTCCTTTGCCTGTTCCTCTTTTTGTTTGGTGTCTCACAAAATGATAAAGATGTCATAAGACCTGGATCAAAATATGTGTGTGTGCATATACAGTTCCATACTGTGTGTGAATGTGTGCATGCATATGCCTGCATGTGTGTGCCAGCTATAGTATTTTCATGATAATATGAGAGAAAGGGACCCCTGCTGTGTTCAATGCCGCCGCCTCAAAGAGAATAAATCAAACCATCAGAATCTCTTCTCACTCAGGGACTAATCTGCCGCATGGTCTCATAAGAGACGGGACTTCTGAGACGTGATTGGATTTAACAGTCGTGGTTGCATTCAGGCATTCAGAATTGCAACCCTCTTTGAGCGGGATGGAGCTCGGCATGAAAGGGAGGTTAAGAATATGAAAAAGAAAGCTCAGATTTTACAAATTATGATTGGAACGTCGCCCCCATAAGTGTCATCCGACTCATTTCAGACACCATCATGTCATCTGTGCTTCTTGTTTTCAGCCTGATGCTCACAGCTCTGTTGCACATTTTGGAGGGCCAAGTCCATTTATCCACAAAGCCGCAGAATAATCAAGAATTTTTATTGGATTTTTAAATTGCACTTGATGCTGTTTGCCTCTTCGGGAAATTAGCATCGCCCAGGAAGACACCTTCGGAGAGAGGAGGAGAGATTACCTAATAAAGTAACTCCTCCTTCAGGATTACCATCTAACACTCATAAATTATAATCTTTGATGAGCTTTGTGTTTGATGTTTTATTGGAAGATAATGCTACAGTAGCTGTGTGATTATCATCTAGGCGCTCTTGATTTAAACCCTTTGATAATAGTAACATAAGAGCCAAAGCAGTAGCCTGCAGGTCACTGATCCACTTGTGTGAAGATCAGATTTTGTAATGGAGCAGCGGAGAAACGGAAAAGAAGAGAAGAAAGATTCACAGTAGATATATTTTTCTGCTTTACTGAGTTAAGAGCAGCACTTATAGAGAATTCCTTTGCATGTGCTGAAGACCACCGCACACTCTGAGCTCTCTGATATCATGCTGTCTTAAAAAGAAACCCTCATAAACAACATTGGATATCTTTGGATGGCCGTGCAAAGTCCAACACATCCTGATGAAAGCTTTTCTTTACGCTTTGTTTGTTCTGAAGGCAGAGGTGAGCCTGTCAGTCAAAGCTCAGGGCACTTAATATGTCTTAGAAGATAACCATCATGTAATAGTATGTTCCATCATTATGCACTAATGGGATTTGTGAGTCAAATTACTGTATCAATAATGAGAACCCTTGACAGACAAGCGGCCATAGAGAGGCTCTCGACAAGACAAAACTTATTTCCGGCTTGCATTTATTTTGTGCTTTCACTCACTGTTTGGAGACTTTGATGTGTTTTTTGTGTCTTTGAAGGTTTAAATCTGCTAGTGAAACATTCAAGTGTCAAAATAGTTACTCCACCAATTCCATTGTTTAGACCTATAGGAAGGCACTTCACTTTAACTTGTTTCTCTGATGAAATACTGCAGTCATTTAAGTAAACTAATGTATTCCTCCTACATTAACCAATGTATTCCTAATGTGTTCATTTTCCAATTAATCCGTATCATTATATCCATCCTCAGATGGTCTTAAAATGCAGCAGGTTTAGGCTATTACTCAGTAAGATGTGGAGTTTGTTTTTTGTGAAAACATTCAGTGTACATTCTCACAAGCCAGGGAAACCACTTGTATTACCTTTTCTGAAACTACAGGAGTGGAGGAGTCCATAAAGACAGTTTTTCAAGGATTGAGAATAACGATGTAAATTCAATCTGACAGACATCGTTAACTTTAATCACATCTATGAGTGAATCTAAAAGAAGTTTGCTGGCCTCCTAGACTTCACAAAACAGATGAATGAGGCATATTGTACAGCAGGGTGTAAGAACACATGCTGAACAACAGTGCTGGTAAATATTTACCAAACTGTTGCTTAGTCAGCCTAAAAAAATGCCTGATCCCACATGGCTAAGACATGAGCATCCATCACCTCAGAGCCGCAGATTTCAACATCCACTGTGCAGAAATACGGACATGCACCAGCGTCGTAATTCTCTGACACACAGAGCTCAAAGTGACACAGCCGTAAAACCAGAGCGCTTAAGGTTAAGGGACCACGGAGCCTCGTTAAACGTGGGGTTAGCGGCCAAAGCTTTCTCTCAATCCAAAGACTGTGCACTCTGATTTTCCACGGTACTTATAACATTTTATGAGCGGTCCCAGCACAGCAGGAGGAGCGCAAACTGGTTTCTGTTATACTTTCCCTGCAGTGTCAGTTCCTGTGATGTTTAATAGATACAGCTTTAACAGAAAAGCGGTTGATGATCTCACAAATGCTGTAAGCTTTTGTTCACATACAATACATGTGATTCAAATTAAAACGAGGAGGTGTTTACATTGCTCTTTTTTTAAATCCTGGTCGCGATATACTTTTGTGTGGAAGAATATGTGACTAAGAGATTTTTTACAGCATCTGCTTACAGTCACTCTTACACCAAGGCCTCCACAATGGATAAAGGTCTAACTGAGCCCATCACAGTTTTGCACAACAGGGAAAAACACTGTTGTTAGCATTTCTGTTAATTGACCACAATGCCAATGGCTTTTTGTGTTGTGGTCTGCAGGCAAAGATAACAACTATTTTATGATTAGCAAGTGACACATTTTAGTAATGATTTACCACCTTGTGTCAGGAAAGTTTGTACCAATAGCCACAACGTTTATAAAAAGGGCCATTTGCATTGACACAATGTCTACATTTTTTCTGTATGAGTCAGTTAAATTTATATCTAAAGACTGGAAAACAAAACCTTTAGAAAAGTGAGGTTATATAGTAGAGAGCAACAAAGGCTGCAATAGGAAGAGGTCAGGGTGGATGGATGTGTCAAACAAACAGGACTTTCACATGGACTGTTTTACAAGCTACAAACATCATTGGCTAATACTACCCGGACTATGTAATGATGTCAACCAGAACACGTCCCATGATGACAATCTGGATCCCCGTCTACAAATTCTTTTCTTTTTTTTAAATGTACCATCTGTAAATATAGATTACATTTACAAAAACAGAAGCAGACATCTGAACCCTGGAGCCTTCTCATTTAAAAAGAATTGCCAGCAAAAAATGACCAAAACAGTCCCTGATGTGAATGACATGTTCTATGTTGTTTGCACATTAAAGGCATTCATGTTCACATGTTTTGAGCACAAACAGATTCTTGACCTGCCTCACAAGCTCAGATACTTGCAGGCACTACATGTACTCAGCCTGTAAGACACACTTGTAAGGAAGAGTGTGTTTCCCCTCAGGGTTATACAGCGCAGCAGGTTAGGAGAGGAGAGCCAGACACTTTCCTCCCAAAGATAAGGCATTGTTTACTGTCATTCAAAGCTGCCTGTGGCAAGCTAGCCGTTACACTCCACCTATCACCTATCAGGTTTAAATCACGCCAATGTAGCCCCAATCTGTCTCACTCCAGAGGTCTTCAAATATCTGCCAGAGTGGAAGATGAACATCAGTGAGTGTCATACACACTATCAAGCATGAAAAATAAAAGTGAGACATGATAGACGAGAATATCCCGAAGCGTTAGTATGGACATTGTAGACAGAAATCTGTTGAGAGGAAGCAAACTGACAGAGATAGAGTTGAACAGGGTCAGATTAGTCTTTTATTTATGAAATCCCTCTCCTGTGTTTTCTCTAAATAGTGTGATTGTGTGCATGCAAGCAATTTACCTGCACAGAACCCTGACAGTATAATAAATAGTTAATTCAGATGATTTATGAGAAGAGGAAGACAGAAAGAGAAACAAAGATAAAGAATGAGGCGAAGATGCAGAACAGACGGTAAATAAAGGGTTTCTCTTCTCTGCCCTGTGAACTTCAAAGGCACAGAGGAACTAAACCATCACAAGTGTTTTAATAATTGTGGGAAATTCAAGCACATGCACGAGACAGATGCATAATGTATCTGTGCCAGTAAGTTCACGACGCAAACCTCAAGTTAATCCTGCGCTTCATTTGAATATGCAAATAGTGTTGGCTGAGGCCCAGGTGGGATTGGATGGGATGATTTAACTGAAGCAGGCCGTGAGCCGTCTGTCTGCAGTTTCTATCAACCTCACGGTGTCCACTGGGACGGCCACAGAAACCTGTCAAAGCTCAGTTAGCCGGCGCTGCATGTAAGCTGCATTCCCCAAGCAAAGATCTAA